>CM040246.1:106024998-106673295 GCA_022545495.1 Chrysanthemum lavandulifolium
GTTAAAGAGTCTTTCTAAAGTCGTACTTGGATGCATCGAATGTTTTCCCCGCACAACCCGATCAAATTCTAATTAGGATACACTCGAAACTACAACAACTACTTTCAGAGATGCACCTCCATCGAATCTTTGATAATGTAAGATCAAACTGTTTCAAGAATAATGACACACCGATGATCAACATTATGAATAGAGAAGTTTTATCGCAGCTTGATTCTCTCGAGATATTTATGGTAATTCACACCGCTCGATTAATTGGACATACATGGTTTCATTGTCTTCAATTCATCATCAACATACGTGGTGTATGATTCGATTCAATGAAAACATCGGGGAAGAGAGTATAGGTGGTGTTTGCTTCCTTGATCTGATTATGCTTCTTCTTGATTTTCTTTTGATTTTGTTCGAAACCCGCTTCCTTTATGAATTTCTTCAATCGGGGAAGAAATGAGACGATATGTGACTCAAACGTCTTAATTCAGTGTTATCGCCTCAACTTACACGGGTTATCTTGTGTGAAGTTACCAAAATAGGATGTTACGATGCCTCACAAATGGTCATTATCGAGTAACTGCATATTCACAAGTGATTATTATTCCAATAGACCGCAACATCTGTGAGGAAGTCGTTTCATTTCGCCTTTCGCGGTTTGTTTGGTGTGAAGCATCTACATACGTGAGAAGATCTTGTTGATTTCTTGCATGTTACCCCGAACCGATTTTCCGCAATAAGTCGATTTACATTGTGTGGTTTATCGCTCATCTACAAATTTCGTTGCGTCGAAACCTTCAAAGTTAGAGGAAATGTAGACTTCATCAAAGTTTCAAATCTGCTAAAGACAGGTTGTCGGTTTGGGGCAAATGATTCAGAAACTTCTTCATTATGGCTTCGAGCATAACGACTTGGAACCCGGTCATAACCGTTTAAACTTCCTCAAAACCCATCATCACCGAACCTAGTTTACAACTAACTCGACGTCAAATGGAACAAATATTTGCTCCTCTGTTTAATGATGATATTGATGAACGTGCACTGGTGTATCCAATGTTTCATTGCTCAACCCGATCAAAATCCAACACCGATACACTGCTACAACAACTATCGCTGAAAGCACCACCAATTGATTCTACACCAACAAATAGAACAAACCGCATCCAATGACGTGAACCAAATGATGATCTTCGAACAATGAAGTACCACCACCCATGATTATGATCCAAATGCGTTCTTCAACCCTTTTGCAAATGCTTCGCTTACTCGATGTTGCGGAATCATCTACAAGTCATTTGAATCCTCCTAATCTGCAGAATGTATATCATCATCAACCTCCACACATCGTTGGACTAAAGACCATCCTCTTGTGAATATCATTGGAAACCCAAATCAACCGGTTGTGACTAGACAACGCCTTCAGACCGATGGTGAACACGCATTTATGCACTTACCGCTTGCCAATCTCAACCCAAAAATATTAAAGAAGCAATGACTTATGACAACCGGATTGAATCCATGCAAGAAGAACTTAATCGCTTAAACGTCTTGAAGTATGGGAATTGGTTCAAAACCAATAGGGTCTATGTTATTGGTCCGAAATGGATTTGGAAAACAAGTTAGATGTCTTGACAGACGGTTATAAAAATAAGTCACGTCCCGGTGGCTAAGGGTTATCGACAAGAAGAGGGATTGATTTGAGGAATCCTTCGCTCCGGTTGCTCGACTTGAGGTCAGACGGATTTTTCCGGCATTTCGGCTCACATGAACACCACGGTCTTTCGGATGGATGTTAAAACCGTGTTTCGAATGGTAAATTGAAGGAAGCAATCTATGGTAGTCACCGGAAGGATTTGTTGATCCGAGTTCCCTAATCACGTCTACAAACTGAACAAGGCTCTCTACGGTCTCAAACAAGCTCCTCGGACGTGGTATGATGAGTTATCATCCTTTCTAATTGCCAATAATTTCACTAAAGGCTCAGTCGACCCAACACTTTTCATACAATATCACGGGGCACACATTTTAATTGTTTAAATTTATATGGATGACATCATTTTTGGGTCAACACATCTAAAATACTCAAACGCTTTTTCAAAACTTATGAAAAAACATTTTGAAATGTCCATGATGGGTGAACTTACGTTCTTTCTCGGACTTCAAGTTCATCAATCACCCCGTGGTATTTTTCTAAGTCAGTCCAAATATGCCCTTGAAATTTTAAACAAACATGGAATGGAAACCTGTGACACCTATGCCACACCAATGGCACACACTAAGAAACTGGATGCTGATTTGCATGGGAAATTGGTTGACCCTACCAAATACCAAAGTATTATTGGGTCTCTCATGTATCTAACGACCGATGGGCTGACATTGTCTTTCTTTGTATATCTTTGCTCCCATTATCGATGAGACCAACTAATAGCTTTTCGAGGCTAAAAGAATTCTCCGATACATCAAGGGAACCATTAACTTGGGGATATGGTATCCGAAGGATTCTCGTTTTGAACTAATAGCTTTTTTCGAGACACGATCACGCAGGATGCTTAGATTCACGGAAAAGTACTTGAGAGCTCTACAATTTCTTGGTGATAAACCGTGTCATGGCAATCGAAGAAGCGAGGATTATACACCGTCTCTCAATCGAAGCGAGAATATGTAGCCATGTCCGCATGTTGTGCTCAAGTCATTTGGATGAGAACACAACTCAAAGACTATGGTTACATATTTGATGTAATCACGATGTCTCATGCGACAATCGGTGCTATTGCGATCTCGCAACTCGCTCAACATATAAAATCAAAGCACATCGATCTTGATATCATTTCATCAAGGAGCACGTGGAAAAGGGTACCGTTGAATTATACTTTATGGTAATCAATACCAATGGCGGATCTTCTCACCAAAGCCTTAGCTCCTGCTAGGTTTAATGAGTTGGTCCACCGGATTGGTATGGTGTTTGACTCGCAGGAACTGGATGAACTTTTAAAACATTCTTAAAACCAACAAACACCAAAACCTCTTTTGTAAATATTTTCAAAAACAAAATACAAAAATATAAAATCGATTAAACCCCAAAATATTCTTCTATCTATATTTCTTTCAACATGGCAAGTACATTCTTCCCAAGAACACTTTACTCTTTCAAAATTCAAGATTTTCTCGGTCAAGTGTTGAGGGGAGAACGAATATTTTTTCGGTTTCATAAAACCTTTTACTTGCATGTTACCTCATCCCAGTTATTTCTTTGATAATGGTGGTCACATTTCTGGTTTATTGACACTCCCCGGACTCAAATTTATAAAATTTCATTATTTCTTAAGTCAAGGGGGAGTGTCGTCTAGTTTCTTTCCAAATATCATACTTTGCGTAACCAAAATGGAAGTTATGGGCGTTGGATGAAAATGGTTAAGGTGGAGGGACTGAAATCGTCAAAAGTTCAAAGTATTTTTTAATAAAACATTTCACTTAATTTTTTCAAAAACATTTACTTCATCTCATTTATTATCCAACCACCATATCCTACGCCTAAGAATCCACCTTCAAAACCGTGTTTTTGATCTCGTATTTGTAAGTGTTTTCATAATCTTTGTGGTATTTCAAACAATGGTTTTGATTTGTTTCAAGATCCAACGGCTAGATTTGTGCCTAGGCATGATTTTATGTTCTACGCATAAGCGTATGAACACATAATCATGTTTGGGTGTTATTTGTTAAAATGGTTGTGTCAAAACGTTTATATAATCACTCTTATTCCATTTCTATCAAACAAATCCACCCAGAAACATGAATTGAACATTTTCAAAATTAGGATTCATATGCGTGAATTGGGTGTTTTCAATTGAGAGTGTATCTGGACTATTAGATGGTCTCATGATGTTGTATGCATGATAAATTAACCTAAACCTTGCTTGAATCTTACCCAGAATCACCAATTTTGTGAAAATTGAAAATTAGGGTTTATGATCGTAGCATTTGGGTATTTTGATTCGCTTAGGTTTTGATGTTAAAACTTGGATAAAACAACTCATTAGGCTTCTTAGACATCCCAGAAAAAGTATGGTGCAAATCCTATGGCTAAAACTCTTACTCGTAAAAATTGAATCTTAACTGTTTTTAATTGTGACTTCATATTAGAACTGAAAGGGATTGAATGTGTTGTTAATGGGAGTGTTATGATGAATTATTTCAGGATTATTACGCGTGAAAATTCGTAATCGTTAATTGAGCTTCTACGATAAGGATCACCTTACGCGTAGAATGTTATGCGTAGAGAAATCTTCACGCGTAACCATTACGCCGTGAAGGTTCTACAAAGTGGACTACACGTATCCCGTGAAGGATATGCGTGTGAAGAACCTTTACGCATAAGGTTCACTCTTACGAGTAAGCCTTACGCCAGAAGTTTCCACATACGCCACGCCGTAAGCTCTATGCCTAAGGCTCTCTTTTCCTCTGGCGTAACATTTCTTCGCGTAAGTCAAGACCCCACGCATAAGCTTATGCTTCACGCGTATAACCACTCCTGCTTTACGCATAAGCTTGGAATTTTACGCCTAATCCTTAGATCAACCAAAATTATGAATTGTTACGCTGCACAAACTTGTAAATAAATAAATCATAACGTCACGAAACCAAAATGTCCTTAATAAGCTTAAATGGTTAATAAGTTGTGAAAATAAGTGAAAACTCGGACTTTAAAACTCAAAGTTAATCTACTCACTGAAACTTATCACGACGCCTTTGGACTATTGGACTAATAAGTGACATTGGACTCAGAATAATCATTGACATATCACATTTAATAAATAGACAATAAAATCAACTGTTGACTAACGTAATGTCTTTCGATATGTTGGTTCTTTTGGCTAAATATCTTCGGATCACGATATGGACGCTCAAATGCAAAATGTGGATGCACCAAATGTTCTCACCGTTGAAGACATCTTCCCGAGCGGTTACACAATGAAGTTCGGAAAGAACAACCTCGAGTTGATTTTGATAACTTCACTTGTTCCAGTCTTCGTGTCGATTGCAGTGGATATTCAAGACTCACCCTTACGTAACATGCTCACAAATTATGCTACTCGTGTCGAGATCTACATTCACCAATTTTGGAATACAATACAAAGGTTAAAGGTCAAAGTCTTTGTGACGTGACGCTTAACAACAAACAAGTCACCATCACGCCAAACATTTGAGGGCTATTCTTCTTATTCCCGTCATCGAGCCTCTTGAATACGATGCTACTCCCTCATTACCCGAAGGTCAAGAAATGGTAGATGGCCGTACCATGGAGCATGTGAGTAACATATTGGATTTCATAAACACACTAAACCATAAGACAAATAGGCGTATAAAGAGTTTTAGAGAGAAAAGTTAGAGGTTTGGGAACTTTAGTGAGAGAAAGAAAAGTCTTATTATGAGCTCCAACTCTCTACCTTGGAAGGTAGAGAGTATTTATAGTCATTACATAAATCGCCACCTATCGGGTGTGGATCGTGCATACAGTGGGTAAAGACCCGTCCGTCCTCCACGGTGTTACTTAAACTAAATACTACTTAACTTATAATAATCTACGACTACGAGCTTTCTAACGATTACATATACTTGAGGTGACCGACTCTTTAATACCGGATTTACTAAATCCTAACAATCTCCCTAAGGAGGTCACCTCAAACACACATTAAACATACATTGAATACAAACAGATATTACATTAAAAATTGTTCTTGCATTCTTGATGTTGTACTTTGCTCAAGCTCGTAGTCATTGATTCTTCACATTGCATGTTTGGTTAATCCAAGTGGAGGTCTTTTACCGATCCACGTGATAATGAGTTTTGAGCCGACTTTTGAGATCATCACCAACAAAAATCTCGAGACATCCATTGTGGTGTTGGTATTATGTGATGTTGTGACTTTCGGACCGACATGCTCACATTCGGATCATGATATATTCTCATCGAGTAGCGGAAGCTTTCGTTGATTCATGATATTGGCGCAGTGAGCGTAAGCATGGAGTGAAAATATCGAGTCATTGATGCACTAATCATGATTTCTTTTGAGATGAATGTGTTGTGTGAGCATGCGGCTATGGATTGACCGCTTCATTCGATCACCGCAAACGTAGGGCGTACCGCATACAACAGATTAGCAATAAAGCGCACAAAAGTGTCTTTGATCACTTTCGTTGAATTGAGGTACACGCCCACGGTTCCCGTTGATCGAAGACAAGTACCGCCTGTGATCGTGTATAATTCAAGAATTTCCTTGACAGGGTTTCGCAATGCTCTAGTCGTTCTCAAACCGAACGTCTCAAAGAAGACAACACGGAGTGAGTGAACCAATGAATAGAGATTCACCGATTGATGAAAAGAGATTTGAAAACAATCGTGTATTGCTCAATAGAAATTGTTTTTGCACTACAACGAAGGTTTTAATGAAAATCAATTATCAATCATAAAACACCTTTTGATTTGAAATATTCGAACACGGTCGATGTGCTAAAGAAAAGAGTTTTTAAGCACAATGACCGGTTTTCAAAGGTATCCGTCAATCCATAACTCGAACCAAGATTGATTCAAAAGATTGAATCGCCCATTGTTTCTGCTCGGTTGTCACATGGTTGATCTATTGAATAGATCTCACATGCCACCTACCGTGAGCTTGTTTGATGTTGGCTCCAAAAGGCTTTCCATCTTCATTGTGAATATGTTTGCATATCACTCGGATGTTCTGGCAATACCACAAGGATAATGCGCAGGACTCAAGATATAATCTCTCTTTCCACATTGTGTGAAACAAAGAGTCTTCATTGAAAGTGTCCTAATGAGATTTATTGATGATCTCGTGGCTCTAGACTCAATTTGTGCATATTTGGATCCTATATCGGAGACTAGGGAGAGGGTCTCCTTCTTCAATATCAACAATCTCTAAGAGAAAGTCGATAGATAATGTCGGTTCCCCGTGAGAATGAAACAAGTCCTTTTAAGAGGAACTTGAGTGGTTTGGGAAGTTGAAGTGCAAGCGTCACGGGTCCATGACGTCTTGTCTTCAATACCGATGTTACCTTGGTAACCACCAAGAGCATATGAATTGAACCCGTTTCGCCCTAAGGTTGAATAATTGGAGGGCTATTTGTTTTCACCCTTTTCTCATTCAATTCTTTTTCATTCTTCAACCCTTCGATGCTTACCGAGACTTCATAGCTAGAACCTTGTTGGGTTTATTCCAAGTACTAGCTCGCACTCATCCGCACTCTTCCCATATCTCATTTTTCTCCTTTTTCAATATACCTAAGGACTTCTACACTAACTAGTGGATTGTCCTCGGTAGATCCCTCCGGTTCGGCGGATCATGGGAACAAATACCTAACCTTATCATCCTTATATCACCATACATAAAGTAAAGTTGGTCGGTCTATTTGGTATTGTTCATCCGCCATTGGAACCAATTGAAAACCATTTGAAAATCAATCCGGATACTTGTGATATATTATCAAAGCATTTTGTACCGAATTGTTTTTGATATTTTTAGAACAAGAGCTCCCCTCAACATGTGCATCAAGTATTTGAAATCGTTTTGCACACGGAGGCAAGAGAAAGAATTAACTTCTTTGATTACCATTTTCTAAAAGATATCAACATCACTTCCCTAATCAAATCAAGTAGATAAAGCATATTGGGGAAGGATGAGGTTTTCATAAACTTGCTCCCCTCAATATGTGCCTTGAGGTTTGAAAGAGTTTTGCACATACAAGAGGAACCCGCACATTGATAAATTGATCACGTTTCAAATCTTTGTGGTTTAAGATAGATGCTCCCCTCAACATGTGCATGGAAAATTTGAAATCGTTTGGCACATGTGGGAAGGAGAGCTTGTACATCCTTATAAAACCATTTACCGAATTATCGATTAAATCCAATTTAAATCACAAATTCTCCCCCGATCACAATTATCAAATCATTTGAGATTTGTGATCTCTGTAGATTTAAATTGATTTTGAAATCTTTTAAGGAGAATTGTGACTTGATTATGAAAGCGTTTTATCTGATAAGGATCGGATTTTAAGACTTTAAACTCCATTGAATAAACATGCATGATTATCTTTTGAAAACAATTGTATGACAAATAACTTTTTGATTTAATTGAAATCATTCTCCCCCTCAATCAATGACATAAGTTGTTGATTGAGAGATAGATATTTTGACAAACTTTTAAGTCCAAATGATTATCAAAAATAGAGTCCGAGTTATTTTTTCAAAACAACTAGTTTTCATTAGATAGTAAGGATTAGTTTAAAGAATCGAGCAAGAAATTTGAAAACCAAGATAAAGTATGGCTCGTTCTATCTTTGAAAAGCGGGTTATTGCTCGAAATGACAATAAACCATTGTTTCTCTTTCTCCCAAAAATATTTTTTTTTTTTTTTTTTTTTTTTTTTTAAGAAAATTCGAACAACATCTAAAGTCCCGTGTCATTCTTTGAATGACAAAGACAAAGACCGTAGATATTATCGAATCGAGAAAACATGACAAAAGACAATATTTTTGGAATTTTTCAAGATTTTCAAATTTTATGGATTTTGAAAGTTTTATATTTTTCTATTTGCTTTTTGAGGTTTTGTAATTTTGTATTTTGTTTTTCGAATAAATATTTACAAGAGATAAATTAGTTTAAGAGGATGATGAAATGAGTACCGAGATAAAGATATCGTTCAAAGACGTTGTAGAAGAAAGGAATCAACATCTCTTAAACTTTCACCACCAAAGCATTCGAGGCTTCTAAGAAAATCGTCGAACATGAGCCTTCTCAATTTGAATCTTTGGTAGCTTCCCCAAACCGACAAACATCGAATAAAGACCATTTCCCAAGAAGTAGAGTTGAAGATAAAGCGGTCTCATTGAATGAAGCTCAAGACCCCAAAGAACACGAGAACACCAAGTAACAAGTTGAAACATTGATCGTCTCGGTGGTTATCAAACCGGATTAACTGATTACGACCGATCACATGAACTCATTGTGCATCCCCGATGTACACCTTACTCTTCGAGATTGACCATTGTCTATTTAGGGAACAATATATCAACATCTTCATTTTACCAAGTGCATTCCGTTATCTTAACATATAACCAATCACCCCATAATGTACACATGTACCCAACCGAGTAGAGACAATGACATCACAAGACATGTTGAATCACCGATCTCTCTACGGATGTCAACTCCGAATAACCGATTAAGCTCGATCATGTGAATATGTTGTGCGACCTTGATGTACACATATCTCTCCCGATGGTTGCGATCTCATCGAAATCATCATTACATTGTGTACATGAAGCAATAACCGGAAGCACTTTATCATAAATCATATATAAGATGTCGATAAGCAATATCATCTCACGCCCAAATATTCTTCTCATATTTCTTCCAACTCGAAGGTCGAAGTAACACATACCAAAAGTATCCAGAGACCACTTCCTCCCAAATAGTTGGAATAATACATCCTTCCCCAAATAGTTAGAATAATATATCCTTCCCCAAATAGTTGGAATAATACATCCTTCCCTCAAATAGTTGAAATAACACACCACAAGCTATGAGTAAACACCGAGTTTCTCTACGGTTATGACCATTGTCTTTCCGGGATAACTTCAATCGAGACGAAGTGTTAAGTTCATCACGTGTACTCGTTGTGCTTTTAGATGTATGTCTCCTTCCCTTTGCCGGTTTTGATACCTCGTAATCAAGAAAACATAATATACTCATATACTTGAAATAGAGAAGAACACAATTAGCTCAAATATATCTCGTGAGAATCAACTGCTATGAAACTCTCTCGACTATCTTTATCAACCCATATGAAGACAATTTGAAGTGACCACTATTGAAGAAAACCCGATATACCAAACTTGAAACCGAAGTCGAATTCCCGCATTTGTATCTTAAGCTTGCACTTAATGATGGAAGAACGGTGTCGAGAATCTATGCTTCAAGCAAATCTCTAAGTACTCACTACTCAAACAAAGTATGAGACATTAACACCTCTTGAGATTATCCACATCGTCATCTGCGTGTGACATCGAGTAAAACAACATAACTCCTAATAGTGATAGTTAACCGTCTTCAACCATCCACCCCGATCGGTAACTAGATAAACCAAGTCTTCAACTCAAATTCTTAAGCCCGAGCAAGTTATCAAATAAGAACACGCCTTTGTGAAATTCAACTTCAATCTCAAATAAGTGATAAATGATTAACTCAAGTAATCAACTTGTGTCAAATGTCCAACACGTGAATAAACATACAATCGGATGTACATTGACCCACC
The DNA here is from genome assembly GCA_022545495.1 of Chrysanthemum lavandulifolium. Taxonomy (NCBI): domain Eukaryota; kingdom Viridiplantae; phylum Streptophyta; class Magnoliopsida; order Asterales; family Asteraceae; genus Chrysanthemum; species Chrysanthemum lavandulifolium. Next base: position 106,035,324 of record CM040246.1, read on the forward strand.
GAATGAACCGAGCAAATGATTCCTCAACATCAATGCATTCTTCCTTAAGGTATACATGTAGAAACCGATCCGAAGATTCACCAATAATGTTTTTAAGCGGATGAGGAAGTCATTTTCCTTAATGTTCATGTGGTTGATTTACAAAGTGCACATTTAGGAAAGAACAATGAAACAATGATCCGTGAAGATTTGGCAAAGGAATACCAAAGAGCGGATCACTATTCATGAGTGCAACTCCAAAGAATGATAGTCATTAACAACGCCTTGTGAAGTAACTAGGAGATGAGGTTTCTTGAGAATTCGAGAAGTACTTCTTAGATGGTGAACCAGTTGAGTCAATAGGAACCGGAGCATGAGCTTCATAAACTAGATGATCAACATTCGTTGGAGGTTGGAAGTACTCATCAAACATATCTTGAAACAATGAATCCCAAACAATATATCCCATTTATCCTTAGTGAGTGAAGACATTAGGCGTTGAGAGTCGTATGACCATAATTCAAGCATCCATCAACATGTAGTATATTCACTCTTCCCCCTCAAAATTGCAAATGAAGTTGCCATTTTGATTTGATCAAGTGAATAAGAATATACACCAATGAATGGAGATCCACTTGAGGATTGAATGAGCATGGAAAACATGAAGCTTGTTGATGAAGAATGTCGATGAGAATGGTCATAAAATGAAGATTTCTCTTCTTCTGAAGATAAAGCGCCTCAAGCGCGTACACCTTTCTTTTCTTTGAGGAACGGGCCTCAAGTGTTATCTGCAGACGCCATAGTGTTGAAGAACGAGGCCCGAATCGATGTGAACAGACGTCATTGTTAAGAGCCCAAATATATGTTTAGAGTCGCCAATCCAAATACCAAGGGACGATTTGTACGACCGCTTTGGACAACAAACGAAGACAGAGAATTGGAAACATTGGATCCCCACGTCTTGATGGGTTCCTTTTGGTTAGCACAAACAATCTTTGAATCACAGAAACCCTAGATGCAATGGCATTATCTCTAGGAGTCGAACTAGTAGAAGCATCGACTTAGTCAAATGACATTTTGTGCTTAATGGGATTATTCTACCGCTTGGCTTCCAAACCTTAACAGCACTATTCTAGGCATAGTGGATCTAGCTAAGGGTAAGGTTTGCCATTCGTTAATATTCGACTGTGGGCTTCCACCGAAATCCTACATTTGTAAACACATTCCCTGTAGGTTTCAAGATTGCTTAACTGCTTTGCTCTCCAAACTTTCTTAATCGGGTTATGAATCTTAGACCTCGAAATAACACATCACATTTATCATGATTACCGTAAAATAAACATTTTTACATGTTTTGCGAGACAACATGAGGCCTCAAATTAATTTCAGAAGCTTAGAGCTAATACTAGAACTAACACGATTCTTTTGTTCAAATCAAACTTCTTGTCCCTATGGTGTTCTTTCACTTCCTTATCATGAACACTTTTAGTTTGCGTAATCCTATCCTTCTTTGCATTGCTTCTAGGTTTTGACCCGCTAACTTTAGTGTCAATCTTAACATCCAGTAGAAGTAACGATGGGAACATTACATGGCTTCACTACTTTCGCATTTCCGGTCTAGAAGTCTTGGGATCCGAAATTCTAGGAGGCACATCAAAGGTTGCTTGCTTGAATTTCGACATGGAACAAGGCATATCAAGGGTCACATGCTTGGCTTTAGGCATAGAACAAGGCACAACTATTCTATCTCGCCTATTGCTAGATTTCGGACTTGTGACAATTACATACTCTAAGAGTTCCCGAGATCGTTTGGCATCCATGCAGCATAGGCTATAGTACTATCAAAAGGTTTTTCTAATCTTTCATCTTCAACAATCTCACGGAGACCCTTCAAACTTTCCTTAAGGTATGAGAGATATGCTTTATGTGCAAGTTCATTATTCCTAATGGGCGGGGAATATATAACATATCGATAGCATACTTATCACAAGCGAAACCTTAGGAACAGAATATTTGCAATTGGGGATTGGCAACTTTCCTTTCACCTCACGCTTGATTCTCAATCTCGTTAAGTAAAGAAGTTATCTTTTCAATTTGTTTATCATGATTAACTTTAAATGAATCACATAACTCTTTGTGTTGATCATTAACTTTTGAAATTTCACTTTAAAACAATCATTTTCCTTTTGTAAGTTATTAATAATGTTTTGAAGTTGGAAATTTTGAGAATCTAAAGGTGGAGGCATATGGAACTTGTCACATCCTTCTTTTCACCTTTCAGTTGTGAAATTTGGGCTTTCAATCTTTTGATCGTGTGGCAATGAGCTCGAATCTGTTCATCACGTTTGTTGATTTCAAAAACTGCATCAAACTCAGGAGCATCCGAAGATGTCTTGATATTTGAAGTTTTAACATTTTCCTTTAGATGTTGATATTTTAATTGCAAAGCAAGATGCTCAACTTCCAATTTAGAAAACTGTTTCACCAGGTTATCATGATCATCCTGTTCAACTTTCTCATGCAATTTAGAGTTAGTTTTCTCAAGCTCAATGACACGATCATGGGAGACTTTCAAAGCAATGATAATTCATGAAATTGAGATGCATTAATGGAACAATTTGTAGCGATGTAAAACACATCTTGAGTGATACATTCGAAATCGAGTCTCATTCAATGTATGCAAGTTCTTCCTCTCAATCTCATTATATTTTAGTGCTCGCTCATAGTCACTAACCTCAACTATCATTGCATCAAATTCCTTTTCCATTTCTTTAATGTCTAAATTCATTCCTTTTTAAGACTTTCAAAATGATCTTTTAGTTGTTTAAAGAAAGGCATGACTTCGCTTAAATAACATTCTTTCGTTTGCTCAAAACCCTTTCCCTTCGATTATACCAAGGGTGTGATCCTTTTCTTACAAGTTTTCTCAAAATCAACAAATAGTTGAAAAATAACATATTGACCGATTAAGGTCTTGCTTTTAGTGGCAATAGTCCTAGGAACTAAATGCATTGGTGTATTGGGAGGATACACATTGCTCAAGGCATTTTCCTAAAGGGGGTTTGTTACAACAAGATTCTCTCGCTTTTGCTTATCTAAATCCTTTTTCCGTAACACTTGTTCGGGTGTTAACAACGTCTGAGGCTTAAACATGTTCAAGGAAATCCAATTTTCCTTCTTGTAATCATGGGGTGTGATATTTATTTTCTTCTCTTTACATTTAGGATCATCTAGCTTCTTGTTCATCTTTTCCTAGTGACTTCATCGATTTCTTATCTTCCTCGATGCACTCAACGCAACTAGGTTTCTGTCTAGGCTTAAGGATTTCATTGCCATCATAAAGAACCTTATGAGCATTTATAGCCTTTTAATGACCTCTGGATTTGGTTCCTCAACAAGGGAATGCTATGCTTATCGCTTAAGACTCTATGCTTAGTGATTAAGTGAGCAATCGAATGGTATTTCCTTGTACGCACAACTTATTTTCAAGCTTGTTTTCAAGGTTTTAGATTAGAAAATCATTCAAAAGTTTTGATTCCTTAGCACTGAATTCTTGCTTAAGCATTTTAACATTTTCTTGAAGTTCTTGTTTTTGCTTAGCGCTTTTAGAAAGCTTTTCTTGTAAGGAGTTTAACTCTTGTTTTAATACTTCTTCTCTAAACCTACTTTTCTAATAGTTGTACGCATTTGGTCATCCATTTCCTACTCACGGAGGTTAACTCAAACTTAGCACGTTGTTCATAAATAGCAACACGTTCTTTGTAAGCATTAAGTTCGAAATGACAGAATCATCGAGGCACATGCAAGTGTATTCATCAAAAGCATAGTCATTATTGAATCGCATAAGATACATCACTTGGTACAATCTCACTTTCACTTTGTTTCACATATTGATCATATGGGACAACATTGATATTACCCATATTTTCAATATCTCGACTCAATAATTACAGCTTGATTGTACTTCGTTATGTATCTTTTGCTCATCAACTTCATCGTATAATTTTAATACCTCGAAATGATTTTGTCTTTGGATGGACCAGCTTGTGGTGATGAAGAGACTTTAGGAGAGACCATTGGAGAAATGCTAGCCATGAAGATGGTTTGTGCAGTGGGTTCTTCATCAACATCGAGTCGTATGCATCACAATCGCCTACTTGAAAGGCATTCGATGATTATGTCCTATCTCCGAATTGGTTGCTCATCCACATCTCGCATCATATGTCTTAGCATTTCCTCACCAAGAACAACAACTCCTCTTCATCCAAAGTCGCACCATTATCCCGAGCTTGCACAAGCAACATCTTATCCTCAAGTACTCGGCATTCGAGGCGTTTTGGCGATGTGCGCCCTTGCAATGTGTCCTCACCTCCACAATTGTAACATTTGATTGGCTTTGCTTGACCCCGATTTCCATTCCTTCCTCTATTCGATTTGCGGCATAACCTCTACCACTCCACCTCTTGCTTGTTCGTCTCGCCTTTCTTGAACCGGGCCGCACCATAACCTTCCCATCTCGATGGTGGCTTGATTGTGTGGATTGGATGCCGCTATGAGATTGTTGTTGGTGTGTGGAAGAGAGTTCATGTTTTGACTAATCATGAGAGCCGCTTGATTAATGAAGTTTCCCACGTGTGCATCAAAGATCGCCTTGTTTGAACATAGGATCGGGAATGAGTTTGTGATTACCATTACCCATGGGTATGACTTGTGAGGCTTTGGTTGTGATTCCATGTTTGAGTAGAAGGCGCTTGAATCATTCGATGAGCTTGTCTCTCCTCGGTTGGTTTTGAACCGATTAAGAATCCTTTTTCAAACATAGCATGTCTCTCATTCTCAAGGAGGAAGGCATAGAGTTGCTCATAGTTTGTATTCTTCAATCCTTTGGTTAGCTTTACGAGGTGACAAACTTGTGCCATTCGGGATTCATGTTGTTTACAAACTTTGAGTTCAAATGAATGTTTGGCATAGTCATTCGATGTTCCTCATATCATTAACAAGCTTGTGGAATCTCACATAGTACTCATAGACACTCTCATCCGTTTCATCTTGAAGTGTTCAAATTCATCATAGAGTTGTGATTCTCTGCTTCCATAGTTAATTCGAACCCGAGAGAAGCATCTTGACATTATCCCACACCGCTTTGGCTTCGGTGTTGTGATTGATCGACTTGTAGATATCTTTTGGAAGACCTTGAAGTACGATGTTAGAAGCCCTAATATCAAGATCGAATCTCTTTTCTCCTTATCATCGAGCTCATCATATGTCTTTGGTCCATCAATTCCATAGATCATTGTTCCATCTTTACCAGATCAATTAAGTCTCTAGTAGTCTCAACCCGATATGGTCCTTCATCAATGGATTTGAGAATGTTGACTCCATTTTCCTTTCCAAGACAAGACAATCGATTCGTTGAGCCCAAGAGTCGTAGTCGGTTCATCAAGCATGGGTGGACGAGTATCTAAACCACCGCTTGAACATCCTCGGCAACAATGGAGATGATTGTAGGAACGTTGGTAGACATGATGACCGATTAAACGGGATTTTATAACTCTATGATTAAACCGGAAATAGATTCTTTCACGGATTTTACTAAATCAAGAGAAAGCCGTATTCAAAGGAGTCAACCAAGTCGCTAAGAAACCTTGAACCAAGTCGCTAAGCACCAAGTCGCTAGTAAAATTTTGACAAGAAGTCGCTAAGTATAAGTCAACAAGTCGCTAAAGAGCAACTCCAAGTCGCTAGCAAAATTTTGACAGCAAGTCGCTAAGCACCAAGTCGCTAAGTTGTCAAGTCACTAAATAGCAACTCGCTAAGTGCCAAATCGCTAACACCAAGTCGCTAACAAACTTAAGTACAAGTCGCTAACTTTCACCAAGTCGCTACCCGTAGTGGAGAATCCACTAAGTGTACTGTTTGTCGGCTTGTCTCAATAGACAAGTCGCTAGCTCAACTCGCTAAGACCTTCAACTACAACTCGCTACCAAATTACAAAGCAAGTCGCTACCAAGATAACTTATCCGTGGCTTAAGTCGCTAGCAAGAAAATCACATAAACACCACTTTTCAATCCAAAAACAACCCAACCACGATGATTCAAGCTTAACAAATCAAAACCCAAGCACATACAATGATTCTAAACACAAAACTACACTCAAGATTCAAACTTTAACACTAGAAATGATCCAAATGATGCAAAACCACTAAACTTTTCAAACTCTAAAACCACCTAAAAGTCACTAGAAATCCAAAGATATGTAAGAGATGATCAAACCATGGCTCTTGATACCATTTGTAACATATTGGATTTCATAAACACACTAAACCATAAGATCAAAGTAGGCGTACAAGAGGTTTTAGAGAGAAAGTTAGAGGTTTGGGAACTTTAGTGAGAGAAAGAAAAGTCTTATTATGAGCTCCAACTCTACCTTGGAAGGTAGAGAGTATTTATAGTCTTTACATAAATCGCCACCTATCGGGTCATGGATCGTGGCATACAAGGGTAAAGACTCGTCCGTCCTCCACGGTGTTACTTAAACTAAATACTACTTAACTTATAATAATCTATGACTACGAGCTTTCTAACGATTACATATACTTGAGGTGACCGACTCTTTAATATCATGGAATTTCTAATTCCTAACAGTCATCCAAGCATATCTCTCACAGTTATCAATGTCCGTAACGCATTCCCGGAGTTATTCTTTGGACTAACGGATTCTCCCGTAACCCTTGATTTGTTTCCTTTTGATATTGATTCGATGTATGTTTTTAATCGACAATGGCTTGTGCACACATAAAGATGTACAACCCGTACTTGTAATGAAAGGACCCCGTGGTACGCTTGACACAATCCTATAAAAGAAGTAAAGCTTCTTACTTTTGAGTAAAACTTATCAAAACTTTCACTTTTCGTAGTTTTGCTCAAAAGGAAAAGTACTTCCTTATGATTTTCAAAACCTCAAAAGTTAATATCACTTGTCGAGGGGAGTATTTGCTTAAAACTTTGTTCACAAAACTGTTTCTTCGTAATCTTCCCACAAAACTCGAAATGGACATATTCGATATCAAATTTCGTCAAAATAACATTTATATGCCATTTTGGGGAGAAAATTATGTGATAAGAAATATGTTGTGAATTGCTAATGAATCGCTAAAGCTACGACTTAACCAATGAATTGACGAGATCTTAAGTGTTAGTAACTCGAAAAGACTTGTCCGGGACAGTAATAATTTCAAGCTAGTTCGCTAGTGATGTAAACGTGTCTCGCCAAGGACTTGTCCGAGTAGAATGTACCATTCGAGAAACTCGTGGTAGACATGAAATTTGACGGGTTTGACAACCTTCGAGGTTTATCCACACCTTCAAGGTAGTTATTAGAGCTAGTTGTCACCTAAATCGACAATGTAACTCTTTAACTATGCAACATAACCGTGTCTCATGGGATTGTCTATCTTGAGTTGATCAATTCAAAAGTACGCTTGATGACGTATTCTCCGATCGTGTCGAAGGACCCCTTCGACCTCATCGAAATTGCATTACGAAGACCCAAGTCTTTCTTCATAAGTCATTGGTGGCGAAACTATTCGTCATTGACATGGTTACGGTTGGAATCCAAACCAAGGCCTATGCCCTTCTGTCTTCCTGAAGATGCCAAGACAAATAAGAACCTCGACTTGGTCTTCCCCACGCTCCCACTATATCCTTAGCTTCCCGCCAAGTCCGAGATAGTGGGATGAAGCCCTAGCGGTTACCATAAATCGTGGACGCCCATGATCTCCTCGAACGCTAACACTCTCCAAGTCGTTTTCATCATCTATAAATAGGTTGACGAGTCATTTCAATGGTATGTTCACTCAACACAGATTTCACATACATCATATTATCCATAACTCATATCACATACTTATTCACACGCCGGTGGTTCGCAGGCCCAACCCCTCGCAATCACTTAACGGTGTTCACTATTTCTTATTGCAGATTGACTACAAGTTTGGCAAGCATATCACCCTCATACCCTTCGATCACCATCAAGGCCCCGTCGTCATTTAATTATTGTACAATCGGTGGCGCCATCCGTGGGACCCGCTACTATTGGTCTCGTTATTCCAAACTTACACCCAAATAATCACTCTCACTAGTTTTACGGCATGACTCGAGGAGAAGATACACCCTCCGGGTTTCTCGACCTTGACACCAATCCTACCAACCACCCTAACAACCTTCCCAATATAACCGCATCCACTTTTACCACACGATCTTACCTCAAATAACCCCAACAACCATGCTTCAACCTCGCTAACCCCTCAACCGGTAATTAGTCCGCGCTTGTCAAGCTAACATCGAAACATTGGAATCCTTACTAAGAGCTCAAGGAGGCAAGCTAGAAATGTGGAGATGCGTAGGAGTTAGAATACTCAAGCGATGAGTATGATGAAGAGTTGAATGGAGGCGTGCCCTTGGCTCCCGGGATACTCGCCGGTGCTAAGGATAGGGTCTTCGAGAAGTCGATGGCCCAGTGGAAGGTCGGTTGTTTTTGAAGACGCCCGGAAAGGGCTCCAACTAGACGGGAAGGCACGATAGAAGGCTCCAATGGAAGGAGTCACCAAAGGATGCTACGGAGGTTAATTTGCCACTACTTTTGGCGGCTCATCCGGGAAGAACTGCTGGGTGGGGTTCTGCAGCCTTCTCACGCTTTCGTAAAAGGCAATCCATCTCAATAAACGGGAGGAAATATTCCTCCCATGGTATGTACCTCCTTTTGAGAATCAATCTTACCTCAGGGTTTATCCCACCTAATGAGCGGCTAGTAACCCAATTTCACTCAACCATACGGAAGCATGCCCCACGGGCAACCTATGGTATACCCTTCGCACTGTAGGAAGTCACCCACCTTATATACCTAATGCTTACCCTCAATATGTTAACCAAAACCCCGTTGGAATACCTCCCAATTATAACCCGCATAATGTCGCCTCTACCTATATGCCGCCTTTATAATTGCCTTTATTCGAGCCCATGGGCTCCACAACACCCTTCGTAAGATGGATAAAGACTACCTTTACCGATGGGTTGAAAATGCCCGCATATTGGTACCTACGATGGGAAAGGGATCCCATAACTTTTGCACTTGTTTGAAGGGGCTATTAGAATGCGTATGGGTTATGCCTGCCGCTTGTCATATGTTTACATACACCCTACGAGACTCCGCCAGATATGGTGGAACGGCAAAACCGGTAGCATTGTGAATTTGGATGATCTCAAGGCCAAGTTCGGATCACATTTCACCCAATGTAAAAGTTTACAAGAACACACCCGACAAAGGCACAACTTCAAGCAGGAGGAGAATGAGAGCACCATGGCTTTCATCACCGACACACCGACGACACATTACAAATAATGGTTTGCACGAAGACCAACGATTTCGTGTTTTGTGCATGGTCTACGAAATGTAAGTCCGGTCAATTCTCTCCACCGATCTTCCCGCAACTTACAAGGGTTTAGTGGAGAAGGCTTACACCGGATCAAGCAAAAGAAGTATCCACCAACGGGCCCGTCAAAATAAAGAAACATAAAGAAACCTCAAGCATTCTTCGGGGAAGGGTCAAGGAGCAAACAAAAAATAAGGACAGTTCACACCGCATCACAAAACATCAACCATGGGCTCTTGGCTAATCTGTCCAAATCTCCAAGGGAGATACTTACACAAAAAAGTCATGAAGCCTTTGATCCTCCTCCTCGCTTGGCAAACAAAGGAAGGCCCAGAGATACTTCCAAATTTTGCTACTTCCATGACGATTACGGACACGACACCAACAACCGCAGAGAACTCAAGCAGATAGAAGAGGCCAGAAGTCCGCCAATTGGGACATTTGGTGAAGGGTATAAAAGAGGTAAAGACAAAGCCTCGACACTCATTGGGAAAGATACCACACTGTCAAGCACCCATCCTCATGGTATACAAAGAGGACTCTAGTTCAAAGAGGAAGGAATCGAGGAAGCCTTGTGTGGAGTAGAGATGTCAATTTTCCTTCAATCATGTGGAAAGTTCTTTCAAATGACCCCGTGGTCATCAAAGTTTTGATCTCCACAGAGAAGTAAACAGAGCCTACCTTGACTGCAGAGTTCTGCGAAGTTATCTACGAACGATGTTTTCTAAAGCTCAAACCTTCAATAAGGTCAAGAGAGTAGATTCAAGGTACCCTTAGTGGGATTCTCGGGAGCACTCATGGCCCTTGGTAGAAGTCCTCTAGAGGTTACGATCGGAGAAGGAAGGCTAAAAGAATGTAAACTCTAGTTTTCACCATCGTAGGTCGGAATCTCCCTACAACCTCTTGATAGGGAGAACAAGAATGCGTAAGATGGGCATCATTGTCTCAACCATACATGCCGCGGTCAAATTCCAAACACCTTTGGCATTGGGCGGTTTTCTCCACTTATAAGGTGAAGGAGTCAACGACAAGAAGCAAAAGGATCAAACAGTTTTGAGGAGCCTTCAAGGATGTTCTCGCCAGTCCGACGTCAAGAACGATCGTGGTAAATGATCTCTACCCCGATCGACGGTGGTAATTGGAAAGCAGCCCCAACCTCCTTTAAAGCGTAATTGGAAAAGGTACTGCGGCTAACGAGATGTCTTCGCATGGACCTACTCGACATGACGGGGTCCCTGTAACTCTCACCATAGACAAAAGCCCTTCGCATCAACACAAGTTCAATGAGTTCAAACACATTGAACCCATAAAACAAAAGCGCCAAGCCTAGCTCACGAAAGAAATATCACGCATGTAAAGAAGTGGACGAGCTCGTGAAAGCGGGCATACTCGTAGAGGTGAAGTATCAAACTTGGGTGGCCAATCCGTGATGGTCAAGAAGCATGACGGAGGATGGAGAATGTGCGTAGACTTCACAAATATTAACAAAGCTCGTCCAAGGATCGCTACCCTCCGCGAGATTGATTGGAAGGTGGAATCCTTGTTAGGTTTCAACTAAAGTGTTTCCTAGACGCTTATAAAGGTTACCATCGACACAAAATGGCGGAAGAAGACGAAGAAGACAACCTTTTCACATGAAAAGGCGCTTATTGTTACAAAAGATGCCTTTTGGTTTGAAAAATGCAGTGCCCTACCAACGATTAGTGGAAAAGCCTTCCACAAGCAGATAGGTAGGAATCGAGGCCTACGAGATGATATGGTCATCAAGAGTAGGTCGGAGGAGGATATGCTCTCCACATTAAGGAAACCTTCACCGACTTCACGCCATCAATATGAAATTAAATCCCAAGAAGTGTTCCTTCGTGGGAAGAAGGACAATTTTGGGGCATCCGATCACCAAGCAAGGTATTAAGGCCAATCCTTCAAGGTTATATTATCACAGATTTGCAGCCTCCTAAGTCCCTAAAGGAAGTGCAAAGTCTCGAACGGAAAGCTAGCGCCCCTCAGCAGATTCTTGTCGAAGGGTGCGATGCATCTTTGCCGCTCTTTAAAACACTCAAGGATGCATGACAAAAAGACGCTCCAGTGGAGTATGGACGCAGCAGCTTTCCAAAAGCTAAAGGATTTCATGGCTATCCTACCTACACTCACAAATTTCAATCAAAGGCTTAAGGGTTATTCATGTATATAGCATCCTCCTTCAAAGCATCACACTGTTATTAGCGTAGCGAGAAGAAGCAAATCCCAATCTACTTCATTAAAGGTGGTTCTACAGGAGTCGAGCTAAATTATCCAAGATTGGAGAAGCTAATTTTGGCTTTGGTTCATGCCGCGAGACGCCAAGGTACTTCCAAGCTTACCCCATAACCGCATTTCATCGACAAACCAATCAAACAGATACTTTCGGCCGAGAAATTGGGAGAATAGCTAAATGGGCCATTGAGCTAGAGAACATGAAATCGAGTACAAGGGTAGAAATTACGTCAAGGGCAAATATTGGCAGAATTTTAGCGTAAACACCCTCCGAACCAAAGCATGACACAAAGGTTGTCAAGAAAAGCCCCGACAAAGCGATCAAGGGTGGAAACTTTATAATCGACGAGACCTCCAGCCCAATGGTTCCGGTGCAGTGTCTCATGCTTGTTGATCCCAAAGGAAAGGAATACATTATGCACTCCGCTCAATTCGATGCCACGAACAATGAAGCGAGTACTAAGCTCTGCTAGCAGCCTCCGATTAGCAAAAGACATGGAGGTGGAAGACTTGGCTATTTTCGTTGATTCACAACTTGTAGCCAATCGATTAAAGGCTCATACGAAGCAAGGCAACTCAGAATCACAATACCGGATAAGGCCAAAGAAATGCTCAAGGGTTCGTGATCCCACACCATAGAGCATGTTCGAGAAACCAAAACAAGAAGGCGGATGCACTTAGCAAACCGGCATCAATGGTATTTGCTCAACTAACTAAGGAAGTTTTGGTCAAGTATTGCGATAGGTCCATCGTCCGAAAGGAGGTGTCCGACGAATATCGAGGAATACTCGAATCGGATGACTCCTATTAGAGAATATCTAATAAGTGGTATATTCCGAGGATCGAAGTTGGCTCGAAGGTGCGCGATCAAAGCACCACAAGATGTAATCATGGGAAATTACTTGTACAGAAGGTCTTTTTCTCGTCCCCTTGGCTCCGCTTGGTAGACCAAGGCAAGCCGCCAACATCATCCAAGAAGTGCACGGCTCTCAAGGATCGCATGCAGGACCCCGCTTCGTTGTCTCCAAAGTCATGATGGTCGGATATTCGCCTTCAATGCATAGGGACGCCGACATCATTCGAAGTGTGAAGCTCACCAAGTCCACTCAAGAGTCCCAAGGCTACCAAAGCAAGATATGACTTTCGTATGTCTCGCATGGCCCTTCACCAATGGGGATCGACATCGTAGGCCCGCCGCCAATTGCTCCCGAGGAGTAAAATTTTGGTTGTAGCCATCGACTACTTTACCAAATGGGTGGAAGCAAAGCCTCGGCATCCATTACAGTGCATACATGGAAAAATTTGTATGGAACATATTATCCGTCGGTTCGAGTACCTCACATCATCATTTCGATAATGGGAAGCAGTCATCAAGGGGTATTCCCAGATTTTGCGAGGTCCAACATCAAACAATCTTTCACTCCGCTACCATCCTCGCGGAACGGGCAAGTGGAAGTTACCAACAGAGACATTGTACAAGGAATAGAACGAAGGTCGGATACACTATCACGGTTGGGTAGATGAGCTACCTCAAGTACTTTGGGCACATAGAACGATACGAAGTCAAGTCACGAGAGAAAACCTTTCACTTGACATATGGCACGGAAGTTGTCATCCTTCGTAAGTAAGTGTCAAATGCAAAGAGTCATGAACTCAAGCAGCAGATAATCTAAGAAAGACTCCGTAGTAACTTGGACCTACTTGAAGAACGAAGGAAATAGCCTCCATTAGAGAGGCTATCCACAAGCAAAAGATTGAAAGGTACTATAACAAGCGGTCCGGCCTTCGACTTTCAAACTGGGGAATATGTCCTCCGACTCAACAAAGGCAAGTAAAGTCGAGTACTGTGGTAAACTAGGACCTACATGGGAAGGACCCTACGTTATTAAGGAAGCATATGGCAACGGAGCCTACAAGATGGAAACCTTGGAAGGAGACGCTATTGATAGAACCCGAATGGCACTACTCTTCGAAGTTCTACGTATGAAACTTACAATGTCTAAGGACACATTTTATTTGCTTTCAATCAATGTATTTGCATTCTTCTCACTTAGGGAAAGAAGCATTAATGGTATGCCTAGTATTCATTTCTTAAAATGATGTAATCCTCCCTACCCACTTAATGATAATAACACATTTCCCTCAAATCTCTTGTTTCGTTCAATACAACAAATATTTGTCCACCAAGTCGCTTTATAAGTTTCAATGTCGAAGGGATGTACAAAGACTAAACAACATGTCTTGCTCACATGCATAACATCCATCTCAACTTCACATTAACTTTCCTATATGGCCTTAAGGTATTTCAAGCCTTCACGCCTAAAGGATCAAGACGGAGCTGGTCGCGACCTCCGCGCCAGCTAAATTATACGATTGCTAATATTCTTGGTGAAGTAACTACACTCAATGAGGCTATGCATCTACCATACGCTTTAGGTTGTAACAAATATTTTTACGTAAGTAAAAATAAAATGAGAAGAATCACACATGGCAAAATTCGAGCCCTAGTGGCTTCATTGTAGACTAATGACTAGTTTAACTAGTCTAAAACAGCCATAGCTTTAACGATTCAACAAAATAAAATTGTCTTAGGCCGAGCCTACATCACACAAACCACAAGTTAATTGTTTCATCAGCACGAAGCCCGGAATGGAACATGCATAATTGTTTTAAACAGGTACATACCAATTGGGATCAAATTACAACCACATGGTTGCCTTCATTAAACCTTGAATGAGTGGGATCACCAACTCGGGATGGAACCTGGGTGATGGAGTCCTCTTGGAGGAAGATGGAGGCTGAATCTGTCATTGGCTTCTTGGCTAGCGTCCTCAATTGAGGCACGGGTCCTTCACACATCCGCAAGGAAAGGGAACTCTAAAGCGCTTAATTGATTACCGCATTATCATATTCTTTTCATGAGTTGCCACAGTAGTACGGAATTTTCTCCAAGACCACCGGTTCCCCGCTTTAGCTACCTCCTCCAAAGTGGTACACTTGCCATGAAAATGGCAAGATTCACCACATTCCCAATGGCAATCCCCACATCATCGCTATGGTAAAGTTCCATAGCAATATAAGGGATCACCTTGGTTATCGTGTCCACTTTGTCCTTCTTCAAAGATCTTCGCGAAGGTTCAATCCATCCACCTTTCTCGGAGCTTGATCTCTTGGTCCAAAGAACTTTGCCCTCTCTTGCTCGAGGCCTCCACACTTGGATGAAAGAATGATATCACGCTCCTTATAGCCAACCCACCATAGAGCCTTCGATAGTTAACCCATCGCACTCACCGCTCGTTGCCAATCGACCTTGTGCTTTTCATTCTCGCCCGAGATCTTGCACCAAGGGTTCTTATCAAATCCTCCAATGCTTCCTCACACTTCTTCTCCGTGTCTGCATACTGATCCCTAGCCTTCTCTCCTCAAAGATAACATCCATTTCTTCTCGAGCTGGTGATAGCACCTGAGCAATTCCCTTGTCCTAGCATTGAGTTGGTTGTCAAGCATGCACCGCTAACATAGCTTTTATCATGAAGGTCGCAAAGCCTCTATGGACATGTTATCCATCACCCCTTCCACTTAGTGGGATCACATGGCTCACGACTTGGTGACAAGCTGGGGAGAAGGAAGCTCATTCGTATCGTGAAGACCTACAACAAATGTACATTTCATTAGCATATTATATTTGGCACCTAATTTTGTTTCACAGAAAGAAACTTACCATGGATATCATCGCCATTGGCCCTTCGATGGTCGGAAATTCCACACCTTACCCCGGCACTCTTCTACCGGTAGTTCGAGAGGAGGAGTAGGTAGAATAAGCTTTCTTTTGGCGCAGACTTCACAGCCTTTAGCACTGCACCTTTCTCGCTTGGACCTCTCACCTATGCCGAGGGTCCCACGATGGCCAATGGTCCTTCTGAGATCGGTTCGTCTGAGTCAAGAATGTTCTCCACCAACCGATCTTCTACATCTATGGGTTCCTTTGACGGAGGAGCAGAGGATACAGCTCGATAGGTCGGGCTTCCACCTCGCCTTTGTTTATGGACACCGATGGGAGCCCACGCCATAGCTTGTCTCTTAGGGATTCTTTGAAGAAAGCTTACCTCCTTTGCACCTCCAACCACAACAAAGTTCCCGAACGACATCTCTGCACAAAGCAGCAAATAAGATAAATATCAACGAGATAAGTTTTTGTTTCTTATGTTAATTTAAAAATACATACTTTCTCCATCACAAATTATCTCAGTACCAACGAGACCCTCCCATCTTTCAAGAATGCCACCATGAACAGGATTGGCTCAGTGGAAGGTCCGCAGCCACCGGATGACGAGCCAAACCGATACAATGGGTCTCTTCTCACAAGATAAGGCAATGGATCGGTGAACCTTTTCTCATCATATTGAAAGTCCGGGTTTAACAATGCGAGTATCCGTGAGGATAATGGTAGTCTGGATATAAAAGAACTTGCCTTCCAGCCCTTATGTTCGTAAAAGGTCTATCTATCAATATGGGCACATCCCTTTCACCCTCTTGGCCAAGGTCAACCAATCTCCTCCCGGTATAGATTCAAAAACCCTAAGCAATTCAAGGATGGTTCAAACCCATAAGCTTTGCACATAACAATGTATGTTGTAAGTTTGGCTAGGCCAAAGGGTTGAACCTAGAAATGTGTACTTCATAATACCGAGGAATTCTAAGATGAAAGGATGCAAAGGTATCCTAAGGTTGGAAGTGGTGAAAGCATGGGTATACAGCTCACATAATTTTCGGGGCATCAAATATCCCTTGATTTTTACTCGGTAGCATTATTTTATGTTCCTTTGAATGGGATAATCATGAGGAACGTTTTAAGCTCATCCCGGTTAGTGTGCGACCTTGTTGTTTTATCACAAATTTTTATTGGTAGACATGATACCTTCTAAAGAACACAAATGTATTTGAAATACAGAGAAGAAGGAGCGCTTTACCTTGTTTGGTCGAAGGCTTGATCGGAAGAAGTTTTAGTAGGTGAAAACTTTGGGCAGAGTTAAACTTTGTTAGGTTTTACTGCTTTTTTGCATTTTATATACCCTACAACGTTGTATCTCAGCCCTACACGTGTCCGGACTTATCCCTTTCCTACCGGATTTCAAATCATTTTAAATTTTGAAAGGATGTTTACTTTACCGAGGAAACAGGGTAGTTAGGATTAATCTTGCATTTAATGCGCCAATAATTACAAGACTTTTCATCTTCGCTCGCTTTTGTGACGAAGAGGAGGTTTCGTTTTATTTCGAGTCGTAAGCAATATTTCTTGTTCGTATATCACTTTCGACTAGGGGCTTGATGACGCATTCTCCGATCAGTCAAGGACCCCTTCGGCCTCGATCCTAAATTGCATTACGAAGACCCAAGTCTTTCTTCATAAGTCATTGGTATGAAACCATTCGCCATTGACATGGTTACCGCTGGAATCCGCCACCAAGGCCTATGCCCTTCTGTCTTCCCTTGAAGATGCCAAGACAAATAAGAACCTTGACTTGGTCTTCCCCACGCTCCCACTATGTTCTTAGCTTCCCGCCAAGTCCGAGATAGTGGGGATGATGCCCTAGCGGTTACCATAAATCGTGGGACGCCCCATGATCTCCCGAACGAACGTGCTAACACTTCCAAGTCGTTTTCATCATCTATAAATAGGTTGGACGAGTCATTTCAATGGTATGTTCACTCAACACAAGATTTCACATACATCATATTATCCATAACTCATATCACATACTTATTCACACACCGGAGGTGGTTCGGCAGGCCCAACCCTGGCAATCACTTAACGGGTGTCTACTATTTCTTATTGCAGATTGACTACAAGTTTGGCGCAAGCATATCACCTCATACCCTTCGATCACCATCGAAGGCCCAGTCGCATTTAATTATTGTACAATCAGCCATCTCTCACCGTGCGCATTTCTATAAAAATAATTAAGCCCGTGTAGGGGAGTATTTATGCAAGTCTTAAACCTCAATAGTGGTATTAAATGTTTTTACTCATAACCACTTTGAGAGATTTTCTTGAAAATGGTTTACGGTAACATAGGTTAGTCATGGAGTTATAAGGTGACTAAGGTTAGAATAACTGTTCTATGATCCGCCAGAGTCGGAGGATCTACCCAATGACTCCACCAATAGTTAGAATCTAGAAGTCCTTAGGTATGATTATAAAAGGAGAAAATGAGAATCGGAGAAAGAAGGAGTTGAAGAATTAAAAAGAAAAGTAAAGAAAAGGGTGAAAAGAAATAGCCCTCCGATTATTCAACTTAGGGCGCATATCGAGTTCAATTCATATGCTACTTGGTTGTCACTTGATGACACCGGTATTGAAGAACAAAGTCGTCATGGACCCAAAGGACGCATGTACTAAACCTTCTTAGCCACTCAAGTTTCTCTCAACAGAAGCTTGTTTCATTCTCACAGGGAACCCTACGAAAACTATCGGCTTTCTCTTAGAGATTGCTGGTATTGAAGAAGGAGACCCTCTCCCTAGTCTCCGCTTAGGAAACCAAAGCGCACTATTGAGTCTAGAGCCACGAGATTCATCAAAAGATCTCTTAGGTACACTTGAGAATTCATCGCTTGTCGTTCAATAATAAGAACACAAGTGATATATTATCGTGTCCTTCACAGATCTTAGCAATCTGTCGAGAACATTTATGAGGGGTTCACAACTGTGATCCTCAAAGATTGAATGGAAACTCCCGGCAGGTCAACATCAAACACCGACAAATAGTCACTTCGGTAACTCCTTATGGGTTACGCTTAGTGTGTCTCAAACGGTCTACGATCAGGGTGATGCTTGTGTACCTCAAATGACTCACCCGAATCAGATGTACTTCAGATATCGTGTTATCTCACTTGGGAATCCAGTTCAGAATGTTTTAGTGAGAATTAGAGTTGTGTTTTCACACTATGTCATTAACACTCTCTAAGTTCAAACTTGTAAGCTACCGGATTATTTCTAACCCATGTTTCATGTTTTCTTATGGATGCTCATGGGTGGAAAAGATCGTGATTCTCCACATGCTCATACCCACAACAACACCGATTAAAGTTCTCTCAAAAGGCAACATAAAGTCGTAATGATTCTTCATCAAAGTCAAAGAATCTACAAAGTTCAAAGACTAAAAGAACTACATTAGTATCGAAATCCAACGTTAAAGAGCGGGTGAGCATGTTGGAGAAAGACATGAGACACCGAGCAACGAAGCGGACACGATGCGCATAATCACAACATAATATCAC
This sequence comes from Chrysanthemum lavandulifolium, assembly GCA_022545495.1. Lineage (NCBI taxonomy): Eukaryota > Viridiplantae > Streptophyta > Magnoliopsida > Asterales > Asteraceae > Chrysanthemum > Chrysanthemum lavandulifolium. The sequence goes on from CM040246.1 coordinate 106,054,265, forward strand.
TTCCATCACAAAGAACAAAGATCAAAGAACAAAGAAAATGATGACGCCAAAGGTAATACTTCAAAGGAAACAATTTCCTAAACCGGGAGATTGTTCGAATCAAGGCACTTCTTCTCACAAGAAAGAAGAATGTCAAGATGTCAAAGCTATCGATGACGATCCTCCGATCAGTCAAGGACCCCTTCGCCTCGATCGAATTGCATTACGAAGACCCAAGTCTTTCTTCATAAGTCATTGGTGGCGAAACCATTCGTCATTGACATGGTTACCATTGGGAATCCTCCACCAAGGCCTATGCCCTTCAAAGTCTTCCTTTGAAGATGCCAAGACAAATAAGAACCTTGACTTGGTCTTCCCCATGTTCCCACTATGTCCTTAGCTTCCCGCCAAGTCCAAGATAGTAGGGATGAAGCCCTAGCGGTTACCATAAATCGGGGACGCCCCATGATCTCCTGAACGTGTGCTAACACTCTCAAGTCGCTTTTCATCATCTATAAATAGGTTGAACGAGTCATTTCAATGGTATGTTCACTCAACATGATTTCACATACATCATATTATCCATAACTCATATCACATACTTATTCACACGTCGGAGGTGGTTCGCAGGCTAACCCTGCGAATCACTTAACGGTGTCTACTATTTTATTGCGATTGACTACAAGTTTGGCGCAAGCATATCACCCTCATACCTTTCGATCACCATCAAGGCCCGGTCATACTAATTATTGTACAATCACAGGCGCCATCCGTGGGACACGTTATTATTGGTCTCGTTATTCCAAACTTACACCCACCAATCACCTCACTAGTTTTACGGCATGACTCAAGGAATGAAGATACACCCCGGGTTTCTCGACCTTGACACCAATCCTACCAACCACCTTAACAACCTTCCCAACATAACCGCATCCACTTTTACCACACGATCTCACCACGAAATAACCCCAACAACCATGCTTCAACCTCGGCTAACCCTGAACCGGTAATTAGTCCGGCGTTTGTCGAAGCTAACATCGAAACATTGGAATCCTTACTAAGAGCTCGAAGGAGGCAAGCTAGAAATGTGGAGATGCGTAGGGAGTTAGAATACTCAAGCGATGAGTATGATGAAGAGTTGGAAATGGAGGCCAGGCCCTTGGCTCCTGGGGCTACTCGCTCAGTGCTAAGGATAGGGTCTCCGAGCAGTCGAAGGCCTAGTGGAAGGTCGGTTGTTTTTGAAGACGTTCCGGAAAGGGCTCCAACTAGACGGGAAGGCACGATAGAAGGCTCCAATGGAAGGAGTCACCGAAGGGATGCTACGGAGGTTAATTTGCCACCACTTTTGGCAGCTCATCTGGGAAGAACTGCTGGGGGTTCATTGCAACCTTCTTCTCACGCCCGTGAAGGCAATCCATCTCAATAAATGGGGAGGAAATCTTCTCCCATGGTATGTACCCTCCTTTCGGACTCAATCTTACCCTCAAGGGGTTTATCCCCACCTAATGATCGAGCTAGTAACCCCAATTTCACTCAAGGGATGCATAGACAAAAAGACGCCCAGGGAGTATGGACGCACGACCTTCAAAAGCTAAAGGATTTCATGGCTATCCTACCTACACTCACAAATTTCAATCAAAGGCTAAGGGTTATTCATGTATATAGCGCCTCCTTCGAAAGCATCACTGTGTTATTAGCGTAAAAGGAGAAGCAAAATCCCAATCTACTTAAGTTAGCGTGGTTCTACAGGAGTCGAGCTAAATTATCCAAAGATTAGAAGCTAATTTTGGCTTTGGTTCATGTTTGAGACGCCTTGAAGGTACTTCCAAGCTCACCCCATAACCGTATTTCATCGACAAACCAATCAAACAGATACTTTGCCGAGAAATGGGAGAATAGCTAAATGGGCTATTGGGCTAGAGAACATGAAATCGAGTACAAGGGTAGAAATTCGTCGAGGGGCAAATATTGGCATTTTTTTAGCGTAAACACCCTCCAACCAAAGCATGACACAAAGGTTGTTGAAGAAAAGCCCGACAAAGCGATCAAGGGTGAAAACTTTATATTGACGGGAGCCTCCACTGATGGTTCCAAGCAGTCTCATGCTTGTTGATCCCAAAGGAAAGGAATACACTTATGCACTCGCTCAATTCAAGCCACGAACAATGAAGCGAGTACTAAGCCTTGCTAGCAGCCTCCGATTAGCAAAAGACATGGAGGTGGAAGACTTGGCTATTTTCGTTGATTTACAACTTGTAGCCAATCGATTAAAGGCTCCTACGAAGCAAGGCAACCTGTAATCAAGCAATACCGGATAAAGCCAAAGAAATACTCGAAGGTTCGTGATCCTACACCATAGAGCATGTTCGGAGAAACCAAAACAAGAAGGCGGATGCACTTAGCAACCGGCATCAATGGAATTTGCTCATCTAACTAAGGAAGTTTTGGTCAAGTATTGGCGATAGGTCCATCGTCCGAAAGGAGGTGTCTAACGAATACTTGGAGGAAGACTCGAATCGATGACTCTTATTAGAGAATATCTAATAAGTGGTATCCCGCCGAGGATCGGTTGGCTCGAAGGTGCGCATCAAAGCACCACAAGACATAATCATAGGAAATTACTTGTATGAGTAGGTCTTTTCTCGTCCCTCGCTCCATTGTGTAGGACCAAGGCAAGCCGCCAACATCATCCAAGAAGTGCACGAAGGCTCCTCGGATCGCATACATGGACCCCGCCCGTTGTTCCAAAGTTATGAGGGTCGGATATTACCGCCTTCAATGCACAGGACGTTGTCGACATCATTCGTAAGTGTGAAGCTCGCCAAGTCCACTCAAGAGTCCCAAGGCTACCAAAGCAAGATATGACTTCCGTAACGTCCGCATGGCCCTTCAGCCAATGGGGGATCGACATCGTAGGCCCGCTGCCAATTGCTCCTGGAGGAGTAAAATTCTTGGTTGTAGCCATCGACTACTTTACCAAATGGGTGGAAGCGAAGCCCTTGGCATCCATTACAGGCAGACACATGGAAAAATTTGTATGGGAACATATTATCTTTCGGTTTGGAGTACCTCACATCATCATTTCTGATAATGGGAAGCGGTCATCAAGGGTATTCCCAAGATTTTGCGTAGGTCCGAACATCAAACAATCTTTCACTGCTACCATGCTCAAGGGAACGAGTGGAAGTTACCAACAGACATTGTACAAGGAATAGAATGAAGGCCGGATACGGTCATCACGGTTGGGTAGATGAGCTACCTCAAGTACTTTGGGCACATATAACGCATAATGAAGTCAAGTCACGGAGAGACACCTTCGACTTGACATATGGCACGGAAGTTGTCATCCCTTAGTAAGTGTCGAAACAGAAAGAGTCATGAACTTTGAAGCGCAGAATCTAAGAAAGACTCAGAGTAACTTGGACCTACTTGAAGAACGAGGAAATAGCCTCCATTAGAGGCTATCCACAAGCAAAAGATTGAAAGGTACTATAACAAGCGGGTCCGCCTTCGACTTTCAAACCAGGGGAATATGTCCTCGACTCAACATCGCAAGTAAAGTCGAGTACTGTGGTAAACTAGGACCCATATGGGAAGGACCCTAGGTTATTAAGGAAGCATATGGCAACGGAGCTACAAGCCGAAACCTTGGAAGGAGACGCTATTGATAGAACACGAATGGCACTACTCTTCGTAAGTTCTACGTATGAAACTTACAATGTCTAAGGACACATTTTATTTGCTTTCAATCAATGTATTTGCATTCTTCTCACTTAGGAAAGAAGCATTAATGGTAGGCGTCTAGTATTCATTTCTTAAAATGATGTAATCCTCCCTACCCACTTAATGATAATAACACATTTCCTCAAATCTCTTGTTTCGCTCAATACAACAAAGATTTGTCCACCAACTCGCTTTATAAGTTTCTATGTCGGGCGGATGTACAAAGACTAAACAACATGTCTTGCTCACATGCATAACATCCATCTCAACTTCACATTAACTTTCCTATATGGCCTTAAGGTATTTCAAGCCTTCACGCCCAAAGGATCAAGACGGAGTGGGTCGCGACCCTCTGCCGTGCTAAATTATATGATTGCTAATATTCTTGGTGAAGTAACTACACTCAATGAGGCTATGCATCTACCATACGCCTTAGGTTGTAACAAATATTTTTACGTAAGTAAAATAAAATGAGAAGAATCACACATGGCAAAATTCGAGCCCTAGTGGCTTCATTGTAGATTAATGACTAGTTTAACTAGTCTAAAACGAGCCATAGCCTTAACGATTCAACAAAATAAAAATTGTCATAGTCGTAGCCTACATCACACAAACCACAAGTTAATTGTTTCATCGTGCACAAAGCCCGGAAAGGAACATGCATAATTGTTTTAAACAGGTACATACCACCACAGGGATCAAATTACAACCACATGGTTGCCTTCATTAAACCTTGAATGAGTGGGATCACCAACTCGGGATGGAACCTGGGTGATGGAGTCCTTGGAGGAAGATGGAGGCTGAACTGTCCTCGCTTCTTGGCTAAGGTGTCCTCAATTGAGGCCGCTGGTCCTTCGTCACATCTCGCAAGGAAAGGAACTCTAAAGCGCTTAATTGATTACCGTGATCATCATATTCTTTTCATGAGTTGCCTCAGAGTACGTAATTTTCTCCAAAGACCACCTGGTTCCCCAAATTTAGCTACCTCCTCCAAAGTGGTACACTTTCCATGAAAAATGGCAAGATTCACCACATTCCCAATGGCAATCCCCACATCATCGCTATGGTAAAGTTCCATAGCAATATAGGGATCACCTTGGTTATCGTGTCCACTGTCCTTCTTTAGCATCTTCGCACGAAGGTTCAATCCATCCACCTTTTCTCGGAGCTTGATCTCTTGGTCCAACAACTTTGCCCTCTCTTGTTCGAGGCCTCCACACTTGGATGAAAGAACAAATGTCTCGCTCCTTATAGCCAATGACCATAGAGCCTTGACGGTTAACCCATCGCACTCACCGCTGCGTTGCCAATTGACCTTGAGCTTTTCATTCTCGCCGAGATCTTGCACCAAGGGTTCTTATCAAAATCCTCCAATGCTTCCTCACACTTCTTCTCCAGTCCGCATACTTGATCCCTAGCCTTCTCTCCTCAAAGATAACATCCATTTCTTCTCGAGCTTTGGTGACAAAGACAGGAGCAATTCCCTTGTCTTAGCATTGAGTTGGTTGTCAAGCATGCACTGGCGAACATAGCTTTTATCATGAAGGTCACAAATCCTCTCTATGGACATGTTATCCATCACCCCTTCCACTTGGGTAGGATCACATGGCTCACGAGTTGGTGACAAGCTAGGGGAGAAGGAAGCTCATTCATATCAGGAAGACCTACAACAAATGTACATTTCATTAGCATATTATATTTGGCACCTAATTTTGTTTCACAGAAAGAAACTTACCATGGATATCATCGCACTGGGCCTTCGATGGTGGAAATTCCACACCTTACCCCGGGTACTCTTCCGCGGGTAGTTCGAGAGGAGGAGTAGGTAGAATAAGCTTTTTTTTTGGCGCAGACTTCACAGCCTTAGCACCGGCACCTTTCTCGCTTGGACCCTCTCACCTATGCCGGAGGGTCCCACGATGGCCAATGGTCCTTTGGAGATCGTTCGTCTCGAATCAAAGAATGTTCTCCACCACCGATCTTCTACATCTATGGGTTCCTTCGACGGAGGAGCAGAGGATACAGAGCTCGACAGTCGGGCTTCCACCTCGCCTTTGTTTATGGACACCGATGGGGAGCCCACACCATAGCTTGTCTCTTGGGATTCTTTGAAGAAAGCTTACCTCCTTTGCACATCCAAACCACAACAAAGTTCCCGAATCGACATCTCTGCACAAAGAAGCAAATAAGATAAATATCACGAGATAAGTTTTGTTTCTTATGTTAATTTAAAATACATACTTTCTCCATCACAAATTATCTCGGTACCAACGGAGACCCTCCCATCTTTCAAGAATGCCACCATGAATAGGATTGGCTCAGGGAAGGTCCGCACACCGATGACGAGCCAAACGATACAATGGGTCTCTTCTCACAAGATAAGGCAATGGATCGTGAACCTTTTCTCATCATATTGAAAGTTCGAGTTTAACAATGCAGTATCCGGAGGGATAATGGTAGTCTGGATATAAAAGAACTTGCCTTTCCAGCTTCCTTATGTTCGTAAAGGTTTATCTATCAATATGGGCACATCCTTTCACCCTCTTGGCCAAGGTCAACCAATCTCCTCCTGTATAGATTCAAAAACCCCTAAGCATTACCAAGGATGGTTCAAACCCATAAGCTTTGCACATAACAATGTATGTTGTAAGTTTGGCTAGGCCAAAAGGGTTGAACCTAGAAATGTGTACTTCATAATACCGGAGGAATTCTAAGATCAAAGGATGCAAAGGTATCCTAAGGTTTGAAGTGGTGAAAGCATGGGTATACAGCTCACATAATTTTCGGGGCATCAAATATCCCTTGATTTTTACTCGGTAGCATTATTTTATGTTCCTTTGAATGGGATAATCATGAGGAACGCTTTAAGCTCCTCCCTCGTTAGTGTGCAACCTTGTTGTTTTATCACAAATTTTTTATTAGTAGACATGATACCTTCTAAAGAACACAAAATGTATTTGAAATACAGAGAAGAAGGAGCGCTTTGCCTTGTTTGGTCAAAGGCTTGATCGGAAGAAGTTTTAGTAGGTGAAAACTTTGGGCGAGTTAAACTTTGTTAGGGTTTTACCGTTTTGCATTTTATATACCCTACAAACGTTGCATCTCACCCCCCACACGTGTCCGGACTTATCCCTTTCCTACCGGATTTCAAATCATTTTAAATTTTGAAAGGATGTTTACTTTACCGAGGAAACAGGGTAGTTAGGATTAATCTTGCATTTAATGCGGTCAATAATTATAAGAATTTTCATCTTCGCTCATTTTTGTGACGAAGAGGAAGTTTCGCTTTTATTTCCGAGTCGTAAGCAATATTTCTTGTTCGTACATATCACTTTCGACCTGGGGCTTGATGACGCATCTCCGATCGTGTCGAAGGACCCCTTCGACCTCGACCGAATTGCATTACTAAGACCCAAGTCTTTCTTCATAAGTCATTGGTGGCGAAACCATTCGTCATTGACATGGTTACCGGTTGGGAATCCGCCCGACCAAGGCCTATGCCCTTCGGTGTCTTCCCTGAAGATGCCAAGACAAATAAGAACATTGACTTGGTCTTCCCCACGCTCCCACTATGTCCTTAGCTTCCCGCCAAGTCCGAGATAGTAGGGATGAAGCCCTAGCGGTTACCATAAATCGTGGGGCGCCCCATGATCTCCTCGAACGTGTGCTAACACTCTCCAAGCTATTTTCATCATCTATAAATAGGTTGACGAGTCATTTCAATGGTATGTTCACTCAACACATGATTTCACATACATCATATTATCCATAACTCATATCACATACTTATTCACACGGGAGGTGGTTCGCAGGCCCAACCCCTCAAGCAATCACTTAACGAAGTGTCTACTATTTCTTATTACAGATTGACTACAAGTTTGGCGCAAGCATATCACCCTCATACCCTTCGATCACCATCGAAGGCCTGATCGTACGAATTATTGTACAATCAGCTACTATTACATCAGCACCTACAACCTTTAAAGATCAAATCATCAATCACTAACACTTAGGGGGAGATTATTGGAATCACTCCTAAACTAGAATTCAAGTTTTAGTAATTAATATGTAATAGTTAGCTTAATTATGGCTTTTATGTTAGTAATCAAGGCTAGGCTCATGTAGAAAGCCCATGAGCCTATGCAAAGCCCAATAAGGAAAGGATGGGAACTTGGTGTGTTACCCTAGTTCTCTCCTATAAATAATCTTGTAAACTCCCATTTGGGAGTTGGTTGTTCACATTTACATTTATCCTAAGCATAAACCTTTCTCTCATATCTTACGCATAAGTGTGTGTGTTCATCCGATCCATTCTTATCTATATTTCTTCTATTGATGCTTGTGTTACTAATATGGGAACCTAACACCACTGGTGGTAAGTCTTCGAAATCTATTCAGAGATTGTTAGCTCAACGTTCTCAGTGTCCTGAATTTTGTTTGAATGCTTTGCCCACTCATTCCTCTATTCTCATTCATTGTCAATTTATTCTTTTCGTGAAGCTGGGATGCCTTCGGAATCTACTTCTAGTTTCCTTCGTCTTGACGTTTCTCCTCTCAGGTTTTCTATTTGTTTATTGCCTGATATGTCGTGTTGACTTTTTCTGTTTTTTCTAATTTACTCTCTTTTTTGTTTATTTTTCAAAAGGTCTCCAGTTCTGATTATGACTGATGTCATTGCCACAAGTGTCCTTTCTGTTGTTGAGAAAGAGAAGGACAAAGTGGACGACCCTTCTTTCCTTCCTGGTGGTTCTCGCTCTGCTGGCGGTGCTCGTCCTATCATTAACAACTTTTCTAATTGCGATATCTCGATTGGGGATATCCGTGATGTTGATGATGCAGCATCCAGTTCTTCATCTGTTATTTATGTTCCGAAGTGGGGTGTTGCCAAGAATTCACTTCTTGATGATTCTGACGAGTGTCGTGGTATGGTGGATAAGTTTGCTCATCCTTGCTTCTTTTCCTTAATTCGTGAAATGGGGTATGATTGTCTTTTTGTTGAGTTCAATGTTGCCACGGCGCGACAAGTGTGCTTTAGCTTTGAGGTCCGTATGCGCTTGGAGTATAATGTTATGAAGAGGAAGCGCCTGTCATCTTTGTTAAAGGAGAGGGAAACGGAGATTGCGACACTTAAAGTTAAAGTTGCTAAAGCGGTATCTTCTAAGAAGTTGGCTCCTATTACAGGGGCTTCCGAAGCTCCTCCTGCTACGGAAGTTCTTTCTTTGAAAATTCAGAATTCTGCCCTTGAGCAGGAACGGGATTCTCTTCGGGCTGAGCTAGCGGACCTTCAGTTGTCTTTTAGTGAGAAAGATTGTGAATCATCCATCTTGAGGGCTGAAGTTGTTGTACTTAAATCTCAGAATGCTAATCTTTCAGGCTAGGTATGTACCAATATTTTTTGGCCAGTTTTTTCGCTTGCTTATCTTTCCGCTGTCTTTTAACTTTTTGTTGTTTCTTCCTTTTGCGTTTGCAGATACAAACTTTGGAGGCTTCATGCTCTGAGCTTCGTATCCAAATTCCTTCTTTTGATGCCTTGAAGGAAGAGTTTTGTAAAATTCAAGATGTGAAATCGGCTGTGATTATGAAGAAGGTTGATTCGGTATTTGCCGACCTATCTGCATTAGCCATTCATCTTGATGAAGAGTTTTATCCTTGTTTTCATCGCCTTATCCAACCGGTCTTTGGTTGTTAACTAATGGTAGGGAGAAGAAAGAGCTTCTGGATCTTGATACGTATGATCCTTCTACGGAAGCTTATTATCTTTCCGCCGTGCAGGCCCTTGCCGATGTAGAGTTTTCCTTGCTTTCTACTCTTAAGTCTAATAAGGATGTTGGAATTGCGGAGATTATGAATCTTCTTCGGGTTGAGGGGCCGCATGCGAATGATCCTATGATTGCCGCGTTACAGCCTGACCTTGAGCAGCTTGTGGTTCCTATTTATGATAGGGAGACTAGCGCTATTATTGGTGCTGGTTCATTGTCTCGTTCTTTGGAAGTTGTTCACAGAAGGGTTAACCAGTTTAGGAAGCGTCTCACTACTCATTAGCCTACTGTTGCTGATGTTTACAATTCTTTAGTTGATCCTTTGTCCACCCGCAATGTTATAGGTATGGAAGGACTTTCAATCAGTTTGTTGGCTTTGGTTTCCAGTACTTCTTTGCCCTTGGCGCTTGTTCCTGCTATTCCTGCTAGTGTCTTTGCTAGTCATGCTAGGCCTATTTCCACCGACGATTATGATGTTGGTGGAACTAGTGTTCTTATTAATGTTGCGGATGATTCGCATCCTGAGGTGAGTGAGACCTTTTCCGCTTTGCTTGAAGCGAATGGAGTTGGCTTGGAGCAGAACTAGTTTCTTTTGTTTTTGGATGTTTGTAATTTCTTGAACAATATTCAGTCTTGTTTGAACTATCTCCTTGAATGTTTATGATGGTTGCGTGCAACCTTTCTTTTTATTTTTGTTTTAGCACGTTGCTTTTAATTTGTGCAGTGCTATTATCTTAATGTCATACGGATATGCATGTTTGTAATAGTCTTTGTTGAATACTTTTGGGTTATCCTCCCAGTACTGGGCTTGCAATACCTCTTATGTACTTTGGTGATTTATGTTGTTCACCTTTTCGTTATACGTGATAACTTTCTTTTGTTATTAGGGAATAACATTCATTGGGTCGTGCCCAGTCATGTGCTTGCGCGTCTTATGCACTTAATCAAAATGAATTTATTGAAAAAAATAAAACAATAAAGGTAGCTAATTTTCACTTTTTTATTGATTTGACATATTTCAAAAAATAAAACAATGCGTGGTAATGGTAGGGCTTTTAGTGAGGTAGTTTTTCCACCCGCGCAGTTTTTTATTTTATCCTGGCACCCGCAAGCTGGTCATCTTTACCTTAAACCCAGTCTATCCAACCCGATCTGCCTGGATTGGTAGACGTACACTTGCTTGGGGGCCGGGCTACAACAACAGAAGAATGAAGGCATAATTTTCATCCTCTATTGCTTGCCGTTGTAAGAGAATCTTCTTGTTAATTAGGGGCCGCTTTATTCATTGCATTGCCCCTAACCTCCTTTGCTGCCCTTCCCTAGGGACCCACCTCTTTGCACATTCTACACTCCCATCGACCCCATTCCAGTGATATAGTTCCTTCTTCCACTGGTGAAGACCAAGGTTAGCGAGGAACTGTCTGCACTTTCAAGATTCCAAATGGCTATTTAGAGTTTAATTAGTATAAACTCCCACCTTTGGTGCGCCATATGGTCTAGGCAGGCTCCCGGAATCTTCCATGGAAATGGGTTTTGGGTGAAGGAGTGTTGTGAAGGGTTGTGGAGGTGGGTTATTAGTCGTCATTTTAGAACGACTAATTGTTATTAGCAGTCATTTAAGAACAGGTTTTGGTTGCCACAACGTCTGCCTGCTTTTGTGTTTTTCTTTTGTTTTTTCATTTGGAGGGTAAAGGTTTGGGCTATGTATGAGTTTTTATGAAACAACCGTATGTAAGTAACGTGTTGCTATTGAAGGCTGGTTGTATTCCTTCTACACTATGTGCCATCGCACTCTTCTTCTGAATAACATCTTCAACTTCCTTCAAAGTGACTTTTATGATTTTCTTGGGGTTTTTGTGTTAGGATGTTTGGTGCTAAAGGATGATGTTTTCTCTTTCGCCTTTTCTACCTTTCCTCCTTTTTTTACTTCACGTATTTATAGCGAAGATTTTACTGTTCTTGCACGCGCTAGCATTTAATTTTTCCTACTATTTGATAGGTTGGCACGTGCCTAGGCACGTAGCCTGGGCGCCTATTTTTCCTGCTGGATTTGACATAAAATTTCTTGGGAAGGAACGTAAATCTATACTTTCAAATTTTCTTTCCTGTTTGAACATTTGGATAAGGTTTATCCTTTTGTTTCCACCCTTGCCTGGTTGGTATTGGGAGCTTTCCTTTCCCAATGCCACGTATTTCCCCTATTTTTTGTTATTTCCCACGGTGTGGTATTTATGTTTTGTGTCTGTCGCGACTCTTTGCTTGCTTTTTTCAGAGCGTTGCGCTTCCCGGAACCGATTTTTGTTGAGCCACAGGCTTTTGGATCCTTGATTCTTTGGGAATAATCTCTGTAAGGCCTTTCGTGAATGTTGTTAGTCCTATGTACAACCGAGATGTGTTCCAATGTTCTTCTTTGTCTTTCATGTTGGCTATTTTTCACATGACTTTCTGTGATCTAATTATTCTAAAGTGGTAGGGCGCCTCTTTAACACTTGTACTTGTCTCTTGAATCTTCTTGGTGACTGATTCCTCTTATTATATTTAATTGTTTGCCTCTTTACTTTGTGCTTCGACTTGGGCTTTTTTGAGCCTTTACTTGTTTAAAGTTTATGGGATCGGGACTTCTATTCTTTCTGTGGGGATGTTCGCGTCCTTATTGATTTTATAAGCGTTCCTACTACGTTTCTCCTGGTGGAGTTCTGATTTTATCGATGTCCGACTGTGTATGTATTTTCGCTACCTCCGTTGCGTTGAGTGTTTTCGCCTTCTGTTTTGTTATAAGAAATTTTGAGTGATTTATTATTTATTTTTATTTATTTTTTTATTATTTTTTTGTTGTGTTTAACATTTGATTTTTCCCCGCTGTTCTTCTTCCTCTACCATTGCTCCTTTCTTCCTTTCTTCTCTTTGCTTTTTAAATGGAGACATTCGTCCAGATTATGCCTTGCTTTTCCATGGAATTCATATAATTTATCATCATTCTTTTCTTCGATTCATGATACCGGGATGAATTTGGATATCTTGCTTTCCTTTGTTTCGGCATCTCTCTGAAAGGTCTTGGAGGAATTTAGAGGCCATGTTGCTTTTCTCTAGTTTTTGGTTTGTTTCTAGATTCGTATTTGAAACTTTGTCGATGCTTGACTGCAGCTTGCTTCATCAGCATTTGTACCCATGGCTTTCTTCTTTCTCTACTCCCAGCTGCTGTTTCCTCTCGTAGGAAGGATGTGGTTATATTCATTACTTCATTCATTGACTTTGGGATTCTGTAATGTAGCCGCTTAATCAGTTCCGGATCAGTGATTACGTGCATGAATCCTAGGATTCTCATAATTTTCGGAGCTCCTTTTATGTCCCTAGTTTCTTCTTTAAACCTTCTTACAAAGTATTCCGTTAGTTCTGTAACACCCTAGGAAAATCCCACATCGGTTGTGGCCTGGAGAGATGTTGGGATCATAAGATAACATTCGCCTTACAATGACACAACGCATTTTGTGGTCTAGTCGGTTGGAGTTCTTAGGAACTGGCAGTTAAGCGTGCTCATGTGAGAGTAGTACTAGTTTGGGTGACATGCCGGGAAGTCTTCACATGAGGCCACAAAAACAAAGCCGTGAGCATGCGGGCAAAGCGGACAATATTGTGGTCTGAGTAGGCGAGATGTTACAGGTGGTATCAGAGCCACTCCTGAGCCGTGATGGTGGGGCAAACCTCATAGAGGACGATGAGTCCCTAAGGGGGAGGGGTGATTGTAACTCCCTAGGCAAATCCCACATCGGCCGTGGCTCGAGAGATGTTGGGCTCATAAGATAACATTCGCCTTTACAATGACACAATGCGCTTTGTGGTCTACTACGGTGGAGTTCTTAGAACCGCGCTAAGCTTGCTCATGTGAGAGTAGTACTAGCTTGAGCGACCGCCGAAGTCTTCACATGAGGCCACAAAACAAAACGTGAGCATGGGCAAAGCGGACAATATTGTGGTCCGAGTAGGCGGGATGTTACAAGTTCTCCTTCCCTTTGCTTGATGTGGTGAAGTTCCACGGGATCCTTGATACACTTCTTTTGTTGGAGGAAATTGGCCAGGAAAGCCTCTTTCAGCTTATCATAACCGTCTATTGATTCTGACGGGAGGTCGTCAAACCAGACCCTAGCGGATCCGGTTAATGTGGAGTTAAACATGTGGCACCAGGATGGCATGGCCCATCGTTCTACTTTTGCGGTTGCCTGGAAGATTTTGAGATGATCTTCGGGTCTCCACTCCCGCTACACGCTTTTACGTTAGTTGGCATACGTGTTTTTGTTGGCATCTCAAGCAAAGGGATGCGTGGAGTAAACGAATCGCCTCCTTATGCACCCAAGGTCAGCCAGTCGCCATCGGGGTCTAATACAAATAAACCGTAAAAATAAACCGTATTAATATTTTTTGCGATCTCTTTATGTTTTGTTGATAACAAATATAATGTTATCTTAAGTACAATTATAAGGATACATGTTATTTTTGTAAAGCATTTACATATAGCCATTTAAATACAAAATGTTGTAATAAATCATTTGTTGTAATAGTTTATTAGGATGGGTAAAATCACAACCCATGGATCATATCCATAACCCATGGTACTAACCCATACCCACTTGACTAGATACAATGTACTCATTAGATACATTGAATCTAAAAGAATACCCATGGACCAACCCATAACCCATGACCCATGACCCATAACCAAAAAATCCATGGGCAAAGAGGAGCGTCCCACGGATCCCTAGGATTACACTAGACGGATCCTCGGGAGGGATCCGTGGGATCCGGGAACAAGGGCGATTTTGCCTATAAATAGAGAGTCATTTCTTCATTCTAACTCACCCTCTTCTTACTAATTCTCTCATATACTCTCATTCTCTTCTAACAAAAGATCACTTGATCTAGAGAGTACTTCCTTCTTTCTTTCTTTAGTGATTCTCATATAGGTCCTTCTAAAGGCGAGATCACGAGCATTCTACAAGTCATCCAAGCAAGGGTCCTTGATTGATTTGTTCCTCCGCAAGATTTCAGAGCGAAGATCTTGTATTTGATATTTCACATATTTGTTGTGTAATAGTCGTGTTGGTTTGGTCCACCGTGTTACGGACTCGGTATTTAGCTTTGTACCGAAAAGGTGTAAGCAACGTTGTGAAGGCTTCTCCGCCAAGTTGAAGGAGTTTGTTGACATAGTGCTTGAACTCTCGAGTAGGTGACTCGGGAGTGGAGTAGGCAAGGAAGGTGTCCTTGTAGCCGAACCACTATAAATCGGTTGTGTCATTTCTATCCCTTTGCTTTACTTTATTTACTTGCTTTATCATTAGATCTATACTTTCTACATCCATATGATCTCACATATTATCGAATCTAAAGTTTTTGAAACTAACTTAAAATCGGCAAAACTATTCAACCCCCTTCTAGTTTTCCACAATTGGCATCAAGAGCTAAGTTTATAAAAGTTTTAAAGTAAACCGTATTTTAAAAACTTTTCGATCACTATGGGTTCAAAATTACAAGGAAGGGCAATCTATGCAACGACCACCACTACTTGAAACTAATGGTTTTATATATTGGAAAATAGATTCAAACATATGTGAAGTCTAAAGATATTGATCTTTGGTACATTATTGTTGAAGGCGATTTTGAGGCTACCTCAAAAGATGATAAAGGAAATTTAGTTAACATACCTCATGATAAACTAAATGATGAAATGAAGAAAAGCTTTCTAAAAATAGTGAAGCTAAAATGGTTTTGTACAATGCTTTACCCAAAAGGAATTCAAAGAATTTCTATGCTTAAAACCTCTAAAGAAATTTGGAATTCTTTAGTTGTAACTCATCAAGGTAATCAACAAGTTAAAAATAATAAAATTGATTTATTTGTTCAACAATATGAACAATTTTCAATATCGGATGAGGAAACTATAGATCATTCATTTGCTAATTTTAATACTATTATTACATCTTTACAAGCACTTGATGAATCTTTTCTAGCCGTAACCATGTTAGGAGATATCTAAGGGCACTTCCATCCAAGTGGAGATCCAAGGTGACGGCGATCAAGAGTCAAAATATTTGACAATCCTCACCCTTGATGAACTCATAGGCAACTTAAAAGTCTACGAGCTTGTCCTTGCTAAAGATTCCGAAGCCTCAAAGGTAAAAGAGAAACACAAATCTCTTGCTCTTAAAGCCAAAAAGGCTTCAAGCGATGAAGAGAACTCCTCTTCGGATAGTGACGACGAGGAGTATGCTATGGCGATAAGGGACTTTAAAAAGTTCTTTAGAAGGAAGGAAGATACGCCAAACAACCGTATGACGACAAGAAAGGATTCCGAAAAGCAAAGAGGACGAGAAGCCAAGGGATGATCGTGCTTGTTTTAAATGTGGGGACCCAAACCACTTTATTAGTAAGTGTCCCAAACGGGATGATCAAAAGGCGTTCGTGAGCGCACGCTGGGGAATGAGCGACGAGGAGGACGAAGAAATTTGTCTCATGGCAAATGACGAGGTATGTCACGAATACTATAGTAGCTCATCACTAGATGATGACTCATTGCATAATGAATATGACAAACTTTGCAACATTAGCTTAAAACTAATTAACAAAAACAAGCTTTTAAAAAGTCAAAACCAACGCTTAAATAAAGAAGTCATAGAATTAAAAGCAAAATTGAAACGTATAGAAAAGGGTAAAATAGCAAGTGGTGAATGTGAACTTTGCGTTCAACTTCAAACACTAGTTGATCAACTAGATTCTAAAATTGCTAGAATGAGTACGAATACTTTAGATATGATATTAGATAGTGTTAAAACCGGAAACAACCAAAAAGGTTTAGGTATTCAACAACTTGATCCATCAACTAGTGAAAACAAAGAAACACAATTTGTTAAGGCACTAGAAAAACAAGCCATCGTTGTGGCGGATCCCACGGATCCCATAAAAGGGAACCGCTAGTGTACAACCAGGATCCGTGGGTCTCATCAGCAAACAAAGGGTAATAACGTAGCTTCTTCATCTAGAACTGATTTTGTTATAGTTAATAAGAAGAAACCAACTCATTTTACCACTAGACAACCACCTCCAAAATATAATCCTATTTTTGCAAGAAACAAAGCTCCATCTTTTTCTAATCCATCTAGGAGACCTAATAATGTTTACCCGAGAAGTAATCATCAAATGGGATGGAACCCAAGTATGAAAAATGGTTTCCCTTTTCAAAACTTTGCTCCATGAAATGCATACTCACCTTATCCATACATGTCTAACATGAATGGAATGTTTAACACTAATGGACCCATGAACAAATGGGGACCAAACTTTTGAGTTAATTGTTTTCTTAGGTGTGCTTAAAGGTCCACCTAGACCCGGATGAATGGGTCAAGGATAGCGGGTGCACGAGGCACATGACCGCAATAAAGATCTATTCTCCACATATGAATCCTTCAATGGAGGTAATGTGGTGTTTGGAAATAGCAAAAGTAAAATCATCGGTAAAGGTACGATTTCTAACAAATCTCTAACCATTAACGATGTGTGTCACGAGAAAACCTAAACTTTAACCTCTTAAGTATAGGACAAATATGTGATAAAAAGTGCAATGTACTTTTACCGAAACCGTAGTAAGATATTAAAAATGGCATAACCATAGGAAGAGGAATTAGGAAACATGGAGTCTATGTCATTAAAATTGGTAATGAACCTAAAGAAAAACTTTGTCTTACCTCTATGGATGATACTTGACCTTATGGCATCAAGATTGGGTCATGCCAATATGCGACTTCTTCAATCGCTATCATCCAAAGATCTAGTAAGAGATCTACCTAAGTTAAAATATGAACATCACTTTTGTGATGCTTGTAATGTAGGAAAACAAGTTCATTCTAGTCATAAAGCTAAAAACATGGTGTCTACAACTAAGTGTCTAGAATTACTACATATGGATTTATTTGGTCCATCCGCTATCCAAAGTTATGGAGGCAACTACTACACTTTGGTCATAGTGGATGATTACCTAGGTACACATGGACAAAATTCTTAAAGAACAAAACGGAAACGTTTAATTATTTTGAAATATTAAGCAAGAAAATCCAAAGACAACTAGGAAGTCCTATAGTGTCTATTAGAACGGATCATGGTAGGAATTCGATAATGAAGTGCAATTTGGAGCTTTTGTGACGCTAATGGTATTACTCACAACTTCTCGGCCCGCGCACTCCACAATCGAATGGGGTAGTTGAAAGAAAGAATAGAACCCTACAAGAAATGAGTCGCACCATGCTTAATGAGCAATCCATACCTCAAAAGTTTTGGTGCAATGCCGTTGATACTTCAACGTACATACTCAATCGAGTCTTAATTAGACCAATCTTAGGTAAAACTCCATACGAGTTACTCCGAGGCAAAAAGCCTACGTTAGATCACTTTAGAGTCTTTGGTAGCAAATGTTTTCTTCTTAACACTAAAGATTACCTTACAAAATTTGATCCTAAATCAACCAAGGTATCTTTCTAGGTTACTCTCCAAATAGCAAAGCTTACGCCATATTAAATAAAGAAACAATGAAGGTAGAAGAGTCATTAAATGTAAAATTTGATGAAAGTCCACCCAAACCCTCTCCACCTCTTGTCGATGACGAGATTGTAGAAAGTGAAGCTATAGTAATAAAGAAAAGATAAATGAAGAAGAAGAACCTTTAAATGATGAAGTCATAAACATTAAAGAGTCCAAAGATCACCCCGTAGATAAGGTCATAGGAAAGCTAAACGAAGAACATTAAGGTCTCAAGTTCAAAACCAAAGTAGCTTATTTTGTTTTGTTTCAACCATAGAACCTAAGAATACACAAGAAGCCATAAAAGATGAAAGTTGGGTAATGGCTATGCAAGAAGAATTAAATCAATTTGTTTCTAATGATGTTTGGACACTTGTCCTCCACCTAGTAATCAAACCATAATAGGAACCAAATGGGTTTATAAAACAAATTAGATGCAAACGGAGTAGTGTCTAGAAACAAGGCTAGACTCGTTGCCCAAGGGTATAACCAACAAGAAGGAATAGACTTTGATGAGACCTATGCCCCGTGGCTAGATTAGAGTCTATAAGAATACTTCTTGCTTATGCTTGTGCTAATGATCTAAAGCTTTATCAAATGGATGTCAAAAGTGCTTTTCTAAATGGTTTTATTAATGAAGAAGTATATGTAGCTCAACCTCCGGCTTCATCGATTTTGAAAACCTAAACATGTGTATAAGTTAAAGAAAGCCCTTTACGGTCTTAAACAAGCTCCAAAAGCTTGGTATGATAGACTCAAGTCATTTTAATTAAACACAACTATACCATGGGGTTAGTTGACAACACACTTTTTACTAAGAAAAGAGAGTCACATATAATCATAGTTCAAATATATGTAGATGATATTATATTCGGATCCACTTGTCAAGACATGTGTGATGATTTCTCTAAAATCATGCATGACGAGTTCGAGATGAGTATGATGGGAGAACTTAGTTTCTTTCTTGGTCTACAAATCAAACAAGTAGAAGATGGTATCTTCTTTAATCAATCTAAATACATAAAAGAGATGTTAAAGAAATTCGGTCTAGAAGAGTCGAAACCAATTAGGACACCAATGTCATCCGACACCAAACTCACTAAAGATGAAGATGGCGAATCCGTTGATAATACTAAATATCGTGGCATGATTGGTAGTCTTCTCTACCTTACGGCTAGTAGGCCGGATATCATGTTTAGTGTTTGCTTATGTGCTAGGTTTCAAGAAGACCCTAAAACATCACACCTAGAAGCCGTAAAAGAATATTTAGATATATTAAGGTACAACACAATTAGGATTATGGTATCCTAAGGGCACGGAGTAGAAACAATTGTATATGCAGATTCGACCATGCAGTGATTATGTTGACCGAAAAGTACAAGTGGGTATGTACTTTTATGGGATGTTGTTTAACATCTTGGTTTTCAAAGAAACAAACGACATTAGCAATATCAACAACCGAAGCCGAATACGTCTCCGCCGGCAAAGCATGCCAACAAGCACTATGAATGAAACAAGCTTTAGTTGACTACGACATTCATCTAAGTGACATAGCCATCCTATGTGACAACAAGGGTGCCATAGATTTAAGCAGGAATCCAGTATTACATTCTCGCACAAAGCATATAGAAATTCGTCATCACTTCTTAAGAGACAATGTTCAAAAGGGGAACATCTCTATTGAGAAGGTAGCGTCCGAAGACAACATAGCCGACGTCCTCACCAAACCGTTGAAGCGGGAAAAATTCAACCTACTTCGTCTTGGTCTTGGTCTCATGGAACAAACGTCGTAATTTATTTTTACTCTACAAGGTATGTAAACACCAGTCTTCTTCTTTCTGAGTCTAGGATCTCTATTTCATGCACAACTCACAAACATACGGGAATTTTCAAAACCCAAGATAAGTTTTTTTACTTATAACTCATAGTTTTTCTTATTTTCTTTCAATAATTAGTACAAGTTGAAAACTTATAATTACATACACATCTTCTTTTCAAAGAATAAAACGATTTTTATTCACAAATGGAAACCTCTTTTGAATGTTTTATAAAAATGATACTTCTTCCCATATCAATTTCACAAAAGCAATTTCTCACGATTAGGACAAATCGCTTTTTCATTATTAATACAAAGTAAAAACCCGTTTTCATTGCATCTCATGTCTTTTGAATGCTAAAGGGGACACATAACTAATATGTGTTTTCGGGTACATTCATTTAAGCGACAATGAATTAGGAGCATTGGTAGCACTAAATTATGTACTCAAGTACTAACTATGTGTTTTCGGGTTATCTCACATAATATTATGCTTTTCCACTTCTAGTTTATTTTTCTTTTCTTCTTAGGAGTCGAGATAACCGCAACTCCAAATAGTTTGCATATAGGCACACACTAGGCAAAAATGTTTCCAAAAGGAAAATTTTGTGCTGTCTAGATCACCAGACCCACGGATCCCAAATTTTTAATGCCGGACGGATCCTCAAGGAAGGATCCGTGGGATCCGTGAGACAGAAGTTGTTTTTATCTTCTATTTTTCTCACTTTGGATGAAAACTCCAACACTTGTTTTATATTTTTGGAGTATGTTCTTTAATGCTTGTGTTCTCATGATCACATGCCTTAAATTCATATCTAATCATTAGATTTTAATCCACATTTTGGGTCAAGCATTCATTACAATGCATTGTTTTTCTATATATAGAACTTCCAAAATGCTTGCATATTCATCTCATCTTCACAAACAAACAACACCATGTCATCCAAAAGATCTTACAACTTAGATGAATCACCTAGTACAAACAATCATCTTCATGAAACCCAAACATTTGTACTTCCACCTTCCAAAATACCACAATCAAACTCTAGCATATCCGCACGGATTAGCATCCGGCCTTGCTGCTTAGCAAAACCATCATCAAATGGTTCATCACCATCAAAAAACTCACCACAAGATGCTTCCATTATAGCACCTCATTCATCACCAACAAGTAAACCAACTTCATCATACATCAACTCACCACCTACTCTTTTGGAACTCCTTAAGACTCCAACAAGATCTCAACAACCAAAACAAAAAGAACTAGTCTTTTTGACACCTCTCACTTCTCCAAGCACAATATTCAATGATCTTGAAACATCACCACCCTTAGCTCCCATTAAACTACAAGAACATCTAGGTTCTTCTCCACCACCACTTCCAATCATTCCGGACTTTGATCCGTATTTTCCTATTTTTCCACCACACATTCCGCAACTCACAAATCAAAACAATCCGGAAAACTTCCGCACTCATTACCCACATCACTTACATTGTGAACATTGCCAATCCACTAGGGAAATTGCAATAGAAGTTAGGGAAGAAATGCGATTCATACTCAACCTCATCCTTGATCGCATCAATACCATTACTCATCAAAATCTCCATCCATAACCTTATGCAAGCATGGACGGAATCATTACTACTATTTTTTTATCTTTAATATTTTTCTTTTGAGTCATTTTCAAGAACAAGTCTTGTTCTTATTTTTACATGCTTGTAGGTGGCATAAGTACCAATACACTTTGTTGTTTTATTACAAGGCCTTGTTTACATACCTTGGCTCCCAATCTTGATTCTCGTCAATCACAAGATTACCTAAGCATGTTACTAACATTTCTCTTTGTAGGATTTTTATTTTTCTTCACTTGACGCCCCAAACTAGGGGGAGCTACCGTCAAGGGGGAGTTAGCGATAAGTGGACTAATTTTTCCACACTTTTATTTCTTCGATGGGTTAACTTTTTGTTTCGACAAAAGGGGAGAAGAAGTAAACTTAGGGCTTTCAAAACATACATCTATTCTTAAGTTTTACTCATCATAATATTATGTTTTGTCATCAACAAAAGGGGAGATTGTTAATACAAATAAACCGTAAAACGCTTATTAATATTTTGCGATATCTTTGTGTTTTCTTGATAACAAATATAATGTTATCTTAAGTACAATTATAAGGATACATGTTACTTTTGTAAAGCATTTACATATAGCCATTTAAATACAAAATGTTGTAATAAATCATTTGTTGTAATAGTTTATTAGGATGGGTAAAAATCACAACCCATGGATCATATCCATAACCCATGGTGCTAACCCATACCCACTTGACTAGATACAATGTACTCATTAGATACATTGAATCTAAAAGAATACCCATGGACCAACCCATGACCCATGACCCATAACCAAAAAACCCATGGGCAAAGAGGAGCGTCCCACGGATCCCTAGGATTACACTAGACAGATCCCTTGTGGGAGGGATCCGTGGGATCCGAGAAACAGTGGCAAATTTTGCCTATAAATAGAGAACCATTTCTTCATTCTAACTCACCCCTCTTCTTACTAAATTCTCTCATATACTCTCATTCTCTTCTAACAAAATATCACTTGATCTAGAGAGTACTTTCTTCTTTCTTTCTTTAGTGATTCTCATATAGGTCCTTCACTAAGGCGAGATCACGAGCATTCTACAAATCATCCAAGCAAGGGGTCCTTGATTGATTTGTTCCTCCACAAGATTTCTGTAGCGAAGATCTTGTATTTGATATTTCACATATTTGTTGTGTAATATTCGTGTTGGTTTGGTCCACCGTGTTACGGAATCGGTATTTAGCTTTGTACCAGAAAAAGGTGTAAGCAACGTTGTGAAGGCTTCTCCGCTAAGTTGAAGGAGTTTGTTGACATAGTGCTTGAACTCTCAAGTAGGTGACTCGGGGAATGGAGTAGGGCAAGGAAGGTGTCCTTGTAGCCAGACCACTATAAATCGGTTGTGTCATTTCTATCCCTTTGCTTTACTTTATTTATTTGCTTTATCATTAGATCTATACTTTCTCTACATCCATACGATCTCACATATTATCGAATCTAAAGTTTTGAAACTTAACTATTCAACCCCCTTCTAGTTTTCCACACACACTTTTCGGCCTTTTGAACACCGTCTATCGCTCAACCCCCTAGACCGAGTACACCTAGTTGTTGTCCACCAACGCTTGGACTCGAGTTGTTTCCTCAACTCCCTTCTTCCCGTTGGCATTTCTGACTCGTGATGATGCGAGACTTTGTGAAGATCCACCCGAGTTTTCTGTGCTTTCATCACTTTGGCTCTTTCTTCCTGTTTTCGAACTTTCTCTATCAAAATCGGTAAGATTTGGTCGAAATACTTGTCACAGTACTTCCGGAGGGCTGCGTCGGACGCAGTCCCTTCAAGATCCGTCAGAGTTGCGTGATTTTCTCTTTCCGTTGTATTCCGTAGCGTGGATACAAGAGCGGGAGTTGGTTCAGACCAAGTGCCCATGGTGAGTATTTTCTAGAACGCAGTTGTGTACTGGGTCCCACGGATGGCGTCAACTTGTTAGTACAAAAAGTGTGACGGGTTGTGATGGGTGTTAGTATCGCCTGTTTAACTGTGCTAACAAGCTGTTGGTGGGCTAATCTTGTACTAATTCAAGTAGTTTGATTGAATTCCCGGCACAAGAAAGAGTAAACCGTTAGCCTTACCGTATGGACGGACCCCACGATTAGACTCCGGCGTGAGAGTAATTACACATTCTTGTCAGAGAAGTAAGAGTATGTGTGTGTTATTATGAGAGATAAAGTTGTACCTTGTATGGGGATTAGAGCCCCTTTTATAGGCGGGGTTTACAGCTAGGGTTTCCCGATTACTCGCATATAAGAGTTTAGCTGCCGGAGTCGGACAAGGTTCCTAGGCGATCACGGATGCGGACACAGGATACCTTCTGCGGCCAGAGGTTCGGTCCGCTATGTATCCTGTATGCGTCTTTTAGTCTGGACGACAGCCAATTTCGTTATTGGGCTTACTGTTGGTCCAGTGTTCGTAGTAGCTCTCGTTATTGGACATGTGCCCAGTATGTGTATAGCATGGATTAGGATTAGTAGGCTGATAACATCAAATAGTCCTGAGTTTTTAAACATTAATTTCCCCCTTTATCATCACATTTTGAATATATTATTAGTAAAAACATCCTTATTCCTTGTTATTTCATTTCAGGACGCATTGAAAGCAAGGAAGCTGCAATTAGATGTTTTCAAGACATATTCTCTTAATTACGACGTAACCAAGTGACGCAGTTACGACGCAACTAAAGATTTCGATGACTACGGCATTATTCTCTGATCAAGTTACGCCGTAACAACTGATAACCAAAACTACGGCGTAGTCTCAGCTTAAGCTACACCGTAATTATGATTTACACTGGAATTTAGCAGCTACGGCGTAACACCGAACAAAGTTACGCCGTAGCAAATGGATAAGCACTGAAGATTGAAGAAAGTTACGGCGTAACTACCTAATAGGTTACGCCGTAACTATTTTGAAGCCTATAAATAATCGATGATTTCATCAGTATTGGATATCTCTCCTTTCCCAAACCTTCTAGGGTTTGGGGAGATTAAAACACAGAAGAAGAAGAAGAAGAAGAAGCATAGTTTAGGAGCATGAATAATGAAGTTCTCGCCTACGATTTCCTTTGTATTCGAGTTTGGATTCTTTTTATATTTTTCTAGATCTTATATTATGAATTCATGTTATTAATTAAAGTTTGCATTTATGTTATTGTTACTCTCTATAATTCTTTATAGACATTTGCTAGTCTTTTCATAGAACGCTAGCCTTAGTAGTGTTATAAGCTTGGTAGTATCTAAAGGGCTGGGAGATATGACCAACTAACCCCAGCCTGGTAGATAGCAAAGTATGGGAGGAATTGGCCATAGTACGACCACTCTTCGTGTGCGAATTAACCAAAGGATCACTTATCAAGTGGAGGTACTTAAGAGGTTAGGGGGAATCTAAGTTCCTAACGGTCGGGTTCCCACCGTCTAGATCTAGTAGATATGGTGCTTAATGACTGCTATTAGGTTGCCGAATGATCCCGGAGTGACCTGCTCATCTTGGTGAGGAACCTAAGAACCATAGGCCACGACGAATCGACCAAAGGAGTCTGGTGATAATTTACCACTATATTGAATCTTAGTATAGGGATTCTATTCATATTTGTTTTCTTTATTAAGCTTCGTTTATCTTTCTCTTTTACCTAAATTTCTGGTGTCTGTGTAAGTTGAATAATTGCACACCTATCATCAGTTTTGTCTACCTATATATTACCTATGTTTTATCTAATCATCTTAGTTCTTTTCAAGGTCACAGCTCTTTTGGGACGATACTCGAATTTACCTAAGGCTTTACTACATCTGATCGGGTACTCTACCAGTGAGTATGTGTCTATCCTAAGTTATTCAAGTTTTATAAATATTAAAAGCAGGATGAAATAGCACATCGCCTTTTTGGCGCCACGCGGGAGCGCTTAATGGAAAGATCTAAGGTATTTTATATTCACCTCATTAAGAGATTTGAGCATTCCCACAAGGTAATGCTTTTAATCTCTCCTATTATAATATTATATAATTAATATTCGGACGCTATTAGTTACAGCGTAACTATTTCATCTAGTTACGACGTAGCCTTACTGCAATTTATCAAAAAAATTAAAATCTTTTTGACTTATTAGTTACGACGTAACCTCCCTCAGAAGTTACGATGTATCCACTATAGAATCAGATTTATGAATAAGAATCTGATCTTTGACTAAAACTAATTACGGCGTAACCCTTAATGGGATTACGACGTAACCCTTTCACACCTTAGCGAATTTCTAAAAATATTAGTTACGGCGTAACTAATTAATCTAATTACGCCGTAACTATTGTATAGGTATAAAAACCTTCCTGAATAAAAATTAGGTTTTACACACAAATTCACCGCCCACTCAAACAGTAAAAATTTTCTCTCTAAAAATTTTTCTTCGATATCGCTTCATCTAATCCATCTTCATGGCTGGTAAGACCTATCTTTACTCTTTTTGATTTATTTCTTTTGATTATTTCAATTAGGGTTTTATTTTAATATTTTAGGGATTTTGCCCATTCGAATTTAATGTTGATGTTGGAATGATTAATTGATAGTTTTGATAATTTCCCCATGTTATTTTGATCCATATCCTATTACTACGGGTTGATTTGGGTGTTTTGGGTTTATTAAAATAAGGTTTTAGGTCAAGCGCAAACTTGGTGGGTTAGGCGCGGTCCCTCAGCACTAGTAGGTTAAAAATATATCGAAACTTTTCACCTTTGTAAAAAATTTGATGGTTCCAGCGTAATCTATTGCGTAATTGAAACATCTGAGGTACTGAGTTTCTGGGGAAGTTACGGCGTAACTTGGGGTTTAGTTACGCCGTAACCTTTATATCTGCAATTACGGCGTAGCAGTTTGTCATAGCTACGCCGTAACCATTGAAATTTTCTAATTACGGCGTAACTCTTATTTTGGTTACGCCGTAACTTGACATCAGTAAGGTCTGCACTTATTGTCTCTTATCTTATTTTCAGGTGCAAACAATCCCGCAGACTGGCCTAGATTTTTAGCACACCCCAATGCTAGTATTAGGCAACTGTGCGTGGAGGAATATGAGAAATTAATGGGGAAGGATATCAGTCAACCCGATGCTCTTAACTTAGAGGCATTCGGTACTTTGGCAAGTGGAAGAGCTAGTAGGAGATTGAGGAAGTTTTGCAAGATCAAGTTCACATGTACTGACGGGGATTTCACATGTACTGCTTGGTTGAGGTTGTTTAGGATCACGGAACCGGTCATTCCGGAATACGTTCGTGAATTCCTTGCTAGTGTAGAGTTTAAAACTGAGGTTGATGATGATGAAGAGGATTCTATGTTTTTCCAGCTTGGAGGCATCTGGAGGAGATTGACTCTTAGGGAGTTTACTATGCGTATGGGTTTGTACACTGAGGAGGAAATGGAGACTGAGGCTTTTGAGCGGTTCTATAACACATGTTGGAGAAGAAGGGATGAGAATCAAGACCTTGCTGCTTATTTTGACCAGATTGCTATCACAGGGGGGGTATAATCTGAGTAGCCCTCCATCGTATACCATGGTGAGGAGCCCCATTCGTCGACTTGTGCACCGCCCACTCAGCCAAAGAGAAGATGACTATGGAAGACCTCTATCTGATGCAGGGGATGGAAGGAGGGAACAACATTGATGTTCCTTTTTATCTGGCTAGGTTTATAGTTGTAGGAGCTAAGGGGTTTTCTGGTAGGAGTCCTTTGCAGGGGGCACATTTAATCGGGAGATTGGCTAGGAGTTTTGATCTTATGACCGATGAAGCTTTGGCCCGAGTAACCATTGGTAGGGATACTAATTTGATTGGCTTGCCTAAACTAGTGGAGTTAGGGATTTGCGTCCAGGATGTTTATGGTGCGATTCACCTAGCTGGGACTGCCCCTAGAAGGGAAGAAGGAGAAGCTAGTGGTGTAGGTGGTGAAGCCGGTGGAGAAGTCGAGGAGCAGGTGCCCATGAGACGTAGAAGGGCACATGTGAATGTTGGGGAGAGATTGCAGATTATTGATGAGAGGCTTGAAGGAATGTCATCCCACTTCAACGAGGAAATTGAAAGCCTTGGAGTGGGTCTTTTTGGTCTTAGTAACCAGTTCGAGGGTTTTTCAGGTACATTGGATCAGGTGCAGCAGCTCCAGCAGGATTTCTTTCATTGGAGTGCAGATCGGACTAGCCAGATGCTCCAGCATATGCATTTGAGCCACCCTAGGTGGGAAGGTCCGGAGTACGTGTACCAGCCCAACATTCCCGATGTCGGAGTCCAAGTAGGAGTGGCCTTCATGCAACCCAGCGCCACTCCTGGAAGCACCGCAAGCACTCCATTTGATCCATCTCAATTCCACTCCATGGATCATGATCTCCCCGGGGACGAGTGATTTCCCCATTTGATAAAACAATTTGAAACAATTTTAAAACTATTTGAAACTCAAGTCTGTAATAACTTAACTATTTGGATGTTTGCTTGTTCTATCGTTAATTGTACCCGTCTGGCATGTAATTTTCCGGTATGTTTGCGGGTGTTTTTATTCGTGACACGATTCTGGGTAACCTTATGATTTAGTTACGCCGTAACCCCTGCTGGAGTAGGGAATTTTGGAAGCAACACAACTAGTTAAGGCCAATCCCTGATTCAACAAACATTAGCCAACCCATGACCCACCTTCAACCTTTAGTAAGACATCTTGAGCAACCATTCGAGAGGGGAGTTTATTTCTTTCTTGATTATTTTTCATTTCTATCTTATTTTTCCTTTTTCTTCATACAAATGGGACTTTGTACACTTCAAGTGGGGGGATAGAAATAGAAATGAAGTGTATGATTACTTAGCTTACTTGCCCTAATTTTCTAGTTGGTTTTAAAAATTTTAAGGTTATTTAAAAAATTGTCATATTTTTAACCAAACTAGAATCGCATAAAAGTCGAGCACACCTTAACCCTTATTACCATTGGTGAGATTTAGCCTTTCCGTTTCCCCCATTTTACCCAAATATACCATAAATTGAGTGTGCCGATAGTATTGTAAACTTTAGAACTTGGCTTTTACATCACTTGAGACCATAGACGAGTAGTGTATCAAGTTAACGGTGCATTTGGAAAAGGCAATTTGAAAAAAAGTAAATGTTTTAGGATTTCACCCCAAATAGCCTATATGTGTTCACTTGTGTGTGTTTATCGATTAGTCGCATTGGCTTTTCAACCCCGTGTTGACCCTATTTGTTGCACTCATCTTTAGTGCAAGATACCCCTAGTTACACCCTTTTGAGCCTATCCTTTCATTTCATAACCCTTATTTTCGTTACAACCTTACACCTTAGCCTACCGTGTAGTTTTACCTTTTTACCTAGAAGCCATTGTTCGCCCTAGTTTGAGGTTCAAATAAAGAAGCGTATAACATCTCGCTTAAAGATCTCTGAAGACCCCAAGTAATCACCTTATGCTTAGCTCAAGTGGGGGGAAGTATATCATTGTATCTCAAGCATACCGTAGTATATGAAAAAAAAAAAAAAAAAAATAGCATGATCGCTAATAAGTGCGACAATGTATTAGCACTACATGAATTGGCATTGAGATTAATCTTCTCAATCACATTCAAAAGGTTGGAAGAATAAGTCCAAGAATAATTTTGGAGGATTCCGGAGGCATGCACTGACCATATGAAGACGAACCTTGAATTATTGGTTGGATGATGGCAACTCGGTTTAAGCTAAAACCATTTGTTTTCTTTTTCCTTTTCACCCATTAAATATCCCATGCCTATCCTTACCCTTTTTGTCATGAAGCGTGTCTAGGTGATGCAACGAGCAATCCTTGATGTCTTGGCCATGGATTTGGTCAATGTATCATTGATTTTGTCCACTTCGCCGTGACACGTTAGTAATGACACCACCCCTTAAGCCTTTGAAACTCAACCCAACATTGCTTTTTAAATTTTGTCTTAACCTTAGCTTTAGTGGTGGAGTTGTGTGTAATTGCCAAGCTTATGATAGAATACTTACTATGTCCGTGCAATTGAGTGATCACCCCGAAATTAACATTTAGAATAGGATGAGTGAGAGTGTTTTTCGTTCCCATTTCGTGAGGTGTTCGGCTCGTATTAATATTCTAGCATGGAATTTGAAATTGCGCATTCTTCATGAATGTATCTTTTGCAGTCTAAACTTGTCTACTTGAGGGCAAGTAGAGTTTAAGTGGGGGGATATTTGATAACATCAAATAGTCCTGAGTTTCTAAGCATTAATTTCCCCCTTTATCATCACATTTTGAATATATTATTAGTAAAAACATCCTTATTCCTTGTTATTTCATTTCAGGACACATTAGAAGCAAGGAAGCTGCAATTGGACGTTTTCAAGACATATTCTCTTAATTACGGCGTAACCAAGTGACGCAGTTACGACGCAACTAAAGATTTCGATGACTACGGCGTAATTCTCTGATCAAGTTACGCCGTAACAACTGATAACCAAAACTACGGCGTAGTCTCAGCTTAAGCTACTGATAAGGTTTTAAAAGATACCATTTTGAGGGGTCGTTTTAGCCCTTATTTGATCACTTTTGTATCTGTTATTGCTTAATTTCGTTCCTTTTCACTTTTAGGTCTTTTGAAGGCAAAATGGGAATGGCACTTATTTGGACGAAAAGGCGCGAATATACCAAGAAAATGGCCAAAGTCAAGAATCGAGCCACTCGGATCACTGAACCCAAGGGACGGCGTCGGTGTTAATCTGACGCCGTCGCATCACTTTGCGACTCCAAGAGCCAAATTGCTCATTCACAAGTGACGGCGCGGGCTTTAAAAGAGTAGACCGTCGCAACTCGGGCGGCCTAGATGTGACCCGACGGCGTCGTGTCGAAGAGACGGCGTCGCGGACATAAGGTAACGCCGTCGCAAGGTTAACGTGGCCAAGACGAAACCCTAATGATTATTGACGACGACGACGGCCACGAAACATAAGGTGGCGCCGTCGCATATGTAATCTTATATATAGAATCCGAATTTTTCGCTTTTAGGAGAGTCTTTTGGAGTAAAACCTAAAACCGAACCTAAGGTGTCTTGTACAAGATTTTAGGGTTTTAAACCCTATCTTACATCAAGATAAGTATTTACTTCATTAATTCAATTATGTCTTTGATTATTTGTGTGTATGCTTGCATGTTCTCCATGTCCGGCTAATTTATTTGTGTGTTTTCTTAGAAAGTATGAAACTTAATTATTGAATATTGATTGGTTGTTTCTTATCTTAGTAGATTAATGATCTAGTAATGCGATAGGTCATTCGTTGTGTACTTAATGCTTGATTCATCTTTGTAGACCTTAGAATATGATTACCTGAGTAGTTGTAGGCTAAATTATCCAAAGAGTGCCTTAGAGTAGGAGTTTATCATCCCTAGTGGGTTTTGTAGACGAGACCCTTTGGTAAGTTCAAAGAGTTAGGGAGAAACGCATACCCTACAACTTTAGACACACAACGCAACTAAGAATAAGGACGTGACAACTCAACCATCAATAGGAGATAATTAAGGAGTAGTATAACCTAAGTAAACACATCTATAAACTATCATACGAGCACACATTAATTAGACATAGACTCCTGATGAGTGTCTAAATACTCATCATTTTTGTACAAAATAAACTGCAAAATCATCTGAAAACACTCAGAAACACATCAAAATGATCAAAATATCACAAATCGTTGTTTTATGAGTTTTAAATGCAAAATATCAAAATCGATGAAAAACATATCAAATTTGCAAAAATTGCAGTTTTAGTCCCCCAAGTTTCAAAAGTTGTCAAAAACAGTCCCTGAGCACTTAATTTCAAAAGTAAAGTCACCAAAGGTCCTTTTAAAATCATAAATTGTCATGTTTAGTCCTTTGGTGGAAAATCCAAAAACATTTGAGAAATTGCAGTTTTGGTCCCTGAACTTTTAAAATGGTCAAAAAATTAATCCTTGGAATTTTAAAAAGTGGCAATTGTAATCCTTGGATTATGTAAAATGGCAAGTTAGGCCCTTGGATCATAAATTCAGAAAGTGCATGTTTGGTCCTTGGAATTTCAAAAGTTACATGATTGGTCCTTGTGTGTTACTTAGCCAAACGGACCCCTTTTATTACATTTGGCCCAAACAAACTACTCAATCCAATCCCAGGCCCAACAATGTACCCGGTTTAAACCCGAATCCAACCCACCCTATTATTAAAACACCGTCAAACTTGTTTGACCGCCCACTTTCCCTCTCTCCCTCACATGTTACACCATTTCCATCATTCCATTGCCTGCTTCTTCTGATCACACTCCACCTCCACTCCATCATCACCTATTCCCCCCCTCCAAACACAAAGAGCCAAGGAAACATTTAATGCACCTTCCAATCTCTCACTCAATCTCACTAACAGTTAAAACAAGAATTGGCGCCAAAAAGGTTTAAACGGCTAGGATCAAGTTGAGCCATCCAATGGTCATTTTTATTGGTGGGAACTATTCAGAAAGAGGAGAGAGACACTTGGGAGCTTATAAAAAGCAAAAGGAAGCAAGAAGAAAGGAGTTAGCTTTTATTTTTTTTACCATGTATGTCGTTTGTAGTTTAATTTGTCTTAAATAACTTCAATCTGTATTTCTAAGCTTATTTTGTATCAAATAAGCTTTTTAAGTGAGTTCCAACTCATTTCAAGTTTGAATTCCAAGTAATGATCAGTTTCCACATTTTATACCCACTGTTGAGATTTTGATTTTCAAACTCTTGTGTTTAAACTTTCAACAACTTAGTACAGTATCAAACTAGCTTATAGAAGCTTATTAAAGCTTTGTATAAGCTTAAACTTCAGTTTCAGTCACTTTTGGGCCTTGGTCAATATAAGTCAACATAAGCAGAAATGGTGCAGAAATGGGACAGGGTTGATGCAGGCATGAAAATGGGTTGAATTATAGCTTATTGGATTGGGTTTGATAGGTTAGTGGTACTTGGTTCACATTTTGCTAGCCATTGTGGCTTGGGACAAGTTGTAAGTGATATTCAAGTTTTCATGCATAATCTATATTTGTAGTTCAAATCTGTTTAAACTGTTCTTTTAGTAATAATTCGATTATAATAAGTTAATTTGATCATAAAAATAAGTTGGGTCATGGTTTAAGTCTGCTTTAAGCTCAAATCAAAGTTATAAAGGGTGTTTGGCTCAATGGGTCTATCTGCCTTTAGGCCTATGCGGTGTTAGCTTTTAGTTGTTTTATGTTGGTTAAGGTCATTTGAGTTCATTTCAATCAATAGCTTGGGTCCGCTAGCACCAAAAGTCAAAACATCAATCAAATCTGCCTCACTTGTTAATGTTGAGATCAAGGATTGGCAAATCCTTGATTTGTGTTTAGAAATCCATAACATTGCTTGCGTGAGGTTTAGCTCAACATATAACATCAATCTCGGTGACAAAATTGGATCCAAAGTTCATGTTAGTCAAAGTTTCACTTTACTACAAAAGTCAAATTAAGTAAAACTGCTTTGAGCTCACTTGAAGGATTTTTCTTGAACTAACCTTTGGGTCTAATCAAGTAAGGCTTGGTATTTTAGAAACCTCAATCGGTCCTCTTTCTTATCAAGATTTTTGTGGAATTTTGGCATTTATTTAAAAGCTTCAAATCGCTCTCTTCTTTAGGCAAATATCCCCGCACCACGGATCTCAGTTGTACCGAGTTTTTCTCGAAATTTGTGCAAGGTGCACAGGCTCAATAGAGCTAGTCATTGTCGATTTTTGGTACATTTGATCTCAACCGGTCTTTTCCAAGTTCTAAATCATAGTTTTCAGTTTGAGCTTATTTATAAGCTTTGTGCTTGTGCTTAAAGTTGCCACTCAGAAACTGTTTTAGTTTTTAAAACTCATAGACATAGAATCTGTGATCAGTGTGATTCTGTGGTTAAAATTAGTTAGGATTAGTTGCATTTCAGTTTTTTATAGCACATTAGAGCTTCTGTACTCAGTGGTTGGCTTATTTGTCTCATTTGGCTTATTTTAGTGCTTATTTATAAGCACTTGTTTTAGCAGTTTCATTTTCTTACAAACAAGTGCCTGTTTTTCCAATTTTCCTAGCTTCCTCACATCATTTTAGAGTTTTCCTGAAATTTTCAGATTTTTCCTAGCTTATTTGCTATTTTTCCTAATTTAAATTAGTTTTTAAGTATTTTTAAATAGCATTTAATATAAAAAAAATTCAGAAAAGGTTCAAAAAAATAATTTTTCAAATTTCTCAGGTTTAGATAAATATAAAAAGTGAAAAAAGTAATTTTCCAGATTTTTCATAGTTTATTTGGTAATTTTAGTAATTTAAATAGTTTTAATAGTTTAAAATTCATAGAAAATAGAAAATAATCGAAAAAATACAAAAATAGTTTTGAAAATTCTAGTTTGATATTTTAGACTTTTCCATTTCATAATTTTATTTTTCTAGCTTTGTTTCCTAATTTCTTGTATTTTAGGTAATTATTAAATAGTTAAATATAGTTTTTAATTAATAATAATTAATTAATTAGTTATAAAAATAATTTTCCTTTTCTATAAATTTTCTCATATCATTAGGTTTGTAAAAATGTATTTTTCATATTTTCAGGACTTTTATTTCTTAGATTTCACTTTTTATTTTGTACGTTTACGTATTTTAATTTAAACGTAAGTTTTTAGTTTTAAACGTTCATCATTTTAAATATAGTGATAGCGTTTATTTAATAGATTTTATCTTTTTAATTTCCTTTAATTTTCATTTTAGCCCTTGTAGTTTATGTCCTTTTTCCGTAGTTATAATAATTCCAAATTCTCTTTTCCGTCCAAATTGATAGCGTTTATTTAATAGATTTTATCTTTTAATTTCCTTTAATTTTCATTTTAGCCCTTGTAGTTTATGTCCTTTTCCGTAGTTATAATAATTCCAAATTCTCTTTTCCGTCTAAATCTCCCGATCACTATACGTGAGGTGATCCATTCAGACATTCATTTGGGACATAACGACCCGGGAGACACTATACTCCTCGGATCTTCATTGCATTCGTGCTCAAGCGGTTTTAAGGTTCTTACGGTCCGCCATTCACAAGCGGCGGGCTTGTGTGAGAAACCTTGACGGTTTTGCACGCATCAAATTTTAGGCGCCACTGCCGGAGTCAGGCTTGATTATCTTCCGCTCTAGCAGATTAGTGATTTGGATATTCACTCTTTGTTCATACCATCCATCTCAGATATGTTTATATTTTCTTATCCAAAATCCAAAAATACTCTTCTCATTCCTCTTATTCGTTGATTCTATTTCTCTTACCCTCTTTTGCCGTTTAATTCTATTCTTCGTATCCTCTCAACCATTTGATTCTCTTCTTAATCCTCTATATGTTTAATTCTTATGTCGACAATCGTCAACTTCATCGTCGAAATGTATGTGAAGCGTGTGGAGGGCCTAGTTCAAGCGAATTTTGCAAATCGTGCGAATTATCCATCATAAATTCTTTTCAAAGTTATTTCGACCACCCGCCACAACCTCAAATACATTCTAATCTTGACAAACCAGTTCAAACATCTGAGCTACCCTAAGCACCCACCGAGGATTACGAGGACACTTTCTTTGAAAATAGAGTCCGTAATCTAATCGAACAATTCAAGCCGATGAAAAAGGTCGAGAATTAGAATTGATTACGATGAACCCGCTCAAACACCGGTGACTAGCAAGAATGACTTGCCTAATCTTCACGTTTCTCAAGAACCGAACCGGAGACCATAACGGAAGTGGTGGAAATTGCTAGCTCTCGAGCACACCACTTGTCCCACCTCCCGATTTTTCCGAATGTTCTTCGAGACTTGATAATCATTCGGATCACCATGTTGGTTTTGTTGATCCTTTGAATAAACCGATTCCTCTTCATAACTATCAAATGCAATCGTTTATTCCTTGTGTCGGTTGTGGTGAGCCTCTCTGGTTCACCACAGTCGTTGGTGTACATGTGTACAATGTGGTAATGATATTCATAACGGGAGTT
Organism: Chrysanthemum lavandulifolium; assembly: GCA_022545495.1. NCBI lineage: Eukaryota > Viridiplantae > Streptophyta > Magnoliopsida > Asterales > Asteraceae > Chrysanthemum > Chrysanthemum lavandulifolium. Next base: position 106,089,752 of record CM040246.1, read on the forward strand.
GTTTGTTTTGTGGTTCAAGGAATTCATTTGATTATGATCCTAATCGAACTCATTTAACGACCCTCTAATTTTTCCAATTACCCACCACACCGACTTATCTTCATACAATCAACACTTCACTGTGAATTTTGTGGAGGTCCTCACCAAGGAATTGAGTGTCAATCCGTAAACACGTTTGTCTATGAGCAGTTTTCGGTGATGCTCGAGTTTTGGTTATAACCAAAATCCATATGATTCAATCGTCTGCACTCAGCAGTTTCTTGTTGTGAATCTGTGGAGGTCCCATTTCACTCGATTGTCAAACAGAATCCATTTCCTTGTAACAATCATGACTCTCACATGTTTGATAATTTCCAACCTCCACAAAGACTATACGGTTCAAACTCCATCTCGAGCCGTTGTCTCATGAAATCTCCTGTGATCTTGAAACCGCAATGAAAACACTTGATGATATGATTCAAAACTTTAAGAATCAAGTGAGTGGTGAAAAAACCATAGGAGAATTGCGTCAAGAACGAGAAGCTCGCAAATCTAGGGAAGAATTATTTATCCTAGAGCAAGCGGCTCTAAGGCGTTCCCAATTTCTCAAGGCGAGACTTTATGGCGATGACGAGGAGGGTTTTACCCTTTTAAAAGTAATATTTCTCAACCCCTCGATCATTGATATTGCGGTTGAGATTCCATCTCAAACAACTGCTATCACACCCGAGATTCACACTCACTCTCTTATTATGGGGGCGAGCATCTCGACCTTTGTTCTGAAAAGGAATCGGACGAATTCATAAAGTCTAGTGTTGAGAACCTTGCCCCAATCCCAAGAGAGTCACAGGGAATTCTTGATCATGTGTGTGATATCCTCCTCTCTTGTCTTCCAAACAGATCATGTTGAGATGCTCTCGATTCGATGATGATGATTCGTTATCTTGTGGAGACATCATTTATGTGGAAGATTCACCTTCGAGCTTGTTAGCTTAGAAGAAGAGAATGATGAAGTTCCGACATTTGAAATCAAAGATGAAGCACTTCGTGCAACATTCTTGAATGTCGGTCTTCTCATTTCTAAAATCGAGGCTTTCAATGAAAACCTATTTCATCCCCTATCCCCATTAAGGATAGTGACATTCTTTCCGATGATTCTATTCCGGAAACGAAAGCCTCCTGTTTTGATAATATGGGAGAGAAGATTAGTGGCAGTACCACTTTTCATTATCATGATTCTCTCCCTAATTGTGAATCATTTACATTTGAGGAGTTCGCCAGTGAACCCACTCATATCAATTCTGAATATGATTCATTCACCTTCATGGAGTTCTCAGATGAACTCACTCATATCATATCTCCGCCGGAGTATGATAAATTCTACTTTGATCTAGACACTCCCGAGATTTGTCTTGATCACATAAGCTTAAATGACGAGATTCATAATCCTGAAATTATGGATCCTCCTATAGATGAAGATGAGTTAGTCATGATGTTTATCATGATTTTCTATCTCTTCTTCACCTATCCCGTGGCTTCTCCTGTTCTTCACTCCTTCGGGAATGAAGACATTATCTTTGATCCCGGCATTTTCATGTACCATTATCTTGAGCCGGTTCTATGTATATCTCATCGGTGTGGAACTTTCACGTGCTTGAATGTTTGTCCAAACATTTTGAATGAAAGTCCGATGGAGATTGTTTCTTCCACTTTGCTTCCCATGAACCAATGAATTCTGGGTCGAGTCAAGCTAGCGACTGGAAATCAAAACGATGAGACACACCATATGGGTTTTCACCCATATTTCGACTTCTTACCCTTTCTACCACCCTAGTGTGGGGGTTGCCCATGTTTTGTATATAAGAATGTGTAAAAAAAAAAAAAAAAAAAAAAAATCTTCTTTCTAAATAATGGCGTAGTATTTCCCTTTTCGTTCTTTGTTTGGCATAACACGGTACTTTGAATATTGAGGGCAATATTCATTTCTAAGTGGGGAATTCTCACGAATTTTATCATATAATTATACCAATTCCCGTTTTGGCCAAAATTTTTTGGAGTAAGTGTTTTACACTTTCTCATTTAGTTATCGATCCGCCATGTACAGTAAGACAAAAGGATTAGCTAATCCAGAGCAAACGGCTCTTGGTAAAGATATCTCAAATCCGTTTATATGGCTTGCAATTTGCCCAAAATTGTATGGTTCTCAACTCACCATATCCTAAAAAGTGAAGAGTTGGCTAGCCCGCAAGTTTATGGCTTGTGGTAAAGGCGATGGAAAATCCATAATTGGTAATCACTCACCAAAGATAATATTGATAATTTATCTAAGAGTTGGCTAGTCCGTAAGGGTGCTTACGGTAAAGACAAAATCAAATCCGTTGGAAGTCGGTGGTTTGCTCAAAATCACATGGTTATCGGTGTACCATGGTTCTTACTTGAACTGAAACATTTGGCTACTCCGAGTAATGGCTTTTGGTAAAGAGATTAAAATCCATTATGTTTTCTCAAATCATTGCTAGGGACTAGCAATATCTCGATGTGGGGATTGATGAGTGTCTAAATACTCATCATTTTGTACAAAATAAACGCAAAATCATCTCGAAAACACTCGAAACACATCAAAATGATCAAAATATCACAAATCGGTGTTTTATGAGTTTTAAATGCAAAATATCAAAATCGGATGAAAAACATATCAAATTTGCAAAATTGCGCTTTAGTCCCCAAGTTTCAAAAGTTGTCAAAAATAGGTCCACGAGCACTTAATTTCAAAAGTAAAGTCACCAAAGGTCCTTTTAAAATCATAAATTGTCATGTTTAGTCCTTTGGTGGAAAATCCAAAAACATTTGAGAAATTGCAGTTTTGGTCCCTGAACTTTTAAAATGGTCAAAAAATTAATCCTTGGAATTTTAAAAAGTGGCAATTGTAATCCTTGGATTATGTAAAATGGCAAGTTAGGCCCTTGGATCATAAATTCAGAAAGTGCATGTTTGGTCCCTGGAATTTCAAAAGTTACATGATTGGTCCTTGTGTGTTACTTAGCCAAACGGACCCCTTTTATTACATTTGGCCCAAACAAACTACTCAATCCAATTCCAGGCCCAACAATGTACCCGGTTTAAACCCGAATCCAACCCACCCTATTATTAAAACACCGGTCAAACTTGTTTGACCCGCCCACTTTCCCTCTCTCCCTCACATGTTACACCATTTCCATCACTCCATTGCCTGCTTCTTCTGATCACACTCCACCTCCACTCCATCATCACCTATTCCCCCCCTCCAAACACAAAGAGCCAAGGAAACATTTAATGCACCTTCCAATCTCTCACTCAATCTCACTAACAGTTAAAACAAGAATTGGCGCCAAAAAGGTTTAAACGGCTAGGATCAAGTTGAGCCATCCAATGGTCATTTTTATTGGTGGGAACTATTCAGAAAGAGGAGAGAGACACTTGGGAGCTTATAAAAAGCAAAAGGAAGCAAGAAGAAAGGAGTTAGCTTTTATTTTTTTTTACCATGTATGTCGTTTGTAGTTTAATTTGTCTTAAATAACTTCAATCTGTATTTCTAAGCTTATTTTGTATCAAATAACGCTTTTAAGTGAGTTCCAACTCATTTCAAGTTTGAATTCAAGTAATGATCGGTTTCTACATTTTATACCCACTGTTGAGATTTTGATTTTCAAACTCTTGTGTTTAAACTTTCAACAACTTAGTACAAGATCAAACTAGCTTATGAAGCTTATTAAAGCTTTGTATAAGCTTAAACTTCGATTCGACCACTTTTGGGCCTTGGTCAATATAAGTCAACATAAGCAGAAATGGTGCAGAAATGGGACAGGGTTGATGCAGGCATGAAAATGGGTTGAATTATAGCTTATTGGATTGGGTTTGATAGGTTAGTGGTACTTGGTTCACATTTTGCTAGCCATTGTGGCTTGGGACAAGTTGTAAGTGATATTCAAGTTTTCATGCATAATCTATATTTGTAGTTCAAATCTGTTTAAACCTGTTCTTTTAGTAATAATTCAGTTATAATAAGTTAATTTGATCATAAAAATAAGTTGGGTCATGGTTTAAGTCTGTTTTTAAGCTCAAATCGAGGTTATAAAGGGTGTTTGGCTCAATGGGTCTATCATCTTTTAGGCCTATCGATGTTAGCTTTTAGTTGTTTTATGTTGGTTAAGGTCATTTGAGTTCATTTCAATCAATAGCTTGGGTCTGCTTAGCACCAAAAGTCAAAACATCAATCAAATCTGTCTCACCTGTTAACTGTTGAGATCAAGGATTGGCAAATCCTTGATTTGTGTTTAGAAATCCATAACATTGCTTGCAGTAGGTTTAGCTCAACATATAACATCAATCTCAGTGACAAAATTGGATCCAAAGTTCATGTTAGTCAAAGTTTCACTTTTACTACAAAAGTCAAATAGCGTAAAACTGCTTTGAGCTCACTTAGAAGGATTTTCTTGAACTAACCTTTGGGTCTAATCAAGTAAGGCTTGGTATTTTAGAAACCTCAACTGGTCCTCTTTCTTATCAGTATTTTTGTGGAATTTTGGCATTTATTTAAAAGCTTCAAATCGACTCTTCTTTTAGGCAAATATCCCTGCGCCTGATCTCGGTTAGTCTTGAGTTTTCTCGAAATTTGTGCAAGGTGCACAGGGCTCAATAGAGCTAGTCATTGTCTGATTTTTGGTACATTTGATCTCAACCAGGTCTTTTCCAAGTTCTAAATCATAGTTTTCAGTTTGAGCTTATTTATAAGCCTGTGCTTGTGCTTAAAGTTGCCACTCAGAAACTGTTTTAGCTTTTAAAACTCATAGACATAGAATCTGTGATCAGTGTGATTCTGTGGTTAAAATTAGTTAGGATTAGTTGCATTTCAGTTTTTTATAGCACATTAGAGCTTCTGTACTCAGTGGTTGGCTTATTTGTCTCATTTGGCTTATTTTAGTGCTTATTTATAAGCACTTGTTTTAGCAGTTTCATTTTCTTACAAACAAGTGCCTGTTTTCCAATTTTCCTAGCTTCCTCACATCATTTTAGAGTTTTCCTGAAATTTTCAGATTTTTCCTAGCTTATTTGCTATTTTCCTAATTTAAATTAGTTTTAAGTATTTTTAAATAGCATTTAATATAAAAAAATTCGAGAAAAGGTTCAAAAAATAATTTTCAATTTTCTCAGGTTTAGATAAATATAAAAAGTGAAAAAGTAATTTTCCATATTTTTCATAGTTTATTTGGTAATTTTAGTAATTTAAATAGTTTTAATAGTTTAAAATTCATAGAAAATAGAAAATAATCGGAAAAATACAAAATAGTTTTGAAAATTCTAGTTTGATATTTTAGACTTTTCCATTTCATAATTTTATTTTTCTAGCTTTGTTTCCTAATTTCTTGTATTTTAGGTAATTATTAAATAGTTAAATATAGTTTTAATTAATAATAATTAATTAATTAGTTATAAAAATAATTTTCCTTTTCTATAAATTTTCTCATATCATTAGGTTTGTAAAATGTATTTTCATATTTTCGGGACTTTTATTTCTTAGATTTCACTTTTTATTTTGTGCGTTTCGTATTTTAATTTAAACGTAAGTTTTTAGTTTTAAACGTTCATCATTTTAAATATAGTGATAGCGTTTATTTAATAGATTTTATCTTTTAATTTCCTTTAATTTTCATTTTAGCCCTTGTAGTTTATGTCCTTTTTCCGTAGTTATAATAATTCCAAATTCTCTTTTCCGTCCAAATTGATAGCGTTTATTTAATAGATTTTATCTTTTAGTTTCCTTTAATTTTCATTTTAGCCCTTGTAGTTTATGTCCTTTTCCGTAGTTATAATAATTCCAAATTCTCTTTTCGTCTAAATCTCCGATCACTATCATTGAGGTGATCCATTCTTGCACTCATTGGGACATAACGACAGGGAGACACTATACTCCTCGGATCTTCATTGCATTCGTGCTCAAGCGGTTTAAGGTTCTTACGGTCCGCCATTCTGGCGGCGGGCTTGTGTGAGAAACCTTGACGGTTTTGCACGCATCAACTCCCACAACCTTAGTTTAGATAATTAGATAATAGTAGAGTAATCGGTGAAATACCAACCCCCCAAATCCAATACCCGAGATTCGTACCTTTCCATTTCATAAAATATAAAAATACAAAATAATCTTCCTCAACCTTAAACTTAGCGTAGTAACTTCTTACTAGCATTCCTATTCCCTGAGAGCGATATCAATACCGTGGCTTACCCTAATTACTACACTACAACGATTAGGTTCATCGCCTAGGTGTTATAAAACTTGCTCAAGAAAAGGAAGTTTCCTTGACCCGAACGACGCGTGTAGCGTTATCAAGTTTTAGGCGCATTGCGGGGAATAGAATAGCTAGTTAGTAGTCCACTTTCGTTTAGGTTCTTTGCTTGATTCCTATCAAGTAAAATTTTCTCATTTTTAGCTTTCTCTTAGTCTATCCCCTTCTTCGTGACCTTTGTTCGTAACACCCATCACTTTTCATCATGGAGGATGATAACCAACCACCACTCATCAACCCACCACCAAATGACCCGCCAAGAGCCCGTACTCTTGGTGAATACTCAAGACCAAGCCACCTAGGCTATAGGAACACCATTGAGCTTCCGAACAAGCCCAAACTATGGCCTGCGATCCGACACCATCCGGTTGGTGCAAAGCGGATGTGCATTCCATGGACTTCGTTGCGAAGATCCAAATCGACATCGAGGGATTTCTCAAAATTGTCGATTCCATCGACCTTGATGCTACTACTCGGGAGACCACGCGCTGCGTCTCTTCCAATTCTCTCTACAGGACCAAGCTAGTAATTGGCTTGAGCGACTTCCATGGCTCCATATCAAGTTGGGATGATCTTACCTCTCGCTTCCTTGCTCAATTTTTCCCACCGGGAGAACCACTAAGCTTAGGAATGACATCTTGATGTTCCAACAACGTCAAGGTGAATCTCTCTGAAGCATGGACCCGATTCAGGACTTACTTCATAAAGTCCTCATCACGGCATTGATCTTTGGCTCCAAGTCCAAATCTTTTATGATCATGTCAACTTCCCCACTAAGCGATCCATTGACCAAGTGGCCGGTGGAAAACTTAGTGATCTCACCGCGGAAGAATCATGGGGTATAATAGAGGACCTTGCCCTCTACGATAACGAAAGTTGGGACGACCCCCGTGAGCTACCTAAAACCGTTAAGGCGATCTCCTTGCCTTCCATCAACTCACAACCTTCCGACCGTAGGATGATCGAACTTGAAGATCAAGTTAGCTTCCTCATGAGTTCTTCGAAAATCCTAAGTCTTCATACCATGTGAACAAAGTTTCTTCCTCGTGCGAGCGTTTTATGATCCTCATAACACGCAGCATAGCACCCGATCCCCGAACATGCTTCCGTTGACTCGTATCCTCGCCAGACAATGGAGCGGAGAAGATTCCTACAATACCGGACCTAGGAATTTCAATGAAACCCGTGAGGCATGGAAAACAAGCCCGACTTCTCGGGGACAAACCAAAGAATTCACCTCAATGATTTCTCATGGCCCCCACCTAACGGTCCTAACCAACAAAGCGTCAAGGATGTTGCAAAACCTAGTTGCATCGAAGAAACCCAAATGGCTAAGCTCTGGACCGCTTTAACCATCAACAAGCCGAGATGGATAGGAAAATAGACAACCTTTTGAAAGCCATAACTAATAGTGATAAGAAGGTTAGTGTTATCTCAACTCCCGAGCCTTCGTATAGAGATTAAGGATCCAAGCAAGCTAACTAAGCACGTCCAATTCGTCAATACCATCGCCTTAGTGAAACCGGATAGAAACAGATGACGAAGAGGACCATACACTTGTGGATGATGAAACACCCGAGGAAGTAGATGAAGTAGACATTGACTATTTCAATAAATTTCCTACGGAAAAGAACTATCCGCCACCCTCACTTAGTGCGTGACCTCATCGCATGTATGTTAGGAAAAGTCCTAGAATCAAGTTTGGGAACCCTTGGAATCTTAACATACCATGTTGCATAGGACACCTTTTTGTGGCAAAGGCCTACATTGATCGCAAATCCCAATTAACATAATGACTAGCACCTACTACAATTGGATAATGAAGAAGCCTATCCCAACTAGGCAAGACCCGATAATCCTAGTGATAAGTGCAATTTTCTCGGTAGAGTTAAGGGATTGCCGCTCATGTAGGTAGTTTCACGTTCCTACGGACTTCATAATTGTGGATGATATTAGCACGGCCATTGACCTAGCTTGTCCCACGTTCTTCAGGAAAACCTTTCATAGAAAGCACCGGGATGACCTATAACCCCTCGTTAGGAATAGTGCGATTCAAGGATGAGACCGACGACATAGCTTACCAAATGCCGTTTAAGATTGAGAAGTTTTCATCATTCTCTAATGATGAAAAGGAACTTAAACTGTCGGTCTATTACAGGAATGATGAGGATAGGGAAAGGGGAGTAGATTATGTTATGGCTAAGATTTTCGGGTTCTATAAAGATTGTTTGAATTTAGGACCGAAATATAGGACCGAGTGGGGAGAGGACAAACTCTTAGAAAGGTGCATCATAGGACACTTCTACAACATGGAATCCCAGATAGAGACCGTCAAGAGGCGGTGGTGAAGCAACGTGGGAGCACGACTATGAGTCTAGCTACAAGACTCTTAAATAAAGAAAAGCGCTTCGTGGGAGGCAACCCATGCTTAATTGTTTGCTTGTTAGTGTCATATATCTTTTATTAATTGTTTATCCTCATGTTTAAATTTGTAAAATGCTTTATTTTGTTTTTAACCTCGTCTTAATTGCATATAAAGGTATTTTACATAAGGGATAAGTGTAGGGAGGATTACACGCGTTTCCAAAAGAAACGTAAACATGAGAATAACAATTAACTAAAAGATATTTATGTTTGTTTGTTCGAGTCAAAAGCTTGTATCGAGTCATAATGGATGTTTTGCGTAAATTTTCCGATTCAAAAGATGTAAATTTTCCGAATTTTTCCAAAATCGCAGACCGGTTTTTGTCGGGATAACTTTGGCGTCAGATTGCAACTTGACGGCGTCGGGAAGGAGTAAAACATCGATTACTTTTTCTCGTTTTACGAGCTACTTATAAATTTTGGAATTTTCCGGTCTTAATTTTCTTAGAAATTACGTAAACATCCATTCCACAAGCATTATATCCTAGTTTAAATCGAGTCTTATATATATTATTACCATGATTTTACGCGAAGGTTTCGTTTGTTTTCTTCAAGTGTGCGAGTTTAGTTTGTCAAGAAGAAGTTACATAAGATTGGAAGGAGCTTTTCACGCATAATTCTTCTTGAAAAGGATTTAACCACCACTTTACACGGATCCTACCGAGCTAATCGGGGAGTATTAGTTTCTTCGTTTTAATTACCTTCCATTATCATAACTTTGATACTTTCGGGAACATTGGGGACAATGTTCAATTTAAGTGTAGGAGGGATAATAAAGCGGGAACTTTGAAACTATGCTTATCCTTGATTATTTGCTTTGTCCAATTGCATTTGCGTAATAAACCATGAGAAAATGTCGGTTAGGGTAATTTTGGCACCAAATTTAAAATTTTTCATGACATATAGGGTGGGCCATTAGTCTTAACAAAAGCGTCTCACGGATAGGAAGTTGCATGACTAGCACAAAACCCTTTACCACCCAAATTCCACCAAAATGTGAGGATCGCCTTTAGATTAGTAGGAATTAAAGCATTCATCTTCAATGCTTAGAGTGTGAACCGGTAGTATATTAGATTCTAGAACTTGTTTTGTGATGCATTCCGAGATCGCAAGTGAGGCTACACTTGTGTAGTTAGGAATAACTAAATGATAAGAGGCAATAGGATAACCCTTGTTTGATACCGTAATATAATTACTTCTTCCACATCGGTTGAGTAATTCCCCACACTTGTCGTTGTACTCATCTTTAGTACACGATACCCTAGTTAACCCTCGAGCCTATCCTTTTCGCGGTTCTCGTGATGTTTCGGTTTTCGAAATATCAATGAAAACATTGTTTACACCCCACCCCAAATATACACCCAAATCGCCTTAGCCTACCCCTTATGCACTCACTTTTAGTGCAAATGTTTGTTATCACCCTAAACCCTTAGTTCAATTATCTAGTTGCTTGCATAAGTTGCTAAGTCGAGTCATATCCTTTGTATACGGTTTTGGGACGATTGGGATTCATGGGAAAAGTTAAAGTTTATGAAATGACGGAAGTGAGCGTTAAATTCAAATTCCCTTTGTTTGCGTAATAATGTACCCCAAGTGTTTTGATCTTTTCAATTCGGTCAAATTAGTGTTAGAATAATAAAAACTCAAGTGTAGGGATGTGCCTATAAATCCCTATCATTTTGATGTTACCGTAGAGGATGGTAGAGTAAAGTGTATGTGAAAAAAAAAAAAAAAAAAAAAACATCGGGCTACCATCCTACATCTATCCTTTAAATTTATGTTTGTTTATTTCCGTTACCTAGAGTTTTAGAGTGTCGAGTCTTGGCTTAGCAACGCCATTCTTCGTATGCATTTAACATAGAGATTTTTGACTTGCCACCACTAAATAGCCTATCCCACCAAACCCTTGTTTCCCTACCGTAAGCCTAACATTCCAACCCTTTAAAAGACCTCTTTGATAGTCTTTCCTAGGTGCTTCACGCCAAGCGATGGAGGTTTGATCTATTCTCAAGCCTATGGTAATCTATGTACTAGGACCGGTTAATGAGTGTTTATCTTCCATTTCCGATTTGTTATATTTCATATACACCGAGAGAGATGTAGTACCCAAACACCCCATGTGAGGTGCTAGTATGTAATTCCGTGCTTGTTATGACTTTCTTGGGCTTATATGTGTTGTGGACCATTTTGAATTAATGCTTCATGACCCCAACTTATAAATTAATTGGCTAAAAGCACATTTGCTTGAGGACAAGCAAATAACAAGTGTAGGGATATTTGATAAGGTTTTAAAGGTACCATTTTGAGGGTCGTTTTAGCCCTTATTTGATCACTTTTGTATCCGTTATTGCTTAATTTCGTTCCTTTTCACTTTTTAGGTCTCTTGAAGGCAAAATGTTGGAATGACACTTATTTGGACGAAAAGGCGCGAATATCTGAAGAAAATGGCCAAAGTCAAGAATCGAGCCACTTCAGATCTTTGGGCTGAAGGGGACGGCGTCGGTGTTAATCGCGACGCCGTCGCATCACTTTTGTGACTCGGTGAGCCAAATTGCTCATTTACAAGTGACGCGTCGGGCTTTAAATGAGTAGACCGTCATGACTCGGGCGGCCTAGATGTGACCAGACGGCGTCGAGTCAAGAGGACGGCGTCGCGGACATAAGGTGACGCCGTCGCAAGGTTAACATGGCCAAGACGAAACCCTAATGGCGGCGACACGACGGCGACACGACGGCGTCACGAAACATAAGGTGGCGCAGTAGCATATGTAATCTTATATATAGAATCCAAATTTTTCGGTTTTAGGGAGAGTCTTTTGGGTAAAACCTAAAACCGAACCTAAGGTGTCTTGTACAGTATTTTAGGGTTTTAAACCTATCTTACATCAAGATAAGTATTTACTTTATTAATTCAATTATGTCTTTGATTATTTGTGTGTATGCTTGCATGTTCTCCATGTCCGCTAATTTATTTGTGTGTTTTCTTAGGAAGTATGAAACTTAATTATTGAATATTGATTGGTTGTTTCTTATCTTAGTTGATTAATGATCTAGTAATGCGATAGGTCATTCGTTGTGTACTTAATGCTTGATTCATCTTTGTGAACCTTAGAATATGATTACAGAGTAGTTGTAGGCTAAATTATCCAAAGAGTGCCTTAGAGTAAGAGTTTATCATCCCAGTGGGTTTTGTAGGCGAGACCCTTTGGTAAGTTCAAAGAGTTAGGAAGAAGCGCATACCCTACAACTTTAGACACACAACGCAACTAAGAATAAGGACGTGACAACTCAACCATCAATAGGAGATAATTAAGGAGTAGTATAACCTAAGTAAACACATCTTTAAACTATCATACGAGCACACATTAATTAGACATAGACTCCCACAACCTTAGTTTAGATAATTAGATAATAGTAGAGTAATCGGTGAAATACCAACCCCCCAATCCAATACCCGAGATTCGTGCCTTTCCATTTCATGAAATATAAAATACAAAATAATCTTCCTCAACCTTAACCTTAGCGTAGTAACTTCTTACTAGCATTCCTATTCCCCAGAGAACGATATCAATACCGTGGCTTACCCTAATTACTACACTACAACGATTAGGTTCACTTTGCTGGGGTGTTATAAAACTTGCTCAAGAAAAGGAAGTTTCCTTGACCCGAACGACGCGTGTGGCGTTATCACCTACCGTAATTATGATTTACATCGAATTTAGCGACTACGGTAACACCGAACAAAGTTACGCGTAGCAAATGGATCTGACGAAGATTGAAGAAAGTTACTGGCGTAACTACACAATAGGTTACACCAAAACTATTTTGAAGCCTATAAATAATCGATGATTTCATCGATATTGGATATCTCTCCTTTCCCAAACCTTCTAGGGTTTGGGAGATCAAACACGAAGAAGAAGCATAGTTTAGGAGCATGAATAACGAAGTTCTAGCCACGATTTCCTTTGTATTCGAGTTTGGATTCTTTTATATTTTCTAGATCTTATATTATGAATTCATGTTATTAATTAAAGTTTGCATTTATGTTATTGTTACTCTCTATAATTCTTTATAGACATTTGCTAGTCTTTTCATAGAACGCTAGCCTTAGTAGTGTTATAAGCTTGGTAGTATCTAAAGGTTTGGAGATATGACCAACCAACCCCACCGGTAGATGGCAGTATGGGAGGAATTGGCCATAGTACGACCACTCTTGGTGTCTTGAACTAACCAAAGGATCACTTATCAAGTGGAGGTACTTAAGAGGTTGGGGAATCTAAGTTCCTAATGGTCGGGTTCCCACCGTCTAGATCTAGTAGATATAGTGCTTAATGACTGCTATTAGGTTGCCGAATGATCCCGGGGTGACCTGCTCATCTTGGTGAGGAACCTAAGAACCATAGGCCACGACGAATCGACCAAAAGAGTCTGGTGATAATTTACCACTATATTGAATCTTAGTATAGGGATTCTATTCATATTTGTTTTCTTTATTAAGCTTCGTTTATCTTTCTCTTTTACCTAAATTTCTGGTGTCTGTGTAAGTTGAATAATTGCACACCTATCATCAGTTTTGTCTACCTATATATTACCTATGTTTTATCTAATCATCGTAGTTCTTTTCAAGGTCACAACTCTCTTGGGACGATACTCGGATTTACCTAAGGCTTTACTACATCTGATCGGGTACTCTGCCCGTTAGTATCTGTCTATCCTAAGTTATTCAAGTTTTATAAATATTAAAAGCAGGATGAAATAACACATCATAGGCCTATTACACGTGCTATACTTCATCAAGCGATTAGTCGCCCAAGCCACTTTGATCTATTTTGGATAGTAATGTTTGTCTAGAAAACGTAGACACTTTGACCGACTGTGGTAGTTGAAGAATTTGCTCTTATAATTAGTAACTTATAAGCTACATGTAAAAGCCAACTAGTACAAGGACTTCTTTTGTAACAAATGAATTCCTATAAAAAAGACTGAATAGCACACGTGTCCCGGTTCAATTCCACCAAACCGGACACCAACCCGAACCGTCTCTTTCCCCAAACCAAAACAAAAACCGCATCTTTTCCCCCTCTTTTCATCATCGTAAAATCCCCAATGTCCAATCTCTCAAATCAATCTTCAAAATTCATATAATTCCCCAATTCAATAATCCAATCACCTTCTAAATTCAATCAATTCATCTTCTCCTCTATCTATCGATCCCAATTTCATCCAATTTCATCACTACTATCAAATTCTAGGGTTAGGGTTTCATTCATTCAATTTTTTAAAATTAGTCGTTTATTCTTTCGATCCGATATATATTCTTGATGGGTTTTTGATCCTTTCAAATACCCCTATACCAATTGCTTCTAATTTTGATTATTTTTTGGTTAATTTTATATCTAGGGTTTCGATTATTCGCGTTTTTGAAAATTGATTGAGGGGTTTGGTAAGTGTGATTGTTAATTATGGTTAATTGCTGTTATTGTATGACAATTTGTTGATTTGTGTGGTTAATTTTTGTGGGTACTAATTAGGGTTAGGATTTGAAGAAAAAATTGGGGCTTTTTTATTTTCAAAATTAGATGTTGTAATAGCTTGTTTTTGGTTATAAAAATTGTGAATTTGTGTAATCTGGTATTCCTATAGATGTTTTCATATGCAAATATATCTTTTTAATGCAATGTTGCTTATTTTGTTCTGTTCAGTTAAGTTTTAATACATTGTGCAGTTCAGTTATTTTGTGCTGTTTCTTTGAGTAAGTTGAGCACTAGAAGCTGTGATAAATGTCACTTTGTTTATATGTTAGTAGCTTTTTGTTTCACTTATATGGTTATCTATTGCAAACAATATAGCTTTTCTTTTCTTAAGTATAGAACGGTGACCAGTTTTATGTTGATACAGGATAACCAGTCTGCTGATATGATCATTTTACACTGTTTATTAAATTATTCATTTCTATTATTCAGTTAGTTGTATGTCATTTATGTAGTTTCAGGTCATACATGTCATTGTTTGCAGACTGGTTATCCTGTGTTGATATGGTAAAATTAGTTTGCTGTTACAGATTTTTTTCTTTTTTCTTTTTATAAATCGTTATTACCTGAAGTTCAGTAACTTTTGTGCATCGTTTATGTAGTTTTAGGTTGCAGTTACCATCCACTATAGGTAATCATCTAGATGGAAAACCCATAACGCGTATCTTTCATTAGGATTATCAAGGATAAAGATTAATTTAGGATTTGTGATTCTTTACTAGTATGGGCAGATATATACTGGCATACTGCAGCAGCATTTACTGCTTTCGACATTATATAACATCACCACTAACAACAGTTTGTATAACTTTGCAGATTCTGTATCAATTTGTGTTTACCAATTCTGGTTGTGATGGGAACTAAACGACCCTTTGATGAAGATCTGGAGGAGTTTATTAAGCACCCAAAACATCTCGTTTATGGCAATGACATTGCAAGTGAAGGTGGCCGTAAGTACTTCCATACAGTCAATGGACCGGAAAGTGAAAATGACATTACTGTGCCTCATATTGTTTTTAAAGAGTTTGAATTAAACGCACCATTACCGTTAGTGACTGGAATCAGCACTGATGATGACGATTCTGAACCTGGGCCGATGTTTCCCCCATATATTTTCTCTGATTTTTTTGAGAATAACTTACCGAGGCGACCGTTATTTCGCTTTCAAGATATTTACTCGTCTTTGTTGAATAGCCCTCCCAGGAAAGGAATTCCTATTGGACTCAACCATCAAGCTGATGTTCCCGAATTTGACGCAGAGTTAGCTAGCAAATATCGTGAAAATAGTGGAATGCTGCGTTTCTTGGGTGTTTGCGTTGTTCCGATTGGTCATTCTATCTTCGATTCAGATATTCAAGCGGGTTGTGAGTGCTTTGATGGTGGTTCAGTTAGATGTGTGCAACAACATGTGAATGAAGCGCGTTTGAAGCTAAAAAAATTTTACGGGGATGAAAAGTTTGCTGCTTTAGGAATGCTCGAGATGGGAGAAGAAGTGTCATCTAATTGGACTGAAGAAGAAGAACGACTTTTTCATGAAGTTGTTTATTTGAACCCTGCTTCTGTTGGCGGAAGGTTCTGGAAAGAACTATCTATTGAATTTCCCTCTCGAACAAAGAAGGAAATCGTGAGTTATTACTTTAATGTGTTCATTCTTCGTAGGCGAGCTGTTCAGAACAGATCACAAGTTTTATATCCTGATAGTGATAATGATGAATGGCGGGAAAGTTATGGTGGGGCTTTTGGGGATCGAGTAGAAGATGATTTTATGCTTGATGATGGTGATGGTTCTTCTGTTGATGACGATAATGATGGCGATGGTGGTGAAGATAATGTTGTCTTTGGCATTGAGGACTCACTTACTTCCTGTAAGGAAGTTGATGCAAAATCAGCTGGCGATATGAATGAAATTAAGGGTACAAGCGAATGTGAGGAATTAAAACCGCGGTTAAGATCTGAAAATGTTTCGAAATCAGTGAAGTTGGTGTTTTTGACAGCATGCGTTTTATTACGCCATTGTGAGGTGACTTGTTTCGCCTCAATTTTGTACATTAGTTTGTTGGAACTCTATGGGTTTATTTTAGTTTTGACATCATGGAAGAGTTGCACATACAAATTGCGATTTGAGTTGTTCTTTTGTTATTTTTGTGCGGTTCTCAAATTGCAATCAGAACCCTTGAAACCCCTAGTATATGGGGTTTCACCTAGTGCACTTTTGAAATAAAAAGTGCAGGCTATTTTGAATAAAAACCGTAGTTTCCATTTGCATAAACTGCCATTGCAGAGTTGGAGTTATTTGTAGTTTTTTACTATTGTTGCTAAAGGGTGTACAAACAAAACTTTTTTTGTCGGTTATCATTTATATGTAGCGATTTCTCATGTATTGAAATTGATGATCCTTCAAAACCAAAGTGATGAAAATTACAGAGATCATGACAGAAATGGTGTTTGCCAAATAGACATACTTTGGCGATATGATGTGTATATTCTGCTGGTAAATATATGACGACTAATATAGCTGGTGTACTTGATCAATCGAATCTCATGGCTTCAATGACGTTTTTTTAACATTTAATCTTGGGTGGTTGATCCTGTTGTATTTATGATCTTTTTTACTCCGTAGTATATTTGGAAATTGGAACCTGGCGATTTTGATAGCGTTTGGTGTTCATATTGACTTTCCTCTTTCTGAATAATGTGTAGATAATTATCAGTAAGATACATCCTTGAAATGAAATTGAGAAATAAACTAGATTAGCCTTGGTGGACAAAGTCATGGCCGAAAAGGTTAAAGAATTCATCAAGATTCAAGAAGACAAGGTGATCCACTGCTCAATGGGCTGGATGATCTATTCAAGTGAATTGTCCAAGTGAGTACTAAAAGACAACTGCTTTTAGCTTTTGAGGCACATGGTAATCTGTTATGCAGTTTCCTTTCACTATCACATTGTGTAATTGTCCATAAGAAAGCGCGAGGTATGGTGTGATCGATAACGTTATTATTAGATCCACATCGTCACACATCATCAACTTCTCAATAACACACCAATAACTCAAACACCTCTCTCATAACACACCACTAACGTATTATTGGCCCCACTTTTTTCATTTTATTTTATTTAAAACAAACACATTTATTTATTTTTCACTTTATTTTAAAATAAATACATTTCATTTATCCATTTAAACCAAATTTTATATATTTAAAAGATTAAAAAAAAAATAATAACTTAAGGACTAAAAATTGTGTAAAAATGTCAAATGGACTCAAAATGTGAAAATACAAACAATAAGGTGTAAAAGAAAAGTTAAAAATATACAGTATATACAACAACCACATCTTCTTATCTTCTTTCTATTCCTTCTCCATCTACCTTGCATCCCATTTCCATCTACCATCGCAGCCTCCCAAAAAAAAAAAAAAAACACAACAACTCAGACACAAAATCAAAAAGAAAAAAAAGATACAAGATTGGCGTGAGCCACTCAACTGGCTCAAATCCCTTTGGCGAAAAACTGGCGTGTTGCAAGGTATGGCGTTTGGCGCGCCAACGGTGGTTCTAGGGTGCATTTGGCGTGTGAAATTCTACCATACCGTGTGCTCTAACTTTTTCCCCCCTCCCAAAACTATTAAAATTATAAAAGGCTAATTGTCCATATCTTCATCTTACTTGACATCTTTTTTAGTTGTGTGTACATCGTTCTAATCGGATTATTTAATAAATATCTTTTTAGTTTTTGTTTATTTAGTGTACCAGTTTACCAGTATGCTCGTTAATTTAAACTATCTTTTTTTTTTTTTTTTAATTCCAACACACTTTCCACATCATCTAATATTAACACGGATGATTTTATACATTGTATTGTATAAATACTTATTAAACAAATAGAAAAATGCTACGCACACAAAACTAGCCACAAAATAATGTGTGAAAAAGTGAGTGGCTAAATCAGAGATGAGAGAGAAACTATCACAAAGTACGCCAATTAGAGAATGACACCTCATTTTGTGGACCATTTTGTAAATGTTTTTTTGTGAGTGTATCATTCCTTAAACAAATAACCCCACTACCTCTATCTATCACTTTCACTCACACTCAAACCCCCACTCCAAACCCTTGTTCTCATAAAAATCCAAATTGATTGTCGTATTGAGCGTTTTATTCCAAATCAAACGGTACAAAAGGTATCCTATATTATATATGATTTGTTCCCTTTTGTTTCTTTCAAGTACGTATGAATGTCGATTCAAGTTTTTAAGGCTTCAAAAAAATATCAAAATCGTATCTTTTGTTTATGTTTTTTTCTTCAGGATGGCACTTGACGGACTCGACCCTTAGTCGTTTGAGGTTCACACCGATGGTGTACTCTTTTTTGAACTCTTAAGAGTACGAGAATTGAGTTGTTTTCCATTTGAGGCTTCCAAGGTGTGAAAGATGGATTGTGTTACATTATATGAGTTTTTTAATGAACAAACTAATAATAAAATGTATCCGTTGTTTACATGCATACCCAAAATGCCATTACAAGAAGGCATGGATATTACTGAAAATGAAGATGATGTATGTGTTGGTCCCTAACGTGTGAAATGAGTCGATATGAAAATGCAAACAATAAATAATCTTTGAATAACTAAATCGTCTAACTTTGAAATGATTCATACATCGAGTATAAGTACTAAACGAATGGGTACGAGTAAACAATGTGTCGGTTAGTATGCAACCGTTTTTTGTAACCGCCCCTAACTAACTTTCATAAACGCTTGGCGGTTATTTAACTGCTACCAACCGCTATTCGGTTGAAATCTATAAAACGAGCAAGTTTGGTCCTTCGAGTTAGATGCAATGTCAAGATTAGTATCTTTATTCTCCTCCTTAATCTTGATCGTTGCTTCGTCCTGAGTCTTGAACTCCGAGCATTTGTCGCATAGTCACGAACTTGAGTCTTGGTAAAGCTTTCGTTAAGATATCTGCTCTTTGTAGTTCTCCACTTACGTGTTCCACTTTGATATGACCATTCTCTATGCATTCACGAATGAAATGATAGCGAATGTCTATGTGCTTGCTCCTTCCATGAAAAACTAGGTTCTTTACGAGTGATATAGCTGATATGTTGTCAACTCTAAGCGTTATCTTTGTTTCTTCAAATCCAGTTAATTCACTAAGTAAACGTTTTAGCCATAAGGCTTGACATGCTCTTGCGATGGCCGCCATGAATTCGATTCACATGATGAGAGTGCTACGTCGGTTGCTTCGAGTACACCAAGTGATAGGTGACTCCCAGTAAAATACTATTCCAAAGAGTTCCTTTTCCTTGATCCGTATTGATTCCATAACTCACCGTCAACAGATCCTGTAATCTTGCACCGCCTTCTTCTTGTATATTATGCCATGCTCCTTTGTTCCTTTGATGTATCGGATTACTTGTTTCACGCCTTGGTGATGATCCTTGGTCTTGCATAAATCTGCGAGTAGTCCGTGAGTAACTAAGATCCGGTCTTGTATGTAGTAAGTATCCGAGACTTCCAATTAGGCTTTAGTAAGTTCGTCAACTGGGTTTCCATCTTCCGCCTTGACCAACTTAGTGCCGGATCCATTGGTGTCTTCGTATCATTCTTGTCCGTCATGCTTGTCTCTTTTAAGATCTTGTTAATGTATCTGTTTGCTTGATCGTAATCTCTCCTCCGTCGTGTAACTTTTATCCCAAGGTAATATGCTAGCAACCCTAAGTCGCTCATTTCAAATTTTTCTTCCATCCGGGACTTGAACAAGTCTATTTCCTTCTTTGAGTGCCGTGATTATCAAATCATCTACATATACTCCAACGATAAGTGTAGAAGTCTTGCTTCTCTTTGTATAGGCCTTGTTCGAGATTACATTTCTTAAAGTCTAAGGACTTCAAGGTTTGGTCAAGCTTCACGTTCCAAGCTCTAGGTGCTTGTCTTAAGCCATACAAAGCTTTAGTTAGCTTGTAGACTTTTCCTAGGTTTCCTTCTTGAATGAAACCTTCGTGTTGTGTAACATAGACTTCTTCCTTGATTCTCCGTGTAAAAATGTCGATTTTACATCTAAGTGGTGTACTTACCATCCATGATATCTCGCTAGTGCTAATATCAATCAAGCTGTCGTATCCTAGCAACCGGTGCAAACACCTCATCGAAGTCTATTCCTTGTTCTTGTACATAACCTTTGCTACTAATTTTGCTTTATACTTTATGATCCTTCCTTGTGCATCTTTCTTGGTTTTATAAACCCATTTGAGTCCTATTGCCTTCGATTTTCGGGCAATGTGGTGAGGTCCATGTGTTGTTTTGTTAATTGAATCTAATTCAATTTCCATGGCCTCAATCCACTTCTCATCTTTGATGCTTCCTTGTAATTCGGGGTTCTTCTTACGTGAAAAATAAGCTTGGTGCTTACTTCACGTGCGGTTCGTAGATTTCGTAATATTCTTTAAACCTTGTATTGGTCTATGATCAAATCTAGGATCTGAGCTTTCTAATGAGCTTATAGTAGAACCTTCTTCATCTTATGAGTTAGGGTTGTAAGTGTATGATGGTGGTGTGATTGGTGAGGGTGGATCTGGTATAGGTTCTTGTTCATGATACGTGTTATCAGTGTTTTCTGTGTTGACTGGTGTAGGATTATCATAGTCAACTCCGTCTATTACAAAACTAGTCCAAAACGTATCTTCTATACTTGCATCCTCTTCATTGTTATTCCAATCCCACGGTTTCGTTTCCATAAACTTTACATCCCTACTAACATGTTTCTTCTTTCCTACTGGATCATATAGCCTACATGCTTTTGATCCTTCTTCAACTCCTATGTAAATCATTGGAATGCTTCTATCATCCATCTTCTTCAAGTGAGGTATCGTTATCTTAGCATAAGATGTGCATCCGAATATTCTTAGGTATTCTAGATTTGATTTTCTGTTGTAGAGGGCTTCATATGGTGTTTTATCTTCCAGGGCTTTCGTTGGTACCCTTTTGAGTATGTAAATGGCATATCTGACTGCTTTCGCCCAAAAAGTTAAGGGTAACTTCATTGCTTTCATCATACTCCTAGTCGTTGATAATACTGTCATATTTCTCCTCTCTACTACACCATTCTGCTGCGGTGAGTATGGTGCTGTCAATTGTCTTTCTATTTCATTCTCCTTACAGTATTTGTGAATTCATGTGATGTAAATTCACTCCTCATCCGTCTTAGCATCTTTATTTTCAATTTCAACTTTGATTCAATCTGCGCCTAAATTCCTTGAATGTCTTGAATGCTTGATCTTCGGTTAGAAAGTAAGCCCACATGAAACGTGTGCAGTCATCTACTAATAAGAAGATGAGCTTCTTTCCAGAGTGTGTTGCCGGACTTATGGGACCACAAAGATCTCCATATACTAAGTCCAACGGGTTCTTTGATCTGAATTTAGCTTGGTTTGGAAAAGGTGTTCTGATGTGTTTTCCTAATAAACATGCATCACAGATTTGTCCTGCATGGTTTATTCTAGGTATTCCATCTACTAGACCTTATCTTGTCATCTTGTCTATTGCGTCAAAGAGACATATAGGTGCTACTATATGTAATCTAATACTGTAAAGTCGATTCTTAGATCGTTCTACTTTCATCAACAACTTCTTGTTCTTATCATACAAAGTCAGTAAGTTTCCATCCATGATGATCTTGCAACCTATTTCTGTAAGTTGTCCTAGACTAAGTATGTTGCTCTTGAGGTTCGGAATGTAGTAAACGTCCGAAATCATCTTCTGTTTTAGGTTTCTACAACCTAATAATATTGAACCTCTACCCTTTATCTCCACATACGATCCATCTCCAAAACGAACGCGTCCAGTGATGTTTTCGTCAATATCCTTAAAATGGCCTTTGGTGCCCGTCATATGGTTACTTGCACCATTATCTAAATACCATATGCTAGCATCTGTTGTAGCATATTTTCGGGGTTGTACTTATTCTTCATTTAACAAGATTTCTTCAGTTTCGTGTGTTGCCATTAATAATGATGGTTCATCGTCTTCTAAGATAAGGTTTGACTGTTCTGAGTTGTTGGTGGACTTCACAATTTCTCTTGAAATGTCCGGTTTTCCCATAATTGAAACATTTCAAGTTCTTTTATCCCACTCACCTTTATTCTTGTTGTGAGTTGAGTTTCCTCCATTCGAGTTATATCTATTTCCTTATTTTGCCAATTTCCTCGTGAATAGTTTGATCTACCTCGTATTTGGCAAATCGTTTCTTATTTCTAGAGTGTTCGCCTTGTGCGAATAATAGGTTATCTTGGCTTTCTACTTGTCCTCCCTTTCGAGTTTTATTCTCTCCTCGAATGCCTTAAGTTTTCCAAATGATCTCATCTAACGTAATGTCATCGAGATCATTCGTCTGCTCTATGGATGCTACTATTTGAATGAACCTATCTCGGTGTGGAGTCTAATAGTTTTCGTACTAAAAGTGATTCATCCAATGCTTTTCCTAATTCTTTAGCCTTCGTATGTAGCCGTTTAGTTTGGTAAATGCATCCACCGTTTCATCCTCCTTCATCTCAAGGGTCCAAATCAATCATCGATGATTGTAACCGTGCTTGTTGCACTTTCTCTTCTCCAACGTGTCTCTTTCTTAATGAATCCCATAATTCCATTGTTTGTTTTGCAACTTGCTACTTGTAAGATCACATCTTGATCAATGCTTGATATAGGAAGGCCGTTGTTGCCTTATCCTTCTTATCATCTACTTGCGTGTTATCCTTAGGTTCTATCGCTTCCCATAAGCCTTGTGCTTCTAGTATCACCTTAATTTGTATAGTCCAAACTGTGTAGTTTGTGGTTTTGAGTTTAGGGCATTGATACTGTGTCATTGGGGTTACGGGTTTTGGTGTAGTGTTACTACTACTCACATCATCACCGGGCATTTTGATAGTGCTTATGATCTTCACTTTCTACTTTGTATGGGGATTCTAACTAAGTATGGTATTCTTAATACTATGGGAACAGAAATAGTTATCAGGGAATCTAATAGTACGGGATCAATATATAGTTCTCGGGATTTCCTAATAATATAAAATAACGATCTATACTATCTAAAGTAAAAAAGAGAAATCCAAGGTTTAAATTTGTGACCTCGTTGTTGTGTTTTAAACACGATCAGATTCCACTTGTGTCGGTACTTGAGTTTGATACCAACCACTTTCTTTCTTTCCCACTTTCACTAAACCAATTCGCGTACACCCTTGTTTTTGATGTCGAATTGCCTTCACTCTACTTGTTCTACACCACGTTGTCTCTTCTTTTTCTTTTGTGTCGATTTATAATGTCTTGCCTTAGAACTCTTGGTCTTGGCTATCTTCTCGAACACAAGTATCCCAAATACCTCTCGGTATTTTACTAAGAAACAAGTCGATTTACTTGTTTTCTTCTTTACCACTATGAATGGTAGTATCCTTCGTTGCTTGTCCGCGTTCCACAACACCTTCCTTTTCTTTCTTTGTTCCACACCGAGTATGTCACACTAAAATACCTTTCGGTATTTCCGACAAAAAGCACAATTGATCAGGTCGTGTTTCTTGTTTAATATATTTGTGTTGCTAGCGTCTTTCTTCCAAAACAATCCTAGATTGCTTTCCTCTTAACCGGTACAATTTTCTCTCCAAGCAACTTCCTTTTCTTCTTGTATACGTCGTGTATACAAGGTATCCTTTCGACGTCTTCTTCTCTTCTTGTCACGTTAATATTGTAACAAGGTATCCTTCTTCTTTTTCTTCTTGTTGTCGTGTGCAAGACACCAACAAGGTAAACTTCTCTTTCTC
This sequence comes from Chrysanthemum lavandulifolium, assembly GCA_022545495.1. Classification (NCBI taxonomy): domain Eukaryota; kingdom Viridiplantae; phylum Streptophyta; class Magnoliopsida; order Asterales; family Asteraceae; genus Chrysanthemum; species Chrysanthemum lavandulifolium. The sequence continues at coordinate 106,113,819 of CM040246.1, forward strand.
TTCTGTTGCGTACAAGGGCTTACAACAGGGATCCGGCACCACTAAGATATGGTGTCCTCTGGTTTGCAATTTCGACACAAAGATAAGTCGTATACTACTTATCTTATGTCCTAGTTATCCAAACAATGTCTTCTTCTCCTGAAACAAAAGTGTCAGCGCTTTCTTCTTCGTGTTGATTCCTTTCTGGTTTGGTACGTCTCGCTAACAAGAAACTGGTGATGATATGTTTCGTTAACAAGGTTCTGGTGATGTTGATAGTATAACGAGATGTATCAACAAAGGCTCTTGATGCCAAATGTTGGTCCCTAACGTGTGAAATGAGTCGATATGAAAATGCAAACAATAAATAATCTTTGAATAACTAAATCGTCTAACTTTGAAATGATTCATACATCGAGTATAAGTACTAAACGAATGGGTACGAGTAAACAATGTGTCGGTTAGTATGTAACCGTTTTTTGTAACCGCCCCTAACTAACTTTCATAACCGCTTGGCGGTTATTTAACTGCTACCAACCGCTATTCGGTTGAAATCTATAAAACGAGCAAGTTTGGTCCTTCGAGTTAGAAGCAATGTCGAGATTAGTATCTTCAGTATGCACAATGTATGATATTTGAGTGGACAAGTGGATTTGTTTATGGCTCACATCCCTCAAAATTTAGTTGAATACTATTTCAATAATCTTTGTCTAGATAGGTATGGGGAAGAGGTTACTTCAAAAAAGAGGGTTCATGAAATTTGGAAAAACGATGGTGGAAATATGTCATTTGAAGAGCTTATAGCATGGGCAGAGGAAGAAGCTCAATCACTATACTTTAAGTCACCACCTAGTAGGGGTGTTCGCGGGGCGGTTCGGTTCGGTTAGTTGGAAGATTTAAATTATCCATCGCAGGGCGGGTAATTAATTTTACCATCCGAAACCGAACCGTACTAGACGGGTAACCGGACAAGCGGGTACCTGAAAGGAGCGGTTACCCGCAGTTCGGGCCACGATTAACCATTTTAAACGTTTACTCGAGTTTAACCGTATAAACAATAACATGTTCTAGAATGTAAAATGTTATTTTGTTAAAATTAAATGACATTTAATAGATAATAGTCACACAAAAGTTATCATGTTAGAATAATTGCATTCAAATATCCACACATAATCATTTAACAAAATAATAGTTATTCGACGTCTATAGATTACAATCACATTTATCAACTTTCACATATAAATGCTTAGAAATGTTAACATTATGAGCAAAAATCGTTATACAATAAAATAGTGCAATAATATAATTAATATTTGTACGATTTTTTGAATATTTAGTTAAAATAAACCTTAATGTATTAAGCAATTGTTTGGTTGGTTAATCGCGGATATCAAAAAATAAAAACCGAAACCAAACCGTGATAAGCGGTTTTTTCGGTTTCGGTTTCTTCGGTTATGGGTTTTTTCGGTTTCGGATTGAGCGGTTCGTTGGTTTCTCGGATTTTTTGAACACCCTTACCACCTAGGCCTAAATTCGTAAGTAGTTTACTTAAAGGTAAAATGGTATATGATGATCAGGTCATAGATCTAGATGAGTATGATGTAAGACAATTGAGCAACAAGGGTAAGGGTAAGTTTAAGGGCATAAGGGTTATTTAACGAAACTATAGAATGTAAAATGAATGTTGATGACAGTGTTGTTGATAAGGGCGATGATGACCTAATTCCCCAATGTTGCAGAATCAATAGTTGATGAAAATCAAATGGTTACCGATAATGACATTTCAAATGTACTTGTTTCAAATGAAGTTGTTGAGGTTGTAGTTGTTGAGAATATAGTTGATGATCTTGTAGTTCCTAATCTTGTAGATCCGCAAAATTATTTTGTTGATAACATACTAACTGAAATGTAGTTGTTGCTGATGTTGAGGAGGATTTAGTAGTTTAACAAGTTGTCGAGGAGGATAATGTTAGGAGGATTTGGTAGCTGAAAAAGTTGTTGAGGAGGATCTGCTTAATGATAATATGGTTGAAAATAATGTGGGTGAGCATAATAGAGTTGATGAAAATGTGATTGAGGATGATATAGTTGATGAGCGATTGTTGAGGAGAACATAGTTGAACAAAATGTGTGGAGGAAAATTCGGTGGCTTCAAATGTCCAAGAAGAAAATGCACGTGACTAAAAACATCATTGCTAATACAAGAGGATACTTGACAAAGGAAAGGGATTATGAGAGATGATGTTAAAAAGAAGAAAAGAAGAGAAGGTGTTAGGATAATGATACAAGAGAATGTGGATCATATGCAAACTGAGAGTGATAGTGAAACTGGTACGGATACTGAAGCAGATCATGGTGAAGGGGTGATACCCAACTCATTTTTTAGTGATAGTGATAGTGATTTTTCAGAAAAGTCATTTGATTATCTATCAGAGGGAGATGATGACTTAAGATAGTTTAGGCGAAGAACGGTAGAAGCAAATAATACTCCACCTACTAGAGCAAATAAAACTTCCACTGGTGAGGCAAATATTTCTCATCCTAAGAGAGTATATGGTATAAATGAGAATGAGACTGTTATTGAACATGATTAGTTTACGGATGGGTTAATAAGGAAGCTTAAAAGTGCATGATAAAGATGTTTTGATAGACCCATGACATTGGTGGAGACTAGAGTTGAAAAATACCCAAGTCATGATGAAGAGACACATTGGAGGATGAGGAAACCACATGTAATAATGTATATCTTATACTCATTCATTATAATTGTTATGGTAGATATTTATGCACTTTTATATATCAATATTTTGAATTTTTAATAAATTTACTAGTTGGAGAAAAGTTTGTGGATGCAAAGCGATTGATAGAGTGTCTTACATATTACGACCATGCAAATGACTTCTCTTATGGTTTCTGAAATTTCCAAATTTTTTATTGCGAAGTGTGGAACAAGACTACAAAGTTGAAGGATCCCTATAAAGGCAAACAAAAAGTTCAAGAAGCACCCAAGTCAAGATGGCATAGAAACTTTAAATTGCCCATGGAGGTGTTATGGGAAAAAGATGAAAAGGAAGATTCTTTTCGTAGTTTCTATGGTTGATAAACACACTTATGCCATGAGCTTCAAATCGACACTCTTTTTATTATAATTGGATTGGAAAAACTTTGGCAAAAATTAGGTCAAATCCTGAGATAAAGTTGCATCAGATAGCAGATTTAGTCATGAAAACAACAAAAGTACAAATGCATTGTGAGCCTGAATCAGTGTAGGAATGCTAAAACACATGCCCTAAAAGAGGGAGAACAACCACAAAAGATCTTCTGCTTTAGTTAGGTCTTATGCAAAGGCAATATTAGAGTGAAATAATGGATCAACTGTGAAGCTAGGAGTAACAGTCAACCCTGACAACAAAACATATTTTGAAAGTTTTATGTTTTTTTAATAGATTAAAAGAATGATGGAAACTAGGATATAGAATAATTATAGCATTTGATGGATGTTTTCTAAAGAACCCAAATGTGGGTAAGGTATTGAATGGTGCATGCAGAGATGGTTTCACATCTTCCCGAGTTTGGGTTTGTAGTCAATGTAGAAAAAAAAAGACAATTGAGTTGGTTTTAGAGTTGCTTGGTGATGATTTGGATATGCCGGTGAAATGGATTGACACTTATGTCCGATCAACACAAGGTATCACCGACATCGACATTTCTTTATTTTTTTAACATTATGATGTTATTGGATTATTCTAAAAATTTGTTATTTAAATATAAGGGTTAATTGAAGCTGTTAAGGATGTCATGCCTCATGCAAAGCACAAACATTGTGCACGACATATATATGACACTGGCTTTCATTTTAGGAACATATTATGCACTGCAACTAAGATTTATCCACAACTTTTTATCAAGATAATGGGGAAAATCAAATGAGCTAGCTCTAAAGCATATGAGTATATGTAAAAAAGGATCCAAAAACATGGTCTAGGTTTTTTTGTTTTTAATAGTAATTATGAAGCAGTTGAGAAAGGAATAAACCACTCACTACAATGCTTGAGGCAATACATGTAAATGTGTAATTGTATTGGAACAAATGAACACAATATGGAGGATTCATGAGACTTGGCCTGAGGGCATATGTCCTAATATCCAAAAAAGATTAGAACTTGCAAAGGATGAACAAGTGCATGTCTGATGTTTATATTTATGCTTCCTAACATTGTCATATTTTATGCATGTTTATTATAATTATAATTATAATTTAGGTTTTGGTATGTGATACCAGCTGGTGGTAATTTGTTTGAGGTGAGAAATAGTTTTGAAGCTTTAAGGTAGATGAGAGTAGGAAAAGGTGCACTTGTAGGACATGGGATCTATATGGTCTTCCATGTTGTCATGATGTAGCTATCATATTTAAGATAAATATAATGGTAAAAGAATTATGTCCCTGAATGTTTTAGGACTGGAATGTACCATGATGCTTATCATAAGTATTTGAGTCTAGTTAGGGGTATGTCTTTTTGGCTTGATTGCAGTCACATGTCTAGAGTATTGCCACCCAAACCAAGGAACATGCCTGGGAGACATAGGAAGCAAATAATTAGGCAGTCTCATGAAAAGAAATATCCAGATAGAGTTTGTGGTATTGAAATGACTTGTGAAAACTGTGGTGAGACAGGCTACAACAAAAAGGGTTGTAACAAAAAAAAGTGATGCCCAAACCACCCAAGATTCCTGGTAAAGTAGGAAGACCAAAGAAGAACCAAGATGTTCAAGGCCTAATAGTAGATTTGCCAGTGATTGAACCATTTAGGGTATCTCGCCGATTCTACTATATTTGAGGTTGGTGGTTCTAGTGCTAGTCGGTAGGGTGGAGTTAGAATGAGAGGTGGTGGAGTTAGAGTAAGAGGTGGTGGAGTTGGAGGTGGTAATAGGGTGATCATGAGAGGCCGTGGTGTAGGAAGAATGGGTAGATGGTTAATATTGACTAATGATGATATGGGGTCTGATACAATTGAGAATGTAGAAAAAATAGGAGACCAGTCAAGTCGGAAACATGCAAATGTTGATCCAACAATTCAAGCTCATCAGTAAGTTGTTTCACCAGACTCCAATTAAGGTAATCCTAGAACTCAAAACTCCAACGTGAGACCAAGCACATATAAAGGGAATGATTCAGGTGAGCAAGAAAATGTGAGAGACATGCAATGTAATCATAGGAAACCGTTTATTCCGCCAAGACACAAAAGCCAAAGGATCCTCAACATGAAGCTTGCTCAAGTGTACATAGGTGTGGGATTTACATCAGACAATCCAGAAGAAATTCCTTGAAGTCCCAGTTTCATATTGTATCTTGTACCAAACATTTGATGTGCATATTTTTGAAAGTTATATGTCGTGCACACAAACACTACTTTATTATTTGTATTGTTAAACACTTGCAAAGTGTGCAACTAGATGCCATTTTGGTATGCCATGTTTTTTCCATAGTTGGGAATTTGATGTAGGTGACTAAACAATACTAGTTTCATCCGGTAGGTACTTCAAAGTGTGCTCTTATCTCCACTTTTATATGCCCTCTTTTGCTTATAGTCGGGCAGTTATTGTAAGTTAACTGCAGTTATGAATGGTAATGGGGCGGGGTGGCCATCCCCATCCCCAAACCAATTACAAAAATCATCCCCAAACCCGACCCAATCCCTATTGAGGGATCTTATTGGGGTGCCCCGTTGGGGTGAGATGCTCCTCCAAACCTGCCCCATACCCCGTTGAGGATCTTATCGGGTTGTATTATTTGGGTGCGATGCTCCACCAAACTCGTGTGTTTCCCCGTTTATTATTTATTTTACACCGGAAACAATATAATTTTATGCAATAACTTGAAAAATCGAGATGTCATTATTAATAAATTAAGCATTAGTCTTGTTAAGCTTTTGTTGGAATCACTCCTAACTTATATTTTAAGTGTTAGTATTTAATATGTAATAGGTTGCTTAAACTAGGCTTTTATGTTAGTTATTGTTAATACAAATATCGTCATTAAACGTTATTTATATTTTTGATCTTTGCCTAAGTTTTGTTAACGACAAAAGTAAATTTAATTTATAAAAGCTTAAAGATTGTCAAGTTTATTAGATATTAAGACAAGCTTTCTCAAACAATATATTCATCATTCAAGCATTTACATTTATGATTAGTAACATCTTGATATGACTCTAATCATTATGTATGATAGTAGTTTGTAGAATGTGTTAGGTTCTTAAAACCAAACACTACTTAAGCATTTGCATATTTCTATAAATAGTAATACAACATTTGACATCATGTATTACATCATGGAAATCATTAGAAGATTCCATTAGATATTTTGTGAAGATTTGTACTCTTCATATCTTGCACAATCTCACTTAGATAGAGTTGACTTTGGCAAGATTTGATATCTTGGTCGTCGACCCAAGCGGTACCAAAATGGTACACGGCGGAACCCTTTTAAGGGTCCGCCGTCCGTGACGCCTCCCCGTCCATTTTGGCTATAAATAGCAATGCCAAGCCAAGTAGTTTCTCATCCCTTTCTAACATACTCTCATACATATCTTCTCTAACCTTTCTAACTCGGTTTCATATCATATTAGTGATCTCTTTGTAGCAAAGAAGATCAAGTCATATTCAAGCTTCAACGAGAAGTTGGAAGTCTTGTTTGTTTAGTGTTGTATGATCTAGTGTTGATCCATACTTCATTGTTGTATCAAACCATCATAATCTTGTGAGTGTGAGTGGTTAGTATTTTAGTCCTCAAAATACATTGTGTGTGGGAGTAGTTGTACCCTTGGAAAGAACTCGACATCTAGCTTAGTGTCGGAAATAGTGTAAGCGAAGTGTAAAGGTTTTCTCCGCGGTGAAAGGAGCTTGTTGACTAGTGAAGTTAAACTCTCGAGTGTGAGACTCGGGAGTGGAGTAGGCAAGGAAAAAGAGTCCTTGTAGGCGAACCACTATAAACAACTTGTTGTGGTTTGATCATCTCTTTCCTTATTTACTTATTACACATTGCTTGCATATTTCATTAACATACTCAAGATCAATATCAATTGATCTTTCAATAAGTTTCAAAACTAAGTTTTAATTGGTAAACTATTCAACCCCTTCTAGTTTTCTACAATTGGTATCGAGCCTCGTTGCTCAAGAATTTCTAAAATAACTTGTATTTTATAAACTTGAAACGATCCATGGATTCGAAAACTTTAAAGAAGGGCAATCTATGCAAAGACCACCACTCTTTGAAACCAATGGATTTATCTATTGGAAAACCGCTTTGAAACATATGTAAAATCAAAAGATATAGATCTTTGGTTTATTATTGTTAAAGGAGATTTTAGTTCTACAACAAAGGATATTTCGTTGATGAACAAAAGAAATTAGTTGCTAAAAATAATGAAGCTAAAATGATGCTTTATAATGCTTTACCTAGAAAAGAATATGAAAGAATTTTTATGTGTGAAACCGCCAAAGATATTTGGGAATCTTTAATTGTTACACATCAAGGTAATTCACAAGTCAAGGATAACAAAATTGATCTTCTTGTTCAACAATATGAACAATTTGTTATCCTCAAGATCGTAGCGGATTTAGTGTTGGGCGGTGGGCAACGCCCAAGGCAAAAGACTAAGGAGGGGCATCATTTTATAGGCTTGTGTTATATTAGAGTATGTTCAGTTTTACAAGCCCCGTGTAAATTTTTACTCTTTCAAACTTCAAGCCCATAATACTAGAATGGGCCTTGTAGTTTTATAAATAGCAAAGTCAAATATTTATGGGACGTGGGAATGAGTTATCTCACAATTTGACGAAGTCACGATCTTAAGAAAAAGAAAGAAAAGGCGTACTATTGTGGGTAGTGGGCAGTGGGCGATCAAGCCATCAAAGCAATTGAATCGTATATTATTCTCTAAGCTCTAGTCTTGAATCTTATCATCTCTATGTATCAGGTGATACTATTTTTTATTTTATTTTTTGCAATCTTCTTTATCTTGCCTATTATATTACATAATTTACGCTAGAAACTATCATGTTGCGTCATTCCCAACCATCCGGTGCCAAAAATAGAAAAAGAAAGCGAAAAGAACAACAATCTAATAAAGCTCCATTTGGATATTTGGAACCGCTTGTTGTTAGACAAAATAGAATAATAATAATAATAATAATAAGCGGGTTCGTCGCCTTTGACGCAATCCGGTTTGATTGATTTTATACCGGCGGCGATCGGTGATGATGCCGCACGTTGTAAACGGGTCAAGTACGATGCTAAATGTGCGGATATTGGATATGGGTTTCTCCCTCTTTTTCTTCCTTTGGAGAACTTGAGAAGATGCGCCACCTTACTTAAGCGTATTCGGCGATTCTCTATGACCCAGGGACATTGGAGCGCGTGCAGCGATTCATATTTTTAATAGGATTGGTTTACCATTGCTAGAGGTGTGGGGCTCGGTTGGTTTCGAGGCTCCCCACTAATCTTTGTAATCCTATGAGTTTTAATAAAAGTGTGATTTAAAAAAAAAAAAAAATAATAATAATAATAATAATATAGAAGAAAATATTGAAAATAATGAAAATCAAATAAACATTGAAAATTCGAAAAGTGACGATGTTGATGTTAATGAAATTGACAATGTTGATGTTAATGAAGATCATTTTGAAAAAGTTAATGAAAGCCTACCCAAAGTAAATATAATATTTTTGATGTGAGAGTTTGAGATGGTTTACGTTCAAGCATGAAAGACGAACTTGTAAGCAAATGGCCTTTCAGAGAAGTTTTTTAAAATTAAAGATATTGAAGTCTTATTTAAGGAGTACGATGAGTTAAGAGAGGCTCAACGGGTTGGCAATCTTGAGCATAGAAAGTAATGTTTTACCAAATGTTGACTGTGACAAGATAATTGATGAATTTGCTTCAAGAAACGCACGAATACATCATTTTAGGTGATATAGGTGGAGCTAGTAATTCAAAATTTATTTTCTTATCATAACATTTTACTTAATACTTTACCCAAGAAAAACATTTTTCTTAATAAAAAAATTACAAACCCCTAAAAAATCGTTTGTTTTTTTAAAGGGGCATATTTTTGTCGACTCGCCCCGGGCATCAAAAACCTCAGAACCGGCCTTGCTGAAGATGAAACCATTGATTGTGGCTTTGCTCGTTTTAACACTATCATTACATCACTTAAAGCACTTGATGAATCTTTTCGTAGTAAGAACTTTGTCAGGAAATTTCTTAGAGCACTCCATCCCAAATGGAGAGCTAAAGTGACCGCTATTGAAGAATCAAAAGATCTCTCAATAATGTCACTAGACGAGCTAATTGGCAACCTCAAAGTTCACGAAATGGTAATGGAGAAAGATTCGGAGATCATCAAAGGAAGAAAGGAGAAGATCAAATCCGTTGCTCTTAAAGCAAAGGCGGAATCAAGCGATGATGGTGAATCTTGTTCGGTAGTGAAGATGAGGAGTATGCCATGGCCGTTAGAGATTTCAAGAAGTTCTTTAGAAGAAGAGGAAAGTTTGTAAGACAACCTCGAGAAGAAAAGAAGCCATTCAAAAGATCGGGATGATAAGAAGAGTAAAGGTGAAAGAAAGTGTTTTAGATGTGGTGATGCAAATCATCTCATAGGAGAATGTCCCAAGCCACCTAAAAGCAAAACTCAACGAGCTTTTGTAAGTGGTGCTTGGAGTGATAGTGAAGACGATGAAGAATCAAGCAAGGAAGAGATCGCTCTAATGGCACATGAGTCAAATGAGGTATGCTTGAAAGTTGGATTGGAACCTGATGAATGGATAAAAGATAGTGGATGCTCACGACACATGACGGGCAACAAAAGTCTCTTCTCATCATACCAAGAGTATGACGGAGGTAATGTCACTTTCGTAGCAATCTCAAAAGCAAAATCATTGGCAAAGGTACGATTGCTCATAACTCTCTAACTATTGAAAATGTTGCTCATGTGGATAGGTTAGATTTAATCTACTTAGTATTAGCCAACTATGTGATAAAAAGTATAAAGTACTATTTGATGAAAATGGTAGTAAAATACTAAAAGATGGTATCACCATAGCTAAAGGAGTTAGGAAAAATAACATATACGTCATGAAAATAGATAAAACATATAATGACAAACTTTGCTTAACAACATTAGACGATAGCTCATCTCTTTGGCATAGACGCTTAGGTCACGCTAATATGAGACTTATACAAAACCTATCTTCAAAAGAGTTGGTTAGGAATTTACCAAAACTAAAATATGACCAACACTTTGCGACGCTTGCAAAATTGGTAAACAAACACATAGTAGTCACAAATCTAAAAATATGGTGTCCACATCTAAGTGTCTAGAATTATTACATATGGACTTGTTTGGACCATCCGCTATAAGAAGCTATGGAGGCAACTTATACACTTTGGTCATAGTAGATGATTACTCAAGGTTTACTTGGACGTTATTTTGAAAACCAAAATGAAGCTTTTGATAAATTTGAAATACTTAGCAAGAAAATTCAAAATCTTCTAGGTGTCAAAATTGTGTCGATCCGAATGGATCATGGTCGTGAATTTGACAACGAAACTCAATTTAGAAACTTTTGTGATACAAATGGTATAACACATAACTTTTCCGCTCCACCTAACACCTCAATCAAATGGAGTAGTAGAACGTAAAATAGAACAATTCAAGAAATGAGTAGAACAATGCTTAATGAACAAAACATTCCTCAAAAGTTTTGGTGTAACGCTGACACTTCTACATATATTTTAAATAGAGTCTTAATACGTCCTTTTCTAAACAAAACACCATATGAACTTTATAAAGGTAAAAAGCCAACATTAGGATATTTTAAAGTCTTTGGTTGTAAATGTTTTATTCTTAATACTAAGGATTATCTCACCAAGTTTGACCCAAAGTCTTATGAAGGTGTATTTCTTGGTTACTCTCAAACTAGTAAAGCTTACATTGTCCTAAATAAAGAAACAATGATAGTCGAGGAATCGTTGAACATAACATTTGACGAAAGTCCACCTCCCTCTAAGACATCACCTTTGGTAGATGATGACTTAGTTGAAAGTCAAATAATAGAAAGTCAAATTAATAATAACAAGGAAGATGAACCATCAAATAAGGAAATTGTCAACATCAAAGAATCTAAAAGTCATCCATTAGAAAAGGTCATAGGACAACTTAATCAAAGAACCTTAAGGTCACAAGCTCAAAATCAAAGTACTCATTTTTGTTTTGTATCCACCATTGAACCAAAAACCATAAATGAAGCAATAAAAGATGAATCATGGGTAATTGCCATGCAAGAAGAATTAAACCAATTAGTTAGAAATGATGTTTGAAACTAGTTCCAAAACCCAAAGATCAAACTATAATTGGAACAAAATGGGTCTTAAAAACAAAATGGACGAAAATGGTGTAGTATCTAGAAACAAAGCTAGGCTTGTTGCACAAGGTTATAATCAACAAGAAGGAATTGACTATGATGAAACTTATGCACCGGTAGCTAGACTTGAATCTATTAGAATATTACTTGCTTATGCATGTGCTTATGACTTTAAATTATTTCAAATGGATGTTAAAAGTGCTTTCCTTAATGGGTTTATTAACGAAGAAGTGTATGTTGCTCAACCTCCCGGTTTTACCGACTTTGAGAAACCACATTGATGAGTGTCTAAATACTCATCATTTTTATACCATTTAGATCGCAAAATCATCGAAAACACTCGAAAACACATCAAATGATCAAAATATCACAAATCGTTGTTTTATGTGTTTTAAATGCAAAATATCAAAATCGATGAAAAACATATCAAATTTGCAAAATTGCGCTTTAGTCCCCAAGTTTCAAAAGTTGTCAAAAACAGTCCCTGAGCACATAATTTCAAAAAGAAAAATCACCAAAGGTCCTTCTTAAATCATAAGTTATCAAATTTAGTCCTTTGGTGAAATATATAAAAAATTTGAGAAAATTACAAGTTTGGTCCTTCAAGTTTCAAATTTGGCAGAAATGGCCCCTGGAAAATTGCAAAATGACAGATTTGGTCCCTGTACTTTTGAAGCTTGTCACTTTCAGCCCTTGGATCAACTTTGATATATTGGCAGCATAAGGTCCCTTAATTTTCTGAATTTACAACAATGGTCCCTATCATATTAGACCTTTAATACAATTTTGGACCCTATCAAAGCCCATATGACCCCTGCCAACCTTACCTTTTGACCCTTTCCCCATTTTGGACCCCTGGTCAACAAAACAGTCAAATACAGAGGTTTCCCTCCCTTGAGGTCTTCTTCCCCACTTGCCTGACTTCTCTGCAAACCTTTCACCCATCACCTCCCTTACCCTTATCTCTTCCAAATCCCACTCATCATCACCCTACACCTCCACCCCCCCTAGTTGCAGCCTAAAGTCAACATAAGTCAAGTTACAAGTTTCCCGCCAAAAATCATCAAAAGGCAAAAGTAGCCTCTGCTCTCCCATTGGCTCTAAAATGTGGTGGGATTTACTCAGATGGACACGTGGAAGCCAATGGGACTATAAAAGAGAAGAAAGAAGCAACTTTGAAGAAGTAGTCAGTTTTTAGTTTTTTTTAGAGTTAGTTTTTTCTAGTTTTTCTTTTAGATTTAGCACCCCTACTTTAGTTTTAATTCCAGTTTTCTGTTTGTACTAAGTTGTAATTTGTTTTAAAGTTAATGAATTAAGTTTCATGTATCATGGTTTTCTTTTCTTTTTTCTCTTAGCTCTTAATATCCATCTCTAGTTATCAAGTTTCAAAAGAAGTTTTTTTTTGTGTGGCTAAATCGGTTTACTTTTATGATTTTAATTTCTTCATTTTAAATTTAATGTTTCGCAATTTTGGTAATATGGAGGGAGAGTAGATGTTTATTCTAGTATTTGTAGTTTAATTTTAATAGTTATCTTTAAAGATTTTTATGAGCTCAAACAAAGACATCTCAACTACTTGTGTCTGTCTCAAGAATCGAGCAGGTCATTGAGACTGATCTCAACAAATTTTAAGCTATCTCCAACTCACTCTTTGAACCAACTTTGTTTTTCTTGTATTGTTGTTAGTCCGACTTTTGGTTGTAGCTTTTGTTAGCTTTGGTTATCTCTCTTGCGACTTGAAAGTTAAGCCCACGGAGGTCCTCAGTCATTGGGAGCACAATGCTAACTATTGCGTGTTACTTTAAGTCCCCTTTAGCTCATAATCAATTGTCACATACTAGAGTTTGTTAGGATATAAGTCGTTTAGGTTAACAAGTCTAGGATTAGCTTAAGTAGTCTCCTCTAGTGCTTATTTAGAGTCGGTTTGGTGAACCTTTTGAGCCAAGCTCGGTATTAAGGTTCCCTAGTTAACATAGTCTATTTCTTTTATATTTTGCTTAATTTAGTTGCTTCAACTTATCTATCTATTGTACCATTTATCAAATTACGCTTTATAATTTCATTTGCTAATTTGTCAACAAAGGGTTGTTTGGTTGAGTTTTGCTCAATTCTTTGATTTGTTTAACTAGCAAGGCAACTGTTTTTCAGTTAGCACTTGTGCTTAGTTTTAGTTGTCTTAGTGCTCAAACGGATCACTCAATTGCTTATCTTGAGACTTGCTTAGCTTACCATTGAATTGAGGTGTGTTTGTTTGCAACTGTCATCACAAAGAAATTGTAGGTAGTTTTTTTATTTTGCATTCCATTTTAACTTGTTTGATCCTTTGTAGCTATTTGGTAAAATTAGATTAATGGTGTTTGTTTTGTGCCGGTCCAAACAACCCCTTAAGTCTTCATTTTAGCATTTGTAACGCAATACCAAACACCCCCTTAAGCCAAACAAGTCCTTATCTGCTGATTTTTGCAAGCTGATTCGCAGCTTAATCTTTTATGCTTTTGAAAGTTTAAGTTTTATTAGAAGTCTTCATTATCTCTATTTTCGCCAAGAAAAAAAAAAAAAAAAAAAAATAATAAGTAGCCAATAGGTGAAGGAAGTGGGATTCAACCCACGACCTCCCGCCTGATCAACCCCACGCAGCAGACAACCAACCGCTTTCATCGAACTCTTTGTGTAAACTTTACTTAGCTTTGGCCTTAAAGGATATGTAGTGTTAAGTTAGGAAAAAATAAAGAAGCAAACAAGAAAAGGGAGGAAGTGGGATTCAACCCACGACCACGCTGCTACGTAACTCCAACAAAGCCACCAAGTTACCATCGTGCTAGTACTTGTTGTGTGTATGCTTTCTACATTTTAATTAGTTAACTTAACTTCACAGTTATAGCTTATTAGAATAACTTGCTTTTAGTGCTTATTTCCAAAAAGGACTTGCACCTCTTTATTTTTCCCGCATTTAGCATAACTTAATTTAGTCTTCGTAAAATTTCACATTTTTCTCTAGTCATTTAGTATTTTAATTAATTAATTAGTGCTAATTAGTTTTAATTGTAACAAATAAAATAAAACTCAAAAAATACCCGCTTTTTCCTAAAATTTTCTTTTGTCATATAGTACGTAATAAAATTGTTTTACACTTGTAGGACTTTTATTTCATAAAATTTACGTTTTTAATTATAAACCTCGTCATCGGTGGCTTGACAATCGTAAAAAGGATGAGGACCACCACAAATATCACATCTTTCGTGCGGTAACAACGGGCTCGATTTTGCTTCATGCATCGAATATCATTGGTAAGCTCAGCCATCTCAATCGGTTTGTTTCTCGTAGTCGGAACTTTCGATTTGTTCTCGATGATCGTCAATATATCCCTTGGGGTACGATACAAGATATTGCCACCGGCGGCTGCATTAAGTGAATCTTGATCGGTTTGCATTAAAGCATTATAGAATATATCGATCCGGGTAATTCGAGAAACCATGATGTGGGCATTTCCATAGGAGATCTTTGAATCTTTCCCATGCCTCACCAAAACTTTCATCAAAGCGTCACCGAAGTTTGTAATCTGCTCTAAGATTTTCCGTCTTAGAATAAGGAAAGAAACGATTTACAAATTTTGAAACGAGATCTTCCCAAGCAAAGGATCGATCGAGGGGTTCTTTTTCGAGCCAATTCGAGCTGCCCCTTGAGAGAAAATGAGAATAGCATCAACTTAATTGTGTCATGAGGAACATCCCTATATTTTATGGTTGAAATTAATCTATCAAACCATCGGATGTGAGCATAGGATCGTCCCTCTCAAAACCATAGAATGGATTTGACATAATTAGTTGAATTAAACCGGTTTGTATCTCAAATTTTCGAAAGAATCTCCAGACAACAACAAAGATCTTCAGTAACCCTCGGTGGGTACTTGGAGCATTTCAACATCGCATTTATGTCCGCCATTAGAATTAAACATATAGAGGGATAAGAGGAGAATCAAATGGTTGAGAGGATACGAAGAATAGAATTAAACGGCAAAAGAGGGTAAGAGAAATAGAATCAACGAATAAGAGGACCGAGAAGAATATTTTGGGGTTTTATAAATAGAAAACATAAAAGGAAAATAAATTTTGAAAAGGAACATATTTTGGGTTTTTGGATTTTTATAAGAAAATATAAATATATAAGGATGGATGGTATGAACAAAGAGTGAATATTCAAATCACTAATCTGCTAGACGGAAGATAATCAAGACAGATCCCGTGGCGCCGCTAAAAATTTGATCCACAAGAAACCGTCAAGTCGTAATGACTTAAAACAATTTTGAACACGAAATCAATGAAGATCAGGGGAGTATAGTGTTTCCCCGGGTCGTTATGTCCCAGCGAGCTATGCAATGGATTATCGAACGTATAGTGATCGCGAGATTTGAACGGAAAAGGAGATTGAGAATTATTATAACTACTGAAAAAGGACATAAACTACAAGGGCTAAAATGAAAATTAAAGGAAATTAAAAAAAATTAAAAATATTAAATAAACGCTATCACTATTTTTACAAATGATGTTTTTGTGATTTTATAAAACAAAATAACTTAAATAAACTATTTTAACTAAAACGTAAACTAAAAACGTGATTTAAAATAAAAACGTACGTTAAGTCTAAAAATTACGCTGGAGCGCAAGATAAAACGTAAAATTTATGAAATAAAAGTCCTACAAGTGTAAAAACAATTTTTTTACGTACTATATGATAAAAGAAAATTTTAGGAAAAAGCCGGGTATTTTTTTGAGTTTTATTTTATTTGTTACGAATTAAAAATGATGAGTATTTAGACACTCATCAATCCCCACATCGAGATATTGCTAGTCCCTAGCAATGATTTGAGAAAACATAATGGATTTTAATCTCTTTACCAAAAGCCATTACTTCGGAGTAGCCAAATGTTTTAGTTCAAGTAAGAACCATGGTACACCGATAACCATGTGATTTTGAGCAAACCACCACCTTTCAACGGATTTGATTTTGTCTTTACCGTAAGTCGCACTTTCCGACTAGCCAACTCTTAGATAAATTATCAAGTATTATCTTTGGTGAGTCGATTACCAATTATGGTTTTCCATCGCTTTACCACAAGCCATAAACTTATGGGCTAGCCAACTCTTCACTTTTAGGATATGGTGAAATGAATACCATACAATTTTGGGCAAATTGCAAGCCATATAAACGGATTTGATATATCTTTACCAAGAGCCGTTGCTCTCGGATTAGCCAATCCTTTTGTTTATTAGACAAGGGATCGATAACTAAATGAGTAAGTGTAAACACTTACTCCAAAAAAATTTTGGCCAAAACGGGAATCGGTATAATTATATGATAAAATTCGTGAGAATTCCCCCACACTTAGAAATGAATATTGCCCTCAATATTCAAAGTACCGCGGTTATGCCGAAACAAAGAACGTAAAAGGGAAATACTACGGCCATTATTTAGAAAGATTTTTTTTTTTTTTTTTTTTTTTATAACATGTGGGTAACTCCCCACACTAGGGTGGAACACACGGGTGAAAACCCATGTTTAGCTACTGTTTTGATTACCGAGTCGCTAGCTTGACTCGACCCCAATTCATTGGTTCATGGGAAGCAGAGTGGAGGAACAATCTCCATCGGACTTTCATTCAAGATGTTTGGACAAACATTTGAAGCACGTGAAAGTTCCTCACCGATGAGATATACATAGAACCGCTCAAAATGGTAAGTGAAAATGCCGGGTCAAAGATAGTGTCTTCATTCCCAAGGAGTGAAGAAGAGAAGAAATCACAAGATATGTGAGGAATGGAATGAAGATTTTGATAACAATAAGGATCCATTCTTCATCATCTTTAATTTGAATTTGATCATTTAAGCTCATAGGATGATTTTTAACAAAACCCTGGGAGGAAGAGACGGGTAGTGTCCTCAATGAGAAAACTCTTATGATAGAGCATGTCTCCCGGTCAAGATCAAGATCAAAATAGAAATGATCATACTCGGAGGAGATATGATATGAGAGTTCACCGAGAACTCCTCAGATCTAGATCAAAGAGAAACGAATCATACTCGGGAAGAGAAAGATGAAAAGTGGGATTGCCACTACTCTCCTTTTTAGTATAATCGTCATCAAAGCGGAATACTTCAAATTCGGAAAGAATCATTGGAAAAGCCTTAAGTTCAGAATTGGTTCGGCTTTTCCAAGTCACTATCCACAACAGGATAGGAGATGAAGTCGACTTAGCAGTAATGATTCGATCTTAGAAACGAGGAGATTTATATTGAATAATTTTTCACGAAGCATCTCGTCCTCAATTTCCGGATCATCGAATCTCTCGCATCCTCTAAGCTAACTAGCTCGTAGGTAAGTCCTCGACATAATCAATGTCTCCATAAGATAAAGAATCGTCAAACGAAGTACAATCGTTGTCGAATCGGAGAACATATCAACATGATCATTTGGAATGTCAAGAGGAGGTAAGAATCATCATCAAGAGGCTTATCACACATATTACCGGAGATAACCTCGGACTCACTTGGGATTGGGACAAGGCTCAACACTAGACGATTCCATTTCGGAATAGTGCTAAGAGGCTCGCCCCATTATGAGAGAGTCAACGGGTTCAACAATGTTTGTTGAAATATGATCATCGAACTCTTCTAAACGACGCCACTCTCTCAACCGTGTGAGTGAAGGGAAGAGTCGGAAATGAAAGGCTCGTAAATGTGATTGGTTGTAGCCGACAAACTCGCATAATATTCTTTCATTTGAATGGAATCCTCATCATCATCGAAAACGAAAGTCTTGTGATATTGGGTTGATGTAGCACACATCATGTCTTCAAACTCAAGAAAGCATTATATGGCCTTAAACAAGCACCTAAAGCTTGGTACGACCGTCTTAAGACTTTTCTTATTGATAACAAATATACTATGGGATTAGTAGATAATACTCTTTTTACTAAGAAAAAGGAATCGCAAATTATTATTGTTCAAATATACGTTGATGACATTATATTCGGATCAACTTGTCAAGAACTATGTAATGATTTCTCTAAAATCATGCATGACGAGTTTGAAATGAGTATGATGGGTGAGTTAAACTTCTTTCTAGGACTTCAAATTAAACAACTAGAAGATGGTATTTTCTTTAACCAATCTAAATATATAAAAGACATGCTTAAGAAATTTGGTCTTGAAGATTCCAAACCAACTAAAACACCCATGTCCTCGGACACTAAACTCACCAAGGACGAAGAAGGTGAATCCGTAGATAACACTAAATATAGAGGAATGATTGGTAGCCTACTCTATCTTATGGCTAGTAGACCCGACATTATGTTTAGTGTTTGTCTATGTGCTCGCTTTCAAGAAAACCCAAAGGCATCACACTTAGAAGCATTAAAAGGATTTTAGATATATTAAGGGAACAACATGTTTAGGATTATGGTATCCCAAAGGAACGGGTATAGAAACCATAGTGTATGCCGACTCGGATCATGCCGGTGATTATGTCGATAGAAAAGTACAAGTGGTATTTGCACTTTTGTTGGACATTGTCTCACCTCATGGTTTGCAAAGAAGCAAACGGCTTTAGCCATCTCTACTACATCAAGCCGAATACGCCTCACCGAAAAGCATGTCAACAAGCTCTTTGGATGAAGCAAGCTCTCGAGATTACGAATTCATCTCAACGACATTGTGATACTTTATGACAACAAAGGAGCCATCGATCTCAAGAAGAATCCTGCTCAACATGCTCGCACAAAGCACATTGAAATCCGTATCATTTTCTTCGCGACAATGTTCAAAAGGAAACATTTCAATCGAGAAAGTATCCTCCTCAAGACAACATTGCCGACATCTTTACTAAACCTCTTAAACGAGAACCTTTAATCTTCTTAGACTTGGTTTAGGGTTAATGGAACCAAACATGTAGGATAAACATAGCCTAAAACATTAGAATAGTCAAACCAAAACAATTTTGCCTTTGTATCTGCTCATCGTAGCCACGGCACCAAACGACAACACGGACGGAACCAAATATTTGGTGCCGTCGTCCGTGGTGTCTCTGTACAAAACGCTATATACATAACATCCTCTTCCTCACAACCCACTTTACCAAAACGTGTAAAACTTAAACCAAGGTCATTATTGACACATTCCCACTCACTAATCATCAAGATAACATCATTGTAAGTATCCTAACTTCATTTCATCTCTTAATTCTGAGTCTAGTATTCTTATTTATACACAAAACTATCACAAATCATTACATGGGGTTTTATGTATGCTTTTATACCAAATATGAATTCAATTGGCAAATTGCATAACTAGTCATTCAAATTAGGTACTACATTATCATATTGCATAAACAAATCATGTTTCCCACTAATTGATAGATAATAAATATAAGGCCTTATTCAAACAACCAAACACCCCATGTCAAAAGTTTTGAAAAGCTTCTCACTTGTAGGAAAACATTTTTCATTGCTAATACAAATAGAAACGTTAAAATTTTCATCACTTGCATGCTCTTGAATACTAAAGGTATTGCATAACTAATATGCACTCCCGGGTATATTCAAATGTAGCCACATTGAATTAGGAGCATTTGGGTTATCTCATGGTATTTGCCAAACACCCCACTAAAACCATTTTGTGCATAAAATGAGTCGAGATAACCGCAACTCCAAATTGTTTTCATATAGGCACACACTAGAATCAAAAACGTTAAAATTTATTTTCATTTTTTAACATATTAATTCTTGTCCTTAGGAATAACCATGGTAGCCGCAAGATTCTATGATCACAAAGACACCCTTAACTACATTCCCAAACACCACAAAACCAAAGGACTTACCAAGGAACAAGTAGAAATATTTAGGGGTCTAGAATCAAGGTATTTCCATGAGGGTAGAACCATTCACCCATCCTTCCTTGAACATACTAATCTTCGTGAAGAACTAGCCGCCATTCAATTCGATTGTCTTCTTGACATTGATGAACCAATTTGTCCTAGGTTTGTGTTAGAATTCTATGCTAGTGTGACCGGTTTTAGTGATGAAGATGATGATGAATTTTGTCTTAGCTTTAGAATCAACCAAAATGACTACACCATCACCTTAAGCTTAATTTGCTAAAGTACTAGGAATTCCCAACCGAGGAACTTGTGTCTACACGGATAAGTGGTCACCGCCGCCTTGATGCAATCAACGACCGCACTTCTCCCTATCTAACCCGTTTGGCCGATAAGGATGTCATCCGTGAACACCTTTTAACCCAAAAACTGATACAACCCGAGTAACCCGAAAGGGAAAAGAGGTAGACCGAGATCCATATGGAATGGAGCTAAATGAACTTAAGCACGATTTTAAGAAATAGGAGGAGTTACTTAGAGCAAACGTCATTAGCACCATAGGAAATAGGGATCACATAAACGCTTGTCTTTGCCACATGCTCTACAACTTGTCCACCCGACAACCATTCAACTTAGCCTACTACATAGCTAGGAGAATGATCGATATTCCAACTCAAGGATCAGTTGCTCTTCCATACGGGATGCTTCTCACCCGTCTCTATAGAAACTTCGCCCAATTCCACCAACCCCAAAAGGGATGCACCTTCACTATGAACTCATCCTCACATCTTTGTACCTTTGAGTGATGCTCGAGTTGCTAAGACTAAAGGCAAGAGAGCTAAACCTCCAACTCCTTCATCATCATCATCAAATAGCTCAAGATGGTCTTCCAAGCTCTCATCTTCCACCTCATGAGTATTACGATCTCTTCCCGAGGTTGAGAATGAATCAGCAGAATTCAAACAAACTAAGGGAATGTTCAAGTGCCTTGGTAGGATGATGAACAAGATTTACAAGAAGTTGGACAAATAAGGGTACTTTAAGGAGTGTTTGGAACAATGCATTATCATCAATGTTTGCTACTATTTAGTTGTTTTTATTATGTAGAATGGTAATATAGCTTGAAACAATGGTGTATGCTAACAATCTCATGCAGGGGGATAGCACAAGTATGCTATCAAATTTTACCCATTTTCACTATATTGTGAAAATCAATAAGCCTTGCTCAAAATCTATGCTCCACTATGTTTACATATGTGTTATTTACTTTTCCTAACTAGAAATGTTTAGTATAACAGATTAAGAAAATTTCGTGTTTGAAATGTCCCGATACCTAAAATGTACTCGTCCATATTTCAAGACTCCACGGATCGACGGCACCATAATTTTGGTACCGTCCTTTATGTAGTTTGGTACCGCCATACCAGACAAGGGACCGAGACGGCACCCTTATTAGGGTACCGTCTGTATGATTTTGGTGTGGATCCTCCGGTAATTTTAAATTTCGACTATTTCGTGATTCCAAATTATCTTCCATCACTTATAAATCAATCTTAACTAGTTTATACTGTTATTAGAACTAGTATTATTTACTAAGATATATAAGAAATCCATTTCCACCAAAATTCAAAAATTTGAAAAATCCACCCAAGGAGCCCTTTATATAAAAGGAAGGAACCAAATTTTGGTACCTTCAAACCGTGGTAATCAATATTAGGAAATTCCACTCACTAGAACACATTTATTGCAAATCTTTCTTCTTCACTCCATCTTCCTTGTATGGATTGACTTGGGTGATATGACTAGCATTCAACCCACTTCCAAATCATTAGGAACCTCATCTCTTCAATGGTTCAACATCAAATCAAACCATTTCTCAACAATTTCTTACCTCTATAAATTGAAAGGCTTTACCATGATCATCCTCACACCTTCTTCATTCTCACTACTATCTAGCAAATCAAAACCCAAGTTAAAATGACTAAATCATCACCAAAACCTTGCAAGAAAACCGCTAGAATGAGCGTAAGGCCTTGTTGTTTTGTTCATCTTAGCTCATCATCCGAATCTTCACCACTCACAATCTCATCTCCCATTAGAGATGATACAAATCTTACCTTAGCTACACCCACTTCATCACACATTGTGATCACCACTCCACCACCAACAAAACACCTACTTCACCTCCAC
Source organism: Chrysanthemum lavandulifolium (assembly GCA_022545495.1). NCBI lineage: Eukaryota > Viridiplantae > Streptophyta > Magnoliopsida > Asterales > Asteraceae > Chrysanthemum > Chrysanthemum lavandulifolium. The sequence goes on from CM040246.1 coordinate 106,136,280, forward strand.
CGCACCCATCCAAACATCCAAAACACCCTCACCACCTTCACCAAGGTCTCCCACTCACTCCCATGGAGTTATTTTCAACTCCACCAACATCACCAAATCCTTTCCTAGAGGACTTGGAAGACTTGCCCCAGGCCAAGTCATCCACCACCATTGCCATCTTTTGGCACAATTGAGCGAATCGCTCATGAGTCACCTCGGTCATCCATTAACCCAAACGCCCTATTAGGGCCAAAACCTCTCCTTTTCCACCCCATTCACAAGGACATTCATGGTCCTTTATACGGGATCATCCACTTCCATCATCAATGTCCCCTCATATTGAGGACATTCCGAGTGCATGTGGGATGACAATCCCACTAGAGAGGAGATTCAAGCCGAACTCCACAACCTCCACCAATTCAAAGGCATGGTAGATTCTCACTTAAGTGAGACAATGCAAATGCAAAGCGCTATGCTTGCATCCATCATGACCACTCCAAACATCCCCAACACCACCAACACATCCACCATTCCACCACCACAACCTCCCCAAACATTCTACCCTCCAAGGCATGGTTGCTCAACTTGTGAGCAAACGGCTAAACTGTGAAACGGACCCGTGTTATGGTCCATGACTTCCAAGAAAAATGAGGTTCATCCTCAACCACATCCTTGAGCGCCTCAACGCTTTTCCCATCCACCATCACTTTAGGATGGTTTTAGAATAGTCTTTCTTTTGTTTACTTTCTTAGGATAATTTTATTTCTTGTACTAAAACACATCATTGTGTTCTCTTTTCATGATCTTTACTCATGAAAAATTTTAACTAATGAATGTTGTTTCTTATATTGTTGGTGTCATTACATAGTGTTTGGAAATGCTTGTGAATGATCATTATTACTAACATTTTTTTGTAGCTTTATTTTCACAATCCATGTATGTTCCCATTAAAGCACCCAATTTAGGGGAGCTTTGAACAAGGGAGATAATAGCACGGCTCATTACATTCCGCGATAGCCTCTTCTTTTGTTGAGACAAAAGGGGAGAAAATATAGAACTTTGAAATTATTTATATTTGACTTTTCTAAAAAGTCAAATCGCATACATTTGACTTTCTAAAAGTCAAACAGAACCCTCATTGATAATACTTGACTTTTCTTAAAAAGTCAAACTCGCATACTTTGACTTTCTCAAAAGTCAACATCATGCATCAACTAATGAATTCTTTGACTTTCATAAAAGTCAAATTTCGATTACTTGCATTATCATTTCCTTTTCAAGTTCTAAAACTAATATTTTATAACTCTTGTACAAACTTTGTTTCTTTTATAAAATAAATTTATATTTTGTCCTCAACAAAAAGGGGGAGATTGTTAATACAAATATCGTCATTAAACGTTATTTATATTTTTGATCTTTGCCTAAGTTTTGTTAACGACAAAAGTAAATTTAATTTATAAAAGCTTAAAGATTATCAAGTTTATTAGATATTAAGACAAGCTTTCTCAAACAATATATTCATCATTCAAGCATTTACATTTATGATTAGTAAAATCTTGATATGACTCTAATCATTATGTATGATAGTAGTTTGTAGAATGTGTTAGGTTCTTAAAACCAAACACTACTTAAGCATTTGCATATTTCTATAAATAGTAATACAACATTTGACATCATGTATTACATCATGGAAATCATTAGAAGATTCCATTAGATATTTTGTGAAGATTTGTACTCTTCATATCTTGCACAATCTCACTTAGATAGAGTTGACTTTGGCAAGATTTGATATCTTGGTCGTCGATCAGCGGTACCAAAATGGTACACGGCGAAACCCTTTTAAGGGTCCGCGGTCGTGGACGCCTCCCGTCCATTTTGGCTATAAATAGCAATGCCAAGCCAAGTAGTTTCTCATCCCTTTCTAACATACTCTCATACATATCTTCTCTAACCTTTCTAACTCGGTTTCATATCATATTAGTGATCTCTTTGTAGCAAAGAAGATCAAGTCATATTCAAGCTTCAACGAGAAGTTGGAAGTCTTGTTTGTTTAGTGTTGTATGATCTAGTGTTGATCCATACTTCATTGTTGTATCAAACCATCATAATCTTGTGAGTGTGAGTGGTTAGTATTTTAGTCCTCAAAATACATTGTGTGGGAGTAGTTGTACCCTTGGAAAGAACTCGACATCTAGCTTAGTGTCGTAAATAGGGTGTTTAAGTGTAAAGGTTTTCTCCACGGTGAAAGGAGCTTGTTGACTAGTGAAGTTAAACTCTCGAGTGTGAGACTCGGGAGTGGAGTAGGCAAGGAAAAGAGTCCTTGTAGGCGAACCACTATAAACAACTTGTTGTGGTTTGATCATCTCTTTCCTTATTTACTTATTACACATTGCTTGCATATTTCATTAACATACTCAAGATCAATATCAATTGATCTTTCAATAAGTTTCAAAACTAAGTTTTTAATTGGTAAACTATTCAACCCCCCTTCTAGTTTTCTACAGTTATTAATGGCAAGGCTTATGTAGAAAGCCCACAAGCCTTGGCCCAAGCCCAATAAGGAAGGAAGGGACTAGACATGTTGCCCTAGCTCCCTTCCCTATATAAAGACATGTAAACCTTCCTTTGAAGGTTGGTTGTTCACTTTCACATAATACCTACGCCTAACTCTTTGTCATTCTTATACGTGTGTTTGTGTGTGGTGTTCATCCAATCACTTTCTTTCTATTTCTTACATATTGGTACTTGTGTTAACTTATGGTGACCTAACAGTGGTATCAATCACCATCTAGTTGCGTGAAACACTTTTGTTTTTGAAGTCTTATTTCATACGCGTGGGTTTTAAGGCTACAAACTTTCATACGCTTAAAGCTTTAATTTTTACACTTGTAAACATAAGATTCTTGTGGTTTAAGGTTTATTTAGTGTTAAAGTTTAAGTTTTTTGCATCAAGTTTCAAACTTTACGTGTGTAAGAGTCGTTTTAAAGCTTTTTTTTATTCGTGTACCATTTTATACGCGTAAGGGTGACATTTGTTTTGGATCATCAAGTTTCAAACTTTATTGTTATTTTGGAGATATTGAAGCTATTTCATCATTAAAATCAGGTTACAAAACACTTTTGAGCATAAAAATCAGTTTTGGTAAAAGTTGGTACTTTCTACTCGTAGTAAAACCCTAGTTCTACTCAGATACTCTAAAGTCTATGCCTAAGCCTCGATTCTACGCCTAGGATTTCGTCATTTGATCTTCGAGTCGTTGGTTTACTCAGTGTTTTCTTGCTTGGATAAGCCTGAAAACACTTCGACTTTGGATATCTTTTACACTTGGATAAGTGTAAAGGATTTTTAGGTAAAACCCTAGTTTTACGTCTAAGCTTAAAAGCTTATGATTAGAAACTTCTTTGCCTAAGCATTTCGTACGCTTAAGCTTGTCTTACGCCTAAGGAAATATTACGCATAAGGTTTCTTACTATTAAGCCTTTGGTTTACGCCTAAGCTAAGTTTTATCTCAAGTCTACGCGTAAGCTCTTACTACGCGTAAGATTTTGTCTACGTGTAAAAGGTTTCTACACGTAAGGTTCCTTCTACGCCTAAGCTTGTTTTCTACGTGTAAGGTTACTTCATCAACAAACTCAAAGTTTCATTCGACTACAAAGATCCATCATCAACACAAGTTTCAAGATGTCTCAACCACCATACTCTAGCTACTTTCCTCATGAGTATCCTCAACAACAACAACAACAACAACAATATCCTCCACCATCTCAACAACAAATGCAATAATTTCAACCGCCGTCTAAAATGTACTTTCCTCAAAGAGCAAACCCTCTTCCACCACAGATGGTTCAACCAAACCCTCATCAACAAGTTCAACATTGTAACTACTTTCAATATCAGTATCCCGCCAAGTATGCTATGAATGTTTCAACACCGAAGGAACCCTCTTGGTTTGCAAAGATGTGTGAAGCTTTAAGTAGCCAAAAATCCATTCATGAAGCTGGATCCCTTGATAGACCTCCAATGCTCACTCCTGGAAACTACGATCAATGGGTTATAAGGTTCTTAAGGTTTTGTGATCTCAAGAAACCACATGGTAAGTTTTTGAAGAAGGTCATACTTGAAGGTCCTTTTCAGATGCCTACTGTCACTATACCTGGAGATCCAAATGCTACTCCACCAAGAGATGATGTTACCAACGTTGTCGGTCTTGATCAACTCACTACTGACCAACTTCTTCACTTAGAAGCCGATGAAATTGCAATGCAATATATCCTTTTGGGATTACCCAATCCGATACTTCGTAGTGTTGATGCTCAGAAGACTGCTAAAGCAATGTAGGAGCACATTTATCTTCTAATGGAGGGAACTGAACTCAATCAAGAGGACATGTAATCCAAAATCTACTTAGCATATGAACACTTCATGATTGAACTAGTGGAGACATTAGAGTCATATCATCATCGGTTCTCAGACATCATCAATGACTTGGATAAACATAATATCATTATGCCAAGGATTGCAATCAACACAAAGTTCCTGAGCTGCCTTGGTCCTGATTGGGAGAAGTATGTTACATTCATCCGTTAAGCGAAGAATCTTCATCAAGCTACATACGGATTGTTGTATGACTATTTGAAGCACCATCAAAAGGAAGTAGACAAAGAAAGAATCATCCGTGGAGTCCCTGCTTCGCCGTCACTCCCGGATAATCAAACTCTTGCTTTGTTCACTCAAGCATGTTATCCTCAATTTCCGACTTTGCCAACTGTCTTCACAAACCCTCCACAACCAACTGCTCAGATTACACCATATGATCCATCACAACAACAATCACAAGAAACTAAATTGGTTCCATACATCAACAACAATGATCAAGCACTCTACAGTGAATCAAATGAGGATGCAGAAGCCTTCGATGCATTGAATCATGGATTTGTAATGATTGCAAGAGCCTTCGGATGATTTGCTAACAAATCCAACAACCGCATTCGCACCTCATCAAATACAAGAAATCAAGCTGTTGTTAACAATGGAAGAGTTGAGGTTCAAAATCGTGGAAATGGTCGTCAGATGAATAGTGGTCAAGGGTTTAATGTTAATGGTAGGCATAACATAGGTGCTCCACAACAACGGGTTCAAGTGGTTGATCAGGGAAATGCTCAGACTGGGGTTAATGGTCTCCGATGCTATAACTGCAATGAAAAGGGTCATCTGGCTAATGCATGCCCAAAGCCGAGAACAAGAGGCATTGCTTATCACAAAGAGGCTTTACTCTTGGCTCTCAAGGATGAAGCTGGTGGAACACTTACCAACAAAGAACAGAGCTTCATGGTCGATCTCGATTCGATGATGACATGGAGGACTTGCAAGCTAATGCGGTTGTGATGTTAATGGCAAACATGCAAGAGCTCCACATGAGTGATACAGCCCGGTGTATGACATCGATGGCTTGTCTCGTGTTCGGATCAAAATATACTCATTAATGATCTGATATCTCCGCCAACATCTACATCCGACGAGGCTCAGAGTGTTCAACATGAATCTTCTACATATCATTCCGACAAAAATCAAATGGATCCCGTAGTTATATTTGACGATCAAGATGACCTTATGGTTAACATTGATAATCAAGTTGACTATGTGGTCATATTTGAGGATCTAAATAATGATCATGTTGAGACTCAAGTTGAACAAGATGAACCTTTAGTCTAATCCAGATTTTGAGCTCATGACCAACCTAATTAAGACCACCCAATCTCATCTGGCAAAGTGCAATGAGATCAATAAAAAATTACAAGATAAAATTGCACTGTTGACTAAGGACAATGAATGCTATAAGTTCCAACTCAACATTTTTGAAACAAAAGAGAAACGTGAAAAAGGTTTTGAAGTCGCATTTGCTAAATCTTACCAAAATGAAAAATCTTTGGAAAAACAGATATGTGATCTAGTTGCCTCCAAGAATGCATTGCTTTCTCAAATAGAACAACTCAAATTTGATCATAAACAACTTAACGCTCTCACTTTGGAAACTCAAAAAGCCAAGTCTGAGTTGTTAACTTGTCAAAAACAGTTTTGTGAGTACAAAAAGCATTCGAGGAGACAAATAGATGACTATCTTGATGAAATTGTCGATTTACAAAACAAAATCAAAGAATTTTAAAATGTTGTTTACAAACATGGTGAGTCAATCACAACAATTCAAAAGTTTTCTTTTAAACCAAATCCATATGGATATGGACCAATTCTTGCTGATTACAAACCACGTTTTTCACATAGAACATTCAAACCAAATCCTCAAGTTTACAGTGCAGAACATAGAATTGATGATTCCATAATGGGTGTTGTTGAATATAATCGGGTTGAGGAATTAGATGCAGAAGACGAGAGTCAGTTAAAATTGGAAAATCTTGTTTATAACAAACCACTTGACTATTCAAAAGCTATAACTTTCGTCACACAACAGGATAATTCTAACACACCTTGGGTTATCACACCAACTCCTGAGTCATCTTCTAATGATGGTCCCCGGCACAATGTTGCACAAATTAATGGTCCTTTACCTTCCTTTAGTGAAGTAAAATCATTACCCGACAGATGTCAAATTCTTAAATATTTTGATACATTCATGTCTGACATCAAACTTTTGAAACGTGAAATTGAAGTTAATTCTGAAATAAAAGCAGAACATTTTCAATCGCCACATGCGCGAAATCAAAGAGATATTTTTCAGAAAAGACTTTTACCCCATGTTCGAAATTTGAAAATGTGTGCAATATATTAGGAGCAGGATCTTCGTAGGAGATTGGTCTTATGAAAACAGTTTTGAGCAAATGCGAAACATCGATTTCAAATACTAAACGTAAAAATAAAATGTTAACAAATCATGTTGACCGACTCTTGGAAGATGTTATCTGTGCTGATACCATAAATGTTGTGTTATTACATACTGTTGCATATGCATTTGATTATATCGCTGTTGATTATGTTGATAATGTTGAGAAAACCGATAATGTGTCACAAATCGAGCCTTTAAAAATTGAAAATAAGCGATTGTTAAATGAGCTTTCGAATGCAAAACGTCGTCTTCAATGGTGTCAAAAAGATTGTCAAAATCGTGAACTTGCTTTGCAAAACAAAATCAACCAGTTGTGTGCAAAATCTTTTGATCTAAAAACAAAACAACTGGATGATGAAAACGTGTCTTTAAAATGTCAAATTTCAAAATATGAACAAGAAATTGCCAAAGTCAAAACTGAATATGGTGTCATATTTTATTTGCTCAAAAAGACTCGTGCTCAAGCGTCAAAAGATGCTGATGATCATCTTGCATATACCAAAGAAGTTTTACGAAACAATGGAAACACTCGCTCTGAAAATCAAGATTTGTTACACACTATCATTGACTTGAAAGCGGAGTTGGTGAAACTTAAGCAAGATAATATTAGTAACACAAATGTACTTGCACCTGGAATGCTTAAAATTGACACTAGAACGCTTAATGACAAACCACAAGACACTAATGTGCTTCCTTCCACTGAAACAGGAATAGTGCCTCTTTTCCCAACGTTAGCACTTCACAGCTTAAGAGCAAAAACAGGAAGAATAGGAGGTTGCAACGTAAAAGAAGAACAATGTTAATACAAATAAGCCGTAAAAACGTTTATTTATATTTTACGATCTTCTAATGTTTTGTCGATAACAAACGTAAAATCATTTTAACGAAACAAATAAAATACGTAAATGGCTTGAGTCAATAGTTTTCTAACACACTTACGTTTTCACATAAAACACTAAAACAAGTATAAGTGATTTTATGACTTAGTAATACATATGTACAATAACTAGTGTTTACCACTATAAATACTCGCGTTGTGGTTTTGTGCTTCTTACTCTTTATCTTTTCATTACATATTTATATTTCTATATGTTTGTTTGTCAACATCCAACACAAATCCAAATAAATTGACATAAGTCAATCTAAATAGTTTAAAACAAGTTTTAATTGGTAAAACTATTCAACCCCCCTTCTAGTTTTCCACAAACAATAAAGACCTCTGAAGTAGAAGAATACCTTAGGACTTTGAATAAAACTCAAGTTGCACCCGCTTTAGACATTGCGTTAGACAAATGTAATAGCAAAAGTGATGTAACGAATGCTGAATCTTTAAGTACTTTGAATGTTTTGTTTGAAGCATCTTGTGTTGGTTGTCGTAAAAACATGTTTTCTGGTTGTCATGATAAATGTGTTGCTAAGTCTATCTTATCTCGCAAAGCGGAATAATAGAAAACAGATTACCCCTAGGCCCACTAATGCTTCTAAATCTGTGCTAGGTAAACCGCCTTCTAGTGTTTCTGCTACAATCATTGATGTACCCATAGAACCCATTTCACCTCCTAGGAAGAAATTATCACCTAGTGCATTCACTAAGACCAAAGCAAAGACTAGTTGGACTTGGCAGAGATGGTTACAAAACATACCAAGATTTAAATGGATTCTTAAAATCCTTAATATGTGTGTTTCTACTGTAACTGTGACGGAACCCTCTAACTCTTCGGGTTCCACCTTTACTTCTATTCCACCTGTGTCGTCTTTGTGTAATGCAGGTGATACAGATTATCCTCTGGATTGTTGATAGCGGATGTTCCCGGCACATGACAGGGAATCTTAAACTGTTATCAAACTTTGTCTCAAAGTTCATCGACTTGTCGAGTTCGGAATGATCACTTGCACTATCATGGGCTATGGAGATTACATCAATGGGAACATTGAAATTAGCGTGGTTTATTATGTGGAAGGTCTCAGTCATAATCTCTTTTCAGTCGGTCAATTTTGTGATGGAGATTTGAAAGTTGCTTTTAGGGATAAAACTTGTTTCATTCGTGATCTACAAGGAAACGATCTTATGTCTGGAAACCGCAAGTCAAGCCTTTAAACAATCTCAATGCAAGACATGATTGTTTCATCTCCCATATGTCTACTTTCTAAGGCAACATCGACAAAATCTTGGCTGTGGCACCGTCGACTTTCACACTTGAACTTTCAAACCATAACCAATCTTGCACGATACAAACTAGTTGAAGGTCTTCCTAGATTTCGGTATTCTAAAGATCATCTATGCTCAGCTTGTGAACAAGGGAAAAGCACACGTGCTCATTTTCCTTTAAAGGTGGAACACAGCTCTCAGCATGTGCTTCATCTTCTTCACATGGATTTTTGTGGCCCGATGCGTGTGCAGATGATCAATGGAAAATGCTACATTCTTGTAATTGTCGATGACTACTCAAGATGGACTTGGGTTTATTTTCTTGAAGTAAAGATCAAGCTCCACGATGATCATCAACTTTCACGAAAATTCAAGTTCAACTCCGAACACGACCATACAAATCACAATGCATGAGGAACTGAATTTATGAATCAAACTCTTCGTGAATATTATGAGAAAGTAGGAATTGAGCATCAAACATCAATTGCACGAACACCAGAACAAAACGGAGTTGTTGAAAGACGAAACCGTACGTTAGTGGAAGCTACAAGAACGATGTTGATAAATGCAAAACTTCTAGATTACTTGTGGGCAGAAGCTGTGTCAACTGCATGCTACACTCAAAACCGTTCTATGATCACTAAACGTCACAACAAAACACCTTATGAGCTTATCCATAATCGCAAACCGAATCTCAAATACTTTCATGTATTTGGCTCTCTCTGTTACCCGAATAATGATCGTGATGACTTTGGAAAACTCAAAGCTAAAGCTGACATTGGAGTCTTCGTTGGATACTGTGAAAATTCTAAAGGATACCGAATCTGGAACCGTCGTACAAGGGAGATTATGGAAACGATTCATGCCAATTTCGATGAGCTTACAGATATGGCTTCTGAGCAAAATAGCTTGGAACCCGGACATAACCATCTAAACTTTCCCCAAACCCCATCATCAGTTGAACCAAGATTACAGCTTACTCGTCATCAAATAGAACAACTATTTGCTCCTCTGTTTAGAGATGATATTGATCAAAGTGCTCCAGATGTATCAAATGTTTCCATTGCTCAACTTGATAATACTCCAATCCACGATACACCGAAACAACAACAACTGTTGAAGAAGCACCTCAATTGATTCTACAACAACAACCGAACAAACCGCATCCAATGACGCCGAACCGGTGATGATCTTCGAATCAAGATGTACCTACACTTGCGCTTTATGATCCAAATCGTTCTTTAACCCTTTCGCTAATGAATCGCAACTTGTGATGTTGCGGAATCATCGACAAGCCATTTGAATCCACCTAATCTGCATAATGTATATCAACATCAACCTCCACACATCGTTGGACGAAAGACCATCCTTTTGTAAACATTATTGGAAACCCGAATCAACCAACAGAACTAGACAACGCCTTCGATGACGGTGAACATTGCATTTATGCACTTACCGTTTGTCAATCGAACCAAAGAACATTAAAGAAGTAATGACTTATGACAACGGATTGAATCCATGCAAGAAGAATTAAATTAGTTTAAACGTCTTGAAGTATGGGAATTGGTGGAACGACCAATGGGGTCTCGTCATTGGTCTTAAATGGATTTGGAAAAACAAGTTAGATGTTGAGGGTACGGTGATCATAAATAAGTCACGTCTGGTGGCTAAGGGTTATAGACAATAAGAGGGGATTAACTTCGAGGAATCATTCGCACCAGTTGCTAGACTTGAGGCTGTACGGATTTTTTGGCATTCGCGGCTCACGTGAACATCACGGTCTATCAGATGGATGTCAAAACCGCTTTTATGAATGGTAAACTGAAGGAAACGGTATATGTTAGTTAGCCAGAAGGATTTGTTGATCCAGAGTTCCCTAATCACGTCTACAAACTGAACAAGGCTCTCTACGGTCTCAAACAAGCCCCTCGAGCGTGGTATGACGAGTTATCATCCTTTCTTCTATCCCATAATTTTGTCAAAGGATCGGTCGACCCAACACTGTTTATACAATATCACGGGGCACACATTTTTATCGTTCAAATTTATGTGGATGACATCATTTTTGGGTCAACCCATAAAAAGTACTCAAAATCTTTTTCAAAACTTATGAAAACACATATTGAAATGTCCATGATGGGTGAACTTACGTTCTTCTTAGGACTGCAAGTTCATCAATCACCCCGTGGTATTTTCCTAAGTCAGTCCAAATATGCTCTTGAGATTTTAAACAAACATGGAATGCAAAGTTGTGATACCTATGCCACACTAATGGCACATACCAACAAATTGAATCGATTTGCATGGGAAATTGGTTGACCCTACCAAATACCAAGTATTATTGGGTCTCTCATGTATCTAACGACCAGAGACCGACATTGTATTTTACAGATATCTTTGCTCCGTTATCGGTCAAGACCAACCGAACGTCACCTCACCGAGGCTAAAAGAATCCTCCGATACATAAAGGGAACCATTAATTTAGGGATCCGTATCCGAAGGATTCGGTTTTGAACTAATAACATTTTCGACGATCATGCAAGATGCTTAGATTCTCGAAAAGTACTTGGTGGTTTGCAATTCCTTGGTGATAAATTGGTGTCATGGCAATCGAAGAAGCAAGATTGTACATCGCGTCCCTCAATCGAAGCGTAATATGTAGCCATGTCTACGTGTTGTGCTCAAGTCATTTGGATGAGAACACAACTCAAGGACTATGGTTACGTATTTGATGTAATCCCGTGTACTATGACAATCGAAGTGCTATTGCGATCTCGCAACACCGCTCAACATTCGAAGTCTAAGCACATCGATCTTCGATATCATTTCATAAAGGAGCATGTGGAAAAGGGTATTGTTGAATTATATGTTTTGGGTACTGAACACCAACTGGCGGATCTTCTCACCAAAGCCTTAGCTCCTGCTAAGTTTACTGATTTGATCCACCAGATTGGCATAAGGTGTTTGACTCCAGAGGAACTGGACGAACTGTTAACACAATCTTAAAACCAGTTAAACACCAAAACCTCTTTTATAAATAAACTTTTCAAAAACAAAAATATAAAAATACTAAATATCCTAAAATACAAAAATAATCTTCTATCTAAATTCTTTCAAACATTGCAAGTACAAATCTTCCATCAACACTTTGTTCTATCAAAACTTTCATTATTTTCCCGAACAAGTGTTGAGGGGGAGAATGTAAATATTTTTCAGTCTCATATTGCATGTTACCTTTAATTGGTTGTTTCTTTGACAATGGTGGACACGTTTCTTGTTTCACACTCTCCTCGGACTCAAATTTGTAAAATTTTATCATTACTAAAATCGAGGGAGAGTGTCGTCAAGTTTCTTTCCAAAATATCACGTTTTGCTTAACCAAAATGAAAGTTATGGGTCATGGTTGAAAACGGTTGAGGTGAAAGACCAAATGTGTCAAATTTGAAAACTTATTTTCATTAAATCCTTTCACCTAATTTCACTTACACATTTATTACAAACATTAAAACCTTCAACCACCATAATCCACGCCTAAGATTAAACCTCAAATCCGTGCTTCAATATTTAAATTTGTAAGTGTAAAACGTTTCCTTGTGTGATTACAAACATAGGATTTTAATCTTAAACGATTTCAACAGTTAGATTTTCCAAAACGTGTGATTTTGTGTTCATAAGCTTACGCGTATAAATATGATTTTGGAAAAGGATGTTATGATGAAATGGTTAGTGTTAACATTGTCAAAATCATGTCTTATAATCATTTCCATCAAAATTTTCCACCCATAAATCATTTTTAATCACATTTGAAAGTTAGGGTTTATGCGTGGATTTGGGGGTTTTCCATTGTGAATGTTTCTGGCTAATTAGATGCTTGATAAATGATTGTTACATGTTTAATTGATCCTTAATACATTTGAATCATACCCAGAAACATCAATTCTTAAGAATTAAGCTTTAGGGTTTATGAACGCGTAGAATTGGGTATCTTTGATTCATGGTACTTCTGATGTTAAAACTTGTTGAAAACAATTCATATAGCTTCTAAGACATCCCAGAAAACGTTTGGTTGAATTCCCATGGTTGATTTGTTTACACGTAGAATTTGAACTTAGGGTTTAAGCTTACGCCTAAACATGTCTTACGCGTAACATGCATGTCATGTTTGTGATCTTGAAAATGGTTGAAAACTTGTTAAAATGAGTGTTATGTTTGATCTATTACAGGATTCTATGCGTACCAGTTTCAGAATCAAGGTTAAAATGGAATCTACGCTTATGGAATACCTTATGCGTAGATGTTACGCATAAGAGAAATCTTACGCGTAACTCTTACGCATAAGGGTCTACAATGGACTACGCGTATCCTGTGAAGGATATGCGTAAACTTGGATTTCTACGCCCAATGCTTACTCTTACGAGTAAACCTTACGCGTAAGTCCTTAACCAAAGGTTACACGTAAGCCTTATGCAAAGAATCGACTCCTACGCGTAAGCCCTCCTTACGCCTAAGGGTGATTCCTACACATAAGCTTATTCCTACGCTTATGGTTACACTGTTTACACATAAGCCTAATAACCTACGCTTAAGCCAAATTGTAACTAAACTTTTGAAATGTTACGCGTACAAACCTGTAATAAGTTACTCATAATGTCACAAAACCAAAATGTCACTAATAAGCTACAAAAGTTAAAACATTGTGTGATTAAGTAAACTTTGGACTTTAAACATTCAAAATTAACATACTCACGTAACTTATCACGTCAACTTTGGACTATTGGGCAATATGTGACTTTGGACTCGTAACATTCATATGCATAACAACTTCAATAATTGGACAATAAAATCAACTTTTGACTAACGTAATGTCTTTCGATATGTTGGTTCTTTTGTCTCAGTAACTTTCAGATCACGAAATGGACGTCATCATGGAAAATGTCAACGTACCAAACGAACTCACAATGGAAGACATCTTCCCAACTGATTATAGCAAAACAATTGGAAAGAAAAACCTCAAGGTCGATTTTCAGAACTTCACGTGCTCAGAGTCATCATGCAGGATTGCTGTGGATATCCTCAAAACTCATCGTTACAACAACATGCTCACCAACTCAAGAATCGCATGCAAATCTACATTCATCAATTCTGGCACACGATGAAAAAGGTTGATGGTCAAGATGCTGTCACAGTGACCCTCAATGATAAGAAAGTCAACGTCACGGTAGCAGATCTTCGAACAATTCTTCTTCTGCCTGATATTCAACCTGCTGACTATGTGGCAATTCCAAATGAAGAGGCTATAATTCAGTTCAAGGTCGACATTGGCTATGATGAAGCTGCTGGAGTCATTACCAAGCACTCCACGGTCGATATAAAGAACATTATTCAACCGTGGAGGACTGTACACATCATAATCACTAAGTCTGTGTCTAGAAGAGACATCGGTCATGAGCATCCAAAACTCATGCACCTACAAACCTTCTGGGGAATGGTCAATAAACAGCATATCGACTTTGCAAGCCTGATATGGGAAGACATGATGTCTCACCTCAAGAAGCCTGGGACAAAAGTTCCCTTTATCAGATACATGAAGCTGTTGATCCAGAATATTCTCGGGAAAAATTGGGACATTCCCTTGAGAATCAATGACCCCAAGAATCACTCTGCGTTGTATGAGCCTACATTGAACATTGTCAGAATTAAAGACTCATCAACAAAGAAACAAAGTGTTGTACTACTTGATTGCCTTCTCACTAACGCAATCAAAAGTCTTCCATCGTATTGTCTATACCAAGAAGCAGTGAGTAAAGGCAAAGTAGGTTTTATGGATGAAAAGACTTCAGCTGTTCCTATCAAGAAGACCAGAAGAGCAGGAAGCACTGGCAGTACCGGAAGCACTGGGAGCGCTCTCAAGTACCGAAAGAGGCATCCAAGATTCAAAAGAAAAATCCCTTCTCAGGTCACTCATCCTAATCCTAAACCAGAACCAACTCCAGAGGATGATGACTCTGAAGCTACTGAGTCTGAAGAGGTGGTTTACCACTCCAAAACTGCTACAGATGATACTACCTCAACAAGGTTAGAAGATAAACCACCAAGTCCCAAATCAGACAAAGGGAAGACACCTGCTGCTGAAGAAGAAGAAGAAAGTTCTGACGAAGAAATTGATCCAAAGGATGAAGAGAGAGCTTACCACAAAACTCTTAAGCAGCTTAGGTTGCAGCATGTTTCTAAAGAATTCAATCTTCAACAAACAAGAGGCCCTGGAGGTTCCAGTGGTGGAGCACAAATCACACCAGTTCTCGATGCGGTTAATCGACCCGATAAGGGAACTGGTACCACAAATACAGAATCTACAGAGCAACAGGAACAAGAGTATGAAGTCAAGTTTGACTTTGAGGAAGAAGAGCAAGAAAAGACTGAGAAGATAACAGATGAAGAAGTGGAGGAAGTCGCTAAGGAAAAGGCTGATGAGGAAGCTCGGGCTAAAGCTGATGAAGAAGAAAGGATTCGAATCGAAACCGACAACTACATTCGCGATAATCCTAAGCATAATCCTGAACAAACTTCTGAGCCACCTCAAGACCCATCCACAACTGAATCATCATCTCACTCCTCACCACCACCATCTGATAAAACAACCACCAGATCATCATCCAGATCAGTCAAGAAACCCACTGACACTTGGGCATCTCGTGCCAAAACCAAGATCATTAAGGCTGTCAAGCAAGCAAGAAAACGAAATGTCGTTAACAAAAAGTTGAATCAGCTAGCTGACATAGTTAACTTACTCGGTGATATGATGAACGAGTTCTCGGAGGAAAGAGACCATATCAAACAATTCCTCAATAGAGATATTCAAGGTGAAATGGACAAGATGATTAGGGACTACACTCATCAGTTCCTTCTCAACATTGTCCCTGGTGTTACAAGAGAAATGTTTGCTAAACAACTTTACCCATATCTGAAGAAAATGCTCAGGCAAACAATTACGACAACACCAGTGGTAATGTAAACCCCGACCGATTCGACCTCGAACGTGGCGAGCCGACTTGATTTCACAGTTGATTATGCAGATGTCTCCTCGATCTCCAACTTTTACATCTCATGAATCTAAACTATTTGAGGCATTGCTTGCATATCAACTCAAGACAACTTGCAAGGAAGAAGCTGGTCAGGAAAAGCGACCAAGAGACGATGATGAGGACAAGGATCCAAAGGCTAAACGTCCAAAGAAAACAGGCGGGTCCTCATCTATGCCTCCACCACCACCAAAGACCACCACCACTACTAGCTCAACTCAACGATCTCCTGCTACTGATAAACCTCAGGATTCTGAGTCTCCACCACCATCGGAGAAAACTGGTGATCATTTCCAATACACCGGTGGTGAAGACGAGGAAATTCCTGAGCCCCAGCAACAACCTCCATCTCCGACATCAACTAAGCAGCAACCAGGACCATCATCAAAACCAAAGCAGAAGAGATCCATCTCTGTCGTCTCATGGTTAGATGAAGATGAAACAGCAGAATACGAATGGTTTAGCAAGCTTGTTGATGCCACTCCTCGATTACCGGAAGGCCAAGAACCGGTAGATGGTCGTACTATGGAGCATGTTAAGATCATCCAGGATAAGTTCAAAGTGAAAAAGATGACGAAAGGGGAGTTACTCCGAATCAAGAACGATGCGTTTCAATTGCTAAAGGACAGCTCTGATAGTGCCATTGAAGTGGAATATCATCTCGACAACATCGCACGAGCTATGTCCAACAACATTGATTGGCTCAACCCTGAATCAAACATTGACTTCACAAGACAGGATAAGACTCCGTACTACACTGACTGGACTAAACCACTACTAACCATTGGTCGACCAGATCAACACAGGATCCCTTACCAATACTTCTTCAACAATGACTTGGAATTTATTCAACATGGTAGCGACATCCACAAGAAGTATGCTATGTCACTCACCTTAAACATTCCAGCAGCAGTCTTCTCCAGTAATGTTGCCATCGAAGAAGAAGCCACAAGAATGTTCGTTGAAAATGTGGTGAATTATGATCTTGATGCACAGTATGGCATTCATCATTGGCCCGAAAGAAGACGATTATACTACAGAAGCTGCCAAGTTCAGAAATCAAACAAAGAGGTGTTCAATGACAAAAGGATCGCGGCTATAATGGATGTCTCTCTGGCTACAAAGTGGGATTACTCATTCCTAAAGAAAATCAAAGTCAAACGCCAGGACGAGCAAGAATATGATTTTACTGAAGCCGATTTTCTGAGGTTGTCGCTCAACGACATTGAAGACATGTACCTTGCTAAGGTACAAGGTCGGATGAGACAATTCTCCACCAACATTCAGCTCCAGTACATCACGTCATTGCTAATATTCATTAGAAGCATAGTGATCCAGGAACGTGTTGAAGATCTTCAACTTGCTGTGGAATCTTACCAGAAATAAGTCAACCTCACAAAACCATTGCTAAACTTTCCTGACATCAACCGACTATCTCAGTACACCATTCTTAAGAAATCGAAGTTTGGAGTAGTTTACCGCAATGAACTTCACCACAACTGTTTCATGGCGTACAACGAGGTTCACAAGTTTTGCGATCATACTTTGAAGTTGGTTCGTGATGGGCTAGCATATCGGTTGAAGGACATACAGCAAGGAATTGGGTCAAAGAAGCGTTGGAATTCCAAGGAAAGGAGGGATGCTAGGAATATAATCACCAGGATAGATGAAAGGCTGTTTCATCGTGATCAGATGCGGAATTTGGAAAGCTTTGTGGGTGGAAGAGAGAGTTTCTCTATTACGGGTTATCAACGTCAAGAGAGAACTCTGGGTCTTATTGAAGGATTGGATGGTACTCTTTAAATTATTTCATTGATTGACATTTGGATAATATGATTTGTATATTGACAATGGCTTGTGCACACATAACAGTGTACAACCTGTACTTGTAATGAAAGGACCCTGTGGTACGCATCAGTTCCACAATCCTTATAAAAGGAGCGAAAGCTTCTTACTTTTGAGTAAAACTTATCAAAATTTTCATTTTTCAAAGTTTTGCTCAAAAGAACAAGTACTTCCCCTTATGTTTTCAAAACCTCAAAAGTTAATATTACTTGTTGAGGGGAGTATTTGCTAAAATCTTTGTTCACAAATTGTTCTTCGTGGAAATCTTCCCACAAAACTCGAAATGGTCATATTCGATATCAAAATTTCATCAAAAATAACATTTATATGCCATTTTTGATGGGGATAAAAATTGTGTGATACAAATATGTTGTTAATGAGATTGAATCATCGTGTGTTAAGACTTAACCCATGAATTGACGAGATCTGAACTGTCATACATCGAAAAGATTTGTCTTCCAAGACTTATCCAAGTAGATCGTACCTATTCGAGAAACTTTTGATAGACATGAACTTTGACGGGTTTGACAACTTTTTCAAGATTTGTCCACACCTTCAAGGTAGTTATTAGAGCTAGTTGTCACCTAAAAGTCGACAATGCAACTCTTTAACTATGCACTTAACTGTCTCATGGAGAATTGTCTATCTTGAGTCGATCAATTCAAAAGTGCGAGCTCTACCCTCACCGTGCGATTTATATCAAAACACTTAAGCACATGTGGGGGAGTATTTCAAAATACAAAACTCTCGATGAGTGTCTAAATACTCATCATTTTGTACCATCTAGACCGCAAAACATCCGAAAACACTCGAAACGCATCAAAATGATGAAAATATCACAAATAAGTGTTTTATGTGTTTTAAATGCAAAACATCAAAATCTGTGAAAACGATCAAGTTTGCATAATTGGCGCTTTAGTCCCCAAGTTTAAAAAGTTGTCAAAAAGCAGTCCTCGTAAATCAAAAT
Organism: Chrysanthemum lavandulifolium; assembly: GCA_022545495.1. NCBI lineage: Eukaryota > Viridiplantae > Streptophyta > Magnoliopsida > Asterales > Asteraceae > Chrysanthemum > Chrysanthemum lavandulifolium. Next base: position 106,155,138 of record CM040246.1, read on the forward strand.
AAAGAAAATATCATTTTAAGTCCTTAGGGATTCATAAAGTTGTCAAAACAAGTCCTTGAAATAAAAAATTGCAAAATTATAACTTTAGTCCTCAACTTTTAAAATGACAAAATGGTCCTTGGACATTTAAAATGGAAAATAATCATCATTGGTCCTTGTACTATTCACATATGGTAGGAATGGTCCTTGTGAGAGCTTTGGAAACTTGTCAAGATCAGTCCTTTAACTTTGGCGAGTTGCGCTTTAGTCCTTGAGTTATTAAGCTACAACAAACGGATCCTTTTAATATAAAACCAAATCCAATCTAAGCCCAATCACTTAACCCAAGAAGCCCAAACCCGACCCAGTGTTTAAAAGAAATAAAACCGCTCCACCTGCTCACTCCCTCTCCCATCTCTCAAGAACCCAAAACCAAAGTGGTTTTCACCACCACCGCCACCACCTTTCCACCTCACCATCTTTCCACCACCCTCCTATCATTAGCCCACAACCGCATTTAATGCATCCCACCATCAAACACTTCATCCTCACCTCACAACCCCTGTTTTGCTTTCCAACTCAACCCCAAATTTCATACCTACTATCTAAATTGTCTCCTCCACCTCACATAACATCCCAAACTTCTTTAATTGCTAAACCTAACTGCTCCAACAAAAGACTTTTGGCGCCAAACCGATAAATGGCGATTTGATGATCCGGTTTAATCCAACGGCTGGATTGAGGTGGGATTTGCTCAAGAATGTCGACAAGACTGGAAAAGCTCAATAAATACAAGTGGGGTGCAATGTATCAAAAGATCTAGTGTAATTTTATTTTTGTTCATGTCGTTTTAATATTTTAAATTTTCAAGTGAATGTTTAAGCTTTGAAAGATCTTGTAATCTTGTTTTAGTGTAATAAAATCATATTTTCAGTTTCAATTTCAGTATTTGTGCAAGAATTCAGTTTTTGCAATTTCAAATTCAAAAATCTCAATAGGTAAGAATGTTATCTTTGGTTGTTGTATTGGACTTATAAGTTTATATAAGCTCATTATATAACCTTTGAAAGCTATTAGAACCTTAATAACTCGGTTTATATTAAAAATTCAAAATTCACAAAATTACTAAAAATTAGTTAAAAATAAAATCCTATGGAGACATGATCAAGACAATGGTGCAAAGTGTGCTGATTTTGGATTACTTATTGGTTTAGAGCTTCTTGGGAAGCTATAGGAGTGATTCTCAGTCCTTGGTTCCTTGTCCTGTGCATGAACTCAATTTGTAAGCCAATTTCTTGAAATTTGCAATTTTAAGTATAAGTGTTATAATCTAGTTAAATTTAGCTTAAATCTGTTTAAATATAGTATTTACAGTTAATAAATAGGTTATTCAGTTTAAAAATCTATTTTAGTGTTTAAAAGTTTCAATTCAGTCAACATAAGTGGTGTTTGGATTTGGTCTTTTAACTGTGATATAGGGTGTTCTACCCATTGTACTTGTCTATTGTATGTTATATTAGGTCCTAATATCTCAGTCAAACCATAAAAATTAGTCTTTGTTCGGTTAATAGTCAAAATCGGTTTCAATCTCACCATAATAGTTAATGTTAAGGATTTAGAGTGAGCAAATCATCATTTCGGTGTATAAGTTGGTAAAGTAGCTTAATTTAGTTCCATAACGACAATATATCATAATCATCCATAGAATCAATTTAAAGTTCATTAAAGTCAACCTACTAGTTTATTTCAAAGTCAAAATGTGTCACGTGCAGTTTTATGGTCAAAATCACAAGCTTTGTCATAAGCTCTCTAGTTAACTTTAGCTTGTGATTTTTAGTTCTTTGAAAGCTAACCAAGCCATCTTAAGGGTTCAAGCTTAATATTTCAATTTGCGACTTATTTGCTAAGCTCGCAAGTGCTTATAAGTTTGTCCCAATTTACTCAAAGAATCAACGAGTCATACTCGATGATTTTCTAGCTTTTCAATAGCTTCTCACAAGCTCTTTATTGTAATTCAACTGTGTGATTTAGCTTTTGGAAAGCTTAACTGGTCAACTTGTTTATTCCAAGATTTGTTTTCATTTTATAGCTTATTTCATTACTTAAAATTAAGCTACAAAGTGCCTAGTAATTCAAAACAGTTCAACGTGTAACCAAATCATGCTTGTGTTTATTTAGTGCTTATTTAGTGCTTATTTAAGTCATTTTGCTTATTCAGTTGTTAAATTAGCTTATTTAAAATTATTTAGCTTATTCTCGCTAGCCTTTGCTTATTTTATAGCTTATTAAACATCTTTGCTTAATCTTGTGCTTATTTTCTTTCTTTCATAATCATTGAGATAAATAAGCTAATCTCGAGCTTATTGGTCATTTTACAAAAGTTGTAGTTGTGAAAAGTGCTTATAATCATTAGCTTAATAAGTTTGTGAAGAAAAATCAAAAAATAAAATAGTTAGCAAAAGTCATTCTTTGGGATTCAACCACAGCCACCCACTCACCACACCACACACACACCATCCGCCTAGGGTCTTTTTCGCTTTTCTTTTGCAACATTTAATATATAACCTTTTATTTTCAATAAGCTTATACGAGCTTATTTGCTTATTTCAACTTATTTATAATAGTTTTTCAACTTTTGTATTTTCATATAATTTTATTAGTATTAAGTATTTTATAAAAAGTTTGGATTTTTCTCAATAGTTTTAGTATTTTTAAACATTTAATTAGTGTAAAATCTTATTTAATTCATAATAAAAATATAAAAGTCTAAAAATATAAATCTTTTTCTAAAATTTTCTTTTATCATATAGTACGTAATAAAATTGTTTTTACACTTGTAGGACTTTTATTTCATAAATTTTACGTTTTTGCTTGCTTGTTCGCGTAATTTTATAAATAACTTACGTTTTCATTTTAAATCACGTTTTTAGATAATTTAAGTTTACGTTTTAGTTAAAATAGTTTATTTAAGATATTTTGTTTTATAAAATCACAAAACATCATTGTAAAAATAGTGATAGCATTTATTTAATATATTTTAACTTTTAATTTTCTTTAATTTGCATTTAAGTCATTGTAATTTACAAATCTTTTCTTTAGGTATAATTATTCATCAAAATCCTTACTAATCACTATCCTTAGTGATTATTCGACATCTGTCTGTGTGAAACACCAATTCATCCTCCGTGGGACTTAACGACCGTGAATCCACTATATTCCTCCGATCTAAATTGCATTTGGTTTCGGCGGTTTAAGTTCCTTACGGTTAGCCATTCACAAGTGGCTAGCTTGCGTGAGATAACTTGACGGTTCGGGACCAACCAAATTTTGGCGCTACGCGGGAGGTCAGAAGCGTGTTCTAAGCATTTTTCGGACCTGTGCTTGCACATATACCATCGTTTGTAAACAGTTTTCTGTAAAGTTAAATATAAATCAAAAAGTTCATTAACACTTTTCCTAAAGTGTTAAAAACACCAAAAACAATATAAAACAACAAAACAATCGTAACGTTTTCTAGCTTGTGTTTCTTTTAAGGTGATTCTTAAAGAAATACGATTTGGTTAAACGAGACGATTCCAAAAATATTGTCCAAAAGTTTTTAAACCCCTTTTGCACAAATCCAAACCTACGTCTTTTCAGTGGTACTTAATATATACATAAAAATCAACCACCGCAAATCAAGGCAGTACACCTACTAACTGGGGGTGTGACCATAATAAGTTCCCGAACATCAGATTTAAAACTTGCCTTTGCGTCCTTGTGATTTGGTGTACCCTTTTTAAAGAAGCCATTTCATTTGTGATTATTGGTTAAGTTCACTTGTCGTTTTGCCTCGCATTTGTTTTGAATATCGATTTTATACTTAGTGCATGCGCACTCGCTCTTCCGCTCTACAAGTCCACTTTCGAGCTTGCAAACATTTCTCGTGAGCGTGAGGACGTTCGCTCCTTCACCGTGATCGAGGAACGTCTACCACCACCACCACCGTCGAAATGGCGGAAGACAAGCCGATGAATGAGCTTCTCCAAGCACCCATCGAGGGTTACGGAGATGCCATTGTTGTCCCAACTATTGTGGTGATACTTTTGAGCTCAAAACCGGGTTGTTAACTGGTAACCCAAAGCCAATTCTATGGTTTTGAGCGGGATGATCCTCATGCACACATTCGATGGTTTAACAAGATTGCATCTACCATCAAATACAAGAATGTCCCACATGAAGCAATTAAGCTTCTTCTGCTCCCATTTTCTCTAGAGGACAAGCCGGAATTGGCTTGAGAAACAACCCCTCGTTCCATTGAGACATGGGAGGATTTAGTCACCAAGTTCGTTAATCTAATTCTATCCTCCATCCCGAACTACAAGTCTTAAGAATGAGATAATGAAATTTTCTCGAGATTTGATGAATCATTCGGGAGGCATGGGATCGTTACAAAGAATTGCTCATGAGTGTCCACATCATGGTTTTACCGAGTTAATGCAAATGGATAACTTCTACAATGGTGCGAGACAAGTCGACCAAGACTCTCTAAATGCCTCCGCGGAGGTAATTTCTGAGCAAGACCACCAAAGAAGCCTTACAAATCATTGAAAACAAGTCCCGTGTCCGTCCTTTCCGCACAAAGACATATCGGACTCGCCTAATCTTGGACCTTCTATTTCATCTCCGTGAGTACATCTAGCACCGATGCTAAGATTGATAAACTCACGGATATTGTTCGAGCTTTGGTTCTTGCTAACCAAAGAAAGTCACTTTCACTCGCATACACCATCACATGGTGAAGTGAAGAAAGTTGAAGTTTGTGTTACTTGTGGTGGTCCTCATGCATACTACAATTGTCACGCCATCGATGGTAGTCCGTTTGAAGCCAATGCTATAGCCGGTACTTCAAATCAAGGAGGTAATCAATACCGTCCTCAAAATGAACCAAGCTACCGTGCTAACACTTATCGTGCACCACCGGTTTTAACCGTAATCCTAACGAATCGAACCAACCTAGAATGAACCAAGGTTATCAAAACCAAGGTAATTTCTATCCTGGACCCAATCAAGGTTTCCAACATCAAGGAACCTTAATCAAAACAATTTCAATCGAAGGAATCAATTTCATGGGAATGTGAATTCTAATCAAGGAATTTTCAACAACAAGGTCCAAATCAAAACATCCGACCTCGAATTTCCTCCACATCCTCCAGTACCATCATCGATGAGTTATTGAAGCGCTTCATGAAATCCCAAGATGAAATGAACAGGTTGTTGGTCGACCGGATCACGATCTCAAGAAGTCTTTAAATGATCAACCCTCGGGCTCGGAAAACTTCCGAGCAACACGATCGCTAACCCGAGGGGCGATGCTAAAGCGATCACAACCAGTGGTGTTTCATATAATGGACCCGCTATTCCTACTACCTCTTCTTTTTCTCTCCCTAAGGTAGTAGAAAGTGAACCTAAGACACACAATGGACCTATGACTCCAATGCCTCCTCCACTAGGAGAAATGAGTCAAGTTACCAAGGATACAACGGACAAGGTGCATTTTTCAAGCCCACGAAGTACCGCACACGTCCCACCTTCGGTAGTCCAACCTCAAGTTGTCCAGAAACCCAAGTCAAATCCAGGAGTTGTTTTTGAACCACCTGTAGCTCCCGTTGAAAATACCAAATCCAAATCTTCTATTCCTTACCCATCACGTTTGAATGAGCAAAAGCTCCGCGAAAAAGCCAGTCATCAAATGGACAAATTTTTTCAAATTTTCCAAGAACTACATTTTGACATAAGCTTTGCGGATGCTATCATGCCGATGCGAAGTTTGCATCAACTCTCAAACACATGTTAAGCAACAAGGAAAAGTGTTTGAAATGGCTAAAACTCCTCTAAACGAGAACGCTCTGCGCTTATCCTCAAGAAGCTTCCGAAAAGCTTGGAGATCCCGAAAATTTCTCTTACCTTGTGTATTTCGGGAATGGTTGAATGCTTTGCTTTAGCGAGATCTTGGTGCAAGCATCAACTTGATGCCTTATTCAAGTGTGGAAGAAACTTTCTCTCCTGAACTTACTCCTACATGCATGACTCTCGAGCTTGCGATCGTACAATATCCGTCCTCTTGGCATTGCCGAGGACGTGTTGTAAAGTAGGAAAGTTCCATTTTCCACCGACTTTGTAATTGTTGATTTTGATGCCGATCATCGGGTTCCTCTCATTGTTGGTCGAGGATGCACGAGAACGGGCCGTGCTCTCATTGATGTATTTGAGCAAGAAATCACATTACGTGTTGGTAATGAAGTCATCACCTTTAACCTTGATCAAACTTGAGGTACTGCAAACTATGATTCTGAGTCGGTTAACCGAATAGATATCATTGATGTTGCTTCTGAAGAGTACTCTCAAGAAGTTCTTGGTTATGATCATAATTCTTCGAGTGATAATCTCACTCATTCTTCTCAACCCATCATCGCCAATTCTACTCCTTCTCTTACTCCGTTTGAGGGAATCAACTTCATCTTGGAAGAGATTGAAGCTTACTTGTCTAGTGATTCTGTTCCATGGGAAATTGATCACGCTCCCATCGACATCGAGGGGGACATACTTCTCATTGAGAAGTCGCTAATGATGATCCATCATCGCTTCCTCCCGTCGAACTTCATAACAAGGAAATCAAGTCAGTTGAGAAAACTGAAGAATTTCCTGAGGTTGAGCTTAAGGACTTACCGCCTCATCTCGAGTATGCATTTCTTGAAGGTGATGATAAATTACCCGTCATTATTGCTCGAGATTTGAGTAAAGATGAAAAGTCTGCTCTCATAAAGATCTTGAAGTCACACAAGCAAGCAATTGCTTGGAAACTCTCCCACATAAAGGGTATCAACCATGAGTTTTGTACTCACAAAATCTTGATGGAGGATGACTTCAAACCAGCAGTTCAACATCGAGAAAAGTAAATCCAAAATCCATGATGTTATCAAGCAGAGGTTATCAAACTTCTTGATGCGAGGATTGATTTACCCAATTTCGATAGTCCTTGGGTTAGCCCAATTCATTGTGTTCCTAAAAGGGTGGCATAATTGTTGTCACAAATGAAGATAACGAGTTAATTCCAACTCGATTGGTTACGGATGGCGTGTTTGCATTGACTATCGTAAGTTGAATGACGCTACCGAAAAGACCATTTTCCTCTACCCTTTATGGACCAAATGCTTGAGAGATTAGCGTGGAATGAATACTATTGTTTCCTTGATGGTTTCTCGGGGTACTTTCAGATCCCCATTGATCCAAAGGATCAAGAAAAGACTACATTCACCGCCCATACGGAACTTTTGCCTACAGACGATGCCTTTTGGCCTATGTAATGCTCCCAGCACGTTCCAACGATGTATGATGGCCATTTTCCACGACATGATCGGGAAACAATGGAGGTGTTTATGGATGACTTCTCGGTCATTGGGGATTCATTTCAAGCATGTCTCTCCCATTTAGATAAAATGCTCAAACGGTGTGAAGACACCAATCTTTGTCTAAATTGGGAGAAAAGCCACTTTATGGTCAAAGAAGGCATAGTCCTTGGCCATAAGATTTCAAAAATGGGATTGAGGTAGATAGAGCAAAGTCGATGTTATTGCTAAATCGCCTCATCCTACTACCGTTAAAGGTATTAGGAGTTTTTAGGTCATGCCGGTTTCTATCGAGATTCATACAAGATTTTTCTAAAATCGCCTGACCTATGACTCATCTTCTTGAAAAGATGCTCCTTTTATCTTCTCACCCGAGTGCATCAAAGCTTTTGAAACATTAAAGAAAAGCTTCTCAAGCACCCATTCTCGTTGCTCCCGACCGGGACTTGCCTTTTGAGCTCATGTGCGATGCAAGTGATTTTGCTATCGGTGCGGTCTTAGGGCAACGTAGAGCTAAGCATTTTCACCTATTCACTACGCAAGTAAGACTATGATGAAGCTCAACTCATTACACCACCACGTAAAAGAGCTATTAGTTGTGGTGTATGCATTTGAGAAATTTCGCCGTACTTAATCTTGACCAAATGTGGTGTATACGGATCATTCGGCTCTAAAATATCTCTTTGCAAAACAAGATGCAAAGCCGAGATTGCTCAGTTGGGTTCTCCTCCTCCAAGAATTTGATATCATCATACGTGATAAAAAGGAGCCGAGAACCCGGTCACGATCATTTGTCCAGATTAGAAAACCCTCACCAAGATGTTTTCGAGAAAAAGGAAATAAATGAAACATTTCCTCTCGAGACACTCAATGCGGTTTCTTTTCGTGAAACTCTTCTACCCCATGGTTTGTCGACTTCGCAAATTACCATGCGGGTAACTTCATTGTGAAAGGATGTCAACCCAGCAGAAGAACAAATTCTTCAAGGATGTTAAACATTACTACGGGACGACCCTTCTTATTCAAAATCTGTGCGGATCAAGTCATCCGACGGTGTGTTTATGGATAAGAAGCTCTTGACATTCTCAAAGCTTGCCATCTTTGGACCCACGGGGCCATCATAGTCCAAACTATACCGCCAAAAGGTGTTTGATTCCGGTTTTATTGGCCCACTATCTATAAGGATGCCCACGATTTTGTCAAAACACGCGACGCTTGTCAACGTCATGGAAATATCTCTCAAAGAAATGAAAGGCCACAAATGCCATTCAAGTTTGTGAGATATTTGACATATGGGTATTGACTTTATGGGCCATTTCCATCTTCTCGAGGTAACAAGTACATACTCGTGGTCATTGACTATTTGTCAAAATGGGTTGAAGCGAAAGCTTTACCTACCAATGATGCCCGAGTAGTTGTGAAATTTTGAAATCTCTTTTGCGGTTTGGAACTCCACGTGCTATAATCGGTGACCGTGGTACGCATTTTGCAATGACCAATTTGATCGTGTCATGCAAAAGTATGGTGTAACCCACCGTCTATCTATTGCATACCACCCCAAACAAGTGGGCGGTGGAAGTCTCCAACCGTGGTATTAAAAGAATTCTAGAAAGGACGAGAGGCGAAAATCGTGCATCATGGTCGGATAAACCGGATGACGACTGGGCCTTCCGTCTGACTTACAAAACACCAATTGGGTGTACTCCATACAAGCTAGTGTACGGAAGGCATGTCATCTTCCGATTGAGCTTGAGCATAAGGCATCTGGGCCTTGAAACATGAAAACTTCGATATACAGACGGTGGTGATCACGAAAAGTTCAAATGAATGAACTAAATGAACTACGTGATCAAGCATACGAGAACTCTTTGATCTACAAACAAAAGACAAAGAAGATTCATGACTCAAAATCAAGAATCGCGTTTTCAACGTTGGTGATCGAGTCCTTCTTTTCAATTCAAGATTGAAGATTTTCTCGGAAAGCTTAAGTCCCGTTAGTGCGGTCCATTTACTATCACTAAGGTTTATCCTTATGGTACCATTGAGTTATCTCACCCGATGGTCCAAATTTTAAAGTAAATGGTCATCGATTAAAGCATTACTTTGGAGAGGACATTCCATCCATGGTTGTCCGGATCTACAAACTTTCCCCATGAACCAATAAATGCGGGATCGAGTCAAGCTAGTGACTCGGGAATCAAAAACAAGAGTACACACCATATGGGTTTTCACTCATATTTCGATTTCTTACCCTTTCTACCACCCTAGTGTGGGGAGTTTCCCAGCGTTGTATATATATCTCTCTAAAAAAAAAAAAAAAAAAATGTGTGTATATATCAAAACAAAATAATGGCCGTAGTATTTCCTTTTATGTTCTATGTTTCGCATAATCACGGTACTTTGAATATTGAGGGCAATATTCATTTCTAAGTGTGGGGAATTCTCACGAATTTTATCATGTAATTATTCCACCCAATTCCCGTTTTGGCCAAATTTTTTTTTTGAGTAAGTGTTTTCACTTACTCAAAGAAATGGTAATCAGTCCACCATGTCTAACCCACATAAGGATTGGCTAATCCAGAGCAAACGGCTCTTGGTAAAGATATCTCAAATCCGTTTATGGCTTGCAATTTGCCCAAAATTGTATGGTGTTCAACTTACCATATCTTTAAACTAGTGAAAAGTTGGCTAGCCCGCAAGTTTATGGCTTGTGGTAAAGGCGCTTGAAATCCATAATTGGTAATCGGCTCACCAAAGATAATATTGATAATTTATCTAAGAGTTGGCTAGTCCGAAGCAAACGGCTTACGGTAAAGACAAATCAAATCCGTTCTGACTTATGATTTGCTCAAAATCATTCGTTATCATTGTACCAAGGTTCTTACTTGAACTAAAACAATTGGCTACTCCGTAGTAATGGCTTTTGGTAAAGAGATAAAATCCATTAAGTTTTCTAAAAGATTGCTAGGGACTAGCAATATCTTAGTGTGGGGATTGATGAGTGTCTAAATACTCATCATTTTGTACCATCTAGATCGCAAAACATCCGAAAACACTCGAAACGCATCAAAATGATGAAAATATCACAAATAAGTGTTTTATGTGTTTTAAATGCAAAACATCAAAATCTGTGAAAACGATCAAGTTTGCATAATTGGCGCTTTAGTCCCCAAGTTTAAAAAGTTGTCAAAAAGCAGGTCCTCGGTAAATCAAAATAAAGAAAAATATCATTTTAAGTCCTTAGGGATTCATAAAGTTGTCAAAACAAGTCCTTGAAATAAAAAATTGCAAAATTACAACTTTAGTCCCTCAACTTTTAAAAATGACAAAAATGGTCCTTGGACATTTAAAAATGGAAAATAATCATCATTGGTCCTTGTACTATTCACATATGGCAGGAATGGTCCTTGTGAGAGCTTTGGAAACTTGTCAAGATCAGTCCTTTAACTTTGGCATAATTGCAGTTTTAGTCCTTGAGTTATTAAGCTACAACAAACGGATCCTTTTTAATATAAAACCAAATCCAATCTAAGCCCAATCACTTAACCCAGCAAGCCCAAACCCGACCCAGTGTTTAAAAGAAATAAAAACCGCGCTCACTGTTCACTCCCCTCTCCCATCTCTGCAAACCCAAAACCAGGTGGTTTTCACCACCACCTGGCCACCACCTTTCCACCTCACCATCTTTCCAGCTCACCCCCTCCTATCATTAGCCCACAACTGCATTTAATGCATCCCCACCATCAAACACTTCATCCTCACCTCACAACCCCTGTTTTGCTTTCCAACTCAACCCCAGCCCCATACCTACTATCTAAATTGTCTCCTCCACCTCACATAACATCCCAAACTTCTTTAATTGCTAAAACCTAACTGCTCCAAATCAAAAGACTTTTTGGCCAAACCCGACAAATGGCGATTTGATGATCCGGTTTAATCCAACGGCTGGATTGAGGTGGGATTTGCTCAAGAATGTCGACAAGACCGGAAAAGCTCAATAAATACAAGTGGGGTGCAATGTATCAAAAGATCTAGGTAATTTTATTTTTGTTCATGTCGTTTTAATATTTTAAATTTTCAAGTGAATGTTTAAGCTTTGAAAGATCTTGTAATCTTGTTTTAGTGTAATAAAATCATATTTTCGCTTCAATTTCAAGATTTGTGCAAGAATTCAGTTTTTGCAATTTCAAATTCAAAAATCTCAATAGGTAAGAATGTTATCTTTGGTTGTTGTATTGGACTTATAAGCTTATATAAGCTCATTATATAACCTTTGAAAGCTATTAGAACCTTAATAACTCAGTTTATATTAAAAATTCAAAAATTCACAAAATTACTAAAAAATTAGTTAAAAATAAAAATCCTATGGAGACATGATCAAGACAATGGTGCAGTGCTGATTTTGGATTACTTATTGGTTTAGAGCTTCTTGGGAAGCTATAGGAGTGATTCTCAGTCCTTGGTTCCTTGTCCTGTGCATGAACTCAATTTGTAAGCCAATTTCTTGAAATTTGCAATTTTAAGTATAAGTGTTATAATCTAGTTAAATTTAGCTTAAATCTGTTTAAATATAGTATTCTGAGCTAATCAATAGGTTATTCAGTTTAAAAATCTATTTTAGTGTTTAAAAGTTTCAATTCGACCAACATAAGTGGTGTTTGGATTTGGTCTTTTAATCGTGATATAGGTGTTCTACCCATTGTACTTGTCTATTGTATGTTATATTAGGTCCTAATATCTCACTCAAACCATAAAAATTAGTCTTTGTTCAGTTAATAGTCAAAATCAGTTTCAATCTCACCATAATAGTTAACTGTTAAGGATTTAGAGTGAGCAAATCATCATTTCAGTGTATAAGTTGGTAAAGTAGCTTAATTTAGTTCCATAACAGCTTAATATATCATAATCAGTCCATAGAATCAATTTAAAGTTCATTAAAGTCAACCTACTAGTTTATTTCAAAGTCAAAATGTGTCCTGTGCACAGTTTTATGGTCAAAATCACAAGCCTGTCATAAGCTCTCTAGTTAACTTTAGCTTGTGATTTTTAGTTCTTTGGAAAGCTAACCAAGCCATCTTAAGGGTTCAAGCTTAATATTTCAATTTGCAGCTTATTTGCTAAGCCTGCAAGTGCTTATAAGTTTGTCCCAATTTACTCAGCAATCACTGAGTCATACTCAGTGATTTTCTAGCTTTTTCAATAGCTTCTCACAAGCTCTTTATTGTAATTCAATCTGTGTGATTTAGCTTTTTGGAAAGCTTAACTGGTCAACTTGTTTATTCCAGTATTTGTTTTCATTTTATAGCTTATTTCAGTACTTAAAATTAAGCTACAAAGTGCCTAGTAATTCAAAACAGTTCACTGTGTAACCAATCATGCTTGTGTTTATTTAGTGCTTATTTAGTGCTTATTTAAGTCATTTTGCTTATTCAGTTGTTAAATTAGCTTATTTAAAATTATTTAGCTTATTCTCAGTTAGCCTTTGCTTATTTTATAGCTTATTAAACATCTTTGCTTAATCTTGTGCTTATTTTCTTTCTTTCATAATCATGAGATAAATAAGCTAATACCGAGCTTATTGGTCATTTTACAAAAGTTGTAGTTGTGAAAAGTGCTTATAATCATTAGCTTAATAAGTTTGTGAAGAAAATCAAAAAATAAAATAGTTAGCAAAAGTCATTCTTGGGATTCGAACCCCAGCCACCCACCACCACACCACACACACACCATCCGCCTAGGGTCTTTTTCGGTTTTCTTTTGCAACATTTAATATATAACCCTTTTATTTTCAATAAGCTTATACGAGCTTATTTGCTTATTTCAACTTATTTATAATAGTTTTTCAACTTTTGCATTTTTCATATAATTGTATTAGTATTAAGTATTTTATAAAAAGTTTGGATTTTTCTCAATAGTTTTAGTATTTTTAAACATTTAATTAGTGTAAAATCTTATTTAATTCATAATAAAAAATATAAAAGTCTAAAAATATAAATCTTTTTCTAAAATTTTCTTTTATCATATAGTACGTAATAAAATTGTTTTACACTTGTAGGAGTTTTATTTTATAAATTTTACGTTTTGTTTATGCACTCGTAATTTTTATAAATAACTTACGTTTTCATTTTAAATCACGTTTTTAGATAATTTAAGTTTACGTTTTAGTTAAAATAGTTTATTTAAGATATTTTGTTTTATAAAATCACAAAAACATCATTGTAAAAATAGTGATAGCATTTATTTAATATATTTTAACTTTTTAATTTTCTTTAATTTGCATTTAAGTCGCTGTAATTTACAAATCTTTTCTTTAGGTATAATTATTCATCAAAATCCTTACTAATCACTATCCTTAGTGATTATTCGACATCCGTCTGTGAAACACCAATTCATCCTCCGTGGGACTTAACGACCCGTGAATCCACTATATTCCTCCGATCTAAATTGCATTTGGTTTCGAGCGCTTTAAGTTCCTTACGGTTAGCCATTTACAAGTGGCTAGCTTGCGTGAGATAACTTGACGGTTCGGGACCAACCACTCTCAAGTGTTACAAAATGATTTCACTCATAAACACTTTGAGAGATTTTCGAGAAAATGGTTTTATGGCAACTTAGGATAGTCATGGAGTTATAAGGTGACTAAGGTTAGGAATAACCGTCCTATGATCCACAGAGTCTGAGGGATCACCCAAGGACACTACCAATAGTTAGAATTTAGAAGTTCTTAGGTATGATTATAAAAGGAGAAAATGAGAATCGGAGAAAGAAGGAGTTGAAGAATTAAAAGAAAAGTAAAGAAAAGGGTGAAAAGAAATAGCCTCCAAATTACTCAACTTAGGTCGACACGGGTTCAATACATATACTCTTGGTTGTCACTAGATGAAACTGTATTGAAGAATAAAGTCGTCGTGGACCCAAAGTGACGCATGCACTAAACCTTCTTAGCCATTCAAGTTTCTCTCAATAGAAGCTTGTTTCATTCTCACATGAAACCCTACGTAAACTATCGGCTTTCTCTTAGAGATTACCGGTATTGAAGGAGAGACCTCTCCTACTCTCCGCTTAGGAATACCAAAGCGCACTATTGAGTCTAGAGCCACGAGATTCATCAAAGATCTCTTAGGAACACTTGACATTTCATCACTTGTCGCTCAACATTAAGGACGCAAGTGATACAATTCTAGAGTCCTACGGATCTTAGCAACTGTCGAGAACATTTATGAGGGGTTCACAATTGTGATCCTCGGTGATTGAATGGAAACTCCTGCCAGGTCAACATCAAACACCGACAATAGTCACTTCGTAACTCCTTGTGGGTTACGCTTAGTATTGTCTCAAACGGTCTACGTGGGGTGATGCTTCGTGTACCTCAACTCCACCGAACTCAGAGGTGTATTTCGCACATCGTGTTATCCTACTTGAGGGACTCCGGTTCAGAATAGCCATTGCAAGGATTAGAGATGTGTTTTCACACTATGTCATTAACACGCTCAAGTTCGAACTTGTAAGTCTTTGGAAATCTCGCTAAGGAGATTCCTTTCAAGAATCGAGTCCTCGAAATACGGGTCATTACTTGAACTTGTTCAATGTAATGCCAATCGTCCCCTTATAGGATTCGGACGGTGATTCACCCGACCAAGGTGAATGGAATCAAGACATTCATCGAAGAACAATCGTAGTGGTCAATTCTCTAAGAAACGCGACCACGTTGATCGATGGTGTTTATCACTAACCCATTCGATGTTTTCTTCTTATGGATGCTCCTAGGAGATGATCATACCGATTCTCCACATGCTCATACCAACAACAACACAAATTTAAAGTTCTCTCGAAAGGCAACACAAAAGTCGAATGATTCTTCTTCAAAGCCAAAGAATCTACAAAGTTTAAATACTAAGAGAACTACATCAATACCGAAATCCAACGTCAAAGAGTGTAAGCATGTTGGAGAAAGACGTGAGACACACGAGCAACGGCGGACTGATGCATATAACAACAACATAACATCACCATATCCACACCGAACAAAGAACAAAGAACAAAGATTACGAAAATGTCAAAGTCGAAAACTTTAAAAGAAAACAAGATCCTCACACTGGGAGATTGTTGGAATCGTGGCACTTCTTCTCACAAGAAAGAGGAATGTCGAAGACGCCAAGACAACTATTACATCAACACCAACAACTTTTCCAAGATTGCTGGTGTCATCATTTATTAATTACCAACACTTAGGGGGAGATTGTTGGAATCACTCCTAACTTATATTTCAAGTGTTAGTATTTAATATGTAATAGGTTGCTTAAACTAGGCTTTTATGTTAGTTATTATTGGCAAGGCTTATGTAGAAAGCCCATAGGCCTTGGCCCAAGCCCAATAAGGAAGGAAGGGACTAAACATGTTTCCCTAGCTCCCTTCCCTATATAAAGACATGTCAACCTTCCTTTGAAGGTTGGTTATTCACTTTCACATAATACCTACGCCTAACTCTTTGTCATTCTTATACGTGTGTTTGTGTGTGGTGTTCATCCGATCACTTTCTTTCTATTTCTTACATATTGGTACGTGTGTTAACTTATGGTGACCTAACATCTTTCAACAACAATATTAAACATAAAATATGATAAGCTACTCACGTCGCAAACAACTATTTTAGAATATTATGACACGAAACAAGATTTCATGATCACAACTTTCAATCTTTCAAATATTGAACATTAAAGAATTATATTTTTATTAGGTAATACCAACATAATACTCTATATATAATTGTATATAGATATATTTGTATGTATATATATACATATACACACACACACACATATATATATATATATATATATATATATATATATATATATATATATATATATATATATATATATATATATATATATATATATATATATATATATATATTTGGGGCGGGCGGGGTGGGGTGGGGCAGGGGTGTTGAGCCCAATCCCTGCCCCAAACCCAATAAAAATCCCCGTTAATGCTCAGAAACCCGCCCTGTAAACTGATAAGCATGCCTCGCCCTGCCCCAAAAAGTTCCGGTTTCAGGTTTTCCCGTCAGGTTCGGGTTTTTTTTGCCATCCTTAAGTGCAGTATTAGCTGGTGTAGGAAAACATGTAAACATT
The DNA here is from genome assembly GCA_022545495.1 of Chrysanthemum lavandulifolium. Classification (NCBI taxonomy): domain Eukaryota; kingdom Viridiplantae; phylum Streptophyta; class Magnoliopsida; order Asterales; family Asteraceae; genus Chrysanthemum; species Chrysanthemum lavandulifolium. The sequence continues at coordinate 106,171,642 of CM040246.1, forward strand.
TTAGTGTCCATTTGATTGCCACCTTTGTACCCATTTTGTTCATACTTGGGCAAATCAAGCAAGTGTACTTAAACATTTTATGAAATGCAGACTTACGTTTTATTATGTCAAACGTGAGTTTTGTAAGATAACATCCTTGTTTGTCATACAAGTTGGTACATTAGATTGGCACATACCTTGAAACATCATTTCATTAAAAACTTCATCCAACACTAAAAACTTCAAACTTAATCCAACATTAAAAATTTCATCCAACATTACATTGATAAGATTACAATAGCAGAAAAATAAGAACTAGTACAACTTAAAACATAACAATCTTAAACATGATACAAACAAGAACCACAATGACCAAAACTTCACTTCATCATAAAATTTGACTTTTGACCTTTAAAAGTCAATCCTCCTTCAAGTTTGCAACTTGATTCTTTGTGAGAACATGATTACCATTCATACTCATCTTCTTCAGCTTCACATTCTCAACATGCATCTTGTAGAACATGTCTTTGTAGTATTGTGTTGGAAGCTCGGGATCAAGAAACCCATAAACACGACACTTTTCATCTTCATCCTATATTGTATTATTTTAGAACACTTTAACATAACACAAAAGTTAGTTCATAAATGTAAAACACATAGCTTACATAAATTGGGCAAGCTTTAAACCTCCTTCATGGGTTTTTCTTCGTCCATGAGACTTGCTCGTCAATGGGCAAACCACATTCGTAGTGAGAACGCTAGAGTATGTCTTTAAACCTGTCTTTGAAATGATCAAGAAGAAGAAGAAGAAGAATGGGTATGCATAATAAGGGTTTATATATTGATTGGGAGAAGTAAAATTGTTAGGTAAAAGAGATGAGGAAAGTAGTGGGCGGGTTTGAAGAATATTTATAGTGAAAGGGATTAGAGTGATGTGGCTTGACTTGGACAATGACGTGACGATATGGATACGACTTGTAAGGTGGCCCGATCCACATAGGATGGATGTGTATAACATGTAAAATGGTACACGAAATAAACAAAATTGAAAAGATATTTATCGATAATTCGATCCTAACGATGGTACACGACACCACTAAAAAAGTGTCAAGATACATTTATAGACAATTAGCCCAAATATAAACCCTTCACTAGAAAACAAATGGATAATACGTATACGTCTTTTTTTAAATACACTTATACCATCTATCTCACAAATGTCTCTGACGAAGCTTGAACCAAAACAAGATTTTGGATAGTCTAGTATACCATTAGACCAAAGACCTTGGGTCGTCTACTACACAGGCGGAGCCAATGAGATGACGGGTTGGTGTTGGGCCTCCCCTAACTAGCCCAACTAGTATCTTGCATGGTGGCTCAAGTTCTTAAGTTTGTCTTCTTCCGCCAATAACCCTATTTGACATATAGTTTTGTAATATAAAAATACAAGAAACCTCTATAAATTAATAATGTTGAGACCGTGATATTTAATTAATTTAGCGAGATATCATTATACCGATAAATTAATAATTTATTAATTTAAAGAGGTTTTACTTATGCCTTTAAATTTTCAAGTCTAATATATTAGCTAGTTACAATGTATTCTCATTATAGACTAAAAATGGATTTGAAAACAAGTTACAATTAACATTTTATAAATTCACATTCACACTTTATAAAAATAAAATTAACATTTTTGTTGCAATACGAAGACAACGATCAACTCTTTAGTGCAATAAGGAGATTTTAAGATAAACTCAATATAGATTTGAAGTTCAACAAAACAACTAACTATGGATTCATTTTTACTAAAATAATCTTAGGATTTTGAAGTGTATATCTCTCTCACACACATATATACATATATATGAAATTTTAGTAATTATTAATTTATAGTTTTGTTGGGACTACTATATATACACTGGGGTTTGAAAAAAATTATTATCTCATTATTTTATCGATTGGAGTCCAAATTTTTACTGATCTTAAGTTAGGATTGGACAAATTATTAATTTATCAAGGTTATTAATTTATCGAGTATTAATTTATGGAGGTTTTACTGTAGGTGATATTCCACTAATTTAGGCATTCTCATATTCTATTGTGTCAAATATTTTAGGAAATATGTAAGCGCCAGTTACATACTAAGACGACCTTTTTTTACTCTTAAAACAATAAATGAAATATTGATATTTTCTTGTAATAGCATATACATATACTTTTAGTTATGTCAGTTAGGGGTGTTTTCTTTTCTTAAGCTAAGAGTTCAAGAGGTCCAGCTCATTAATGACTCTTAACGCGAAGAGCTTCATTTTCACACTCTATACATATAGAGGATTTAGTTGAATTTGTGGGCCCAAATAAGAAAAGTAATAATATTAAATAAATGGATCCCACATTCCTTCCACTAACAGAAAAAAAGAAACGCCCCCTTAGTTAACGTTTACGGTTTGTAATTGGCTTATGCTTTTCTATTTGAACGTTTAATAGAATTGAAGCCTAACTTCTTAGCTTTTTTTAAATCTTTTATATAATAAAACAAAACCCTTAGTGAGAATTTTTCATTTCAAAAAAACCAATTCATACTTTATTTGGTAATAGTTTTTTTTTTTATTAGATATTTATTTTTAGACGTAAAACAATAATAAAAGCTAATTATTTCCTAATTTGCCTGAAAATTTATTAAAAAACGTTTATGTACTCATATGTTAAAAAAAATCGAAAATACGTATGGGTCTCAATGCTATTTTTTAATAATTGTAGGCAAAAACTATAAATTTAAAAAAAAAAACCCGGACATTAACCCTTCATCTTATTTTACCAACAATTCATTCTCTTTCATCAGAAAATAACCAAAACCACCGTCACCTCCATTGCCCAAATTGATTTTTTTAACCATTAACGAATAAAACATCTAACATATATCAGTCATTGATTTAGCCAAATTGCCTGGTCAAGAACCCATCCCCAAATTCAAACCCAAATTTATTTATTTATTTAATTATAAACGAACAAAACCTGTAACATATATAAGTGATGTTTGTATCGGGATTTTAAGTGGTGCTTATTGATTTAGCCTATGTTTATATTCATGATTCACAATAGTTATCAAGTGATTTCATGACAAGGCATAATTGTTGCTACACTTAGGATCAAAACTATGCTTACTTTAATTTGTTAGTGTATTCGTTCATGATACATGCTTCCGTCTATAGTTGTGATAATGGTTGTTGATTGTGTGGATCTGATGGGTCGTTTACAAAATGAGCTGCTAAGTCTTTATTTGCAGCGATAGAAGGAGGTCATGATAGTGTGCAGGGTAGTAAGAAGTTGCCTAAGTTGATTCTTATGGCAACAAAAGTTGATCTTTTGCCTCTACAAATTAGTCCCACTAGGTTAGATAGATGGATTAGGCATAGGGCTAAGGCTCACGGTGCACCTAGGCTTAATGGGTTGTATTTGGTTAGTTCTAAAAAGGATTTAGGTATTAGAAATTTGTTAACTTTTCTCGAGGATTTGGCCGGGCCTAGAGGGCATATGTGGGTTATTGGTGCGCAAAATGCTTTGTAAGTCCACGCTGATTAATACTCTTGCTTAGAAAGGTGGGGTGAAAGTAAATAAGCTTCAAGTCGCATTTCCTAGGGCCACACTTGGTTTTTGAGATCCGAGGTAGATTGTCTGCTAAAGCAAAATGTATGATACACTGGGTTTATTGCATCCGATTCGATGTCCATGAGCTTGAATAGAGAGGAGGAAAATGGTTGAGCCACGAAGGAATTACGTCCTTGAACTTACAAAATTAAGGTACATACTTATTTTTGGTTTTATTTCTTCAGATTATATAGTTGGATTAATGGGTGATTTTCGCTAATGAAAACATTAGTAGCGTAACTCACTTGAGCGGCAAAATGGGTGGTTTAGTTGGTTAGTGTAACAAAAAATGGGTGATTTTTTTAGTGTAGGCCAAAATGGCAAAGAATACTAAAGAAAGTTCGATTTATTATTCGAAGCAAGATGTTTATTGTGTAAATGACATTTGTGGTCCGATACAATTGCATTATAAGTCACAACTATTTGCAAATTGACTCGAAAAAGGATGCAAAAATTGGAAAACGGGATAGATAAGGGTCCTAATCTCAAATATTTTTGGCGGCACGGCTTCTATTGTAAGTGTAGTTGGTGTAGATCGAATAGAAAGATGGAGAGGTATAAATCAAGTCAGCAGAAGCTTCGCTTTGCATCAAACAAATTTCGCTTTTATTCAAACGTACATTATCTTCATGATCGTGCTTTTATCCCTAAATAATTAATACACCACACGGTAATTGATTTGCATATTAAGATAGTAAGGCATGAGTTTCGCTTTTTAAAACGTTTTCATATTCTCGACCGAATGTAAATTTTAGTAAAACTACGAGACTTTCTAATACAATACTTAATTAGTATTGTATTACAATTTAAAACCCACAATTAAACCGACATTACACCTTATATATACTCAATTCATAGGCCAATTTCTTTATTCCATGAATTCATCACAACTATCAATAAAAGTCTGTAGTTGCTCATTAGGCTGTCTATTATTGATAATTGGTCAAACGGGTCGAAAATAACATATACTTACCTGTTTTGGCCTGTTGATTTTTACACACCCACGGTTAGTATATAAAGTTCATGCTTACATAATTGATTTAGTGTCAGTTGAGTACTTATATGAGTGTTTGGAATAGTGATATATAACCAATTAAACTAACATATAGCATGCTTGGGTGTTTGAGAGAGTTCCTAATATTTGGGCTATTCTGTAAACTTTCGTAATAGCCTGAATTTCTAGTGCTAATAACATTATAAGTAACTATAATAGCTATTGATTAAGCCATTTTTATATATCATTATACTTTTATACATCATTGTTGTGTCGTTTATATATAAGAATAGCTGCAGATTAATATTATAATACTTCTACATATGTTTGAGTATTTTAATTTTGTCAAAGATTCAGTTGATGCATAGCATGTGTATCTTGCTAATTTCTGCTTTTTTTACATCATGTTATCACGTGGTCTATACGAATTCGATTAATTAGAGTATCAAGATTGTTATTATGCCAATGCAACAAAGATCATAGGCTTATCATAATTGTAGATGCAAAATAATGGAGCATCCTTCATCTTAAGCTTATCATAATTTATAGTGCTAATAACATTAAAAGTAACTATAATAGCTATTGATTGAGCCATTTTTATATATCATTATACTTTTAGAATTCGATTAATTAGAGCATCAAGATTGTTATTATGCCAATGCAACAAAGATCATAGGCTTATCATAATTGTAGATGCAAAATAATGGAGCATCCTTCATCTTAAGTTTAGATCATAAAGCAGACCAAAAAGTATCCATTTACCTCTAGCTTGACCAAATTAACATATAATTTATGTACTGACTCCTAGAGTCCCAGATACACTGTAATTGGGTTTTTATAAATCATTATACTTACTAAATGTACTATGATACTTTATGCTCAATTGTCAAAAGGATCAAGCTGATAATAGCAAGTCATCAAGTTCTTGGACAGAGGTCTAAAAGTTTCTAAATCACAGTATTAAAGTTATATCTTTTAGCAACTCTTTAAGTTTCTCGGTTGATATTGAGCTTCTTTTTATGCGTAGTTCCCTCCCCTTTATATTCCTCACTTGGACGATGTGGGCCTATCCTTTTGGGTTTTAATTTTGTTCCAGAGAACTCAAATGCGATGAACTGTGAGCAAGGGAAAACTTGACGGAAAGACATCAAAAGTGAAATATAAACAACTAATGTCTTGCACTGTTATATCCACATCAGAACTTCTATTTCCATCCAACATCTACCCAAGCACTACTGACCATACTCAAAGCTTAAAACTTAAGCCATCACATTCCATTCAATCACAAGATTCTAGGACTCAAATGTCAATGGAAAAATGTTGTTATTTATGTAGTTTAATAAATTCCTCTTTTAGTTGTTACCATTGTTAAAATAAATCTAAGCAAATGGATTAGTTATAAAAAAACTATCTTTTTAACCAACATCATCTATATCTATATGGACAGTGACGACTTGATATGTATGAATGGCTTGATTTGGGTCAATTATCAGAAAGAGGGGTGTTGTAAATGGACGAAGGATGGAACAAGCAAGTCAAACGGGTTGAGAGTCGGCCAAAGTCTATTTTTACATGCCATAGTGAAAAGAATCTAATTCATGTAACTGATAAAAGGGTGTTTGGGAATACTTTATTTTTCTACTTTCTCCTCATGTACCAAGTAAAATAAAATTGAGGTTATGCCGCATAAATGAGCAAATAAACCATAATGGGTCAAAAACCTCAAAAGAGCCGCGAGTAAACTTACATCGCTATTATCTAAGGGGGTGTTTGGTTTTATAACTAAAATAACATAAACATGCAATGAAGGTTATGTTATTAATCTGTAGCCACTACTTAACTATATGTGGACGCTATATCAATAGACAAACAAAATGAACCTCATGGGTGCACTGTTAGTGTGTATTATGTCATCGGGCTCAAGCCCAGGCCCGAGTCTAGAAGACTCTATTGTGTAATATTTATATGTCGAGGTAATTGCAGTAGAATCAATCAATCAATCAATAAAGATTATTCAATAATATTATCTTACATGGTATCAGGCCATTAAGATACACAAAACCTAAACTCTTCCGCCGCCGCCTCCGGCCGACGGCTACACGCCGGAGGTTCGGATGGCTCCCTTTAAACTTTTTCTTTTCTCTTCTGTCGATGGTTGGTATATGTTGATTGCCAATCAATTGTTTCTCTCTACCCTCTTCGATCTGACACTGATCTTCACCTTGTCATCTTCGATTTTCTTCTCGACCTTTTCTTTCAATGTCTTGTCATTCTTCTTCTTTTTCTTCTCGACCTCTTCTTGCTTCTCGTTTTTCATCTTCTTCTTCTTCTTCTCACCATCACCACACTTCTCACCATCTTTCTCACCAGACTTATCTCCATGGATCTTGTCCTTGATCTTGTCAAATATCCCTTCTTTCTTCTCACCTTCCTTGTGTTCAGATGATTTTGTGTCAATGTTTGTGTATTGTAAACGTGAGAATATATTTTGTGATAAAGAGTGTAGTGGTGCTATTTAAAGCCACTTTAATAAAGTAAAAAAGAATAAAGTGAAAAAGAAAGCAATACACGGATCTAGCAATAGCAGGTGTTACTTAAAAAAAAAAATGATGATCTTTATGTTTTTTAAGGAAAAAACACGCCCCGTTTGTTTGGAAGGTTCTTTGGGGGTTGAAGTTTTAGAACCAACTTTCGTTGTCTCATCTTTGTTTTAGCTGCTGAAGATGCTTACGCTTGCTGTCGAATGTCTTCATCAGCAATTCTTTATTTGCTTTAATTTATCGTTTATTAGTTTTTCATCTCCAGTCCGAGCTTCGCGATTTCGCCGAATCATGCGAGGAGTGTTAGTCTCAGATATGTCATCGGGCTCAAGCCTGTGCCCGAGTCTAGAAGACTCCATTGTGTAATATTTATATGTCGATGTAATTGCGTGAGAATCAATCAATCAATCAATAAAGATTATTCAATAATATTATCTTACATGGTATCGTGCCATTAAGATCCACAAACCTAAACTCTTCACACGCCTTCCTACCACGGCCACATCACGGAGGTTCGGAGGGCTCCCTTTAAACTTTTTCTTTTCTCTTCCATCGATGGTTGGTATATGTTGATTGCCAATCGATTGTTTCTCTCTACCCTCTTCGATCTGACACTGATCTTCACCTTGTCATCTTCGATTTTCTTCTCGACCTTTTCTTTCAATGTCTTGTCATTCTTCTTCTTTTTCTTCTCGACCTCTTCTTGCTTCTCGTTTTTCATCATCTTCTTCTTCTTCTTCTCCTTCTTCTTCTTCTTCTCACCATCACCACACTTCTCACCAGACTTATCTCCATGGATCTTGTCCTTGATCTTGTCAAATATCCCTTCTTTCTTCTCACCTTCCTTGTGTTCAGATGATTTTGTGTCAATGTTTGTGTATTGTAAAAGTGAGAATATATTTTGTGATAAAGAGTGTAGTGGTGCTATGTAAAGCCACTTTAATAAAGTGAAAAAGAATAAAGTGAAAAAGAAAGCAATACACGGATCTAGCAATAGCAGGTGTTACTTAAAAAAATAAATAAATAAAAATGATGATCTTTATGTTTTCAAGGAAAAACACGCCCGCTTGTTTGAAAGGTTCTTTGGGGGTTGAAGTATTAGAACCAACTTCGTTGTCTCATCTTTGTTTTAGTCAAGATGCTTCCGCTTGTCGTCGAATGTCTTCATCAACAATTATTTATTTTCTTTAATTTATCGCTTATTAGTTTTTCATCTCCATCCGAAGCCATGATTTCGCCGAATCATGAGGAGTGTTAGTCTCAGATATGTCATCGGGCTCAAGCTCAGCCCGAGTCTAGAAGACTCCATTGTGTAATATTTATATGTCGATGTAATTGCGAGAATCAATCAATCAATCAATAAAGAATATTCAATAATATTATCTTACATGGTATCGTGCCATTAAGATCCACAAACCTAAACTCTTCTCCCGCCGCCTCCGGCCACGGCCACATCACTGGAGGTTCGGAGGCTCCTTTAAACTTTTTCTTTTCTCTTCGTCGATGGTTGGTATATGTTGATTGCCAATCGATTGTTTCTCTCACCCTCTTCGATCCGACATCGATCTTCACCTTGTCATCTTCGATTTTCTTCTCGACCTTTTCTTTCAATGTCTTGTCATTCTTCTTCTTTTTCTTCTCGACCTCTTCTTGCTTCTCGCTTTTCATCATCTTCTTCTTCTTCTCCTTCTTCTTCTTCTTCTCACCATCACCGCACTTCTCACCGACTTATCTCCATGGATCTTGTCCTTGATCTTGTCAAATATCCTTCTTTCTTCTCACCTTCCTTGTGTTCGAGATGATTTTGTGTCAATGTTTGTGTATTGTAAAAGTGAGAATGTGATAAAGAGTGTAGTGGTGCTATGTAAAGCCACTTTAATAAAGTGAAAAGAATAAAGTGAAAAGAAAGCAATACACGGATCTAGCAATAGCAGGTGTTACTTAAAAAAAAAAAAAAAAGATGATCTTTATGTTTTCAAGGAAAACACGCCCGCTTGTTTGAAAGGTTCTTTGAGGTTGAAGTATTAGAACCAACTTCGTTGTCTCATCTTTGTTTTAGTCACTGAAATGCTTCCGCTTTCGTCGAATGTCTTCATCAACAATTATTTATTTTCTTTAATTTATCGCTTATTAGTTTTCATCTCCAACCGAAGCTTTGCGATTTCGCCCGAATCGCGAGGGAGTGTTAGTCTCAGATATGTCATCGGGCTCAAGCCCGTGCCCGAGTCTAGAAGACTCCATTGTGTAATATTTATATGTCGATGTAATTGCGAGAATCAATCAATCAATCAATAAAGATTATTCAATAATATTATCTTACATGGTATCGTGCCATTAAGATCCACAAACCTAAACTCTTCTCCTGCCGCCGGCCACGGCCACACGGAGGTTCTGAGGGCTCCCTTTAAACTTTTCTTTTCTCTTACGTCGATGGTTGGTATATGTTGATTGCCAATCGATTGTTTCTCTCACCCTCTTCGATCCGACATCGATCTTCACCTTGTCATCTTCGATTTTCTTCTCGACCTTTCTTTCAATGTCTTGTCATTCTTCTTCTTTTTCTTCTCGACCTCTTCTTGCTTCTCGCTTTTCATCATCTTCTTCTTCTTCTTCTCCTTCTTCTTCTTCTCACCATCACCACACTTCTCACCAGACTTATCTCCATGGATCTTGTCCTTGATCTTGTCAAATATCCCTTCTTTCTTCTCACCTTCCTTGTGTTCAGATGATTTTGTGTCAATGTTTGTGTATTGTAAAAGTGAGAATATATTTTGTGATAAAGAGTGTAGTGGTGCTATGTAAAGCCACTTTAATAAAGTGAAAAAGAATAAAGTGAAAAAGAAAGCAATACACGGATCTAGCAATAGCAGGTGTTACTTAAAAAAAATAAATAAATAAACAATGATGATCTTTATGTTTTTCAAGGGAAAAACACGCCCCGTTTGTTTGAAAGGTTCTTTGGGGTTGAAGTATCGAACCAACTTCGTTGTCTCATCTTTGTTTTAGTCTTTGAAGATGCTTCCGCTTGTCACGAATGTCTTCATCAACAATTATTTATTTTCTTTAATTTATCGTTTATTAGTTTTTCATCTCCAGTCCGAGCTTTCGCGATTTCGCCGCTCGAACTGCGAGGGAGTGTTAGTCTGTATTATGTCATCGGGCTCAAGCCCAGGCCCGAGTCTAGAAGACTCCATTGTGTAATATTTATATGTCGATGTAATTGCAGTAGAATCAATCAATCAATCAATAAAGATTATTCAATAATATTATCTTACATGGTATCAGGCCATTAAGATCCACAAAACCTAAACTCTTCCGCCGCCGCCTCCGGCCGCCGGCTACACGCCGGAGGTTCGGAGGGCTCCCTTTAAACTTTTTCTTTTCTCTTCTGTCGATGGTTGGTATATGTTGATTGCCAATCGATTGTTTCTCTCTACCCTCTTTGATCTGACACTGATCTTCACCTTGTCATCTTCGATTTTCTTCTCGACCTTTTCTTTCAATGTCTTGTCATTCTTCTTCTTTTCTTCTCGACCTCTTCTTGCTTCTCGCTTTTCATCATCTTCTTCTTCTTCTCCTTCTTCTTCTTCTTCTCACCATCACCACACTTCTCACCGACTTATCTCCATGGATCTTGTCCTTGATCTTGTCAAATATCCTTCTTTCTTCTCACCTTCCTTGTGTTCGATGATTTTGTGTCAATGTTTGTGTATTGTAAAGTGAGAATATATTTTGTGATAAAGAGTGTAGTGGTGCTATGTAAAGCCACTTTAATAAAGTGAAAAGAATAAAGTGAAAAGAAAGCAATACACGGATCTAGCAATAGCAGTGTTACTTAAAAAAATAAATAAATAAAAATGATGATCTTTATGTTTTCAAGGAAAAACACGCCCGCTTGTTTGAAAGGTTCTTTGGGGTTGAAGTATTAGAACCAACTTTCGTTGTCTCATCTTTGTTTTAGTCAAAGATGCTTCCGCTTGTCGTCGAATGTCTTCATCAACAATTATTTATTTTCTTTAATTTATCGCTTATTAGTTTTCATCTCCATCCGAAGCTTTGATTTCGCGCCGAATCATGAGGAGTGTTAGTCTCAGATATGTCATCGGGCTCAAGCCAGTGCCCGAGTCTAGAAGACTCCATTGTGTAATATTTATATGTCGATGTAATTGCAGTAGAATCAATCAATCAATCAATAAAGAATATTCAATAATATTATCTTACATGGTATCAGGCCATTAAGATCCACAAAACCTAAACTCTTCCGCCGCCGCCTCCGGCCGCCGGCTACACGCTGGAGGTTCGGAGGGCTCCCTTTAAACTTTTTCTTTTCTCTTCTGTCGATGGTTGGTATATGTTGATTGCCAATCGATTGTTTCTCTCACCTCTTCGATCCGACATCGATCTTCACCTTGTCATCTTCGATTTTCTTCTCGACCTTTTCTTTCAATGTCTTGTCATTCTTCTTCTTTTTCTTCTCGACCTCTTCTTGCTTCTCGTTTTTCATCATCTTCTTCTTCTTCTTCTCCTTCTTCTTCTTCTTCTCACCATCACCAGACTTCTCACCAGACTTATCTCCATGGATCTTGTCCTTGATCTTGTCAAATATCCCTTCTTTCTTCTCACCTTCCTTGTGTTCAGATGATTTTGTGTCAATGTTTGTGTATTGTAAAAGTGAGAATGTGATAAAGAGTGTAGTGGTGCTATGTAAAGCCACTTTAATAAAGTGAAAAAGAATAAAGTGAAAAAGAAAGCAATACACGGATCTAGCAATAGCAGGTGTTACTTAAAAAAAAAAAATAAAAAAAGATGATCTTTATGTTTTTCAAGGGAAAAACACGCCCCGTTTGTTTGAAAGGTTCTTTGGAGGTTGAAGTATTAGAACCAACTTTCGTTGTCTCATCTTTGTTTTAGCTGCTGAAATGCTTCCGCTTGCTGTCGAATGTCTTCATCAACAATTATTTATTTTCTTTAATTTATCGTTTATTAGTTTTTCATCTCCATCCGAAGCTTCGCGATTTCGCCGAATCATGCGAGAGTGTTAGTCCAGATATGTCATCGGGCTCAAGCCCGTGCCCGAGTCTAGAAGACTCCATTGTGTAATATTTATATGTCGATGTAATTGCGAGAATCAATCAATCAATCAATAAAGATTATTCAATAATATTATCTTACATGGTATCGTGCCATTAAGATCCACAAACCTAAACTCTTCCGCCGCCTCGGCCGCACGGCTGTGACGGAGGTTCGGAGGGCTCCCTTTAAACTTTTCTTTTCTCTTCGTCGATGGTTGGTATATGTTGATTGCCAATCGATTGTTTCTCTCACCCTCTTCGATCCGACATCGATCTTCACCTTGTCATCTTCGATTTTCTTCTCGACCTTTTCTTTCAATGTCTTGTCATTCTTCTTCTTTTCTTCTCGACCTCTTCTTGCTTCTCGCTTTTCATCATCTTCTTCTTCTTCTTCTCCTTCTTCTTCTTCTCACCATCACCACACTTCTCACCGCACTTATCTCCATGGATCTTGTCCTTGATCTTGTCAAATATCCCTTCTTTCTTCTCACCTTCCTTGTGTTCGATGATTTTGTGTCAATGTTTGTGTATTGTAAAAGTGAGAATATATTTTGTGATAAAGAGTGTAGTGGTGCTATGTAAAGCCACTTTAATAAAGTGAAAAAGAATAAAGTGAAAAAGAAAGCAATACACGGATCTAGCAATAGCAGGTGTTACTTAAAAAAAATAAATAAATAAACAATGATGATCTTTATGTTTTTCAAGGGAAAAACACGCCCCGTTTGTTTGAAAGGTTCTTTGGGGGTTGAAGTATCAGAACCAACTTTCGTTGTCTCATCTTTGTTTTAGCTGCTGAAGATGCTTCCGCTTGCTGTCGAATGTCTTCATCAACAATTATTTATTTTCTTTAATTTATCGTTTATTAGTTTTTCATCTCCAACCGAAGCTTTGATTTCGCCTCGAATCATGAGGAGTGTTAGTCTCAGATATGTCATCGGGCTCAAGCCCGTGCCCGAGTCTAGAAGACTCCATTGTGTAATATTTATATGTCGATGTAATTGCAGAGAATCAATCAATCAATCAATAAAGATTATTCAATAATATTATCTTACATGGTATCGTGCCATTAAGATCCACAAACCTAAACTCTTCCACAACACGGCCGCACACACGAGGTCTTGAGGGCTCCTTTAAACTTTTTCTTTCTCTTCTATCGATGGTTGGTATATGTTGATTGCCAATCGATTGTTTCTCTCACCCTCTTCGATCCGACATCGATCTTCACCTTGTCATCTTCGATTTTCTTCTCGACCTTTTCTTTCAATGTCTTGTCATTCTTCTTCTTTTCTCTCGACCTCTTCTTGCTTCTCGTTTTTCATCATCATTTTCTTCTTCTTCTCCTTCTTCTTCTTCTTCTTCTCACCATCACCACACTTCTCACCATCTTTCTCACCAGACATATCTCCATGGATCTTGTCCTTGATCTTGTCAAATATCCCTTCTTTCTTCTCACCTTCCTTGTGTTCAGATGATTTTGTGTCAATGTTTGTGTATTGTAAAAGTGAGAATATATTTTGTGATAAAGAGTGTAGTGGTGCTATGTAAAGCCACTTTAATAAAGTGAAAAAGAATAAAGTGAAAAAGAAAGCAATACACGGATCTAGCAATAGCAGGCGTTACTTAAAAAAAATAAATAAATAAAAAATGATGATCTTTATGTTTTTCAAGGGAAAAACACGCCCCGTTTGTTTGAAAGGTTCTTTGGGGGTTGAAGTATTAGAACCAACTTTCGTTGTCTCATCTTTGTTTTAGCTGCTGAAGATGCTTCCGCTTGCTGTCGAATGTCTTCATCAACAATTATTTATTTTCTTTAATTTATCGTTTATTAGTTTTTCATCTCCAGTCCGAGCTTTCGCGATTTCGCCGCTCGAACTGCAAGGGAGTGTTAGTCTGTATTATGTCATCGGGCTCAAGCCAGGCCCGAGTCTAGAAGACTCCATTGTGTAATATTTATATGTCGATGTAATTGGAGTAGAATCAATCAATCAATCAATAAAGATTATTCAATAATATTATCTTACATGGTATCGTGCCATTAAGATCCATAAACCTAAACTCTTCCGCCGCCCGTCACGGCCACACACGGAGGTTCGAGGGCTCCTTTAAACTTTTTCTTTTCTCTTACATCGATGGTTGGTATATGTTGATTGCCAATCGATTGTTTCTCTCACCCTCTTTGATCCGACACCGATCTTCACCTTGTCATCTTCGATTTTCTTCTCGACCTTTTCTTTCAATGTCTTGTCATTCTTCTTCTTTTTTCTCGACCTCTTCTTGCTTCTCGCTTTTCATCATCTTCTTCTTCTTCTCTTCTTCTTCTTCTCACCATCACCACACTTCTCACCATCTTTCTCACCAGACTTATCTCTATGGATCTTGTCCTTGATCTTGTCAAATATCCTTTCTTTCTTCTCACCTTCCTTGTGTTCAGATGATTTTGTGTATTGTAAAAGTGAGAATATATTTTGTGATAAAGAGTGTAGTGGTGCTATGTAAAGCCACTTTAATAAAATGAAAAAGAATAAAGTGAAAAAGAAAGCAATACACGGATCTAGCAATAGCAGGTGCTACTTAAAAAAAAATAAAAAATAAAAAATGATGATCTTTTTGTTTTTCAAGGGAAAAACACGCCCCGTTTGTTTGGAAGGTTCTTTGGGGGTTGAAGTTTTAGAACCAACTCTCGTTGTCTCATCTTTGTTTTAGCTGCTGAAGATGCTTCCGCTTGCTGTCGAATGTCTTCATCAACAATTATTTATTTGCTTTAATTTATCGTTTATTAGTTTTTCATCTCCTGTCCGAACTTTCGCGATTTCGCCGCCGAATCATGAGGGAGTGTTAGTCCAGATATGTCATCGGGCTCAAGCCTGTGCCCGAGTCTAGAAGACTCCATTGTGTAATATTTATATGTCAATGTAATTGCGAGAATCAATCAATCAATCAATAAAGATTATTCAATAATATTATCTTACATGGTATCGTGCCATTAAGATCCACAAAACCTAAACTCTTCACGGCGGCCATCACGGAGGTTCGGAGGGCTCCCTTTAAACTTTTTCTTTTCTCTTCTATCGATGGTTGGTATATGTTGATTGCCAATCGATTGTTTCTCTCTACCCTCTTCGATCTGACACTGATCTTCACCTTGTCATCTTCGATTTTCTTCTCGACCTTTTCTTTCAATGTCTTGTCATTCTTCTTCTTTTTCTTCTCGACCTCTTCTTGCTTCTCGTTTTTCATCATCATCTTCTTCTTCTTCTCCTTCTTCTTCTTCTTCTTCTCACCATCACCACACTTCTCACCATCTTTCTCACCAGACATATCTCCATGGATCTTGTCCTTGATCTTGTCAAATATCCCTTCTTTCTTCTCACCTTCCTTGTGTTCAGATGATTTTGTGTCAATGTTTGTGTATTGTAAAAGTGAGAATATATTTTGTGATAAAGAGTGTAGTGGTGCTATGTAAAGCCACTTTAATAAAGTGAAAAAGAATAAAGTGAAAAAGAAAGCAATACACGGATCTAGCAATAGCAGGTGTTACTTAAAAAAAAATAATAAAAAATGATGATCTTTATGTTTTTCAAGGGAAAAACACGCCCCGTTTGTTTGAAAGGTTCTTTGGGGGTTGAAGTATTAGAACCAACTTTCGTTGTCTCATCTTTGTTTTAGTCTGTCAAGATGCTTCCGCTTGTCGAATGTCTTCATCAACAATTATTTATTTGCTTTAATTTATCGCTTATTAGTTTTTCATCTCCATCCGAAGCCACGATTTCGCCGCCGAATCATGAGGAGTGTTAGTCTCAGATATGTCATCGGGCTCAAGCCCAGCCCGAGTCTAGAAGACTCCATTGTGTAATATTTATATGTCGATGTAATTGCGTGAGAATCAATCAATCAATCAATAAAGATTATTCAATAATATTATCTTACATGGTATCAGCCATTAAGATCCACAAAACCTAAACTCTTCCGTCATTGTCTCCGGCCGCCACACCCGGAGGTTCGGAGGGCTCCTTTAAACTTTTCTTTTCTCTTACATCGATGGTTGGTATATGTTGATTGCCAATCGATTGTTTCTCTCACCCTCTTTGATCCGACACCGATCTTCACCTTGTCATCTTCGATTTTCTTCTCGACCTTTCTTTCAATGTCTTGTCATTCTTCTTCTTTTATTCTCGACCTCTTCTTGCTTCTCGCTTTTCATCATCTTCTTCTTCTTCTTCTTCTTCTTCTTCTTCTCACCATCACCACACTTCTCACCATCTTTCTCACCAGACTTATCTCTATGGATCTTGTCCTTGATCTTGTCAAATATCCTTTCTTTCTTCTCACCTTCCTTGTGTTCAGATGATTTTGTGTATTGTAAAAGTGAGAATATATTTTGTGATAAAGAGTTTAGTGGTGCTATGTAAAGCCACTTTAATAAAGTGAAAAGAATAAAGTGAAAAGAAAGCAATACACGGATCTAGCAATAGCGTGTGCTACTTAAAAAAATAAAAATAAAAATGATGATCTTTATGTTTTCAAGGGAAAACACGCCCGCTTGTTTGAAAGGTTCTTTGGGGTTGAAGTTTTAGAACCAACTTCGTTGTCTCATCTTTGTTTTAGTCAAAGATGCTTCCGCTTGTCGTCGAATGTCTTCATCAACAATTATTTATTTGCTTTAATTTATCGCTTATTAGTTTTCATCTCCATCCGAGCTTTCGCGATTTCGCCGCTCGAACTGCGAGGGAGTGTTAGTCTGAATTATGTCATCGGGCTCAAGCCCAGGCCCGAGTCTAGAAGACTCCATTGTGTAATATTTATATGTCGATGTAATTGCAGTAGAATCAATCAATCAATCAATAAAGATTATTCAATAATATTATCTTACATGGTATCAGGCCATTAAGATCCACAAAACCTAAACTCTTCCGCCGCCGGCTACACGCCGGAGGTTCGAGGGTTCCCTTTAAACTTTTTCTTTTCTCTTCTATCGATGGTTGGTATATGTTGATTGCCAATCGATTGTTTCTCTCTACCCTCTTCGATCCGACATCGATCTTCACCTTGTCATCTTCGATTTTCTTCTCGACCTTTTCTTTCAATGTCTTGTCATTCTTCTTCTTTTTCTTCTCGACCTCTTCTTGTTTCTCGATTTTCATCATCATCTTCTTCTTCTTCTCCTTCTTCTTCTTCTTCTTCTCACCATCACCACACTTCTCACCATCTTTCTCACCAGACTTATCTCCGTGGATCTTGTCCTTGATCTTGTCAAATATCCCTTCTTTCTTCTCACCTTCCTTGTGTTCAGATGATTTTGTGTCAATGTTTGTGTATTGTAAAAGTGAGAATATATTTTGTGATAAAGAGTGTAGTGGTGCTATGTAAAGCCACTTTAATAAAGTGAAAAAGAATAAAGTGAAAAAGAAAGCAATACACGGATCTAGCAATAGCAGGTGTTACTTAAAAAAAAATAAAAATGATGATCTTTATGTTTTCAAGGAAAAACACGCCCGCTTGTTTGAAAGGTTCTTTGGGGTTGAAGTATTAGAACCAACTTCGTTGTCTCATCTTTGTTTTAGTCAAGATGCTTCCGCTTGTCAGTCGAATGTCTTCATCAACAATTATTTATTTTCTTTAATTTATCGCTTATTAGTTTTTCATCTCCATCCGAAGCTTTGCGATTTCGCCGCCGAATCATGAGAGTGTTAGTCCAGATATGTCATCGGGCTCAAGCTCGTGCCCGAGTCTAGAAGACTCCATTGTGTAATATTTATATGTCGATGTAATTGTAGTAGAATCAATCAATCAATCAATAAAGATTATTCAATAATATTATCTTACATGGTATCGTGCCATTAAGATCCACAAACCTAAACTCTTCCGCCGCCGCCTCGGCACGGCCACACACCCGGAGGTTCGAGGCTCCCTTTAAACTTTTCTTTTCTCTTACGTCGATGGTTGGTATATGTTGATTGCCAATCGATTGTTTCTCTCACCCTCTTTGATCCGACACCGATCTTCACCTTGTCATCTTCGATTTTCGTCTCGACCTTTCTTTCAATGTCTTGTCATTCTTCTTCTTTTTATTCTCGACCTCTTCTTGCTTCTCGCTTTTCATCATCTTCTTCTTCTTCTTCTTCTTCTTCTTCTCACCATCACCACACTCTCACCATCTTTCTCACCGCACTTATCTCCATGGATCTTGTCCTTGATCTTGTCAAATATCCTTTCTTTCTTCTCACCTTCCTTGTGTTCGATGATTTTGATTTTGTGTATTGTAAAAGTGAGAATATATTTTGTGATAAAGAGTAGTGGTGCTATGTAAAGCCACTTTAATAAAGTGAAAAAGAATAAAGTGAAAAAGAAAGCAATACACGGATCTAGCAATAGCAGGTGCTACTTAAAAAAAAAATGATGATCTTTATGTTTTTCAAGGGAAAAACACGCCCCGTTTGTTTGGAAGGTTCTTTGGGGGCTGAAGTTTTAGAACCAACTTTCGTTGTCTCATCTTTGTTTTAGCTGCTGAAGATGCTTCCGCTTGCTGTCGAATGTCTTCATCAACAATTATTTATTTGCTTTAATTTATCGTTTATTAGTTTTTCATCTCCGCTCGAGCCGCGATTTCACCGCCGAATCTGCGAGGAGTGTTAGTCTCAGATATGTCATCGGGCTCAAGCCCGTGCCCGAGTCTAGAAGACTCCATTGTGTAATATTTATATGTCGATGTAATTGCAGAGAATCAATCAATCAATCAATAAAGATTATTCAATAATATTATCTTACATGGTATCGTGCCATTAAGATCCACAAAACCTAAACTCTTCCACCGCCACGGCCACACGGAGGTTCGAGGCTCCCTTTAAACTTTTTCTTTTCTCTTCTATCGATGGTTGGTATATGTTTATTGCCAATCGATTGTTTCTCTCTACCCTCTTCGATCTGACACTGATCTTCACCTTGTCATCTTCGATTTTCTTCTCGACCTTTTCTTTCAATGTCTTGTCATTCTTCTTCTTTTTCTTCTCGACCTCTTCTTGCTTCTCGTTTTTCATCATCATCATCTTCTTCTTCTCCTTCTTCTTCTTGTTCTTCTCACCATCACCACACTTCTCACCATCTTTCTCACCAGACTTATCTCCATGGATCTTGTCCTTGATCTTGTCAAATATCCCTTCTTTCTTCTCACCTTCCTTGTGCTCAGATGATTTTGTGTCAATGTTTGTGTATTGTAAAAGTGAGAATATATTTTGTGATAAAGAGTGTAGTGGTGCTATGTAAAGCCACTTTAATAAAGTGAAAAAGAATAAAGTGAAAAAGAAAGCAATACACGGATCTAGCAATAGCAGGTTTTACTTTAAAAAAAAAATGATGATCTTTATGTTTTTCAAGGGAAAAACATGCCCCGTTTGTTAGAAAGGTTCTTTGGGGGTTGAAGTATTAGAACCAACTTTCGTTGTCTCATCTTTGTTTTAGCTGCTGAAGATGCTTCCGCTTGCTGTCGAATGTCTTCATCAACAATTATTTATTTTCTTTAATTTATCGTTTATTAGTTTTTCATCTCCAGTCCGAGCTTCCGCAATTTCGCCGCTCGAACTGCGAGGGAGTGTTAGTCTGTATTATGTCATCGGGCTCAAGCCCAGGCCCGAGTCTAGAAGACTCCATTGTGTAATATTTATATGTCGATGTAATTGCAGTAGAATCAATCAATCAATCAATAAAGATTATTCAATAATATTATCTTACATGGTATCAGGCCATTAAGATCCACAAAACCTAAACTCTTCTCCTTGCCCCTCACGGCCACACTACCGGAGGTTCGGAGGGCTCCCTTTAAACTTTTTCTTTTCTCTTCTGCCGATGGTTGGTATATGTTGATTGCCAATCGATTGTTTCTCTCTACCCTCTTTGATCTGACACTGATCTTCACCTTGTCATCTTCGATTTTCTTCTCGACCTTTTCTTTCAATGTCTTGTCATTCTTCTTCTTTTTCTTCTCGACCTCTTCTTGCTTCTCGTTTTTCATCATCTTCTTCTTCTTCTTCTTCTCACCATCACCACACTTCTCACCATCTTTGTCACCAGACTTATCTCTATGGATCTTGTCCTTGATCTTGTCAAATATCCTTTCTTTCTTCTCACCTTCCTTGTGTTCAGATGATTTTGTGTATTGTAAAAGTGAGAATATATTTTGTGATAAAGAGTGTAGTGGTGCTATGTAAAGCCACTTTAATAAAGTGAAAAAGAATAAGGTGAAAAAGAAAGCAATATACGGATCTAGCAATAGCAGGTGCTACTTAAAAAAAAATAAAAAAATGATGATCTTTATGTTTTTCAAGGGAAAAACACGCCCCGTTTGTTTGGAAGGTTCTTTGGGGGTTGAAGTTTTAGAACCAACTTTCGTTGTCTCATCTTTGTTTTAGCTGCTGAAGATGCTTCCGCTTGCTGTCGAATGTCTTCATCAACAATAATTTATTTGCTTTAATTTATCGTTTATTAGTTTTTCATCTCCAGTCCGAGCTTTCGCGATTTCGCCGCCGAATCATGAGGTGTTAGTCCAGATATGTCATCGGGCTCAAGCCGTGCCCGAGTCTAGAAGACTCCATTGTGTAATATTTATATGTCGATGTAATTGCGGTAGAATCAATCAATCAATCAATAAAGATTATTCAATAATATTATCTTACATGGTATCGTGCCATTAAGATCCACAAAACCTAAACTCTTCACGCCGCCGGGCCACATCACGGAGGTCTGAGGATCCTTTAAACTTTTTCTTTTCTCTTCTATCGATGGTTGGTATATGTTGATTGCCAATCGATTGTTTCTCTCACCCTCTTCGATCCGACACTCGATCTTCACCTTGTCGCCTTCGATTTTCTTCTCGACCTTTTCTTTCAATGTCTTGTCATTCTTCTTCTTTTTCTTCTCGACCTCTTCTTGCTTCTCGTTTTTCATCATCATCTTCTTCTTCTCCTTCTTCTTCTTCTTCTTCTCACCATCACCACACTTCTCACCATCTTTCTCACCAGACTTATCTCCATGGATCTTGTCCTTGATCTTGTCAAATATCCTTCTTTCTTCTCACCTTCC
Source organism: Chrysanthemum lavandulifolium (assembly GCA_022545495.1). Taxonomy (NCBI): domain Eukaryota; kingdom Viridiplantae; phylum Streptophyta; class Magnoliopsida; order Asterales; family Asteraceae; genus Chrysanthemum; species Chrysanthemum lavandulifolium. Next base: position 106,192,950 of record CM040246.1, read on the forward strand.
TTGTGTTCGGATGATTTTGTGTCAATGTTTGTGTATTGTAAAGTGAGAATATATTTTGTGATAAAGAGTGTAGTGGTGCTATGTAAAGCCACTTTAATAAAGTGAAAAGAATAAAGTGAAAAGAAAGCAATACACGGATCTAGCAATAGCAGTGTTACTACTTTAAAAAAAAATGATGATCTTTATGTTTTCAAGGAAAAACATGCCCGCTTGTTAGAAAGGTTCTTTGGGGGTTGAAGTATTAGAACCAACTTTCGTTGTCTCATCTTTGTTTTAGCTGCTGAAGATGCTTCCGCTTGCTGTCGAATGTCTTCATCAACAATTATTTATTTTCTTTAATTTATCGTTTATTAGTTTTTCATCTCCAGTCCGAGCTTTCACGATTTCGCCGCTCGAACTGCGAGGGAGTGTTAGTCTCAGATATGTCATCGGGCTCAAGCCGTGCCCGAGTCTAGAAGACTCCATTGTGTAATATTTATATGTCGATGTAATTGCGTAGAATCAATCAATCAATCAATAAAGATTATTCAATAATATTATCTTACATGGTATCGAGCCATTAAGATCCACAAACCTAAACTCTTCCGCCGCCTCTCCGCCGGCCACACGGAGGTTCGAGGGCTCCCTTTAAACTTTTCTTTTCTCTTCACCGATGGTTGGTATATGTTGATTGCCAATCGATTGTTTCTCTCTACCTCTTTGATCCGACATCGATCTTCACCTTGTCATCTTCGATTTTCTTCTCGACCTTTTCTTTCAATGTCTTGTCATTCTTCTTCTTTTATTCTCGACCTCTTCTTGCTTCTCGTTTTCATCATCTTCTTCTTCTTCTTCTTCACCATCACCACACTTCTCACCATCTTTGTCACCGGACTTATCTCTATGGATCTTGTCCTTGATCTTGTCAAATATCCTTTCTTTCTTCTCACCTTCCTTGTGTTCGATGATTTTGTGTATTGTAAAAGTGAGAATATATTTTGTGATAAAGAGTTTAGTGGTGCTATGTAAAGCCACTTTAATAAAGTGAAAAGAATAAAGTGAAAAGAAAGCAATATACGGATCTAGCAATAGCAGTGTGCTACTTAAAAAAATAAAAATGATGATCTTTATGTTTTCAAGGAAAACACGCCCGCTTGTTTGGAAGGTTCTTTGGGGTTGAAGTTTTAGAACCAACTTCGTTGTCTCATCTTTGTTTTAGTCAAAGATGCTTCCGCTTGTCGTCGAATGTCTTCATCAACAATTATTTATTTGCTTTAATTTATCGCTTATTAGTTTTCATCTCCATCCGAAGCTTCGCGATTTACCGCCGAATCATGAGGGAGTGTTAGTCCAGATATGTCATCGGGCTCAAGCCTGTGCCCGAGTCTAGAAGACTCCATTGTGTAATATTTATATGTCGATGTAATTGCGAGAATCAATCAATCAATCAATAAAGATTATTCAATAATATTATCTTACATGGTATCGTGCCATTAAGATCCACAAAACCTAAACTCTTCCGCTTACCGGCCACACACGGAGGTCTCGGAGGATCCCTTTAAACTTTTTCTTTCTCTTCTATCGATGGTTGGTATATGTTGATTGCCAATCGATTATTTCTCTCACCCTCTTCGATCCGACATCGATCTTCACCTTGTCATCTTCGATTTTCTTCTCGACCTTTCTTTCAATGTCTTGTCATTCTTCTTCTTTTCTTCTCGACCTCTTCTTGTTTCTCGCTTTTCATCATCATCTTCTTCTTCTCCTTCTTCTTCTTCTTCTTCTCACCATCACCACACTTCTCACCATCTTTCTCACCGGACTTATCTCCATGGATCTTGTCCTTGATCTTGTCAAATATCCCTTCTTTCTTCTCACCTTCCTTGTGTTCGATGATTTTGTGTCAATGTTTGTGTATTGTAAAAGTGAGAATATATTTTGTGATAAAGAGTGTAGTGGTGCTATGTAAAGCCACTTTAATAAAGTGAAAAGAATAAAGTGAAAAGAAAGCAATACACGGATCTAGCAATAGCGGTGTTACTTAAAAAAAATAATAAAAATGATGATCTTTATGTTTTCAAGGAAAAACACGCCCGCTTGTTTGAAAGGTTCTTTGGGGTTGAAGTATTAGAACCAACTTTCGTTGTCTCATCTTTGTTTTAGCTGCTGAAGATGCTTCCGCTTGCTGTCGAATGTCTTCATCAACAATTATTTATTTGCTTTAATTTATCGTTTATTAGTTTTTCATCTCCAGTCCGAGCTTTCGCGATTTCACCGCCGAATCATGAGGAGTGTTAGTCTCAGATATGTCATCGGGCTCAAGCCCAGGCCCGAGTCTAGAAGACTCCATTGTGTAATATTTATATGTCGATGTAATTGCAGTAGAATCAATCAATCAATCAATAAAGATTATTCAATAATATTATCTTACATGGTATCGTGCCATTAAGATCCACAAACCTAAACTCTTCCACCGCCTCCGGCCACACACGGAGGTTCGAGGGCTCCCTTTAAACTTTTCTTTTCTCTTCTGTCGATGGTTGGTATATGTTGATTGCCAATCGATTGTTTCTCTCTACCCTCTTTGATCTGACACTGATCTTCACCTTGTCATCTTCGATTTTCTTCTCGACCTTTTCTTTCAATGTCTTGTCATTCTTCTTCTTTTTCTTCTCGACCTCTTCTTGCTTCTCGTTTTTCATCATCTTCTTCTTCTTCTCCTTCTTCTTCTTCTTCTCACCATCACCACACTTCTCACCATCTTTCTCACCAGACTTATCTCCATGGATCTTGTCCTTGATCTTGTCAAATATCCTTTCTTTCTTCTCACCTTCCTTGTGTTCGATGATTTTGTGTCAATGTTTGTGTATTGTAAAAGTGAGAATATATTTTGTGATAAAGAGTGTAGTGGTGCTATGTAAAGCCACTTTAATAAAGTGAAAAGAATAAAGTGAAAAGAAAGCAATACACGGATCTAGCAATAGCAGTTTTACTTAAAAAAAATGATGATCTTTATGTTTTCAAGGAAAACATGCCCGCTTGTTAGAAAGGTTCTTTGGGGTTGAAGTATTAGAACCAACTTCGTTGTCTCATCTTTGTTTTAGTCAAGATGCTTCCGCTTCTCGTCGAATGTCTTCATCAACAATTATTTATTTTCTTTAATTTATCGCTTATTAGTTTTTCATCTCCATTCCGAGCTTCCGATTTCACCGCCGAATCGCTGCGGAGTGTTAGTCGTAGATATGTCATCGGGCTCAAGCCCAGGCCCGAGTCTAGAAGACTCCATTGTGTAATATTTATATGTCGATGTAATTGCAGTAGAATCAATCAATCAATCAATAAAGATTATTCAATAATATTATCTTACATGGTATCAGGCCATTAAGATCCACAAAACCTAAACTCTTCCACCGCCGCCGGCTACACGCCGGAGGTTCGGAGGGCTCCCTTTAAACTTTTTCTTTTCTCTTCTATCGATGGTTGGTATATGTTGATTGCCAATCGATTGTTTCTCTCTACCCTCTTCGATCTGACACTGATCTTCACCTTGTCATCTTCGATTTTCTTCTCGACCTTTTCTTTCAATGTCTTGTCATTCTTCTTCTTTTTCTTCTCGACCTCTTCTTGCTTCTCGTTTTTCATCATCATCATCTTCTTCTCCTTCTTCTTCTTGTTCTTCTCACCATCACCACACTTCTCACCATCTTTGTCACCGGACTTATCTCCATGGATCTTGTCCTTGATCTTGTCAAATATCCTTTCTTTCTTCTCACCTTCCTTGTGTTCGTATGATTTTGTGTCAATGTTTGTATTGTAAAGTGAGAATATATTTTGTGATAAAGAGTGTAGTGGTGCTATGTAAAGCCACTTTAATAAAGTGAAAAGAATAAAGTGAAAAGAAAGCAATACGGATCTAGCAATAGCAGTTTTACTTTAAAAAAAAATGATGATCTTTATGTTTTCAAGGAAAACATGCCCGCTTGTTAGAAAGGTTCTTTGGGGTTGAAGTATTAGAACCAACTTCGTTGTCTCATCTTTGTTTTAGTCAAGATGCTTCCGCTTCTTGTCGAATGTCTTCATCAACAATTATTTATTTGCTTTAATTTATCGCTTATTAGTTTTTCATCTCCATCCGAAGCTTCATGATTTCGCCGCTCGAATCTGCGAGGGAGTGTTAGTCAGATATGTCATCGGGCTCAAGCCTGTGCCCGAGTCTAGAAGACTCCATTGTGTAATATTTATATGTCGATGTAATTGCGAGAATCAATCAATCAATCAATAAAGATTATTCAATAATATTATCTTACATGGTATCGTGCCATTAAGATCCACAAAACCTAAACTCTTCCGCCGCCACCGCCACACACGGAGGTTCGGAGGATCCCTTTAAACTTTTTCTTTCTCTTCTATCGATGGTTGGTATATGTTGATTGCCAATCGATTGTTTCTCTCACCCTCTTTGATCCGACATCGATCTTCACCTTGTCATCTTCGATTTTCTTCTCGACCTTTTCTTTCAATGTCTTGTCATTCTTCTTCTTTTCTTCTCGACCTCTTCTTGCTTCTCGCTTTTCATCATCTTCTTCTTCTTCTTCTTCTTCTTCTTCTTCTCACCATCACCACACTTCTCACCATCTTTGTCACCGGACTTATCTCTATGGATCTTGTCCTTGATCTTGTCAAATATCCTTTCTTTCTTCTCACCTTCCTTGTGTTCGATGATTTTGTGTCAATGTAAAAGTGAGAATATATTTTGTGATAAAGAGTGTAGTGGTGCTATGTAAAGCCACTTTAATAAAGTGAAAAGAATAAGGTGAAAAGAAAGCAATATCGGATCTAGCAATAGCGGTGTGCTACTTAAAAAAAATAAAAAATGATGATCTTTATGTTTTCAAGGAAAAACACGCCCGCTTGTTTGGAAGGTTCTTTGGGGTTGAAGTTTTAGAACCAACTTTCGTTGTCTCATCTTTGTTTTAGTCTTTGAAGATGCTTCCGCTTCTTTGTCGAATGTCTTCATCAACAATAATTTATTTGCTTTAATTTATCGTTTATTAGTTTTTCATCTCCATCCGAAGCTTTGCGATTTCGCCGCCGAATCATGAGGAGTGTTAGTCTCAGATATGTCATCGGGCTCAAGCCGTGCCCGAGTCTAGAAGACTCCATTGTGTAATATTTATATGTCGATGTAATTGCAGAGAATCAATCAATCAATCAATAAAGATTATTCAATAATATTATCTTACATGGTATCGTGCCATTAAGATCCACAAACCTAAACTCTTCCGCACGCCCGCCGCCACTACACACGGAGGTTCGGAGGGCTCCTTTAAACTTTTTCTTTCTCTTCTATCGATGGTTGGTATATGTTGATTGCCAATCGATTATTTCTCTCACCCTCTTGATCCGACATCGATCTTCACCTTGTCATCTTCGATTTTCTTCGACCTTTCTTTCAATGTCTTGTCATTCTTCTTCTTTTTCTTCTCGACCTCTTCTTGCTTCTCGTTTTCATCATCATCTTCTTCTTCTTCTCCTTCTTCTTCTTCTTCTCACCATCACCACACTTCTCACCATCTTTCTCACCGGACTTATCTCCATGGATCTTGTCCTTGATCTTGTCAAATATCCTTCTTTCTTCTCACCTTCCTTGTGTTCGATGATTTTGTGTCAATGTTTGTGTATTGTAAAGTGAGAATATATTTTGTGATAAAGAGTGTAGTGGTGCTATGTAAAGCCACTTTAATAAAGTGAAAAGAATAAAGTGAAAAGAAAGCAATACACGGATCTAGCAATAGCAGTTTTACTTAAAAAAAATGATGATCTTTATGTTTTCAAGGAAAAACATGCCCGCTTGTTAGAAAGGTTCTTTGGGGTTGAAGTATTAGAACCAACTTTCGTTGTCTCATCTTTGTTTTAGTCTTCAAGATGCTTCCGCTTGTCGTCGAATGTCTTCATCAACAATTATTTATTTTCTTTAATTTATCGCTTATTAGTTTTTCATCTCCGCCTCCGAAGCTTCCACTTTCGCCGAATCATGCTGGAGTGTTAGTCAGATATGTCATCGGGCTCAAGCCTGTGCCCGAGTCTAGAAGACTCCATTGTGTAATATTTATATGTCGATGTAATTGCGTAGAATCAATCAATCAATCAATAAAGATTATTCAATAATATTATCTTACATGGTATCGTGCCATTAAGATCCACAAACCTAAACTCTTCCACACCGCCTCCTTGCCACACGCCACACGGAGGTTCGAGGGCTCCTTTAAACTTTTCTTTCTCTTATCGATGGTTGGTATATGTTGATTGCCAATCGATTGTTTCTCTCACCTCTTTGATCCGACACGATCTTCACCTTGTCATCTTCGATTTTCTTCTCGACCTTTTCTTTCAATGTCTTGTCATTCTTCTTCTTTTTCTCGACCTCTTCTTGCTTCTCGCTTTTCATCATCATCTTCTTCTTCTTCTTCTCACCATCACCACACTTCTCACCATCTTTGTCACCGCACTTATCTCTATGGATCTTGTCCTTGATCTTGTCAAATATCCTTTCTTTCTTCTCACCTTCCTTGTGTTCGAGATGATTTTGTGTCAATGTTTTGTAAAAGTGAGAATATATTTTGTGATAAAGAGTGTAGTGGTGCTATGTAAAGCCACTTTAATAAAGTGAAAAGAATAAGGTGAAAAGAAAGCAATATACGGATCTAGCAATAGCGTGCTACTTAAAAAAATAAAAATGATGATCTTTATGTTTTCAAGGAAAACACGCCCGCTTGTTTGAAAGGTTCTTTGGGGTTGAAGTTTTAGAACCAACTTCGTTGTCTCATCTTTGTTTTAGTCAAAGATGCTTCCGCTTGTCGTCGAATGTCTTCATCAACAATTATTTATTTTCTTTAATTTATCGCTTATTAGTTTTCATCTCCATCCGAAGCTTCGCGATTTCGCCGAATCATGCTGCGGAGTGTTAGTCTCAGATATGTCATCGGGCTCAAGCCCAGGCCCGAGTCTAGAAGACTCCATTGTGTAATATTTATATGTCGATGTAATTGCAGTAGAATCAATCAATCAATCAATAAAGATTATTCAATAATATTATCTTACATGGTATCAGGCCATTAAGATCCACAAAACCTAAACTCTTCCGCCGCCGCCGGCTACACGCCGGAGGTTCGGAGGGATCCCTTTAAACTTTTTCTTTTCTCTTCTATCGATGGTTGGTATATGTTGATTGCCAATCGATTATTTCTCTCTACCCTCTTCGATCCGACACTGATCTTCACCTTGTCGTCTTCGATTTTCTTCTCGACCTTTTCTTTCAATGTCTTGTCATTCTTCTTCTTTTTCTTCTCGACCTCTTCTTGCTTCTCGTTTTTCATCATCATCTTCTTCTTCTCCTTCTTCTTCTTCTTCTCACCATCACCACACTTCTCACCATCTTTCTCACCGGACTTATCTCCATGGATCTTGTCCTTGATCTTGTCAAATATCCTTTCTTTCTTCTCACCTTCCTTGTGTTCGGATGATTTTGTGTCAATGTTTGTGTATTGTAAAATGAGAATGTGATAAAGAGTGTAGTGGTGCTATGTAAAGCCACTTTAATAAAGTGAAAAGAATAAAGTGAAAAGAAAGCAATACACATGATCTAGCAATAGCGGTGTTACTTAAAAAAAAAATAAAAAGATGATTTTTATGTTTTCAAGGGAAAAACACGCCCCGTTTGTTTGAAAGGTTCTTTGGAGGTTGAAGTATTAGAACCAACTTTCGTTGTCTCATCTTTGTTTTAGCTGCTGAAATGCTTCCGCTTGCTGTCGAATGTCTTCATCAACAATTATTTATTTGCTTTAATTTATCGTTTATTAGTTTTTCATCTCCAGTTCGAGCTTTCGCGATTTCACCGCTCGAACTGCGAGGGAGTGTTAGTCAGATATGTCATCGGGCTCAAGCCTGTGCCCGAGTCTAGAAGACTCCATTGTGTAATATTTATATGTCGATGTAATTGCGGAGAATCAATCAATCAATCAATAAAGATTATTCAATAATATTATCTTACATGGTATCAGCCATTAAGATCCACAAAACCTAAACTCTTCCACCGCTCCGGCCGGCACACGGAGGTTCGAGGGTTCCTTTAAACTTTTCTTTTCTCTTCTATCGATGGTTGGTATATGTTGATTGCCAATCGATTGTTTCTCTCTACCCTCTTCGATCTGACACTGATCTTCACCTTGTCATCTTCGATTTTCTTCTCGACCTTTTCTTTCAATGTCTTGTCATTCTTCTTCTTTTTCTTCTCGACCTCTTCTTGCTTCTCGTTTTTCATCATCATCTTCTTCTTCTTCTCCTTCTTCTTCTTGTTCTTCTCACCATCACCACACTTCTCACCATCTTTCTCACCAGACTTATCTCCATGGATCTTGTCCTTGATCTTGTCAAATATCCCTTCTTTCTTCTCACCTTCCTTGTGTTCAGATGATTTTGTGTCAATGTTTGTGTATTGTAAAAGTGAGAATATATTTTGTGATAAAGAGTGTAGTGGTGCTATGTAAAGCCACTTTAATAAAGTGAAAAAGAATAAAGTGAAAAAGAAAGCAATACACGGATCTAGCAATAGCAGGTTTTACTTTAAAAAAAAAATGATGATCTTTATGTTTTTCAAGGGAAAACATGCCCGATTGTTAGAAAGGTTCTTTGGGGTTGAAGTATTAGAACCAACTTCGTTGTCTCATCTTTGTTTTAGTCAAAGATGCTTCCGCTTTCGTCGAATGTCTTCATCAACAATTATTTATTTTCTTTAATTTATCGCTTATTAGTTTTTCATCTCCAACCGAGCTTCCGCGATTTCGCCGAATCATGCGAGGAGTGTTAGTCAGATATGTCATCGGCTCAAGCCCGCACCCGAGTCTAGAAGACTCCATTGTGTAATATTTATATGTCGATGTAATTGCAGTAGAATCAATCAATCAATCAATAAAGATTATTCAATAATATTATCTTACATGGTATCAGGCCATTAAGATCCACAAAACCTAAACTCTTCCGCCGCCGCCTCCCGCCGCCGGCTACACGCCGGAGGTTCGGAGGGCTCCCTTTAAACTTTTTCTTTTCTCTTCTGCCGATGGTTGGTATATGTTGATTGCCAATCGATTGTTTCTCTCTACCCTCTTTGATCTGACACTGATCTTCACCTTGTCATCTTCGATTTTCTTCTCGACCTTTTCTTTCAATGTCTTGTCATTCTTCTTCTTTTTCTTCTCGACCTCTTCTTGCTTCTCGTTTTTCATCATCTTCTTCTTCTTCTTCTTCTCACCATCACGACACTTCTCACCATCTTTGTCACCAGACTTATCTCTATGGATCTTGTCCTTGATCTTGTCAAATATCCTTTCTTTCTTCTCACCTTCCTTGTGTTCAGATGATTTTGTGTATTGTAAAAGTGAGAATATATTTTGTGATAAAGAGTGTAGTGGTGCTATGTAAAGCCACTTTAATAAAGTGAAAAAGAATAAGGTGAAAAAGAAAGCAATACGGATCTAGCAATAGCAGTGCTACTTAAAAAAAAAAAAAATGATGATCTTTATGTTTTCAAGGAAAAACACGCCCGCTTGTTTGGAAGGTTCTTTGGGGTTGAAGTTTTAGAACCAACTTCGTTGTCTCATCTTTGTTTTAGTCAAGATGCTTCCGCTTCTTTGTCGAATGTCTTCATCAACAATAATTTATTTGCTTTAATTTATCGCTTATTAGTTTTTCATCTCCATCCGAAGCTGCTGATTTCGCCGAAGCTGCGGAGTGTTAGTCTCAGATATGTCATCGGGCTCAAGCCGGTGCCCGAGTCTAGAAGACTCCATTGTGTAATATTTATATGTCGATGTAATTGCGGTAGAATCAATCAATCAATCAATAAAGATTATTCAATAATATTATCTTACATGGTATCGTGCCATTAAGATCCACAAAACCTAAACTCTTCCGCCACGGCCACACACGGAGGTTCGGAGGATCCTTTAAACTTTTTCTTTCTCTTCTATCGATGGTTGGTATATGTTGATTGCCAATCGATTGTTTCTCTCACCCTCTTCGATCCGACATGATCTTCACCTTGTCGCCTTCGATTTTCTTCTCGACCTTTTCTTTCAATGTCTTGTCATTCTTCTTCTTTTCTTCTCGACCTCTTCTTGCTTCTCGTTTTTCATCATCATCTTCTTCTTCTTCTCCTTCTTCTTCTTCTTCTTCTCACCATCACCACACTTCTCACCATCTTTCTCACCAGACTTATCTCCATGGATCTTGTCCTTGATCTTGTCAAATATCCCTTCTTTCTTCTCACCTTCCTTGTGTTCAGATGATTTTGTGTCAATGTTTGTGTATTGTAAAAGTGAGAATGTGATAAAGAGTGTAGTGGTGCTATGTAAAGCCACTTTAATAAAGTGAAAAGAATAAAGTGAAAAGAAAGCAATACGGATCTAGCAATAGCAGGTGTTACTTAAAAAAAAAAAATAAAAAAAGATGATCTTTATGTTTTTCAAGGGAAAAACACGCCCCGTTTGTTTGAAAGGTTCTTTGGAGGTTGAAGTATTAGAACCAACTTTCGTTGTCTCATCTTTGTTTTAGCTGCTGAAATGCTTCCGCTTGCTGTCGAATGTCTTCATCAACAATTATTTATTTTCTTTAATTTATCGTTTATTAGTTTTTCATCTCCAGTCCGAGCTTTCGCGATTTCGCCGCTCGAACTGCGAGGGAGTGTTAGTCTGTATTATGTCATCGGGCTCAAGCCCAGGCCCGAGTCTAGAAGACTCCATTGTGTAATATTTATATGTCGATGTAATTGCAGTAGAATCAATCAATCAATAAAGATTATTCAATAATATTATCTTACATGGTATCAGGCCATTAAGATCCACAAAACCTAAACTCTTCACCGCCCGCCTCGGCCACACGTGGAGGTTCGGAGGGCTCCTTTAAACTTTTTCTTTTCTCTTCTCATCGATGGTTGGTATATGATGATTGCCAATCGATTGTTTCTCTCTACCTCTTTGATCGACACCGATCATCACCTTGTCATCTTCGATTTTCTTCTCGACCTTTTCTTTCAATGTCTTGTCATTCTTCTTCTTTTTCTTCTCGACCTCTTCTTGCTTCTCGTTTTTCATCATCTTCTTCTTCTTCTCCTTCTTCTTCTTCTTCTCACCATCACCACACTTCTCACCATCTTTCTCACCAGACTTATCTCCATGGATCTTGTCCTTGATCTTGTCAAATATCCTTTCTTTCTTCTCACCTTCCTTGTGTTCAGATGATTTTGTGTATTGTAAAAGTGAGAATATATTTTGTGATAAAGAGTGTAGTGGTGCTATGTAAAGCCACTTTAATAAAGTGAAAAAGAATAATGTGAAAAGAAAGCAATACGGATCAGCAATAGCGGTGCCGCTTAAAAAAAAAATGATGATCTTTATGTTTTCAAGGAAAAACACGCCCGCTTGTTTGGAAGGTTCATTGGGGTTGAAGTTTTAGAACCAACTTCGTTGTCTCATCTTTGTTTTAGTCACTGAAGATGCTTCCGCTTGTGTCGAATGTCTTCATCAACAATTATTTATTTGCTTTAATTTATCGCTTATTAGTTTTCATCTCCGCTTCGAAGCTTCGATTCGCCGAATCGAGCTGAGGAGTGTTAGTCAGATATGTCCTCGGCTCAAGCTCGGCCCGAGTCTAGAAGACTCCATTGTGTAATATTTATATGTCGATGTAATTGCGTAGAATCAATCAATCAATCAATAAAGATTATTCAATAATATTATCTTACATGGTATCGTGCCATTAAGATCCACAAAACCTAAACTCTTCCTCCGCCACACTTACGGAGGTTCGAGGCTCCCTTTAAACTTTTTCTTTTCTCTTCTATCGATGGTTGGTATATGTTGATTGCCAATCGATTGTTTCTCTCACCTCTTTGATCTGACACTGATCTTCACCTTGTCATCTTCGATTTTCTTCTCGACCTTTTCTTTCAATGTCTTGTCATTCTTCTTCTTTTTCTTCTCGACCTCTTCTTAATTCTCGTTTTTCATCATCATCTTCTTCTTCTTCTCCTTCTTCTTCTTCTTCTTCTCACCATCTTTCTCACCAGACTTATCTCCATGGATCTTGTCCTTGATCTTGTCAAATATCCCTTCTTTCTTCTCACCTTCCTTGTGTTCAGATGATTTTGTGTCAATGTTTGTGTATTGTAAAAGTGAGAATATATTTTGTGATAAAGAGTGTAGTGGTGCTATGTAAAGCCACTTTAATAAAGTGAAAAAGAATAAAGTGAAAAAGAAAGCAATACACGGATCTAGAAATAGCAGGTGTTACTTAAAAAAAAATAAAAAATGATGATCTTTATGTTTTTCAAGGGTAAAACACGCCCCGTTTGTTTGAAAGGTTCTTTGGGGGTTGAAGTATTAGAACCAACTTTCGTTGTCTCATCTTTGTTTTAGCTGCTGAAGATGCTTCCGCTTGCTGTCGAATGTCTTCATCAACAATTATTTATTTTCTTTAATTTATCGCTTATTAGTTTTTCATCTCCATCCGAAGCTTTGATTTTCGCCGCCGAATCTGCGGGAGTGTTAGTCTGTAGATATGTCATCGGGCTCAAGCCAGCCCGAGTCTAGAAGACTCCATTGTGTAATATTTATATGTCGATGTAATTGCAGTATAATCAATCAATCAATCAATAAAGATTATTCAATAATATTATCTTACATGGTATCAGCCATTAAGATCCACAAAACCTAAACTCTTCCGCCGCCGCCTCCGGCCGGCTCTGGCCAAGGTTCGAGGCTCCTTTAAACTTTTCTTTTCTCTTCGTCGATGGTTGGTATATGTTGATTGCCAATCGATTGTTTCTCTCACCCTCTTTGATCCGACACGATCTTCACCTTGTCATCTTCGATTTTCTTCTCGACCTTTCTTTCAATGTCTTGTCATTCTTCTTCTTTTCTTCTCGACCTCTTCTTGCTTCTCGTTTTCATCATCTTCTTCTTTTTCTCCTTCTTCTTCTTCTTCTCACCATCACCACACTTCTCACCATCTTTCTCACCAGACTTATCTCCATGGATCTTGTCCTTGATCTTGTCAAATATCCTTTCTTTCTTCTCACCTTCCTTGTGTTCAGATGATTTTGTGTATTGTAAAAGTGAGAATATATTTTGTGATAAAGAGTGTAGTGGTGCTATGTAAAGCCACTTTAATAAAGTGAAAAAGAATAAAGTGAAAAAGAAAGCAATACACAGATCTAGCAATAGCAGGTGCTACTTAAAAAAAATAAAAAATGATGATCTTTATGTTTTCAAGGAAAAACACCCATTTGTTTGGAAGGTTCTTTGGGGTTGAAGTTTTAGAACCAACTTCGTTGTCTCATCTTTGTTTTAGTCTTTGAAGATGCTTCCGCTTCTTTGTCGAATGTCTTCATCAACAATTATTTATTTGCTTTAATTTATCGTTTATTAGTTTTTCATCTCGATCCGAAGCTTTCATGATTTCGCCGCCGAATCTGCGAGGAGTGTTAGTCAGATATGTCATCGGGCTCAAGCCCGGTTCGAGTCTGAAGACTCCATTGTGTAATATTTATATGTCGATGTAATTGCCAGATAATCAATCAATCAATCAATAAAGATTATTCAATAATATTATCTTACATGGTATCGGCCATTAAGATGCACAAAACCTAAACTCTTCACGCCTCCTCGCGTCACGGCCATGTACGGAGGTTCGGAGGGTTCCTTTAAACTTTTTCTTTTCTATTCGCCGATGGTTGGTATATGTTGATTGCCAATCGATTGTTTCTCTCACCTCTTCGATCCGACAATCGATCTTCACCTTGTCATATTCGATTTTCTTCTCGACCTTTTCTTTCAATGTCTTGTCATTCTTCTTCTTTTTCTTCTCGACCTCTTCTTGCTTCTCGTTTTTCATCTTCTTCTTCTTCTTCTTCTCACCATCACCACACTTCTCACCATCTTTCTCACCAGACTTATCTCCATGGATCTTGTCCTTGATCTTGTCAAATATCCCTTCTTTCTTCTCACCTTCCTTGTGTTCAGATGATTTTGTGTCAATGTTTGTGTATTGTAAAAGTGAGAATATATTTTGTGATAAAGAGTGTAGTGGTGCTATGTAAAGCCACTTTAATAAAATGAAAAAGAATAAAGTGAAAAAGAAAGCAATACACGGATCTAGCAATAGCAGGTGCTACTAAAAAAAAATATATAAAAATAAAAAATGATGATCTTTATGTTTTTCAAGGGAAAAACACGCCCCGATTGTTTGGAAGGTTCTTTGGGGGTTGAAGTTTTAGAAGCAACTTTCGTTGTCTCATCTTTGTTTTAGCTGCTGAAGATGCTTCCGCTTGTCGTCGAATGTCTTCATCAACAATTATTTATTTGCTTTAATTTATCGCTTATTAGTTTTTCATCTCGATCGAAGCTTTTGCGATTACCGCTCATGCTAGGAGTGTTAGTCCAGATATGTCATCGGGCTCAAGCCCGGACAGAGTCTAGAAGACTCCATTGTGTAATATTTATATGTCGATGTAATTGCGTAGAATCAATCAATCAATCAATAAATATTATTCAATAATATTATCTTACATGCACGAGTATCATAACTATAGATAGATAGTCAGCTCTCTTCTTCGTATAATACAAAATTAAAAACCAAAATTAAAGAAAAAACAAAAAATAAATTATTTGTTTTTAATAAAATAAAAATACATTATACAAAAAATTAGAAAAAACCCCGTGCATGCACGAGCATTATAACTAGTGTTTATGAACAACAAAACAACAAGAAGGGGATGATGGTATGGAAAATCAATTTGGCAAAGCTGATAATGTTATTCCATTTAGATTGGATCTTTATTATTCATTTATCTTTCGTATATAAGACCTTTTACGCTGCTCAAAACAAGTGGCGGATCTAATTTAAATTCAAGATGCTTCTTTGATTTGGTCAAGTTAAAATAGCAATCGGTCGCCCAACCAACCGGTCAAATTTTCGGGTCGAATCGGGTCCAATTTAACAAGATGAGACAATAAAACATTGAACTAAATGCTCATTTTTTGGTTAAGAACATCAATATTGTAACTAAAACAAATACCGAAATTCAAACTTTTAATCAACATTCACATGATGCAAAACATCTTAACCTAAAAACCAATTAAAGTCCTAAACAATAAACCTTAAAATCTAAATAATCTATTAACAATTATAATAGTACAGTGGTACATTACATAACATTTCTTTACCCTTTAATTATTCATAAAAATTAGATGAATAAATTAACTAAAAGATAAATAGCTTACATATGGATTGTTGGATGAAGTGAGTCGATTATTAGAGTGTGTTTCCTTAAACCTCTTGAGACCGAATTGCCGATTAATGGATTTTATCTTCTCTTTAAAGTTAATTATGAGTAGTTATTAAATGTACTAATTTTTTTGTTATTTGAGATTTGAGCTAAGAATAGTTTATACAAAAAGTGAAGTATTTTTTAAAAAAGATTCTAAAGTACTAGTAGTTCCCAAATAATTTCTAAGGTGGTTCTTAAAGAAATTTCTATATCGCTTTTAAAAGTTTTCGTCGTTCAAAATAGTTCCCGCAAACCGCTTAATTATACATGAATCCGCCCCTGTTCAAAAGCAAACGTTGTCATTGCTATGTGAAAAAAAGAAAAGAAAAAGGCGGTCCTTTAACTTCAATTCCTGGCTCCACCCATGGTCTGTTAGATGATATGTCAAGCCACGTATCGCAAAACTTGTGATGTCTGATGTGAGATAAATTGGTTAAGTCAAGCCAAAAAAAGATAACGACCCATCAACATTTGAACCTAATCTTATTTATTTTCTTATTTTATGCATTTGTGTAAATAGATTTATGTAAAGTATATTGCATCAAATGGAAATTCTAAAGGTAATGAAGTACAACTTAAAGTTAAGCAGATTCCTCAACCGATAGAATCCACACAAGTCATCATTTGCTCAAAACATAAACAAACCCAAGCTAAGATACCTTCATCATATTGAAAACTCTGGCATCAAGAAAAGAATTCTTTTCCAACACATTTTCAATAACCAAACACAAAAGTTTACATGCAAAAGCAAAACATTGCTTCTTCTTTTGTGGATCCTTCAAACAAACTCAAGTTTAAACTTGCATACTTGCATTTATTCACAACTATTTTAAAAGTAATTTGATCTTCAATCATGTCAAATGTGATCAAGCAAATGAGGTGAGAAATTTTCTACTTTTTTTTGGTATCTGATTTTTTTATAGCGAACAATTTACATACTGGCATTTATTCACAACTATTTTAAAAGTAATTTGATCTTCAATCATGTCAAATGTGATCAAGCAAATGAGGTGAGAAATTTTCTACTTTTTTTTGGTATCTGATTTTTTTATAGCGAACAATTTACATACTTGCATTTATTCACAACTATTTTAAAAGTAATTTGATCTTCAATCATGTCAAATGTGATCAAGCAAATGAGGTGAGAAATTTTCTACTTTTTTTTGGTATCTGATTTTTTTATAGCGAACTTAACTATGATCATATGCAAACTAACCTCTTATATTAGGGTGAAATTTTCTGGCATTGAAGACGAAAATGAAGGTGAAACTTCACGTGTTAGAGACAGACGATTACCATCTCAAAAGAGTCTATCCTTTAAAGAAGGTAATTCCTGTTGCCAGAAGACATTTCTTATGGATTTATAGCTAGAATCAATAATGTTGTATACATAAAATGAGCAGATATATTCATAGGTAACATTATACTAAAGTCTTAAAAAAGTATTCAGCAGGGGTTGCCTCTATGTAAATTGTTCCCTAACTACACGAAAAGTTATAAGTGGTTCAATTCCCTTTGTGTCGAGTATCATAGCTAGGGGTTAATGAAGCCATTTTTGTGTATGTAGAAAACAGAAGAGGTCAAAACTGGTATAGAGGACAATCTTCACGTGAATTGACATACGATTATGACTCTGATTACTTGGAGAGCGACAAATTCCGAACAGCAGTTGCAGCAGCTGCATACGCCATTGTTTCAGTCGAAGAACGAAGAAGAGCAAGAAGACACCGTGATGATAGTTTGAGCAAACCCAAGAGGAAACAAGAAGATGGCACAGTTTCTGTGACAAGAAGGGCAAGAGAAAGAACCCTTTCTTCTTCTGCAAGTAATAAGATGAAGAACAAAGAAGACGATATAGTTCCCATATCAACTCCTAGCTTGTTCTCCAGGAAAATTTCAGGTACAATTAATTAGTTAAATTCCTTGATTACATAAAAAGGTTCACAAAAGTCATTGTTGTCTTTATGTAAACAGTATTTTAATAACGTGAAACCATAAATAAAACGTAATATTAGAGATTTTAATTAACTCGATAATCTGGTAGAATTCTATATAATGATCATGTTAGCATTTATTATTAATTTTACAAACAAAACATATATGTTGCTATTTTATGAAATTATCTTTATATCACAAAAGTGAAACATTTTTTAACTGTAGTTATTTTTTGTTGTATGTTGATGTTAACAGGCAAATTACACCATGATTTTAAATTTGATATACTCTATAAAAAGTCGATCGATGATTCGTGTCAGGTATTAATTAATTAGACTAACTAGTTTCGAACTTTGTCTGAATGAGCTACAGGATTGCAAGAAAAGGTATCAAGAGAAAGGACCAAATCTCCAGCAAAAACAGAAATCAAAGGTGAAACGCCAAGAGGAAGTACTGGTAATTCATCTCCGTTTTTTAAGGAGACTTCTACTTCTTTCGACAACCAAACAGACGAAAGAAACACCGGAAGCAGTTTTGCAAGTAATGCTGGTCAACAAGGCCCATTCCTTCAACTGAAGTCAATAGAAAGATTTCAGAACATAGACTGGAAGACAAAGACACCAAGGCAGAAGTTTGGGAGAAAACTGAAATGGAAAGGATCAAAGAACGGTATATTTCCACTTCTAAACTACCAAAGTTTGACATTTTAGTCTTCTTAACCCTTAGGTTACGACTTCCATCGATTTAAATAACATGAATGTGTTTTCTCTAACAATGAGAGAATGGTCAGGTACGAGAAGTTATCGCCAAAATACTTGAGTGGGAGAATGAAAAGAAGGCGAAAGTAAAGAAGAAGTTGTCCAGAAAACAGGTATTGTTTCTCATTATATTCTTCATAATAAACATGGATGCCACTGAAAAATAAATTGGAAATATGTTATTGAAACTTGTAGCAGGATGAATCGGAGAAGAAAAGGGCTAGAGCTTTGCAAAGTTACAAGACTGAGATGGAAATGATTAATCAGATTGCAGAAGGAGCAAGATCACAAGCTGCAGAAAACCGAAAGAAGGAAATACTGAAGGTTAAAGAGAAGGCGGACACGATTAGGTTAACAGGAAAAATCCCAACGAAAACTTGCTTATGCTTTTAAATCTTGACCAAGTTGATTCATGAGGCGTTCTCAAGATGAACAATACCATATGTGTAAATATGTATAGTTAATTATAATCATATGCATACTTACAATTGCTTATATTTCTTATCTTCCTTATTTTGCGTGAATATAAACTTCAACTGCTCATTGATGAAGTTGTTCTCGTCCTTGGCCAAAATTTGAAGCTTGAACATCATTTTGCCCCTAAACACCGTATGAAATGGTCTTCTAACCATGCATGTAGTCTTTGTTAAATAGCATAAACAGAGAAAGTAAATCAATGTAATCTCAACTTAAACACATGGATCGATCGATACAAGAAAAGCAAAATACAAATCAACGACTCCTCTTAACATGAAGATCATATATAAATGTTGGATTAATTCTACGTATATTTTTTCCAATCATAAGCAATTCAAATTAAAAGTAAAAAAAAAAATGTTTCTGATTCATTTTTGTAATAATATTTCATGCATGCACATTCTCGTTAAAGAAACATGCATGGGTCTTCGAATGTTCAAAACACCTATTTCTCATCCCCGTCCGGAGCCGCTGCGTGTGTTGTGGTCGTGGTTTGGGTGGTCTTGGTTCCATCAGCATCGGTTTTGGTAGTAGTATGGGTCGTTTCATAGTTATGAAGATAGTTTCCAGCTTGGTCCATATACTTCCCCACCCCTTGCTTCTCATCTACCACTCCATAAGAGGACGCTGCATCAATGACATCAGCGGCCGCACCAGCTATCTTACCCGTGTCTATCTCCTTGCCCGTCACGGCATCAGCCATTACCTTGGCGCTAGCCATAAGCTCAGAGTTTGATGGTTTGTCATCGGCCATGTTTTGTTTTAGAATTGTTACTTGTGAGGAAACAATTATCAAAAAGAGCTAAAGGGTGAAATAAATAAGGGGTCGGTTTCTATATTTAACCTTGGTGTTAAAGCGTATGTTACGGGTTGTTTTATACGAGTTAATGAATGTTGTGATTGTATTATTGTTAGCAAAAATGGACCTTGTCGATCCTTTAACTTGTCGCGATTTAAGGGCAATTCTTTCTAAAGTTATGTGTGGCAAATTCAGCTGTCTTAATTTAACATTATAGATAATCTTTTAACAATTTACAAACATGAACAATATTGTGCCAGTTTTGAAACCTAGACCCGTAGAAAAAGTTTTTTTAGGTTTTCATCTTGCTAGCTCTCCTCTTTTTTTTTTTTCTTTTCTTTTTTTTTTTTGTTGAGAAAATCAAGTTGCTGAATCGACTATCAATAATCGTAACCCCTTCATTGTTGTTGGAACCCTTGTGTTAGAACCGATGCTCTAGGTTGTTTAGACCTTATCTAGGATTATCAATAAAGCACAAATAACAATGAACAATATATATATGCACAGCGGAATAATCAAACTATCATTGTTATTATTAAGGTTTCTTCGTCATCATCATGTGTTCTACAAAACACATCTACAGCCCCGATCTTAGATGATCAACTCTAAGACGGTTACAATCTAACAGGGATCAATGATCCTTGAGGCTAAACACTATATGTCGACATTCACCAAAACCCTAGGCACCCCACGCTTGGGTTTTCCCACACACACACACCTTTGGTGTTTTACATCTTGACACTTTAAAACCTAATTCCATGTATCTCTTTATATAATAAAGATACTAGGGTTACAAATGACTACAAGGGACTAGATAATAAATACTTCTTTAGCAAGTAGGTCCCTTGTCTTTCTTTGTCTTCAATAGTCCTTCATCTTTCATGTATTTTGTCTTATCAACTTTAAATATAGTTTCCAGCAATCTTCCCCTAGTTGATAATGACAAAACCAAATAAGCACGAACAAGTATGTCATGAAAGATAAACAAACTTCCCCTTAAACATGCAATCACCAAGAATCTTCAAGTTGCAATCTTCTATGTAAATATTCTTCCCCTTTTTGTCATCTTCAATTAGGAGAACCGCGAATATAAGCAACTTTGATCTTGACCATCACAAATCATCACCACACGTCCAATTCAGCCATCTAATGTCTCAAATTACCCACCATGAAGTTTTCCGCAACTAAAAATGAACTTAAGACACTAAATACTTAAACCAAAAGTAATAATAATGAATTACAAGAGTAAAAATCTTCCCCTCGAATGATGCATGTAGATGGTTAAACATTGAACAATAAGCTTCCCCCGAAACCCATGTGTTAACCATCTTCTTGATTCTTCAAATCAGAAGCTCTTTGTAATGATCACTTGTGAAGAAAACCAAATATAACAAACTTGTTGAAGAAGTAGAATAACCCAAACGTATGTCTTATGTCTTGTACAAACCACATGACTCGAACGATATCCATGTATGGGGAGACCGCAATATCTTGACAATAATCATCGAGCACAATAATGTAACTCCTTCAAGTGTTTTGTCAATTCTTTGTCACAATAAGAATGCACAAAAATAAGAACACGATCTAAGAAATCCACTTCATCTTCAAATAAGTGATAAATAACCTCCTTCGTAATCAATTCTTCAATAGAAACTAAATACGAGCTTTTTAAAACCTTTAAGAACAAAAACCAAACTCCTCTTGTGTGTGTAAATCATCCAAACTTCAAACTTATCCGAGAACCAAAAATCATGTGTTGACCGATATCGAATGATATAAGCAGCGAAACAATGTATATCGAACAACATTAGCAGTAGAAAAATTTTCTCAAACAAACAACACTAACCAGTATATACTCATAATGTGAATCACCAATTTACTGATCCACTAGAGATAATCATCCATGACCCATCACATATTCACTATTTCAGCCATCTCAATAGTTTAAGAGTAGTACGAGCAAACCAATGAAGTATATATTGAATATAGTAAGTAGAAGCCACGTACCCATGAACCTTGGTCATGATATATTAAATATTGGCCAATCACAATCAGTACACCTGTTTACTACCTTCACAATATGCAGCTTTTGAATCCCATCGCACAACAAAGGTGAAAACCAAAAGACGACGGTGGTAACAAATTAGGCTAGCAGTGGTAACCAAGAACACTAGCAGGGGTAATGGTTAAACTAGCAGTGGAAACGAGTAGCCTAGCAGTGGAAACGAGTAGCCTAGCAGTGGAAACGAGTGAACATAGCAGTGGTAACTTTCTTGAAGGCAGTGGAAACGAAACATGCTAGCAGTGGTAATGATAACATTAGCAGGGGAAACGAGAAGCTTGATAGTAACTCAAATCGTAGCAATTGTTATCATATGATACTCTAATAATCCAAAGCTGCTTTCATCCGAGGTTATTAGACTCAAACAATTATAACCAACTTCCATTGAGAATTTAGAACAAGTATGCACGAAATCAAAGAAGTTGAGATCATAAAACCCTAAAATTCGACCTTGAAAAATTCATCGTGAGCCAACTCGACAAGAATAACTTTCGCATAAAAGTCGAGATCGACGATCCCTTCGTGGAAAGTTAGATGAGTATATAGAGAACGTCCACCTAAAATTTCACCCGATCCAACGGTTAACGAAAAAGTTATACTGTTTGAAAACCCGACCATAAGCATTACGAAAATTTTTCGATTCGAATTTCTTCATCTTTTTCGCCATTTTCTTCGAGAAACCTTGTAGATCCTAGATATCAAGAGCCACCCGCCTCGATACCACATGTTAGAACCGATGCTCTAGGTTGTTTAGACCTTATCTAGGATTATCAATAAAGCACAAATAACAATGAACAATATATATATGCACAGCGGAATAATCAAACTATCATTGTTATTATTAAGGTTTCTTCGTCATCATCATGTGTTCTACAAAACACATCTACAGCCCCAATCTTAGATGATCAACTCTAAGACGGTTACAATCTAACAGGGATCAATGATCCTTGAGGCTAAACACTATATGTCGACATTCACCAAAACCCTAGGCACCCCACGCCTGGGTTTTCCCACACACACACACCTTTGGTGTTTTACATTTTGACACTTTAAAACCTAATTCCCTGTATCTCTTTATATAATAAAGATACTAGGGTTACAAATGACGACAAGGGACTAGATAATAAATACTTCTTTAGCAAGTAGGTCCCTTGTCTTTCTTTGTCTTCAATAGTCCTTCATCTTTCATGTATTTTGTCTTATCAACTTTAAATATAGTTCCCAACACCTTGTTAAGATCAATCATCCATCAGAATCTGATCATCCCATAGTTAACTTAATTACTGACTTTATAGTATAGTTTTAATAGACATTTACAAGTCCTATGTATATTCTATGCCTGCATATTTTCATATGGGTTGGGCCCTTTTGTCCCAAATGACCCATACTAGAAAAGCAGTTAATATTGTTGACAGTTGCATTCCAAAAGTTGTGTCTGTTGATTCTCATGAACCAACACAAAGGCACCTCTTGGAAATGTATATATACTTCATTTCTGTAAAACGGTTATATCAATCAATTAATACAAAAGTTAGTTATTTCTAAATTTCCCTCCACATTTGTTCTATCCTACTGCATATATTCTGCATACATTCACTGCAGTTTAAGCACATTTCACAAACAATGGCCAACACCAATTCCAACTTAGATCCTAACTGGTCAAGGCATAATAAACATGGCCAAGACCAAATTAAGAATTGTTACAATTGGTATAAGGTATTATTGTAGGTGTGATGGGATGATCCCGCCTGCTAATGGATAGTATTTTGTCAAACAATGTGATAGTGATTGATTCAAGATTTAGGTGCCAACCATTGATAAAATATGGCAGGATAGATCGAATAAAACTATATTGTTATAAATAGTGGGAGCAAATGATCGATCACTGAAAGGTTATGAATTTTGGATGAAATTGAAGGTGTTGGAGAAGTTGGTTTAATGGTTTCTTGAGACACTACCCATTTTGATCACGATGGTGTAAAGTTTTTTTGAGCAACATTTTATAAATAAAAAAACTAGCAAGATACTAGATAAGAGTACAAGAGGGGATAAAGCGTTACAAGGGTAATCAAACCACTCTATCCAATTTAAAGAGTATTTTTTACATCTACTAGTAATCCAATTGAAAGAATATATGTTAATGTCGTTGAAGATGAGTTCTTGTAGGTCTCTTAGTGTAGAAAATGATGTTGTTTCTATATCACCATATGGATCAAATGGTAGTCCGGACTACCGCATCGAAAAACCGAGAATTTGTCTTAAAGGGGTGTGGTCCGCAAATGAATCAAATCATGTAAAGTGACGAAAGAGACATTCGAATCCTCCACCATTTTAGAACGCCTAGCCAAATTTCCTTAGCGACCTTGCAATGGATGAATAAATTCTCTTCCAATTCGATGCCATCATCACACAAGGACACCTCACGAGTCTAGGTCTATGCCTCACGATCAAGGTTGGAGCGAGTTGCCATCCTACCATTCAAAACCCGCCACGTGTTGATGTTGATCTTCAATGGGATGGCATTATTCCAAAGAGTTGTTGGAGATGGGGCATAAGGGTACATAGAGGTGATGTAGGAACGCATACCCTTAACCGTAAAGCCTCTCGAGTCATCTATAATACACTCCCATGCATCGTCTATGTTTAAAAGGTGTAATTGCGATAGGAGGCTAGTGAGGTTGATAAGCTCCTCCAGTTCAGGAGATGTTCTCGGCTCCCTACGCCAAGCCCAGTTAAAGAGCAGACCAGGAGGGGAATTCGGGTTTGCCGACCCGACATCTATATGGTGAGAAACTGAAATAACAGGGGTTGATATAATAGATACCGGAAATCTCTCACTAACGTAGCAATTTGGGTTAATATCGAGCTTGTGAAGTCGGGGAAACAAAACATGTGGTGGAACCTCCGACCAAGTATCATGCCAAAAGCTAGTCGTTTGGCTATTTCCTAGCTTAATCTTGAAGATCGAAGAGAGATTGATGTTTACTTTGAGAAGATCATCTCTAAGCCTCACGATATGGTACCAAACACCAGAGTTGGATCTTATGGGAGAGTTATCATTAAGGCAACCCGACGAGCCATATATAGAGCAGATAAGTTTGCGCCATAAAGCATGGTTCTCATCACGGAACCTCCACCACCATTTTGCCAGCATTGCTTGATTACAAGAACTAAGACTGCCGATACCAAGACCACCACGATCTCGAGGAGATAAGACCTTATCCCAAGCGATCCATACATTGTGATGCTTCTTACTAATGAGGAATGGTCAAAAATGGTGATTTGCTTCTTACTAATGAGGAATGGACATGCATTGTGATGCACATCTTTATTCCATTCTTCACGAATGGTGTGGTTGCTCTTTCCCTTTTCTCTTTCGGGAATGAGGACACCATCTTTGACCCCGGTATCATCCTTTATAGTTTCTACTATTAACAAATACCGCGGTTGTATCTCGTCGGTTTGGAACTTTCTGATGTTCATATGTGTATTAACACTGTGAACGAAAGTCCAATCGAGATTGGTTTTCCACTTTGCTTCCCCAAGAACCATTTGTAATTTATTGGATTTCACAAACACACTAAACCATGATCAAAGTATGCGTTTAAGTATGTTAGAGAGAAAGTTCTAGTGAGAGAGTGGAAGAGAGTTGGGAACTATAGTGAGAGAAAGGAAAATATTATTATGAGCTCCAACCTCTACCTTGGGAGGTAGAGTATTTATAGTCTTACAATAAACGCCACACAACGGGTGTGGATCGTGCATACAGTGGGTAAAGACCCGTCTGCATCCTCCACGGTGTTACTAAACTAAATACTACTTAACTTAAAATAACTACGACTACGAGCTTTCTAACGATTACATATACTGAGGTGACCGACTCTTTAATACCGGAATTTCTAATTCCTAACAATCTCCCCTAAGGAGGTCACCTCAAACATATACTAAAATTACATTGAATACAAACAGATATTACATTAGGAATTGTTCTTGTATTCTTGATGTAGTACTTTGTTCAAGCTCTTAGTCATTGATTCCACTCATTGCATGTTGGGTTAATCTAAGTGGAGGTCTTTACCGATCCACGTGATAATAATTTTGAGCCGCCTTTTGAGATCATCGACTATGAAAATCTCTCGAGACATCCATTGTGGTGTTGGAATTTTGTGATGTTGTGACATTCGGACCGACATGCTCACATTCTTGATCATGATATCTGTAACACCCCAACCCGACAAGGGTAGAAGTGTCACATTCTGGTGTCATATCAGAACATACAAACAAAATTTTATAAACGAAAGCCTTAAAGAAATGAAGTACCAAGTCATATAGACGAATGACTTATAAGGAAAATACAAAATCCAATATGACTGAAATAAAATAAATCTCCCAACGATAGCCCAACAAAATAAATCCAAGTAATAATGTATCTAGGGTTGGTCCACCAAATAATCCAACTCTCACCCATCAAAGCCCATCTTCAAAACCTAACACCGCCGCAGAAAAGAAATGCGGTGAGCTTAAAAAGCCCAAAGGAATGATATAACAAAACGAAAGCTAAATAAACGAAATACGAAATGAGACAAAGGAAACGGATAACAAAGTCACAGCGAAACGAGAACAATGAGTCAATGAGGATCCTGCAGAACACAATTATACAGATATCCAAAGCACATAAAACAAAGAGGAAGAAGCGAAGCAAAGCAGCGATGACATATAAACAAGCACATACAAACCAGACATACAAGAATAGAACATAAGCAACATAGCAGGCGTCGCATCCACACAACATATATCGCAAACAATCAATTCAGGAAATCAGAAAACATATAAGCCAAACAGATATCTACAGGAAAGCGGAAGCAATTAATTAATAAGTGAGCATGGTAATTTACACAGGTCAAAACACTTAGTAGAAAACATAACCGATATCATAACAGCAGTCAAAACATGGCAATCACACGTAACAAGTAGGAATACGGTATGAACATTATAATTAAATGAATTTAAATACATAGCAGGCAATTAAACAAGTTAACAAGCTAGACGTCATAAGTTGGACCATCTACCAAATCAAACAGTAGCATAAACAGAAATACCAACATGGCAGGTCAACAACAAGCAGATAAGGATACCACAGATAGTCATAGTCCACGAGATCAACTGAACGTAGTATACATAATAAACAGACAAAACTATCATTTACACATTAGCATGATCACCAGTCAATACAGAGGGTCACATAACAGTAAGATAGCATATCATCAGATGACAACAGGCAAATTAGATAACCGCATACATACATATCATACAGAGTAATCAGCATTCATATAAACATGAATATGATAATCAAATCCATAACATATAATAACCCGGTACGTGAATGGAACCATAGTCTGAAGTAACGGAATGAACGTGTGACAGATCAAAGCAATGTAATATATATATCTTAGTAGTAGAGTGAGTCATATAAGGGTATTGAGAAATAAACAAGTAATACAGATTATGGTGCGTTGGGGAATACAGAAGGTATAATATAGGTGTATCAAAAGTGTAAGGGTTGTCAGAAATCTACCCGAGCCCAGAAACATATCATATCATATCATAAGTAGCCATTGTATTCGGAGGGTGACCTCGAATACCATACATAATAGGAGGGAGACCTCAAGAATAAATGGAGTAGCTAGCTCCCGAATGTGAAGACGCGGATTGCACCCGACATCATTCACCAAACAAAGCTCCAATCGATCAAATCCTCTAAACAAATCAAATCTAGGATGCATCCATACGCCCCAAAACATATAATGGCCAAATCATATACATATAGTGAGCTCATAATCAAATCAAATGGGACGGTGTGCAACATCACTGCACACCGGAGTCATGCCATTGGTGCATCAATGACACGGTCGTTACCTTCCCGACTAGGAAACATATTTTGGCTCGGGTATCAAACTGAAAGGTCAAAGCATATTCATATCATATCATAAGGGTTCATATCAAAGTTCATATCAGAGTTCATATCAGAGTTCATAATCAGAGTTCATAATCAGAATATTCATAATCAGAAGTTCAGAATCATAACAAACGAATATCATAGCGAACAAAATCATATCAAAATATTATGTCGGAGTCATATCAAAGGATCATAGCATAGGGAAATCATAGCAAAGGAATATCATAGATGAAGCAAAGTCAAAGATTGAAAAGTCAGGAGACATCCCTACTGAAAAGGGATAGAATATCTGTACCTTATTCGGAGCAAATCACAATGAAAGTAAAATCAAGGAGATCAATTACGTCGCCCGGAACCTATATGAATTAGATAACGTTCTATAAGAATCGGAACCACTCGCATAAGACGGCTTTCCATTTTTAGCAAGTTTCCCATTTTAGTTATCTTTCCATCTTAAGTACTTTCTATTTTAGGCAGGTTTCTACTTTTAGTAACTTTCCATAATTAACAGGTTTCCATATTTAGCAGGTTTCCATATTTAGCAGGTTTCCATATTTAGCAGGTTTTCATATTTAGCGGGTTTAGTTACTAATTTCAAGTAAATAATGAAAATGAGTATTATAATGCTTTAAGGATCATTTATGACAAGTTACAAAAGTTTAGGGTTTAAAATGTCAATATTGCAAAGTATAGGGTTAAAAGTGTAAATATAGTAAGTTTACTCATTTTACTCATTTAATCCATTTAGTTAGTATATCAACAAGTTAATCCATCAAGTTTCATAATTTACAAAGCAACCCCTCAACTTTATTAAATCATGTAATTACAAACCCTAGTTTTAGGTTATGATTAACGAATCCGTTTTAAGCCATATTAACTTGATTAATACAAGATTACAAGACATCCTTATGATGATACCATTTCAATTCGAGACATCCTTCCACAAATCCATTTTATACGCCCCTTATGAAGATCAAAACACCCTTGTAGATCATTCGTTATTAATTCCATTTATCATATACGAAATCATATAATTCATAAGCTTATTAACCCTTAAACAAAACATATATATTTCGACATATGAAGAATCCAAAATCAGTTTCATATTCATTTTTACATGCCTTATTCGAATTACATATATTAATACTCAAGGTTTTACATATTCATGTTTCATTATTTCATGTGATAACATATTAATGATTTTATGTGATATCTTTATATATTACAAGCCCTAGATATCTTCATAGCCACGAATTGGATTAAGAAACAAAGAGGAATAGATTCAAGATGACGATACGTTACCCTTGTAGCATGTACGAGACAAGAACAAGAATCAAACCAAAAAGATCAAACCAAGTCTCCCTTGGCTTATCAAAACCCACGTACACCTTATAACACCCACGTCCAAGCTCCAATTCGTCCCAAACAAAATCACCACGTCCACCAATCGATTACCCACGATCACGAGCCTCCTAGGAACACCTTTGTTTGATTGAATTTTGAATGAAATGATGAAGAAATAATGGTGCCGCCACTATGATGAGAGAAAAGGAAACTTAGGGTTTTCTTGTGTATTTTGAAATGAAAGGGAATGAGATAAATGAGATTGATTTGAATTGATGTGATGAGTAAATGGGGAGAGGTTAAGGCCGGCCATCAAGGGGGTTTCAAGACCAATTCCAAACTTTCCATTTTATCCTTTCAATCATGTATTTAGTCCTCTTTCAAGTCTAGGTTAGTTATGTACCATTTGGTATGTTTAAAAGTTACTTAGACTATAATTATTCATGTTCATTTGATTTATATCATAAGTTACTTACTTTCATAATGTAAGAATATTATTAATCATATAACTTGTTAAATGATGTTGACGTGTTTCCCGAGTTGGTAAAATTTTAAGTTGGAGGGCAAAATTGTCATTTCACGCGATTTGAGATTTTAGGGTTTTACAATATCTTCTCATCAGAGTAACGGAAGCTTTCGTTGATTCATGATGTTGGCGCAGCAGAAAGCGTAAGCATGGAGTGAAAATATCGATTCATTGATGCACTTATCATGATTTCTTTTGAGATGAATGTGTAGTGTGAGCATGCGGCTATGGATTGACCGCTTCATTCGATCACCGCAAACGTAGGATGTACCGCATAAAACAGCTTAGCAATAAAGCAAACGAAAGTGTCTTTGATCACTTTCGTTGAATTGAGGTACACGCCCACGGTTCCCCGCTGATCAAGACAAGCACCGCCTCGCGATCGTGTAGGATTCCTAAGAATCTCCTTGATGTGGTTTCAGCAATGCTCAAGTCGTTCTCAAACCGAACATCTCAAAGAAGACAACACGGAGTGAGTGAACCAAATAATTTAAGACCACCGATTGATGAAAAGAGATTTGAAAACAATCGTATTGCTCAATAGAAATTGTTTTTGCAATACGACGAGGGTTTTATTGGAAATCAATTATCAATCATAAAACACCTTTGGTTTGAAAATTAGTACACGGTCGATGTGCTAAAGAAAAGAGTTATTGAGCACAAAGACCGGTTTTTCAAAGGTATCCACAATCCATAACTCGAACTGTGATTGATTCAAGAGATTGAATCGCCCATTGTTTCTCATTCATTGTCACATGGTTGATCTATATGATAGATCTCACCGCCACCTACCAGAGCTTGTTTGATGTTGGCTCCGTAAGGTTTTCCATCTTCATTGTGAATATGTTTACACATCACTTAGATGTTCGGCAATACCATAAGGATAATGCGAGGACTCAAGATATAATCTCTTTTCACATTGTGTGAAACAGAGTCTTCATTGAAAGTGTCCTAATGAGATTTATTGATGATCTCGTGGCTCTAGACTCAATTTTGTGCATATTTGGATCCCGTGTCAAGACTAGGAGAGGGTCTCCTTTTTCAATATCAACAATCTCTAAGAGAAAGTCGATAGATAATGTCGGTTCCTCATGAGAATGAAACAAGTCCTTTAAGAGGAACTTGAGTGGTTTGGAAAGTTGAAGTGCAGCAAGGCCACCGGGTCCATGACGCCTTGTCTTCAATACAGATGTTACCATCAAGAGCATATGAATTGAACCCGGTTTCGCCCTAAGGTTGAATAAATGGAGGGCTATTTGTTTTCACCCTTTCTCATTCAATTCTTTTAATTCTTCAACCTTCTTCAAGCTTACCGAGACTTCATAGCTAGAACCTTGTTGGGTTTGTTCCAATACTAGCCCGCCTCATCCGCACTCTTCCCATATCTCATTTTTCTCCTTTATCATCATACCTAAGAACTCTACACTAACTAGTGGATAGTCCTCGGTAGATCCCTCCGGTTCTCGCGGATCATGGGAACACATACCTAACCTTATCATCCTTATATCACCGCATATAAAGTAAAGTTGGTCGGTCTATTTGGTATTGTTCATCCGCCATTGGAACCAATTGAAAATCATTTGAAAATCAATCCGATACTTGTGATATATTATCAAAACATTTTGTACCGAATTGTTTTTGATATTTTTAGAATAAGTGCTCCCCTCAACATGTGCATGAATTGTTTGAAATTGTTTTGCACACGGAGGCAAGAGGAAGAAATTACTTTTTTATTACCATTTTCTAAAATATCAACATCACTTCCTAATCAAGACAAGTAGATAAAGCATTTTGGGAAGGATGAGGTTTTCATAAGTTTGCTCCCCTCAATATGTGCCTCGAGATTTGAATAGAGTTTTGCACATACTAGAGGAACCCGCACATTGAGATAAGTGATCACGTTATACATCATAGGTTTAAGATAGATGCTCCCCTCAACATGTGCATGGAAAATTTGAAATCGCTTTGTCACATGTGGAAGGAGAGCATGTTCATCATTATAAAATCATTTTTCCATTTACCGAATTATCAGTTTAAATCCAATTTAAATCACACATTCTCCCCTGATCACAATTATCAAATCATTTGAGAATTGTGATCTCTTATAGATTTAAATTAATTTTGAAAGCTTTTAAGGAGAAATGTGACTTGATTATGAAAGTGTTTTAACTGATAAGGATCGGATTTAAAGACTTTAAACTCCATTGGTAAAACATGCATGAATATCTTTTGAAAACAATTTAATGCCAAATAACTTTTAATTTAATTGAAATCATTCTCCCCCTCAATCAATGACATAGGTTGTTGATTGAGAGATTGATATTTTGACAAATAAGACCGATGATTATCAAAGATAGAGTTCGAGTTATTTTTCAAAACAATTTGTTTTCGAGATAACATGTTAATATAATCGAGCATGGAATTTGGTTGATAAAAGGCTTTTGATGAATGTTCAAACAAATTCTCAAATCTTGAAAACATGAAAAGCATGGCTCGTTTTTCTTTGAAAAGCGGGTTATCGCTCGAAATGACAATAAACCATTGTTTCTCTTTCTCCCAAAATATATATATATATATATATATATATATATATATATATATATATATATATATATATATATATTTTTTTTTTAAATTCGAACAACATCTAAAGTCCCGTGTCATTCTTTGAATGACAGCACAAAGACCGTAGATATTGTCGAACCGAGAAAAACATAACAAATTGACAATAATTTTTGAAGATTTTTTGAATTTTTCAGATTTTGAAGGTTTTATATTTTTCTATTTGATTTTTGAGGATTTTATAATTTTGTATTTTGTTTTTGAATAGATATATACAAGAGATAGATGAAGATAGACCTTTACTCCTCGTCTTCCTCCTCAAGACGCTTGAGAGTTTCGTTGAAGGCTTTTCAAGCCAAGACGTGGAAGAATAAACTCAAAACGCTCTCTTGAAGAGCTTTGGTGAAGATGTCTCGCTAACCGATATTCGACCTCACAAAATAGAGTTCCACCACACCTTTTTCCACTTGTTCCCGATGAAATGATGTCGAATGTCGATATGCTTTGCTCTTGAGTGTTGAACGTTGTTGCATGAGAGAGCAATAGCACTTTTATTATCACAAGACAGAGGGATTTTGTTGAATTGAAAGCCATAGTCGATAATCGAGTTCTCATCCATAAGATTTGAGCACAACAGATGACATGGCTATGTATTCACCTTTGTAGAGGAAATAAAAGTACTCATTTGCTTTTTTGAAGACCACCACAAGCTTATCACCCAAAAACCGAGCACCTCCGGATGTACTTCGACGAGTATCTTGACACCGCATGATCAAGATCTCGATAGGTCGTTAGTAACATACCGGTGTCCTTCGGGTACCAAAGACCCATGTTGATGGATCCTTGAGATACCGAAGACCCGCTTAACCGCTTCAAGGTACTTTTTAGTAGGCTTAGCTCGGTATCTAGCACACATGCAAACAAATAACAAGATGTCTCGGTCTACTAGCGTGAGATACATCGTGATCCAATCATACTACGATATTTCGCTTGGTCAATCATGATCCCCGAGTGGTCCTCATCTAGTTTGGTTCGATCAATCATGGAGTATCAACAGGTCACTTGAATCAAATCCAAATTTCTTTAAGATCTCGGTTGCATATTTAGATTGATTTATGAAAATGCCTCCTAACTTTGTGAAATTTGTAATCCCAAGAAAATGACATTTGACCCATCATTGACATTTGAAATTTTGAACTCATTTCATTTGAAAACGGTCACACTCATTGGGGTCACGAGGCAAAGATGATATCATCAACATAAATTTGAACATGAATTAAATGTTTGCCGACTTCCGGTGAACAATGTTGGATCAATCGCCCTTTGCTAAATCCGTAGATAGAAGAAACTTTGACAAAGTATCATACCATGCCCTTGAGCTTGTTTTAAATCGTAAAGAGCCTTCTTCAAACGATAAACGTGAGTAGGATGCTCTTGATTTACAAATCCTTCAAGTTGGTCGACGAGACGACTTCTTTAAGATCTCCGCTCGTAAATGCCGCCTTCACATCCATCCGATAGACTACCATGTTCTTACTAGCAAGATTTGCCAAAAGATTCGATTGCCTCGATTCGAGCAACCGAGCAAAAGATTCTTCAAAGTCAATACCCTCCTCTTGACGATATCCTTTAGCAACTAATCGAACCTTGTTCTTCAACACATCACCATGCTCATCAAGTTTCACTTTGAAGATCCATTTAAGAGCAATAATCATAGCACGCCTCGAGCGTGTACTAACTCCCATACATCAAGTCGATCAAACTCATGAATTTCATCTTGCATGGCATTGAACCGCCTATCTTCATTCATGGCGGTTTTAACATCTTTTGGTTCGATCTTAGATAGTACGGAGTTGAAGAAGCACCATAAGGCATCTGTTGCAAGTTGTTTCCGTGTTGATACACGGCGAGAGGGATTTCCAATGATGTTTTCTAGAGGATGATCGTGAGTCCATTTTCTAAGGTGTTCATGTGGCGCTTGTTGAGGGACCGAGGTAGCAGAGTTGATGTCTCCTCAAGAAGATGGTTCGATGATGATTCAGAGCAAATATGTTTTCAAATGGAGCATCTTCGTGAGTAGCAAAGGGATTAACTTCATCATTGAGGCCGTAAATGCTCCATGATGTACATTTGTAGAATGATAGTTTGTTGATGAGATCAAGGATCAGAACTGGTGCTTCTTGACTTAAAGATATTGAGACCGAGGGATTGACTTCATTCTCGTGAATATGAGCACCTCTGTTGTAGGAATCGACACCTCATTAGTACTTGGATCATAAAATTCATCAAACATAGGATCAAACAATTTCTTTAAATCATCTTCGATGGAGGTACATATGGAGTTTCTTGAGAAGAGTTTGGAACAAGGGATGATCCAATGGGACTGTTTTTGAAGTGTGGGTCCCGAATCGAATTGTCCAGAGCCATTTGACCGGTCACCATCAAACGTAACGTGAATTGTTTCCATGATATTTCGGGTTCTTTTGTTGTAGATTCGTATCCCTTTTGTTTGGTGCATACCCTACAAAAACTCCAATGTCTCGCTTTAGCTCTAAGTTTGCCTAAGTCTTGACCTCATTAGTTGGATAACACAATGCACCAAACACACGAAGGAAAGAGAGATTAGGTTTTCTCGTGTGGACAAGTTCATATGGAGTTTTTCCATGAACAAGGTGAATCGTGGAACGATTTTGTGTGTAGCATGCAGCCGCAATAGCTTCAATAGCTTCAGTAGAAACATTGGAACCTTTGAGTAAATCAAGATTGTTCTAGCGGCTTCTACAAGAGTTCGATTGCCTTTCAACTACACCGCTCGCTGAGGAGTTCGTGGAACACTTCTTTGATGGTCGATTCCAACGCTTTCATAAAATTCACTAAGTTGTTTGTTGACAAACCCGCCCATTGTCTGCTCGATAATTCGACGGTTTTGTTAAGTCGAACTCGCACTGCTTGATGAGTTTGATGATGATATCGAGTTTCATCCTTTGTCCTTAAGAACTTGACCGTGTGAATCTAGAGTAATCATCAACCACAACTAACACATATTTCTTCCCAAAGATATTTTGCACCCTCATTGGTCCACATAAATCCATATGAATCATATGAAGAACTTCGTGATGAGTTAGTAGGTTTGGGTTTATGGGCATACTTCTTGCTTTTTCCCAATTGACATGTCGAACAAAGATGATCCTTTTCGTACTTGAGTCTAGGTAACCCTACAACTAAGTCCTTTCTCGTGAGATCATTGATGGTGCCGGTTCGTGTGATTGAGGCGACGATGCCATAACCATGACTTTGTTTTCGAGGCCTTTGACAACAAGCAAATAGAGAAGACTTCATCATATCATCGATAGAGATGGTGTAAAGATTTGAACCACGAGTTCCTCGTAACAATTCCTTACCATCAAGTTCTCTAACAAAGCAAGTATGTTTTCTCAAGGCTACTTAGATCGTAATCACAAAATTGACCAACAGAGAATGATTATGACCAAGACCTTCCACATAGTATACTCTAGAGATGACACTATCACCAACAACATAATCACCATAACCCATAATTGCACCGAAATGATCATTTCCGAATCTAATCGTCTCGATGAATTTGCTCACGGTTCATGAGCCGTGACCGTCGCCAAATATATGTTTGGAACAACTGAGTCCGTGTACCACGTAACGATTTGAACGATCCGCAGCTGAACATGCATAAGAATGGATAATCGATAATTGGGATCCCCATGCAAGAATGGGTTCCATTTGGTTAGTAACACTGGTTGGAACACCCACATCGTAAATAGAAGCATTCATATCGTAAGATAAGGCAATGGAATCATTGTGAATAGATGCAAGATTAGTGTCTCAGATAGTCCTGCTCACAGCAGTGCTCACTTCTTAAGGAATAGATCTACCAAGAGGCATCCATTTTCTAGTGGGCATTGTCTCGATTAGTCTTACGACCAACGTGTATCCAATAATAGCCTATCTTACTAAATGTTCTTCCCGGTTTCCACTGCTTTCTAAATTTCTTTCGCTTTTGCCTTCTAGCCTTCTTAGCATGATTTTTAGCATTAACAATATTAATTGGACAATTAACATCATTAGGCAAAACATTAACACCACATTCATGATTAGAAATGTAATTCAAGTAGACATTAATACAAGGTTTGCAAATAGTATCGAATTCAATTAATTACAAGACGCCTATGGCTAATACTAGAATCAACACGATTCGCTTTATTCGCTCAAACTTAAAGTTCCTAGGTAGGTCTTCTACTTTCTTCCAATGCACATTCTTAGCTTGCAGGTCGTGTCCTTCTTTGTATTGTCTTGAGACTTTGACCGCTTGCTTTAATGTCACCGACACTCTGTAGGGAATGGGAACATTAGTTGGTTTGGCTACTATTTGCTTCACCGCTTAGATGTGCCGATCTAAGCTACATGCAGCACACTAAGATTAACTTTTTAATACTTGAATAGTGGGATTTGAACACCTAGAGGGCACACTCGAGTTCACATTCTTAGCACTAATGATTTGAAATCGAACTACTTGAAGGCACATTAGGGTTCACATTCATAACATTTGGCATTGAGTGACTTGCATGCTTGGCACTAGGCATAGAACACGGTATCAAGGGATTGACTTGCTCACCTAAGGTTATAGGGCAT
Organism: Chrysanthemum lavandulifolium; assembly: GCA_022545495.1. NCBI lineage: Eukaryota > Viridiplantae > Streptophyta > Magnoliopsida > Asterales > Asteraceae > Chrysanthemum > Chrysanthemum lavandulifolium. The sequence goes on from CM040246.1 coordinate 106,229,392, forward strand.
ATTGTAATTAGGCATTCTAGAAGTTCTTGAGATCGTTTGGCATATAAGCATGCATGGCCAATTGCATTATCATCCGGTTTCTCTAACTTATCCTCTTCTACAATCTCACGGAGACATTCTAGGTCGTCTTTAAGGTATGAGAAATATGTTTGAATAGCAAGTTTGTTATTCCTAAGATGAGGAGGAACATATTTCATGCATAAAGCATATTTATTACGTATATGTACCTTTGATACACCATTCTCCCATTGGTCATTGGCATCTTCCCTTTACCCGACTATTTAGATTCTCAATTTCCTTTTGTAACAAGGCTACCGATTCGTTATTTTTGTTACGAGTGACCTTTATAGATTCAAATAATTCATTGAAATGACGTTTAACCTTTTCATTTTCTTCAAGGAAAGCCTCATTTTCCTTTTGTAAAGCATTTACTAAGTTTTGAAGATGAAAGTTTTGAGAACTCGAGAATCTAAAGGAGGAGGCATTTGGGGACCAACACATTGTTCGCTTGACCCTTTAATTGAGAGATTTGGGCTTTCAACCTTCGATCGTGTTGCAATGAGCTTGAATCTGCTCATCACGCTTGTTAATTTGAAAACCGCATCAAACTCGAGCATCCGAGGATGTCTTGATATTTGAAGTTTTGACATTTTCTTTAAGATGTTGATATTTTAGTTGTAAATTAAAATGCTCAACTTCTAGTTTAGAAAAATGTTTAACCAAATTGTCGTGATCATCCAGCTCAATTTTCTCATTTAGTTCAAAATTAGATTTTTCAAGCTCAATGACACGATCATGGGAGACTTTCAAAGCAATGACGCTTCATGGAATCGAGAAGCGAATAGAACAGCTTAGTGGCAGTAGAACACATCTTGAGCAATACATTCGTAAATCGTGTTCTCATTTAGTGTATGCAAGTTCTTCCTCTCAATCTCATTATATTTTAGTGCTCGCTCATAGTCACTAACCTCAACTATCATTGCATCAAATTCCTTTTCCATTCCCTTAATATCAAGATATATCCCCTTTTAAGACTCTCAAAGTGATCTTTTAGAAGTTTAAAGAAAGGCATGACCTCGCTTAAATAGCATTCTTTCATTTGCTCAAACCCCTTTCTCCTTCGCTTATACCAAAGGGTGTGATCCTTTTCTTGCAAGTTTTCTCAAAATCAACAAATAGTTGAAAGATAACATATTGGCTAATTAAGGTCTTGCTTTTAGTGGCAATTGTTCTAGGAACAAGATGCATTGGTGTATTAGAGGATACACAATGCTTCTAGGCATTTTCCAAAGGGAGGGTTTGTTTCAACAATATTTTCATTTTCTCGCTTATCTAGATCTACTTTCCAAAAACTTGTTCGGAGTCAACAATGTCTCGAGGCTTAAACTTGTTCAAGGAAATCCAGCTTTTCCTTCTTGTAATCATGGGTGTGATCTTTATTTTCTTCTCTTTACATTTAGGATCATCTAATTTCTTGTTCATCTTTTCCCTAGTGACTACATCTCGATTTCTTATCTTCCTCAAAGGCACTCAACGCAACTAGGTTTCGCCTAGGTTTAAGGATTTCATTGCCATCATAAAGAACCTTATGAGCATTTCTAGCCTTTTAATAACCTCTGATTTGGTTCCTCAATAAGGGGAATGCTATGCTTATCGCTAAGACTCTATGCTTAGTGATCATGTGAGCAATCAATGGTGTTCCTTGTATGTACAACTTGTTTTCAAGTTTGTTTTTCAAAGTTTTCGATTAGAAAATCTTTCAAGAGTTTTGATTCCTTTGTATTAAATTCTTGCTTGAGCATTTTCATATTTTCTTGAAGTTCTTGTTTTGCTTAGCGCTTTAGAAAGCTTTTCTTGCAAGGAATTTAACTCTTGTTTTAATACTTTTCTCGAAAATTACTTTTTCTAATGATTGTACACACTTGGTCATCCATTTCCTGCTCACGAGTGGTCAACTCAAATTTTGCACGTTGTTCATAAATAGCAACACGCTCTTTATAGGCATTTAGTTCGTAAATTACGTAATCATCGTGGGCACATGCAAGTATTCATCAAAGATATAGTCATTGTTGATCGCAGAAGATGCATCACTTGGTACAACTTCACTTTCACTTTGTTTCACATATTGATCATATGGGACAACATTGATATTACCCATATTTTCAATATTTGATTCAATAGTTTCGCTTAATTGTACTTTGTCATGCATCTTTGCACATCAAGATCATCGATAGTTTTAATACCTCCGAGATGAGTTTGTCTTTGGATGGGCCACTTGTGGTGAAGATGAGACCTTGGGAGAAACCATTGTAGAAATTCTAGCCATAAAAATTGTGTGTGCAGAGGTCCATCATCCACATCGAGTCGTATGCATCACAATCAACGACTTGAAAGGCATTCGATGATTGTGACCTATTTCCGAACAGTCGCTCATCCACATCAAGATCATAGGTCTTGGCATTGCCTCAAGAAGAAACAACAACCTCTTCATCCAAAGCAAGACCATTATCCCGAGCTTGTACAAGCAAGATCTTATCTCTCAAGTAATCAAGATTCTGGACGCTTTGGAGATGTGCGCCTTGCAATGTGTCCTCACCACCACAGCTTGTAGCATTTGATCGGCTTAGCTTGACCTTGATTACCATTCCTTCCTCGATTCGACACCAACATAACCTCTACCCGCTCCACCTCTTCCTTGATCATACTGCCTTTCCCGAATCGGTTGCACCACGATCCTCCCATCTTTAACAAGAGCTTGATTGTGTGGGTTAGATGTCGCTCGAGGTTGTTGTTGGTTTGTGGGAGAGAATTCATGTTTTGACTAATTAGAAGAGCTAGTTGATTAATGATGTTACCCACGTGTGCATCAAAGATCGCCTTGTTTGAACATAGGATCGAATGAGTTTGTGATTACCATTACCCATGGGTATGACTTGTGAGGCTTTGGTTGTGATTCCGATGTTTGAGTAGAAGGCGCTTGAGTCATTAGATGAGCTTGTTTCTCCTCGGTTGGTTTTGAACCGATTAAGAATCATCTTTTCAAACATGGCATGTCTCTCATTCAAGAAGGAAGGCATAGAGTTGCTCATAATTCAGATTCTTCAATCCTTTAGTGAGCTTCACGTATAACAAACTTGTGCCATTCGGGATTCATGTTGTTCACAAATTTTGAGTTCAAATTTGAATGTTAGGCATAGTCATTCGATGTTCCTCATATCATTCACCGCCTTATGAAATCTCACATAGTACTCATAGACACTCTCATCCGGTTTCATCTTGAAGTGTTCAAATTCATCATAGAGTTGTGATTCTCTGCCTTCCATAGTTAATTCGTAACCCGAGAGAAGCATCTTGACATTATCCCATAACGCTTTGCATCGGTGTTGTGATTGATCGCCTTGTAGATGTCTTTAGGAAGACCTTGAAGAACAATGTTAAGCCCCGATATCGCGATCGAATCTCTTGTTCTCCTTATCATCAAGCTCATCATACATTTTTGGTCCGTCCATTCCAGAAATCGTAGTTCCATCTTCAAGAAGATTGGTACATCTCTAGTCGCCTCAACCCGATACGGTCCTTCATCAATGGATTTGAGAATGTTGACTCCATTTTCCTTTCCAAGACAAGACAATCTAATTCGTTGAGCCCAAGAGTCGTAGTCGGCTCACAAGCATGGGTGGACGAGTATCCAACCACCGCTGAACATCCTCGACAATAAAGGAGATGATAGTAGGAACGCTTGTAGACATGTTTCAAGCTCTACGGATTTTACAATTCTTTGATTAAACCGGAAATTGATTCTTTCACGGGATTTTACTAAACCAAAAGAACAACCGTAAGAATGTAACACGAAGAAGAAAAAGGTCTAAATGAACAAGTCGCTAAACACACAACTCGCATAAGCAATCAACTCGCAACACACTCAAGTCGCCTAATTAATCAAGTCGCTAAATAGCCAACTCGCTTTAGTCTCAACTCGCAACACAATCAACTCGCTTGAACACTAAGTCGCTTAAGTTAACTCGCTAACGTTACAACTCGCTAAGTAGCAAGTCGCTTAAGATCTCAAGTCGCTTAAAGAAACAACTCGCTTAGAACCCAAGTCGATAAATATCAACTCGCTAAACAAATAAGTCGCATGTACCAACTCAGATCAAATAACAAAGCAACTCGCTTTGAAGAAACACAAGTCCGAGACTCAACTCGCTTAGTCCTTTTACACAAATAACCACTTTATCAATCCAAAACAACCAAACCACGATGATTTAAGCCTTCCAATTCAAAACATAAACACTTATGATGATCCTAAACACAAAAGTACAAGCAAAATTCAAACTTTACCACTAGAATTTGTTCAAATGAATCAAACTCTCCTAAACCCTTAATACACCAAAACCTTATGAAATCCACCAAAACAAAGAGCATGAAAGATGAGTGATCAAACCATGGCTCTTGATACCAATTGTAATTTATTGATTTCACAAACACACTAAACCATGATCAAAGTTTATGCTTAAGTATGTTAAGAGATGTTCTAGAGAGAGTGGAAGAGAGTTCTATAGTGAGAGAGGAAAATATTATTATGAGCTCCAACCCCAGGGAGGTAGGAGTATTTATAGTCTACAATAAAACGCCACACAACGGGTGAGATCGAACAGGGTAAAGATCTGGCCCTCCATTACTAAACTAAATACTACTTAACTTAAAATAACTACGACTACGAGCTTAACGATTACATATACTGGTGACCGAGAATACCGGAATTTCTAATTCCTAACACCATTGAGGGATCGAGTCAAGCTAGTGACTCGATAATCAAAAACGAGCCACCACATGGGTTTTCACCCGTGAGTATCACCCTAGTGGGGGAGTCGTTGTATATAAGTACTCTAAAAAAAAAATGTGTATATATCAAAAATAAGATAATGGCCGTAGTATTTCCCTTTTATATTCTATGTTTCGCATAACCTCTTTGAATATTGAGGGCAATATTCATTTCTAGTGTGGGGAAATTCTCACGTTTTATCATGTAATTATACCACCCATTTTTGGCCAAAAAAAAAAATTTTTTTTGGAGTAAGTGTTTTCACTTACTCAACAAATGGTAAAATGTCTAACCCACATAAGGATTGGCTAATCCAGAGCAAACGGCTCTTGGTAAAGATATATCAAACCGATGGCTTGCAATTTGCCCAAAATTGTATGGTGTTCAAATTTCATATATCTTTAATTAGTGAAGAGTTGAGCCCGCAAGTTTATGGCTTGTGGTAAAGGCAGTGGAAAAGCCATAATTGGTAATCGACTCACCAAAGATAATATTGATAATTTATCTAAGAGTTCCCGTAAGCAAACGGCTTCGGTAAAGACAAATCAAAACCGTTGAAAGTCGGTGATTTACTCAAAATCATTTGTTATCATTGTGCCAAGGTTCTTACTTGAAGAAACAATTGGCTACTCCATAAGTAATGGCTTTTGGTAAAGAGACTAAATCCATTAAGTTTTCTTAAAAGATTGCTACGGACTAGCAATATCTTAGTGTGGGGATTGATGAGTGTGCAATACTCATCATTTTGTACCGCTTAGAATGCCAAAACATCCGAAACACTCGTAAATGCATCAAAATGGTGAAAATATCACAAATAAGTGTTTTATGTGTTTTAAATGCAAAATACCAAAACAGTGAAAACGTATCAAGTTTGCATGATTGGCGCTTTAGTCCCCAAGTTTCAAAAGTTGTCAAATCTAGTCCCCGGTAAATCAAAATTAAGAAAATGTCATTTAAGGTCCATGGATTCAAAAGTTGTCAAACAAACCCTTCAAAGTTTAAAATTGCATAATTACAACTTTGGTCCCTTAACTTTGAAAATTGTAATAAAAGGTCCTTGGAAATTTAAAATGGAAAATAATCAAATATGGTCCTTGTACTATTAAAGTTTGTCAAGAATGGTCCTTATTATAACTTTAGAAAAGTGGCGCTTTGGTCCTCACTTTGCACAAATTACATGAATGGTCCTTGTGTTTAATCTATACCAAACGGACCTCTTTGTTATTACTAAACCCAAAACCAAATCCAATCCAATACCCCACCGGCCCAACACCCAAGCCCAACCCGTTATTAATATCACTCGGTCAAACCAAGTCAAACGCGCCAAAACCGTAGACACCAGACATCTCCTTCACCATCACCGTTAAACCAAAACCAGAGTGGTTTTCACCTTTCCACCTCACCATCACCTTTACACCTCTCTACCCACTCCCCTAACACCTCCACATCCCACCAAATTGCATTAATTAAGAAAACCCGCTTAAGACTTTTTGGCGCCAAAATTGACAAATGGCGAATTTGATGAGTTGGAGAGATCCAATGGCTAGAATTAAGGGGAAAGACTCGAGGTCGACAAAGAGTGGAAAAGATCTTTAAAAGCAAGAGATGAAGCAATGTGAAGAGTATCTAGTGTAACTTTAAATTTCTTAGTCGCTTTTATTATTTCAAGCTTTCCAAGGTAAAACTTAGCTTTGAAGCACTTTGTTTAAGCAATTTTAAGTGTATGTGAACCTTTTCGCTTTCAATTTCAGCTAAATTTCAAGTTTCAGCTTATGCAATTTGTCTTGTTTAAAATCTCAAAATGATTGAATGTTGTTAATAGTTGTTGTCTTGGACTCATAAGCTCACTTAAGCTCCTATAAAGCTTTTCTAAGCTTTTAGAAACCTTAAAATCATTTTTAGTATCAAAAGAAAAAATACTAAAATACCAAATAAATTAGTGAAAAATATAAAATCAAGAATGAAGAAGAGAAAATGGAGCAAGGTGAATTGTGGATTGCCTTGGGTTTAGAGCTTCTTGGGAAGCTATAGGTTATGTTCTCATCCTTGGTTCTCGCTTTATGCTTGGAAACCAATTTGTAAGCCTTTTGCTCCATTTTGTCATCTCACTGCTTAAGTATTCATTAGCTTAAAGCTTTGTATGTTTATGTTTCCTAGTTGTAGTTAAGTGAAATTAAGCATTAAAACAAGTTACTTGTTCTTTTTAATTTATAGTTACTAAAAATCTTATTTTAAACAGTTAATATAGCCTAATTGTCATTTCTTAGTTTTATGATGTTATTGTTGTTGTTTAGTGCTTATATAGTCTAATTAAGTGATAATATAAAGTCTCAGAATCAAGTGCATGGTCTAAATCTTTGAAACTCTTTGAATCACAAAAAGCAGTCTCATAAAGGACTGCTTGGTTCTACTTTGTTAACGTGGTAGAGCTTGTTTGTGTTGTTGTTCTTACTTGTTTCATGTCATATTAGGTTCTAATAGCTCAAAGGCAACATTAAAAACTAGTCCTTGTTTGATAAAAAGTCAAAATACTCTTTAATCTCACACCATTAGTTAACCGTTAGGATTTAAAGAGTAAAAATCATCATAGTTGCTTAAAACTTGTTAACATAGCTTAATCTTATCTTATTATAGCTTAATATATCATAATCATGAGTAGGATCAATCCAAAGTTCATTTTAGTCAACTTATTTGATTTTTATAAAAGTCAAAATTTCAAGATAATGGTTTTTAATAAAATAGATAATTTTGTATAGGGTTTAATTTTAAGTTTCAAGATCTCGAGCTTTTGGAATATTAAAATATAACCGCTCATCTTTATCCTAATATTTTTAATAATTTGTAGTTAGCTTTTAAACGACTTATTATCTAGCTTCTTTTAAGTACTCTTTCAAAAGGTGTCCCGTATACGCCTTGTGAGCCTTTTTCACAAGCTTGCGCTTGCTCATTAGATATCCTTAGCTTATAACTTTTGGTATTTTGTAGAGCCCATCCGCTAGTTTGAGGTGTGATTGCTTATTTTCTATTTTTGAGCTTATTTAGACCGCTTATCATGTTCATCTTATTTTCCAAAATCACTCACTACAATCGAGTTAACAGTGTAGTTGAGCCTTTTCACAAGCTCATCAAGAGCTTGCTAGTGAACCTTAGCTTGTGAATTTTGTTTTTTTTGGAAAAGCTCTCCTAGCTGTCTCAAAGGTCTATTGCTTATTTTCCATTTTGTAGCTTATTTAATAAGCCTACAAGTGACTTTTAACTTGTCCCATTTCGCTTAAGCTAAGTACTCGGTCATTCACAAGCTTTTTCATATGCTTGTCACAAACTTATTAGTGAGCCATAGAGTGTGAGCTTGGACTTTTTGAAAGCCCACCAACCCATCTTGACACATCGCCTTTTGTTTTGAGCTTTTAAACTTATTTAATAAGCTCAAACCGCTTGTAAAGATGGTCAGCAGCTGCTTGTTTGCTTGGTTTAGGATTAGTGCTTATTAGCTTATTAATAGCTTATCGCTGTAGTCCTTTGTGTTTTTAGCTTCATTTAAGTAGCTTAAGCTTGTTTGTATCTTAATCTTCCTTTGGTTCTATCTTTGAAGCTTGTTTGAGCTTAAATATCAAAATAAGCTCATAAGCTCAACTGTTAAGCTCTTTAGCTTCTAAACCGCTTATTTTTAAGTTTCAAAATTTTGTCTTTATTAAAGTTACTTATTTTCAGTAGTATAATAGTTTTCAAAAAGAAAATCACAAAACATCATTTTAAAAATAGTGATAGCATTTATTTAATGTAAATTAGCTTTTTAAATTTTCTTTTCACTTATTTTTAAGCAAATTTGCTTTTATAATTTTCTTAGCTCATCATCATAGGATATTTATAGAAAAATTTCATAATTTTCTTAGTTTGTTTAGTATTTATTAGAATTTAAAATAGTTAAAAGTATTAAATAATTAATAATAAATAAATAAAAACATAAAAATATATTTTCAGCTTTTAAAATTAGTTTTATAATATTTTAGATTTTTCTAAGTTATAATTTTATTTTTCCAGGTTAATTTTATATTTTCTTGTATTTAAGTGTATTTTAAACACTTAATAAATAGTAATTAATTAATAATAAATAGATAAAAAGTGTAAAAATATATTTTCAATTTTAAAATAAGTTTTATACTATTTTAGATTTTTCTAAGTAATAATTTCATTTTTCTAGCTTTATTTCATATTTTCTTATATTTTAGTGTATTATTAAATAGTTAAAATAGTTTATAATTAATAATAAGTAAATAAATAGTTATAAAAATAATTTTAATTTTCTAATAATTTTCTTTTATTATTAGGGTTGTAAAATATCATTTTCATATTTGTAGGTCTTTATTTCTTAAAACTCACGCTTTATTTTGTACGCTAGTAAAATTTAATAAACGCACGCTTAAGTTTGTTTAATCGATTGTTGTGCTTTATAATTCGCATCCAAATACCATTCCAATCAATCAAGAGTGTAGTTATCAATCAAAATCCTTACCGATCATTATCCTTAGTGATCATTTGACATCCGAACGCTTTTAAGCACCATTAATCCTCCGGGACTTAACGACTCTGGAATCCACTATATTCCAAGGGAAATTGCATTGGTTTTAGACTGTTTGAATTTTATTACGGTTGACCATTCACAAGTGGTTGACTTGTGTGATAAACTTGACAGTTTGGACCGAATCACACGTCAACAACATGCCTAATGTTTCGGATTCAGTAGTATCTAAGATACTCAGTTTATACGACGTGACCAATGAACAGAAGATAACCAACAATGTACTGCAGACTATCGTGTTTGTATCGGATAATGCTAAAATGGAATCTTCATGCTCAAATTCACAAGAGAGAGAGGTGCACCAGACTCAACCTGCGTAAGTTAATGCAAAGGAACGCTCCATGGAAGCTTCGGATGTACCCAAGATAGAGATGCACCAGTCACAACCTGTGCATGTCAATGCTGAGGTAAGTTGCATGGAAGCTTCTGTTGTACCTAGTTGTGCATCTTCTACTCAAAATGATGATTATGAGCTGCATGAGTACTATGCTTTTATCCCTGATGATTCCCTTACCACTGAGCTTAACATATATAAGGATCAAGTTGCAACATACGAACAGCGTGCTAAGTTTGAGTTAACTACCCGTGAGCAGGAAATGGATGACCAAATGCGTACAATTATTAGAAAAAGTAATATTAGAGAAGAAGTATTAAAACAAGAGTTAAACTCCTTACAAGAAAAGCTTTCCAAAACTGCTAAGCAAAAACACGAACTTCAAGAAAATGTTAAAATGCTTAAGCAAGAATTCAATGCTAAGGAATCAAAACTTTGAAAGATTTTTCCAATCTAAAACTCGAAAAACAAGCTTGAAAATAAGTTGTGCGTACAAGGAATACCATTCGATCGCCACTTGATCACTAAGCATAGAGTCTTAAGCGATAAGCATAGCATTCCCTTGTTGAGGAACCAAATCCAGAGGTCATTAAAAAGGCTAGAGTCGCTCATAAGGTACTTTATGATGGTAATGAAATCCTTAAGCCTAGGCGAAACCTAGTTCTACCGAGTGCATCAAGAAGATAAGAAATCGATGAAGTCACTAGGAGAAAATGGATAAGAAGCTTAACGATCTTGCATGTAAAGAGAAAACATAACGATCAAACCCCATGATTACACTAAGGAAAATTGGATATCCTTAAACAAGTTTAAGCGTCGACTTATTAACCCCCGAACAAGTGTTCGGAAAAGGATATGGATATGCAAAAGTCGAAAATCTTGTTGAAAAGAATCCCCTTGTAGGAAATTGCCTAAAGCAACCGTGTATCCTCCTAATACACCAATGCACTTAGTTCCTAGATCTATTGCCACTAATGGCAAGACCTTAATCAAGATGTATGTTGTTTATCACCGCTTGTTGATTTTGAGAAAACGTAAGAAGAGAATCACACCTACTGTGGATAATCGAGGGGAAAGGGTTTTGAGGAAACTAAAGAATGTTATTTAACTGAAGTTATGCCTTTCTTTAAACAATTAAAAGGTCAATTTGAGAGTCTTAAAAAGGGAATAAACTCAGATATTAAAGAAATGGAAAAGGATTTTGATGCAATGATTGTTGAGGTCAATGATTATGAACGGGAACTTAAACATAATGAAATTGAAAGGAAGAATCTGCATATCTTAAATGAGAACTTGATTTCTCAATGTATTGCTCAAGATGTGTTTTACATTGCTACGAATTCTTCTATTACTGCATCTCAATTTTATGAATTATCTGTTGCTTTGAAAGTTTCCCATGATCGTGTCATTGAGCTTGAAACAACAAATTCAAAATTGCATGAGAAAATAGAACAGGGTGATCATGATAACTTGGTCAAACATTATTCTAAATTAGAAGTTGAACATCTTGCTTTGCAATTAAAACATCAACATCTCAAAGAAAATGTTAAAACCTTAAATATCAAGACATCCTCGATGCTCCCGAGTTTGATGCGCTTTTGAAATTAGCAAACGTGATGAACAAATTAGAGCTCATTATAACAAGATCAAAAGATTGAAAGCCCAAATTTCACAACCGAAAGGTGAAAAGAAGGATGTGACAGTTCCCATATGCCTCCACCTTTAGATTCTCAAAATTTCCAACTTCAAAACATTATTAATAACTTACAAAAGGAAAATGATTGTTTTAAAGCTGAAATTTCAAAGGTTAATGATCAACACAAAGAGTTATGTGATTCATTTAAAGTTAATAATGATAAACAAATTGAAAAGATAACTTCTTTACTTAATGGTATTGAGAATCAAGCGTGAGGTAAAAGGAAAGTTGCCAATCCCCAATTGCAAATATTCTGCTCCTAAGGTTTCGCCAGATAAGTATGCTATCGATATGTTATATATTCCCCGACCATTAGGAATAATGAACTTGCACATAAAGCATATCTCATACCTTAAGGAAAGTTTGAAGGGTCTCCGTGAGATAGTTGAAGATGAAAGATTAGAAAACCTTTGATAGTACTATAGCCTATGCCTCGCATAGATGCCAAACGATCTCGTGAACTCTTAGAGTATGTAATTGTCACAAGTCCGAAATCTAGCAATAGGAGAGATAGAATAGTTGTGCCTTGTTCTATGCCTAAAGCCAAGCATGCGACCTCGATATGCCCTGCTCCATGTCGAAATTCAAGCAAGCAACCTTTGATGTGCCTCCTAAAATTTCGTGATCCCAAGACTTCTAGACCAGAATGCAGAAGTAGTGAAGCCAAGTAATGTTCCCATCGTTACTTTACAGATGTTAAGATTGACACTAAAGTTAGCGGTCAAAACCTAGAAGCAATGCAAAGAAGGATAGAATTACGCAAACTAAAAGTGATCATGATAAGGAAGTGAAAGAACACCATAGGGACAAGAAGTTTGATTTGAACAAAAGAATCGTGTTAGTTCTAGTATTAGCTCTAAACTTATCGAAATTAATTCGAGGCCTTACCGCTCTGCAAAAACATGTAAAAATGTTTATTTTCCGTAATCATGATAAATGTGATGTGTTATTTCGAGGTCTAAGATTCATAACCCGCTTAAGAAAGTTTGAGAGCGAAACAGATTAAGCAATCCCGAAACCTGTGGAATGTGTTTACAAATGTAGGATTTCAAAGGAAGCCCATGTGTCAAATATTAACGCATGGCAAACCTTACCCTTAGCTAGACCCACTATGCCTAGAATAGTGCTCATAGGTTTGGAAGCCAACCGGTAGAATAATCCCATTAAGCACAAAATGTCATTTGACTAAGTCTCGATGTTTCTACTAGTTCGACTCCTAGTGATAATGCCATTGCATCTAGGGTTTCACGATTCAAAGATTGTTTGTGCAACCAAAAGGAACCCATCAAGACGCTGGGATCCAATGTTTCCGATTCTCTGCCTTCGCCTGTTGTCCAAAGCGTGTCGTATAAATCGTCCATTGGTATTTGGATTCGGCGGCTCTAAACATATGACCGGGCTCTTAACAATGACGCCCTGCTCACATCGGCCAGCCTCGTTCTTCAACACTATGGCGCCTGCAGATATCTCTTCAGCCCCTGCCTCAAAGAAAAGAAAGGTGTACGCTCCAGTGCGCTTTATCTTCAGAAGAAGAGAAATCTTCATATTTATGAACATTCTCATCGACATTCTTAATCAACATACTTCATGTTTCTCCCATGCTCATTCAGTTATCAAGTGGATCTACGTTCATTGGTGTATACTCTTATTCACTTGTTAAATCAAAAATGGCAACTTCGGATGCAATGTTTGAGGGGAAGAAGAGTGAATTTACTACATGCTGATGGATGTTTGAATAATGGTCATACGACTTAATTTTTTGATTTTGGATGACTCTCCTCCAACGCCTAATGCTTCACTTACTAAGGATAACTGGGATTCATTGTTTGGGATTCATTGTTTTCAAAGATATGTTTGATGAGTACTTCCAACCTCCGACTTAATGTTGATCATCCACTCAAGCTCATGCTCCGGTTTCATCGACTCAACTAGTTCACCATCTAAGAAGTACTTCTAATTCTCAAGAAACCTTATCTCCGCATTTCACAAGGCATTGATAATGACTATCATGATTTTGTAGTTGCACCATCGAATAATGATCCCTCTTGGTATTCCTTTGCCAAATATTCACGGATTATTGTTCATGAATAATGATCCGCTTTTGGTATTCCTTTGCCAAATCTTCACGGATTATTTTTCCTCTCATTGTGCACGCTATAAATCAACCACATGAACATTAAAGAAAATGACTTCTCATCCGCTAGAATACATTTTGGTAAATCTTCCAGATCGCCTTCTACATGTATTCCTTGAGGAAGAATGCATTGATGTTGAGGAATCATTTGTCCGGTTCATTCAAAGGGGTCAATGTTCATCCGATTGTATGTTTATTCACGTGTTGGACATTTGACACAAGTTGATTACTTCAAAGTTACTCTTTATCACTTATTTGAGGTTGAAGTTGACATTCACAAAGGATGTTCTTATTTGATAACTTGCTCGGGTCTAAGAATTTTAAGTTGAAGACTTGGTTTATCTAGTTACCACCGTCGGGATGGATGGTTGAAGATCCGTTAACTATCACTTTAAGGAGTTACATAGTTTTACTCAAGGACACACTAAAATGTCGCTGTGGATAATCGCAAGAGGTGTTAATGTCTCATACTTTGGTTGAGTATTGAGCACTTAGAGATTTGCTTGAAGCATTAATTCTATTAATCGCTTCTTCCAACTCTAGTGCAAGCTTAAGATGCAAATGCAGAATTCTTCTTCGCCAAGTTTGGTATATCATGTTTTCTTCATCAGTGGTTACTTCAAATTGTCTACATATGGGTTGATAAAGATAGTCAGAGAGAGTTTCTATCGCAGTGGTACATATGGCTCCAAGACAATCCAGTTCTGGATCAGCATCTCAATCCTCATCAAGTAGTCCAATCGGTTCTACTTTTGTTCTTAATCCATCACCAGCAACTCCTTATGTACCTCCTTCAGATGATGATTTAAAGAAATTATTTGATCCAATGTTTGATGAACACTATGAGCCAAGTGCTACTGATATGTCAATTCCATCAACAGAGGCTGCTTCTATCCCCGCCAATGAAGTTAACCCTTCAGTTTCTATGACATTAAGTCAAGAAGTGCCTGTTGCTGATCACTCTGTCTCATCAACAAATCATCAATCATCGAGTGTACAACATGGAAATGTTTCTAGTATCATCGATGGAGAAAATCCCTTTGCTACTCCTGAAAATGATCCATTTGAAAATATATTTGCTCCTGAATCATCATCAGAACCATCTTCATCAGGAGAAATCGACTCAACAACTTTTGTTCCTCAACAACAGCCACATGAACACCTTAGGAAATGGACTCATGATCATCCATTGGAAAACATCATTGGAAACCCCTCTCGACATGTATCCACACGGAAACAACTTGCAACCGATGCCTTATGGTGCTTCTTCAACTCCGTACTCTCTAAGATCGAACAAAAGATGTTAAAACACCATGATCAAGATACCGGTTCAATGCTATGCAAGAAGAAATTCATGAGTTTGATCGACTTGATGTATGGGAATTAGTACCGCTCCAGATTGTGCTATGATCATTGCTCTAAAATGGATCTTCAAAGTAAAACTTGATGAGCATGGTGATGTGCTAAAGAACAAGGCTCGATTGGTTGCAAAAGGATACCATCGTGAGGAGGGCATTGACTTTGAAGAATCATTTCCTCCTGCTTTCTCGAATCGAGGCAATCGTAATCTTCTTGGCTAATGTCGCAAGTAAGAATATGATAGTCTATCGATGGATGTAAAGACGACATTTCGAACGGAGATCTTAAAGAAGTGGTCACGCCGCCAACCCAAGGCTTTGTGAATCCGAGCATCCTACTCACGCTTATCATTTGAAGAAGGCTCTTTACGGTTTAAAGCAAGCCCAAGGCATGGTATGATACGCTATCAAAGTTTCTTCCGCTCACCCGCTTCAAAGAAAGGAGCGCTTGATCCAACATTGTTCACCGTAGTCATGCAAACACTTAATTCACGCTCAAATTTATGTTGATGATATCATCTTTGCCTCGACCGACCCCAATGAGTGTGACCGCTTTTCAAATGAAATGGGTTCTAAATTTCAATTGTCAATGATGGAACAAATGTCATTTTTCTTGGGATTACAAATTTCACAAAGTCCCTGAGGCAATTTTATAAATCAATCTAAATATGCAAATGAGATTTTAAAGAAATTTGGATTTGATTCTAGTGACCAAATGACACTCCCATGATTGAAGCGTACTAAACCGATGAGGACCACTCAGTGATCATGGTAGACCAAACGAAATATCATAGCATGATCGGATCCCCGATGTACCTCACAACCGAGACCGATATTCTCGTCACGATGCATGTGTGCTAGATACCGTGCTAAGCCTAACAAAAGCACCTTGAAGCGGTTAAACGGGTCTTTCGGTACCTCCAAGGAACCATCAATATGGGACTTTGGTACCAAGGACACCGGTATGTCACTAACAAAGATATGCGCATGCGCATCATGCGGTGTCAAGATACTGTCAAGCACGCCCGAGGTGCTCGCTTTTGGGTGATAAGCTTGTGAGTCGGTCGTCAAAGAAGCAAATGAGTACTTCTATTTCTCTACAGAGGTCGAATACATAGCCATGTCATCCTGTTGTGCTCAAACCTATGGATGAGATCTCAATTAATCGACTATGGCTTTGAATTCAACAAAATCCTCTCGCATCGCGTGATAATAAAGTGATATTGCTCTCTCATGCAACAACGCTCAAAGACTCAAGAGCTAAGCATATCAACATTCGACATCATTTCATCGTGGAACAAGTGGAAAAGGTGTGGTGGAACTCTACTTTGTGAGGACCGAATACCAATTAGCGTACATCTTCACCAAAGCTCTTCCTAGAGAACGCTTTGAGTTTATCCTTCCACGCCTTGACTAAAGAGTTTACAACCCGAACACTCAAGCGCCTTCAAGAGGAAGACGAGGAGTAAATGTCTTTATTCATCTATCTCTTGTATATATTTATTCAAAAGCAAAATACAAAACTTGAAAAACCCTCAAAAGAAAATATAAAATTATAAAACTTTCAAAATCCATAAAATTAGAAAATCTTGAAAATTCCAAAATATTGTTATTTTGTCATGTTTTTCCTTATTCGATATCATCTACGGACTTTGTGTTGACATTCAAAGAATGTCACGGGTTTTAGATGTTCTTCGAATGCACATAGTTTTGTTAAAAAAAAAAAAAAATGAGGCGAGAAAAATGGTGGTTTATTGTCATTTCAGCAAGAACCCGCTTTTTAAAAGTAAAGAACGAGCCATGCTTTATCTTATTTTTCAAATCTCATGCTCGATTCTTAAAACAAAGGTTTGTCATCTAAAAGACAAATGCTTATCCTTTCAAATATTTTTTCGCCTAATGATTCTTCCGAAAATATTTGCTTTCTTTTGAAAACTTAATTGCTTTGAAAATTCCTTGTACTCTACTACTGTGTAAATCATTTGTGCTTGTCATCCGTCAAAATCTTATATCTCAATCAACAACATGTGTCATTGATTGAGGGGAGAATGATTTTATTCGAATTAAAAGGTTATTTTTCAAACAATTGGCACGTAATCGAGCAAGGTTTATTCTTGAAAATCAAAAGAAATTATGTTTTACACAGCTTGACTCAAAACCTTTGCTTATATTATGTTTTCAAAAGACAATCATGCATGTGTAATAATGGAGTTTAAAGTCTCAAAATCCAATCACTTCCTACCAAAACGCTTATAATCAAGTCACAACTCTCCTTTAAAGCCTTCAAAATCAATTTAATCTCACAGAGATCACAAATCTCAAATGATTTGATAATTGTGATCAGGGGAGAATTTGTGATTTAAATTGGATTAAAACTGATAATTCGATAAATGGTTTTATAAGGATGTACAAGCTCTCCTTCCCACATGTGCCAAACGATTTCAAGAAATGCTAAGCACATGTTGAGGGGGAGCATCTATCTTAAACCACTAAGTTCTGAAACGTGATCATTTTACGTGCAGTCTTTTCCCTCTAGTATGTGCAAAACTCTTTCAAACCTCGAGGCACATATTGAGGGGAGCAAAATTTTGAAACCTCATCCTTCCCAAAATGTCAGATCTACTTGATTTTATCCGGGAAGTGATGGTGATATCGCTTAGAAATTAGAAATTAAAGAAGTTAATTCTTCCTCTCGCCTCCGTGTGCCAAAAGATTTCATATACATGAAGCACATGTTGAGGAGAGCTCTTTTTCTAAAAATATCTAAAACAATTCGTGTACAAAATGCTTTGATAATATATCACAAGTATCTCGGATTGATTTTCAAATGGTTTTCAATTAGTTCCAATGGCGTATGAACAATACCAAATAGACCGACCAACTTTACTTTATGTATGGTGATACAAGGATGATAAGGTTAGGTATTTGTTCCCATGATCCGCCGTAATCGGAGGGATCTACCTAGGGACAATCCACTAGATAGTGTAGAAGTCCTTAGGTATGATGAAAAAAGGAGAAAAGTGAGTTATGGGAAGAGTGCACTAAGATCGAGCTAGTATCGAATAAACCCAACAAGGTTCTAGTAATGAAGTCTCGTAAGCACCGAAGGGTTGAAGAATGAAAAGAATTGAATGTGAAAAGGGTGAAAAGAAATAGCCCTCCATTTATTCAACCTTAGGCGTATACCGGGTTCAATTCATATGCTACCGATGGTTACCATGGTAACATCGGTATTGAAGACAAGACGTCATGGACCCAAAGGACGCACCGCACTTCAACTTCCCAATCCACTCAAGTTCCTCTTAAAAGGGCTTGTTTCATTCTCACTGTGGAACCGACACTATCTATCGACTCTCTTAGAGATCGTTGATATCAAGAAGGAGACCTCTCCCTAGTCTTCTAAATAGGAACCAAAATATGCACAAATTGAGTCTAGAGCCACGAGATCATCAATAAATCTTATTAGGACACTTTCAATGAAGACCCTCTGTTTCACTCAATGTGGAAAGAGAGATTATATCTTGAGTCCCACGATTATCCTTGTGGTATTGCTGAACATCCGAGTGATATGTAAACATATTCACAATGAAGATGGAAAGCCTTCTCGAGCCAACATCAAACAAGCTCTCGGTAGGTGGCATGTGAGATCTATTCAATAGATCAACCATGTGACAACCGAATGAAACAATGGGGCGATTCAATCTTTTGAATCAATCTCGGTTCAAAGTTATGGATTGACGGATACCTTTGAAAACCGGTCGTTGTGCTACAAACTCTTTTCATTAGCACATCGACCGTATGAATATTTCAAATCAAAAGTGTTTATGATTGATAATTGATTTTCACTAAAACCTTCGTTGTATTGCAAAACAATTTCTATTGAGCAATACACGATTGTTTTTCAAATCTCTTTATCAATCAATGAATCTCAATTACCGGTTCACTCACCCGTGTTGTCTTCTTTGAGACGTTCGGTTTGAAAATGTGATAGAGTACCGCGAAACCCTCGCAAGGAAATTCTTCGAATTATACCGATCACAGTAGTACGTATCGATCAATGGGGAACCGTGGGCGGTACCTCAATTCAACGAAAGTGATTAAAGACACTTTTGTGCACTTTATTGCTAATCGTCAGATGCGTGTACGCCCGGCGCTTGCGCCTATTCGTAATGAAGCGATCAATCCATAGCCGCATGCTCACTCAACGATTCATCTCGAAGAAATCATGATTAGTGCATCAATGACTCGATATTTACACTCCATGCTTCGCCACGCCGCCAATATCATGAATCAATTAAAGCTTTCGCCACTCGATGAGAATACATCATGATCCGTAATGTGAGCATGTCGGTCCAAAAGTCACAACATCACATGATACCAACACCACAATGGAAGAGTCAAAGATTAATGTCACCGATATTCTCAATGATGGCTCGAACTCATCATCACGTGGATCGCTTAAAGACCTCCACTGAATTATCCAAACATGCAAAACATGAAGAATCAAATACTACGAGCCATCGAGCAAAGAACTTAATCAAGAATCCTCAAGCAATCTAATGTAATATCGCTTTGTATTCATTGTAATTGAGGTGACCTCCTTAGGGGAGATTGTTAGGAATTAGAAAATTCACCATTAAAGAGCTCACACCTCAAGTATATGTATTCATTAGAAAGCTCAGTAGTCGTAGTCAAGTTATATTATTAAGTAGTTTGTTATGTAACACCGTGGAGGACTGACGGGTCTTTACCCACCGTATGCCCGATCCACACCCGTAGGTGGCGTTTGTTTGTAAGTAACTATAAATACCTCTACCTCCCAAGGTAGAGGGTCGGAGCTCAATACCATTTTCTTTGTTTCACAAAGTTCCCAACTCTCTTCCTTTCTCTCTCTAGAACTTTCTCTCTAAGCTTACTTGAACGCCCCACATGGTTATGGTTTAATGTGTTTGTGAAATCCTATATCTTACAAATTCTCTCAGTAGAGCCAACACATTTATATTTGGCCAAAGTTGTACAACATGATTTGAGACAAAAAACCGATCAATCTTACTATGCTTGTTTCCAAAATTATTCATTCTAGTAAATCGCTTACCTCCCATCAGAAGGCCGTGAAGCCCCGAAGAGTGAAAGAATTCATTAAAAACCAAAGCATTTCTTCTATTAAAGATTGTACCTAGCCGTTCCATCTCGTGCCTTACTTCGTTAAAATCACCAAGAATGATGGAGAAATTATTGTGATTTTCGATTACCCTTTCGAGATTATTCCAAAGGGCCTTTTATCTCGAAGATCATGTGGTGCATAAACCACAAAAATAAGACATGGAAATTCAATATTGAACCAGGAGCCAAGAAGAGCAAGGTAACCTTCTCCCTTTAACGAATCACTTAGGGTGAAATATGTAGTGTCCCATACAGTAAGGATTCCACCAGATTTATCATTGGGTTCGTTGTAAGCAAAATCAAATGGTGTACTGTTCCAAAGAGATTGAATGGTATACCGATTGAGGGTGCTCGTCATTGTTTCTTGTATTCCAAGAAAATTAACCTTGTGATCATGACATAGCCTTTTAATCCAAGACTTTTTGTGATCCTCCCCTATACCCCTTATGTTGAGTGAAAGACAATTCATTGATAAAAATTATGATCTCCATTGGCGAGGATACTTTCTATGTCGTGTTCCTTACCATTCATCTTAAAACCAATTTGATTACCAACATGAATCGTGTCAGAGACTTCATTGGATACGGCACACGAAGCATTAGATAAAATCCAGATATTGCATCTTTGAATACTGGAGTAGGAATTTGATACTGCATCATTGTCACAGGAAACCGAGATGTGAAGGGTGGGTTGGGAGGTGATTGGTTTACTAGATGATTTTTTTGAGGTTTTTTAGGTTGTGTAGCACATGCTCTGCTTTTAAATGGATCAGATAGTTTAAGGGGTGGAAACCTCTTCCTTCATGTATGGTTTGTTTTTTGGTTGAGAGAGTGATGGTTGGGACAGAAATTGAACGTATACTGGATGTGGGATAAGTTTTTGTTTTGGGCCTGGAACGAGTTGGACATTTTGAGTCAGCTGTTCCATCAAACTTAAAGGGATAATTATGGGCCTTTAGGTGACCCACTTGAATGTTATCATTTTGAATTATTTGAAAGATGAATGTTAGGACAAAAGGAGACATTGATTGACCTCACCGAGACTCATAGGAGGCAATGTCAAGAATAGGTATCTTTATCTCGCTGATCGTATCCTCATGCAATGAAGTGGACCCTTCCTCAACTTGGTGACCTGCTTGCTTTCTCATGTAAATTGTACCCACTAACATTTTCCATAACAGGAAAAGAGTCGAACCCTACTGAGTTGGTGCCCACCCGTGACCTATCATCACAAGAATCACCGGAAAAATCTTCACCCACTATGAAACCGCCGCTGGTTTTACCGCTTAAGTTTTCATCTTCATTCTCAATGTTATCACGTTGATGTCATCAAACTTTTCATCCCCATCACTGTCTCCATCATTATGCAGTTCACCCTCCACAGAATCCTCTTCATCAGACTAGGTATCTAAAAGGTATCTGTTGAACAATGACGCCACATCATCATCAGTTTCACACACCCTTATTTGAATTGATTCCTTGTTAATCGATACCAGGACCGATTCGCGAATAAAATCCATGTTATCAATTAGTATGCATACTTTTCCCACAACTCGGTTAAACTGTGTCTTGTTGCATTCCTCTGGTACAACAACACTGCCCTAGTGTGCTGCAATGTCCGAGAACACCTTAGTGTACCAAAGTTGTGGTGGAAGACTAGAGATAGCAACCCAAGTAAGGCGTTTCCTGATACGAAAGGAGGGATTCCAAGGTTGAGTAGTCATGAAGTGGCGAGACAAAGTTTGGTTTACCAGGGCTTTGGCAGCAATGTCAGAATCTGGGAATTGAATAAGGATGTATAGCCCACCTAGATATTTGATTGAAAAATCATCAAAACCCTCGTCAATGATGATTTTATGGATATTATCGGCACCAGTGATGGTTTTAAGTTCAACAATAATAGAAGTTGCTGTGATGGAGGAGTGAGGGATGGTGAAGTGGGTATTGAGTGTTTTTTTTTACTTCTGGAACACCTTTCAGAATGTTGACAAAAGAAGCCTTCATAGAACCATCATGACAGGGAGCAAAGATTGGAGCAAATGTAGTAGGGTTGTTAGTGTGGCGATGTAGCCGGCTATTCACTTGAGACCCGAAAAGGCGGCGTTGGAAGTGAGCAATGTTACACCAAAGTTTTTGGGATCCAATGGAGATGGTGCTCAACAATCTTTCAAAAGCTGTTGGGTTGGAAACATTCTCAAACCGAGCAAACCCAAACCTCTTCCCGAGTTTGTTGCGTTTTCTTGCAATGAAGACATCCACCACTTTACCATACTTGGCAAAAATGTCTTTCATGGTGATGTGATCCCATTTTAACACAAAGTTAGTGAAGTAAAAGGTAAATGTTGGGATGGGGGTGGCTGTGAGGGTGGTGGTAGAATGATTCTCCTTAGTTGTTGACCGGATTTTACCCTTATGTTTTCCGATGACCCAAGTCCATCCATCGGCATCTTCTCTCTCCTTTGACCTTTTAGAGGAAAAGTTAGCCATGTGATGTTCGATGGTGTAAAGCTAATTTCCCGATTCTTTCAAAAATTTGGAGCTATGCCATAATATTGTTCAATGCTGATGACAAGTTATATTGCAAGTGATATTTCTCAATCAAACACGACTAACGAAATCATCCAACCGAATTATAGGCCTTTTAGCTATTAGCCAGTTATTTAACATCATCACTTGCTCACCTTTACTACTACATGACAGGTCTTTAGCGACAGACGTTTCTGTCGGAAAACCGTTGGTATGAGTGGATTCCGACAAATTTGTGACCGAAATAGTCTGTTGCAGAATCTATGGTCTGTAATCAATTAGTATTTGCCGAAATTCTGTCGATACTTATAGATGAACGAAAAAAGCTCAAATGTGAGAAAAAGGTTGGATTGGGGTCTTAAACTTCTACATACGTTGTACAATGTCAGAAGATTAATATATTAGCAATGACATAAATTAATAAGGATATTCGATAAAATTGACATACAAAAAATTGATCGAGTCAAAAGCTTGATAAGAAGGTGACAGTTTTCAAGTAACAAGTTCTTATTTTAACATTTATAAATATGACGGGAAGGGATCCGGAAGAAAAACTAAAATAAGAAGAATAAAAAGAATTTCTAGCCATACATTTCAAATAAGAGGGAAATTTTCAAAGAAGGTGCATCCATTTTATAGGTGCATCCGAAATGTGTGGTTGTGGTTTATTCTTATTCTTTTCATTTTAATTTTCTTCTCATTTGATCCTAACTCTAAATATGACATCCTTTTATTTATCTTTAGTTTTAAGCAATGTTTTCAAATTGGTCGACTTTATTGACCGGTGTCTTACCAAAAAAAGCAGTAAAAACCCGTTAACCGGTTAGACCCGCCGGTTTTGAGTGATCCGGGTCAACCCGGGTCTTGAAACCCGGCCGAGTTTGGTTTTTTCAATTTTTTTTTATAAAAACCGGGTTGACCTGGCGGTCAAACCGGTTGACCCGGTCGGAAAATAATAATAATAATAAATGGAAAACCGGGTTGACCCGACGGTCGAACCGGTGCCTGGTGATTCAATCGGGTCGATTAAAACCCGATTTTTAAATCATTGGTTTTAAGGCTTTTACAAAGTTCTTTCAAATCAGAAACAACAATGCTAAAGATACTATCTTAACCATTACAAGCTAGTTTCAATGTTGAATCTTTAGGAATTACATTACGACGTGAAAGGACCATGCTAGTAAGGTTTAAACGTCTTCTTGAACATATGCAAGGATCTCTTTGTTGTTCTTAAAGATAGCCATTTCGTCTTCTGTTAGACGTGCAGTTGCTGCAATACCGTCTCTAGATGGAGTATGCATCAGAACAAAAACGCCTTGATCTACCTCTGGTATAAGAAAAGTTACTTTTAACGGCTTTCCCAACCAAAATTACATTGTAACACTACAAAATTATTGACATTTGCTTACTAAAGGCAAGTGTGAGGAAAAGATACAAACAGGTCACTAAAAGCTAATTTATCAACTCCCACTAAAAAGAAAAAGAGTAAGTAACAAAGGGATCACTAAAAGTCTATTGTTACTAAATCTTTAGTAAGCAAAAATTTAAAAGATTTAGTGACTAAATCGTTTTTAGTGAGCAAAAGGTCATAAAGGTTTTTTAGAAAATACTATAATGACTATAACTAACTGGACTTTTTAGTCAGCAAAAGGTTTTTTTTTTTGAACATCAGCAAAAGGCAAACAAAAAGAAACTGCAGAATAAAGTATTTATGTATTTGAGCTGAAATTTCATTTACATTTGTGTTCATTTGAGCTTTAAAATTATCAAAACAACTAAACATTACACAAATACAAACAAAAAGAAAATGCAAAATAAAGTATTTATGTATTTCCTCTCTTATTTCTTGCGATATTCCTCGTAAAGTCGATGCATCTATCTCGAATCAAAGAAGATGGCATCACACCGCCATCACCAACGCTGTGAAGTTGAAGCAACAACAACATTATTTGCATTATCGGTTCAAGCCGTGTTTCAACCCCTAGAATTACCAAGACGTATGTTAAGAGATTCGTCAAGGTATACTCTTGCAAGAGAAGTGACAAAACTGATGGATTGAATATCAAGTTAAAAAGGGTAATCTATTGGCATGAGTCGGAACAGGTTGTGACTCTTTTTTTTAGATTTCTTTTCAATTAAATTATAAAATTTGACCCATCTGTCTTGTTTTTTTATTTTACCCATTATAGGTTTTATACAATGAAAATACACACCGGTGAATTTCAACCCGTTTGAAAAGTTTTTATTTTTATTTTACAGTTTTACCCGTAAGAGCTAAATATTCAGCTAATTCCTTAGTGAATTGAAATTGCCACATAAAAACGCAACAGAGATGCGGGGTTTGCAATTTACCTTGAGTATCTTCCGTGCAAAATCGATGAAGTGCCAACATCAATACGCACGGATCAACGAACCGCTCCTTTGTATCCGCAAGATGTACGTCGTTAACAAGTTTGTGGTCTATTTAAAAAGTAATACCAATTCATCTATAAAATATAAAAGATATAACTTTTCACATACACATCAAACCATAACACAAGGTGGCGAATAAGATGGAATTCAGAGAGAGAAAGTTAGAGGTTTAGGGAACTTAGTGAGAGAAAGTGAAAGATATTATTATGAGCTCCAACTCTACCTTGGAAGGTAGAGAGTATTTATAGTCTTACATAACTCGCCACACTTTGGGTCGTGGATCGTGCATACAAAGGTAAAGACCCGTCTGTCCTCCACGGTGTTACTTAACTAAATTACTACTTAACTTAAAAGAACTACGACTACGAGCTTAACGATTACATATACTGAGGTGACCGACTTTTTAATACCGGAATTTCTAATTCCTAACAATCTCCCTAAGGAGGTCACCTCAATTATGTACCAAAATTACATTGAATACAAATAGATATAACATTTAACAATTGATCTTGCATTCTTGATGTAGTCCTTTGCTCTTAAGCTCGTAGTCATTGATTCTTCACAATGCATGTTTGGTTATTCCAAGTGGAGGTCTTTATCGATCCACGTGATGATGAGTTTGAGCCATCTTTGGAGATCATCGCTATCAAAAATCTCGAGACATCCATTGTGGTGTTGTGACTTTGGGACCGACATGCTCACATTCGGATCATGATATCTTCTCATCGAGTAATGGAAGCATTTGTTGAATCATGATATTGGCGCAGCAGAAAGCGTAAGCATGGAGTGAAAATATCGAGTCATTGATGCACTAATCATGATTTCTTTTGAGATGAATGTGTTATGAGCATGCGGCTATGGATTGACCGCTTCATTCTCGATCACCGCAAACGCCGCAGCGCACTCGCATACAACAGCTAGCAACAAATCGCACGAAAGTGTCTTTGATCACTTTCGATGAATTGAGGTACACGCCCACGGTTCCCGCTGATCAAGACAAGCACCGCCTCGTGATCGTAGGATTCCTAAGAATCTCCTCGACAGGTTTCGCAATGTTCTAGTCGTTCTCAAACCGAACGCCTCAAAGAAGACAACACGGAGTGAGTGAACCAAATAATTTTAAGTCCACCGATTGATGAAAAGAGATTTGAAAACAATCGTATTGCTCAATAGAAATTGTTTTTGCAATACAACGAAGGTTTTATTGAAAATCAATTATCAATCATAAAATACCTTTTGGTTTGAAAATGAGTACACGGTCGATGTGCAAAAGAAAAGAGTTTATAAGCACAAAGACCGGTTTTCAAAGGTATCCGTCAATCCATAACTCGAACCAGATTGATTCAAGAAATTGAATCGCCCATTGTTTCGCTCGCTTGTCACATGGTTGATCTATATAATAGATCTCACATGCCACCTACCAGAGCTTGTTTGATGTTGGCTCCGTAAGGCTTTCCATCTTCATTGTGAATGTGTAAACACATCACTCGATGTTCCGCAATACCACAAGGATAATGCGAGGACTCAAGATATAATCTCTTTCCACATTGTGTGAAATGAGAGTCTTCATTGAAAGTGTCCTAATGAGATTTATTGATGATCTCGTGGCTCTAGACTCAATTTGTGCATATTTGGATCCTATAACGAGACTAGGAGAGGTCTCCTTCTTCAATATCAACCATCTCTAAGAGAAAGTCGATAGATAATGTCGGTTCCCGTGAGAATGAAACAAGCCCTTTAAGAGGAACTTGAGTGGTTTGGAAAGTTGAAGTGCAAAGGCGTCACCGGGTCCATGACGCCTTGTCTTCAATACCGATGTTACCATCAAGAGTATATGAAGTGAACCCGTTTCTCGCCTCTAAGGTTGAATTAATGGAGGGCTATTTGTTTTCACCCTATTTTCATTCAATTCTTTTAATTCTTCAACCCTTCAAGCTTACCGAGACTTCATAGCTAGAACCTTGTTGGGTTTATTCCAAGATTAGCTCACCTTAGTCCGCACTCTTCCCATATCTCATTTTTCTCCTTTTATCATCATACCTAAGGACTTCTACACTAACTAGTGGATTGTCCTCGGTAGATCCCTCCGTCTCGCGGATCATGGGAACCAATACCTAACCTTATCATCCTTATATCACCGCATATAAAGTAAAGTTGGTCGGTCAATTTGGTATTGTTCATCCGCCATTGGATCCAATTGAAAACCATTTGAAAATCAATTCGTATACTTGTGATATATTATCAAAGCATTTTGTACCGAATTGTTTTTGATATTTTAGAACGAGAACTCCCTCAACATGTGCATCAAATATTTGAAAGAAATTTTGCACACGGAGGCAAGAGAAAGAATTAACTTTTTGATTACCATTTTCTAAAGATATCAACATCACTTCCTCAACAAATCAAGTAGATATAGCATTTCGGAAGGATGAGGTTTCCATAAATTTGCTCCCCTCAATATGTGCCTCGAGGTTTGAAAAGAGTTTTGCACATACTAGAGGAACCCGCATATCGATAAATGATCACGCTTTAAATCAAAGGTTTTAAGATAGATGCTCCCTCAACATGTGCATTGAAAAATTGAAATCGCTTGTCACATGTGGGCGGATAGCATGTACATCCTATTATAACCATTTACCTAATTATCGCTTTAAACCAATTTAAATCACACATTCTCCCCGATCACAATTATCAAATCATTTGAAATTTGTGATCTCGTATAGATTTAAATTGATTTGAAAGCTTTTAAGGAGAATTGTGACTTGATTGTGAAAGCGTTTGAACCGATAAGGATCGGATTTTAAGACTTTAAACTCCATTTATAAAACATGCATGTATATCTTTTGAAAACAATTTTAATGCCAAATAACTTTTTAATTTAATTGAAATCATTCTCCCTCAATCAATGACGAGGTTGTTGATCGAGAGATAGAGATTTTGACAAATAAGTCCCGATGATTATCAAAATAGAGATTGAGTTATTTTTCAAAGCATTTAGTTTTCAAGAGATAGAGTTTATAGAATCGAGCATAAGATTTGAAAACATGGTAAAACATGGCTCGTTTTTCTTTAAAACCGGTTATTGCCTCAAGATGACAATAAACCATTTTTTTTTCTTTCTCCCAAAAATATTTTTTTTTTTTTTTTTTTTTTTTTTTTTAAAAAAATTCAACAATATCTAAAGACCCGTGTCATTCTTTGAATGACAAAGACAAAGACCGTAGATATTATCGAACCGAGAGAAACATGACAAAATGACAATATTTTTGAAGAATTTTCAATTTTTCAAATTTTTATGGATTTTGAAAGTTTTATATTTTTCTATTTTGTTTTTCAATAACTATTTACAAGGGATAGATGAAGATAGACCTTTACTCCTCGCCTTCCTCCTCAAGACGCTTGAGAGTTTCTCGTTGAAGGCTTTTCAAACCAAGACGTGGAAGAATAAACTCAAAACGCTCTTCGAAGAGCTTTGGTGAAGATGTCCGCTAATTGATATTCGCACCTCACAAAATATAGTTCCACCACACCTTTTTCAACTTGTTCCCGATGAAATGATGTCGAATGTCGATATGCTTTGCTCTTGAGTGTTGAACGTTGTTGCATGAGAGAGCAATAGCACTTTTATTATCACAAGACAGGGATTTTGTTGAATTCAAAGCCATAGTCGATAATCGAGATCTCATCCATAAGATTTGAGCACAACAAGATGACATGGCTATGTATTCACCTCCGTAGAGGAAATAGAAGTACTCATTTGCTTCTTTGAAGACCACCACAAGCTTATCACCCAAAACCGAGCACCTCCCGACGTATTGACGCAGTATCTTGACAACTCGCATGATCAAGATCTCGATAGGCCGTTAGTGATATACCGTGTCTTTCGGCACCATAGTCCCATATTGATGGTTCCTTGAGATACCGAAGACCCGCTTAATCGCTTCAAGGTGCTTTTTGGTAGGCTTAGCTCGGTATCTAGCACACATGCACACAGAGAACAAAATGTCCGTCTACTAGCAAAGTGAGATACATCGTGATCCAATCATACTCCGATATTTAGTTTGGTCAATCATGATCCCCGAGAGGTCCTCATCTAGTTTGGTTCGGTCAATCATGGGGTGTCAACAGGTCACTTGAATCAAATCCAAATTTCTTTAAAATCTCTCAGTATATTTAGATTGATTTATGAAAATGCCTCCGGACTTTGAGAAATTTGTAATCCCAAGAAAATGACATTTGTCCCATCATTGACATTTGAAACTTTGAACTCATTTCATTTGAAAACGATCACATTCCATTGGGTCACGAGGCAAAAATAATATCATCAACATAAATTTGAACATGAGTCAAATGTTTGCTCGACTTCGGTGAACAATGTAGGATCAATCGCCCTTTGATGAATCCGTTGATAGAAGAAACTTTGATAGTGTATCATACCATGCCCTTGAGCTTGCTTTAAACCGTAAAGAGCCTTCTTCAAACGATAAACGCGAGTAGGATGCTCTTGATTCACAAATCCTTCAGTTGGCTTACGAGACAACTTCCTTAAGATCTCCGCTCGTAAATGCCGCCTTTACATCCATCCGATATACCACCATGTTCTTACTAGCAAGATTAGCCAAAAGATTCTCGATTGCCTCGATTCGAGCAACCGAGCAAATGATTCTTCAAAGTCTATACCTCCTCTTGACGATATCCTTTAGCAACCAATCGAGCCTTGTTTTTCAACACATCACCATGCTCATCAAGTTTTACTTTGAAGATCCATTTTAGAGCTATAATCATAGCACAATCCGGAGCAGTGTACTAACTCCCATACATCAAGACGATCAAACTCATGAATTTCATCTTGCATAGCATTGAACCAACTATCTTCATTCATGGCGCTTTAACGCCTTTTGGTTCGATCTTAGATAGTACGGAGTTGAAGAAGCACCATAAGGCATCGGTTGCAAGTTGCTTCCGGGTTGATACAGACGAGAGGGATTACCAATGATGTTGTCTAATGGATGATCGTGAGTCCATTTTCCGAGGTGTTCATGTGGCATTTGTTGAGGAACCGAGGTAGTCGAGTCGATGTCTTCAAGAAGATGGTTCTCGATGATGATTCAGAGTAGCAAATATGTTTTCAAATGGAGCATCTTCGTGAGTCGCAAAGGGATTAACTTCATTGTTGATGTCGAAACATTTCCATGATGTACATTTGAAGAATGATGATTTGTTGATGAGATCAAGGATCGCAGCAGTGCTTCTTGGCTTAAAGATATTGAGACCGAAGGATTGACTTCATTTATCGGAATATGAGCATCCTCTCGTTGTAGGATCAAGACTTCATTAGTAGTGGACTCATACAGCTCATCAAACATTGATCAAACAATTTCTTTACATCATCTTCGGATGGAGGTACATATGGTGTTTCTTGAGAGGAGTTTGGAACAAGGGATGAACCAATAGGACTGCTTTTGAAGTGCGGGTCCCGAAATGGAGTGTCCAGAGCCATTTGACCGGTCACCATCAAACGAACGTGAATTGTTTCCATGATATTTCGGGTTCTTTTGTTGTAGATTCGTATCCCTTTTGTTTGGTGCATATCCTACAAATACTCCAATGTCGCTTTAGCTCTAAGTTTGCCCAAGTCTTGACCTCATTAGTTGGATAGCACAAGGCACCAAACACACGAAGGAAAGATAGATTAGGTTTCTCATGGACAAGTTCATATGGAGTTTTTCCATGAATGGTGTGAATCGTGGAACGATTTTGTGTGTAACATGCAAGGCAATTGCTTCACCCCGTAGAAACATTGGAACCTTTGAGTAGATCAAGATTGTTCTAGCAATTTCAACAAGAGTACGATTTCGCCTTTCAACTACACCGCTCGCTGAGGGGTTCGTGGAACACTTCTTTGATGGTCGATTCCAACGCTTTCATAGAATTCACTAAGTTGTTTGTTGACAAACCCGCCCATTGTCTGCTCGATAATTCGACGCTTTGTTTAGTCTAACTCGCAGCTTGTTTGATGAGTTTGATGATGATATCGAGTTTCATCCTTTGTCCTTAAGAACTTGACCCGTGAATCTAGAATAATCATCAACCACAACTAACACATATTTCTTCCCAAAGATATTCTCGCACCTCATTGGTCCACATAAATCCATATGAATCATATGAAGAACTTCGTGATGAGTTAGTAGGTTTGGGTTTATGGGCATACTTTGCTTTTTCCCAATTGACATGTCGAACAAAGATGATCCTTTTCATACTTTAGTCTAGGTAAACCTACAACTAAGTCCTTTCTCGAAAGATCGTTGATGGTGCCAAGTTCAAGTGATTGAGACGACGATGCCATAACCAAGACTTTGTTTTGAAGCCTTTGATAACAAGCAGATTGGTGAAGCTCTCATCATGTCATCGATAGAGATAGTGTAAAGGTTTGAGCCACGAGTTCCTTTCAACAGCTCTTACCATTAAGATCTCTAACAAAGGTGTATGTTTTCTCAAGGCTACTTAGATCGTAGTCACGAATTGACCAACAGAGAATGATTATGTCCTAAACCTTCCACATAATACACTGGAGATGACACTATCACCAACAACATAATCTCCATAACCCATAATAGCACCGAAATGATCATTACCAAATCTAATAATCCCGATGAATTTGCTCACGGTTCATGAGCCGTGACCGGTCTCCAATATATATGTTTGAACAAATGAGTCCGTGTACCACGTAACGATTTGAACGATCCGCAGCTGAACATGTATAAGAATGGATAATCGATAATTGGGATCCCCATGCAAGAATGGGTTCCATTTGGTTAGTAGCAACAGCTTGGAACACCCACATCGTAAATAGAAGCATTCATATCGCATAATGAGGTAATGGAATCATTATGAGTAGATGCAATACTAGTGTCTCAGATAGTCCTGCTTACAAGCAGACCACTTCTTAGGGGAATAGTTCTACCAAGAGGCATCCATTTTCTAGTGGGCATTATCTCGATTGGTCTTATGACCAACAGTATCCAATAAGAACCTATTCTCACAATGTTCTTCCCGGGTTTCATTGTTTTCTAACTTTCTTCGCTTTTGCCTTTTAGCCTTTTTAGCATGAATTTTAGCATTAACAATATTAATCGGACAATTAACATCATTAGGCAAAGCATTGACATCACATCCATGATTAGAAATGAATTCAAGCAATCATCAAGACAAGGTTTGCAAATAGTATCGTAATCAATTAATTACAAGACGCTTATGGCTAATACTAGAATCAACACGATTCGCTTTATTCGATTCAAACTTAAGGTTCCTAGATTGTTCTTCTACTTTCTTCCAAAGGCACATTCTTAGCTTGAGAGGTCCTATCATTCCTTGTATTGTCTTGAGACTTTGACCGCTCCCTTTAATGTCACCGACACTACTCAGTAGGGAATGGGAACATTAGTTTGTTTTACTACTCTTGCACCACCGCTTAGATGTGCCGATCCGAACTACATGCAGTGCACTACGGTTCACTTTCATAAAGCTAGATGTACCGAGATTGGTACTCCTAGAAGGCACATTAGAGTTCACTTTCCTAGCATTGACATATCTAGAATCAACTACTCAAGGGTACACTACAACTCTCATTCAAAACATTGGGAATCGAGTGCATCTCATATTTGGCCTTAGGCATTGAGCATGGAATCAAAGGGTTAACTCTCTCACCTAATGTCTTTGGGCATATGGTGATCAAGCATTCTAAGATTTCTTGAGATCGTTTGGCATATGAGCATGCATGTCCAATTGCATTATCATGAGGTTTCTCTAGCTTATCCTCTTCAACAATCTCACGCAGCATTCTAAGCAATCCTTGAGGATGAGAAATATGTTTGAATGGCAAGTTTGTTGTTCCTTAGGTGAGGGGACATATGTCACGATAAAGCAGATTTATTGCCGAGTGAACCTTAGATACAACATTCTCCTCATTGATCATTGGCATTTTCCTTTTACCCCGACTCTTCGATTCTCAATTTCCTTTGCAATGAAGTTATTTGTTCGTTGTTTTGTTACGAGTGACTTTAATTGATTCAAACAACTCATTGAAATGACGCTTAACCTTTTCATTCTCTTCTAGAAAACTTTCGCTTTCCTTTGTAAAGCATTTACTAGGTTTTGAAGATGAAACGCTTGAGAATTCTCGAGAATCTAAAGAAGGAGGCATTTGGGATCCCGCCATATTGTTCGCTTGACCCTTTAATTGAGAGATTTGGGCTTTCAACTTTCTCGATCGTGTTACACCGAGCTTGAATCGCTCATCTCGCTTGTTAATTTGAAAACTCGATCAAACTCGAGCATCCAAGATGTCTTGATATTTGAAGTTTTGACATTTTCTTTGAGATGTTGATATTTTAGTTGTAGATTAAAATACTCAACTTCTAGTTTAGAAAATGTTTAACCAAATTGTCATGATCATCCAGCTCAATTTTCTCATTTAGTTTAGAATTAGTTTTTCAAGCTCAATGACACGATCATGGGAGACTTTCAGTACACAGATAATTCATGAAATTTGAAGCATTAATAGAGCAATTTGAAGCGTTGAAAACACATCTTGAGCAACACATTCAAGAATAAGATTCTCATTTAATGTATGCAAGTTCTTTCTCTCAATCTCATTATATTTTAGTGCACGCCATAATCACTAACTTCAAAGAACCATTGCATCAAATTCCTTTTCCATACCTTTAATATCGCCTTCTACCCCTTTTAAGACTCTCAAAGTGATCTTTAGAAGTTTAAAGAAGGGCATGACCTCGCTAAATAACATTCTTTCATTTGTTCAAAACCTCTTTCACCTTCGCTATACCAAAGGAGTGATCCTTTTCTTGCAAGTTTTTCAAAATCAACAAATAGTTGGAATATAACGATTGGCTAATTAATGTCTTGCTTTTAGTGGCAATTGTTCTAGGTACAAGATGCATAGGTGTATTAGAGGATACACAGCTGTTTCAGGCATTTTCCGGGGGAGGGTTTGTTTCTACAATATTTTCGCTTTTCGCTTATCTAAATCCATTTTCCGTAAGACTTGTTCGGAGTCAACAAAGTCTCGAGGCTTAAACTTGTTTAATGCAATCCAGCTTTTCCTTTTGTAATCGTGAGGAGAGATAATTATTTTTTTCTTTGCATTTAGGGTCATCTAGTTTTTGTTCATCCTTTCCCAGTGACTTCATCCGATTTCTTATCTTCCTCAAAGGCACTCAACGCAACTAGGTTTCTCGCTTAGGCTTAAGAATTTCATTACCATCATAAATCACCTTATGAGCATTTCTAGCCTTTTGATTACCTCCGGATTTGGTTCCTCAACAAGGGAATGCTATGCTTATCGCTTAAGACTCGATGTTTGGTGACCATGTGAGCAATCAATGGTGTTTCCTTGTATGTACAACTTGTTTTCAAGTTTGTTTTTCAAAGTTTTCAAATTAGAAAATCTCTTAAGAGCTTTGATTCTTTTACATTAAATTCTTGCTTAAGCATTTTCACGCTTTCAAGTTCTTGTTTTGCTTAATGCTTTAGAAAGTTTTTCTTGCAAAGAATTTAATTCTTGTTTCAATACTTCTTCTAAAATTACTTTTTCTAATTATCGACGCACTTGGTCATCCATTTCCCGCTCACGAGTGGTCAACTCAAATTTTGCACGTTGTTCATAAATGGCAACACGCCCTTATAGGCATTTAGTTCGTAGATAATGGAATCATCGAGAGCACATGCAAAGTATTCATCAAAGACATAGTCATTGTTGATCGCAGAAGATGCATCACTAGGTACAACTTCACTTTCACTTTGTTTCACGATTGATCATATGGGACAATATTGATATTACCCGTATTTTCAATATTTGATTCAAAAGTTTCGTTGGTTGTACTTTGTCATGCATCCGCTGCACATCAAGATCATCATATAGCTTTAATACCTCGTAGATGAGTTTGTCCTTTGATGGGCCACCAGGTGGTGAAGAAGTGACCTGGGAGACACCATGGAGAGATGCTAGCCATAAATATTGTGTGTGCAGAGGTCCATCATCCACATCGTAGTCGTAAGCATCGCAGCCACCGACTTGAAAGGCATTTTGATGATTGTGACCTATCTCCGAATGGGCCGCTCATCTACATCTCGCATCATAGGTCTTGGCATTGCCTTCAAGAAGAAATGCAGCCTCTTCATTCAAAGTAGCACCATTGTCCCGAGCTTGAGCCAAGAACATCTTATCTCTCAAGTATTCGGCATTTTGTGGACGCTTTGAGATGTGCGCCTTGCAAAGTGTCCTCACCACCACGCTTAAAGCATTTGATTGGCTTAGCTTGACCTTGGTTACCATTCCTTCCTCGATTCTCGTTTCCAACATAACCTCTCCCACCCCACCTCGTCCCCTGCTCATACTGCCTTTTCCGAATCGTTGCACCACGATCCTTCCATCTTTAATAGTGGCTTGATTATGTGGGTTAGATGCGCTCGAGGTTGTTGTTGGTTTGTGGAAGAGAATTCATGTTTTGACTAATGAGAAGAGCAAGTTGATTAATGATGTTACCCACGCGTGCATCAAAGATCGCCTTGTTTGAACCGAGGATCGTGGATGAGTTTGTGATTACCATTACCCAAGGGAATGACTTGTGATGCTTTGGTTGTGATTCCAATGTTTGAGTAGAAGGCGCTTGAATCATTAGACGAGCTTGTCTCTCCGGGTTAGTTTTGAACCGATTGAGAATCAATTTTTCAAACATGGCATGTCTTTCATTCTCAAGGAGGAAGGCATAGAGTTGCTCATAGTTTGTGTTCTTCAACTTTAGTGAGCTTCACAATGTAACAAACTTGTGCCATTCGGGATTCATGTTGTTCACAAATTTTGAGTTCAATCGAATGTTAGGCATAGTCATCTTGATGTTCCTCATGTCATTCACTAACTTATGAAATCTCACATAGTACTCATAGACACTCTCATCCGGTTTCATCTTGAAGTGCTCAAATTCATCATAGAGTTGATTCCCTGCCTTCCATAGTTAATTCAACCCGAGAGAAGCATCTTAACGTTATCCCAAACAAATTTTGCATCGTTGTTATGATTGATCGCCTTGTAGATGTCTTTAGGAAGACCTTGAAGAACAATGTTTGAAGCCCCGATATCTCGTGATCGAATCTCTTTTTCTCCTCATTATCAAGCTCATTGTACATCTTAGGTCCGTCCATTCCGTAGACAGAGTACCATCTTCATTAGTATCAAGTATGTCTCTAGTCGCTTCAACCCGATATGGTCCTTCATCAATGGATTTGAGAATGTTTACACCATTTTCCTTTCCAAGGCAATACAACTGATCGCTGAGCCCAAGAATCGTAGTCGCCTGGCAAGCATCAGTGGACGAGTATCCGAGCCACCGCTTGAACATCCTCGAACAACAAAGGAGATGACAAGGGAACAGTGGGAATGTTGGTAGACATGTTAATAGATTATACGGGATTTTATAACTCTATGATTAAACCGGAAATAGATTCTTTCACGGATTTTACTAAATCAAGAGAAAACCGTAAACAATCACTCAAGTTGCTAGATGATAAAGTGCTAACTCGCTACCAAATAATGCACTAAGTCGCTAGAAATTAGTGCACTAAGTCGCTAACCCTTAACTCGCTACACGCCTAAGTCGCTAGAGTCCCAAGTCGCCAATGTAAAAGCAAGTCGCTATAGTAACTCGCATGCACTAAGTCGCTAGCCAAATTTGTGCAAGAATTGCCACACAAGTCGCTAGATATGCAAGTCGCTAAAGAGCAACTCGCATGCACTAAGTCGCTACCATTAAGTCGCTAACCGTAGTGGAGATTCCACTACTTGTACTTTAACTCGCTAGCTCTAACTCGCTAGCTTTTATAACTGTAAGTCGCTACAAAACTATGAAGTAAGTCGCTACCAAGAAAACAAGTCCGAGAGCTAAGTCGCTAGCTTGAAAACCAAATAACCTTCACTTTTCAATCCAAAACAACCCAACCAAGATGATTCAAGCTACCAAATGAAAACCTAAACACTTTTGATGATTCTAAACATAAAAGTACCAACAAAATTCAAACTTTAACACAAGAAATCAACCAAATGATGCAAAACCACTAAACTTTTTCAAACTCAAAACCACCTAAAACCACTATAAATCCAAAGATGTGCAAGATATGATCTAACCATGGCTCTTGATACCAATTGTAAGATATAACTTTTCACATACACATCAAACCATAACACAAGGTGGCGAATAAGATGGAATTCTAGAGAGAAAGTTAGAGGTTTAGGGAACTTAGTGAGAGTAAAGTGAAAGATATTATTATGAGTTCCAACTCTCTACCTTGGAAGGTTTCTAGAGAGTATTTATAGTCTTACATAAATCTCGCCACACTTTAAAGGGTCAAGTGGATCGTGCATACATTCCAAATTTAATCTTTATGGGTAAAGACCCGTCTAGTCCTCCACGGTGTTACTTAACTAAAATACTACTTAACTTAAAAGAACTACGACTACGAGCTTAAACGATTACATATACTGAGGTGACCGACTTTTTAATACCGGAATTTCTAATTCCTAACAAATCGTGACTAAGTCGACCATGATCACTACAACATTTACCGCTTCCCAATGAATTTTTTCCCAAATGACATTTGTCATTGGGAATCTACACTAAACGACAAAAATAGATCCTACGTGGCACCAATTCTCGTGAAAAGTCACCTAAATTATTATGAACTTTTCTCGGCGACATGTCGCCAGGATAAAGTGGTTATATTTTGATGTAATATTTCTTCAGAAACGTATGGGAACTTTTCTCATTCAATTTTCAAATGACATGTCATTGGGATTCATTTGCTTATTTAAAAATATGTAATTAGTGTTAATGACTCTTATGGTGACGTAGACAACACTTTCCCCAGCGACATGTCGCCGGGGATTAAATTTGACTTCGTTGACTTTAACAAAAAATGTATATACGTTATTGATGAGAC
Source organism: Chrysanthemum lavandulifolium (assembly GCA_022545495.1). NCBI lineage: Eukaryota > Viridiplantae > Streptophyta > Magnoliopsida > Asterales > Asteraceae > Chrysanthemum > Chrysanthemum lavandulifolium. Next base: position 106,267,429 of record CM040246.1, read on the forward strand.
TTTAACAAAAAATATATATAGTTTCCTCAGCGACATGTCGCCGGGGATTCAGTTTGACTTCGTTGACTTAATATGGTTCTTAATAGCTATGGGAAAATAAAAATATTAAATTTATGATGAATTAATATGGTTCTTAATTCGTGTTTGTTAAATGTGATATTGTTTCTTCAGTTTCATTCTTTGAACATTCTTTGGACACCATAATCTGGTTAACTAAGAACATGGTCAGCTTTACAAATCCAGCATGTGCTTTGATTTATAAAAATACTTGACAGATACATACTACAACAACAACAACAACAACATCAACAACAGAAACTACAAGAACAACTACTACTTTGATCAGCAACAAGAAGAAGAAGAAGAAGAACAACAACAACAACAACAACTACAAGAACAACAACTACTACTACTACTACATACAAAGATTTTCCATGTCACCTAACAAATTACTTAAGTAATGCATCCGATCGACATGCGTGGTCGTCGGAATCCTTGCCATTTGAAGTCTTGCCTCAAAGAACCTTACTCTTGTCTCTAGCACATGTTTTGTGATTCCAAAGAAGTTTATCCTAAGATATTTTTCATGGCGACTCGAGCACTCTGTTGGTGCGAGATCCGAACCTTGAGAAGAGATTGTTCTTAAGTACTCGTCAAATGCATCCTTCCACATAAAATATCCGCACCCATTATCTTTTCAATAACATTACATAATAAGAAAATTATAAGAGATTACAACCTAATTATTTGTATATTTACATAAATAAGAAATGTATGATTGTTCACCTTTGACAGAGGACATGAATAATATTGTTGTCCAGATGAATGTTCTCTATGTGATGTTCTTAATTTTATATTTCCTACTCCACAAGAACACATAAAAGGATTAAATGACTCCATCTCTGGTTTTGAAATTTGTGTGAAGATAAGAGGTTGTGAGGTTGAGTGGTTTTGTAACACCCCCAAAATGGCTCAGCGGAAGCACACAAGTATTGGGGTGCTACTAAATTGATATCACAACATAAGCATAGAACAATTGGTTTTTCATAAATAAACTTTTATTCATTCTTAAAAACAATGTTTACATTATTGATTAGTGCGGAAAATGGCCCATTATAAACAAGTGGTCCCAATACATAAATCAGAGTCATCTATGACCATGCCATGCCTTTGCCTTGCGCCTCCAAAGATAAGCTATCACCTCAAAACCGAAGATACATACTAAAGGGGTCACTACATTTGGTGAGTTCATAGGTTTATTTAAAAGGGGTTTCAAAGACATTTGTTTCAAATTTGGTTTTGATGATCATTACGCCTTGCATAATGTCATAAAGTTTATGATTTCAATTCATAAAAGGATTTCATAAAAGAGATTTCATTAGTGGACCATAAGTAGGGTATATGTATATTACAACGAATATAATGTCATATATTGAATCTATTACGCTAGCACTAAGTTCATGCAACCCGAAGCTACGGCGGTTTATGTATGCACAGGAAGTTATACAAATAAGGAGCCCATGGCAGTGTTTATCCCAATACACTCGGTCCCGACATGCTATATGTTTTGCCTTGACCCAAGCGGGTCAACCGAACAGGAGTCACCCCAATAGATCTATTTATAACATTCAAGCCTTCCTAGCAGGAATTGACTTCATGAAAAGGGTAATTTGGGATCTAAAGTCTTAGGCTAAGCTGCGTAATATTCTAGGTCAAAGATTTGGGTATGGTCCATAAAACATCTAAGTATGATGTATATCAATCAAAAGCATAGTATACATGAAAATGTATCATTAAAATTGTTTAAGTAAAATGAGCATGTATCTTCCTCCAAAACAAGTATAAAACAGATTAAAGTAGGGGCTATGAAACTCACCTTGGCAATGTGCAATATGAAGTCTAAATGGAATTAGATCAAGGAGTGATAGTGCACGGCATCCGACACACAACCTAATTAAGTACGGCATATTTAGTCTTCATGTTTAAGACTCGATAAAGTTTAACTAACTTGATAAATTTTTAAATGTTTTTGTTGTTGTTGTTGTTTATGTGGCATCATTGATTTAAGAACAATTTACAAGGAATTTTTGTCGATTTTGGCTTAGGAAGGTTGACATGGAAGAAATCTCAAGGAAGGAATTTCGGCTTTGTTTTAATGATGACCAATTGATGATACTTGGGAGGGTACACGCATAAAAGATACCAAGGAAGAACAAGACTTCGGTTTGATGATAATCGAATGACGATGTACGGAGAATTGTGCATGTCTTATAAGACTTTATCGGTGAAGGATGTCGCGGCGAAAGATACATCCATATATATTAAGCGCATGAATATATTTATGCATGTAGTTACATGTCGTTTAACGTTTGAACTAAAGGTGTTTTAGTAAAAGGGTTTAGTATTACTTGTCTTATAAAATCTCCGTAAATTTCAAGATATGTTTCAGGAGTTACTAGTGTTTGTTTAAAGTAAATATTTTTATTTTAAAAGGAAGTTTAAACATTTATCCAAGTTTGTAAGTGACAACTTTAATCATTCCAATTATAATTGAAAATATGATAACTATATACTAATATGTTTAAAAAGGTTGTGTATAACTTGTCTCATATACGTTAGAAAAATATGATATAGGTTTCTATGAAATATGTTTTGTTTGTGTGTAAATTATATATATTTACAGAATTTTTGGTATAACCCGAGTTAATTTTTCTATCTATCCGGTTTGGCGAAATGTCAAAAGATATATATTTTATAATTTGGTTTCATAATTGTATAGTGGATATGTCGTGCATATATTTGCTTATGAGACGAGCCGTATGAGGCGAGACAGAAATGAGTCGTAGATTACTTGAGCCGTCACCATAAATCATTTGGACCCGATACGGGCTGTTGTACAATGATCGTGTCCTGGTGGGCTTTTCAAACCGAACGGACCCTTAAGTAACTATGATAGGCCAAACCATAAAATGAGAAGATGGGCTCACATTTGAGTGGAATGGGGCCTGTTAGATATTGGATTTCACAAACACACTAAACCGTAATCACATGAGGCGTTTAATATGTTTAGAGAGAGAAAGTTCTAGCGAGAGAAATGGAAGAGTTGGGAACTATGTGAAACAAAGAAAAATGGTATTGAGCTCCAACCCTCTACCTTGAGAGGTAGAGGTATTTATAGTGTCTTACAAATAAACGCCACCTACGGTGTGAATCGTGCATACAGGTGGGTAAAGACACATCCGTCCTCCACGGTGTTACTTAACAAACTACTTGCTAACATAACTTGACTACGACTCACGAGCTTTCTAACGAATACATATACTTGAGGTGACCGACTCTTTAACGACTTAATTTTCTAATTCTAACAATCTCCCTAAGGAGGTCACTCAATTACAATGAATACAAGCAGATATTACATTAGATTGTTCTAGGATTCTTGATTAAGTTCTTTGCTCAAGAGGCTCGTAGTCTTTGATTCTTCATGTTCCGCATGTTTGGATAATTACAAGTGGAGGTCTTTAACTGATCCATGTGATGAAGAGTTTTGAGCCATGTTAGGTCACTAGTTTTACAACACAAGCATCAAGAGAAGAAATAGAGAGGTGGATGAACAATATCCAAACACACACACACACGATATAAAGAAAGGTTAGGCGTAGGAGTATGTGAAAGAGATAAATTGAACAACCAACCCTCAGTGAGGGTTATACAAGACTATTTATAGGCAAGGAGCTAGGGCAACACCCCACCTTCCCTTTCCTTATTGGACATGGGCCTAAGCTTATGGGCCTTCTACATAAGCTAGACCTTAAACAAACATAAAGGCCATAATAAGCTACCTATTACATATAAGTAACTAACACTTGAATTAAGTTTTAGGAGTGATTCCAACAATCTCCCCTCAAGTGTTGATGATGAAAAGCAGTGAAGGCGTTGATGTAATAGTAGCTTTGACGTCTTCGACATTCTTCTTTCTTGTGAAAAGAATTGCCTTGATTCGAACAATCTCCCGGTGTAGAGATAGTTTTCTTTGAACAATTATGCTTTGACGTCATCTTTAACTTTGTTCTTAGATCAATGTTCTTTGAGATGAAAGTGATAGAATGTTGTTATGCGCATCAAGTCTCGCATCAGTGCTTGCTTTTGCTACGGTGTCTCCACGTCATTCTTCAACATGCTCACACGCTCTTTGACATTGGAATTCATCTCGATGAAGTTCTTTAAGTCTTTAACTTTGTAGATTCTTTGATTTGACGAAGAATCATTCTTGATGTGTTGCTTTTGGATAGAACTTCCATTAGTGATGAAGTTGGCGTGAGCATGAGAAGAATCGCACGATCATCCCGCCCGGAGCTTCCATAAGAAAACATGAAAATGGTTAGTGATAACGCTACACGCGTCGTCGGGGTCAAGGAAACTTCCTTTTCTTCGAGCAAGTTTTATAACACCTAGGCAAAGAACCTAATCGTTGTAGTGTAGTAATTAGGGTAAGCCACGGGTATTGATATCGTTCTCAGGGGAATAGGAATGCTAGTGAGAAGTTACTACGCTAAGGTTGAGGTTGAGGAAGATTATTTTTGTATTTTTATATTTTTAGAAATGGAAAAGGTAACGAATCTCGGGTATTGGATTTGGGGTTGGTATTGCTACCGATTACTCTACTATTATCTAATTATCTAAGCTAAGGTTGTGATAGTCTATGTCTAATTGATGTGTACTGTATGATAGTTTAAAGATGTGTTTACTTAGGTTTTACTACTCCTTAATTATCTCCTATTGATGGTTGATTTGTCACGTCCTTATTCCTAGTTGCGTTGTGATTCTAAGGCTATAGGCGTGCTTATTTCCTAACTCTTTGAAACTACCAAAGGGTCTTGTTTACAAATCCTCTAGTGATTTATAGACGCCTACTCTACGGTTGTCCTTGAATACTTTATCCTACAATTACCTAGATAATTATATTCTAAAGTTCACAAAGAAATTTCAAGCATTAAGTACACAACGAATAATCTAGCGCACTCTAGATCATTAGTCAACTAAGATAAGTATCAACCAATCAATATTCAATAATTAAGTTTCATATTCCTAAGTAAACACACAAATAAATTAGCTGGACATGGAGAACATGCAAGCATACACACAAATAATCAAAGACATAATTAAATTAATGAAGTAAACACTTAGCTTGATGTATAATAGGGTTTAGAACCCTAAAATCTGCACAAGAAAGCCTTGGTTCGGCTTTAGGTTTTACTCCAAAAGACTACACACTAAAACTAAAAATTCGGATTCTATATATAAGATTACATCCGCGACGACGTCACCTTATGTTTCGTTGGCGCGCCGTGTCGCCGTCATTGGGGTTTCGTCTTGGCCACGTAAACCTTCGGCGGCGCCACCTTATGACCGTGACGCCGTCCCCTTCACTCGACGCGTCTTGGCGCATCTAGGCCGTCCGAGTAACGACGCCTACCCTTTAGAACCCGACGTCGTCCCTTGAAAACATGTAATTTTTCCTCTCGAGCCGTCGCAAAATTCCTTCCCGACGGCGTCGCGGATATCGATGTGCGCCGCGCTTTATGTTTCAAAGACTTTGAGTGTCTCGATTCGACTTTGGCCATTTTCTTCAGTATATTCGCGCCTTTTCGTCCAAATAAGCATCATTCCATTTTGCCTTCAAGAGACCTAAAAAGTGAAAAGGAGCGATATTAAGCAATAACGGATACAAAAGTGATCGAATAAGGGCTTAAATGACCCTCAAAAGGTACCTTTTAAAACCTTATCAAATATCCCTACACTTGGTATTTGCTTGTCCTCAAGCAAATGTGCTTTTACCAATTAATTTATAAGTTGGGGTCATGAAGCATCCATTCAAAGCGGTCCACAACACATATAAGCCCCATAAAAGTCATAACAAGCACGGAATTACATACTAGCACCTCACATGGGGTGTTTGGATACTCACATCTCTCTCGGTGTATATATGAAATATAACAAATCGGAAATGGAAGATAAACACTCATTAACCGGTCCTAGTAGATAGATTACCATAGGCTTGAGAATAGATCAAACCTCCGTCGCTTTGGCGTAAGCACCTAGGAAAGACTATCAAAGAGGTCTTTTAAAGGGTTGTAATGTTAGGCTTACGGTAGGGAAATAAGGGTTTGGTGGGATAGGCTATAAAGTGGTGGATAGTCAAAAATCTCTATGTTGCAAGTATACTGAAGAATGGCGTTGCTAAGCCAAGACTCGACACTCTAAAACTCTAGGCAACGAAAATAAACAAACATAATTTAAAAGATAGATGTAGGATGGTAGCCGTATTTTTTTTTTTTTTTTTTTTTTTTTTTTTTTAATCACTCTTTTTTTTTTTTTTTTTTTTTTATTTTTTTTTTTTTTTTTTTTTTTTTTTCATACACTTTTACTCTACCATCCTCTCGGTACATCAAAATGATAGGGATTTATAGACACATCCCTACACTTGAGTTTTTATTACTCTGACACTAATTTGACCCGAATTGAAAAGATCAAAACACTTGGAGTACATTATTATGCAAACAAAGGGAATTTGAGTTTAACGTTCTCTTCCCTATATTTCATAAACTTTAACTTTTTCCATGAATCCCAATCATCCCAAAACGTATACAAAGGATATGACTCGACTTAGCAACTCACGCAAGCAACGGATAATTGAACTAAGGGTTTTGGGTGATAACATAAATTGCACTAAAAGTGAGTGCAATAAAGGTAGGCTAAGGCGATTTGGGTGTATATTTGGGGTGGGGTGTAAACAATGCTCTTCATTGATATTCGGAAAACGAAACATCACGAGAACCGCGAAAAGGATAGGCTCGAGGGTTAACTAGGGTATCGTGTACTAAAGATGAGTACAACGCAAAGGGTGTGGGGAATTACTCAACCGATATGGAAGAAGTAATTATATTACGGTATCAAACAAGGGTTTATCCTAATGCCTCTTATCATTTAGTTATTCCTAACTACACAAGTGTAGTCTCACTAGCGATCTCGGAATGCATCACAAAACAAGTTCTAGAATCTAATATACTACCGGTTCACACTCTAAGCATTAAAGATGAATGCTTTAATTCTACTAATCTAAGGGCGATCCTCACATTTTGGGTGGAATTTAGGTGGTAAAGGTTTTGTGCTAGTCATGCAACTTCCTATCCATGAGGCGCTTTTGTTAAGACTAATGGCCCACTCTTATCGTCATGAAAAAATTTTAAATTTGGCTAAAATTACCCTAACCTACATTTTCTCATGGTTTATTACACAAATACACTTGGACAAAGCAAATAGTCAAGGATAAGCATAGTTTCAAAGTTCCGTTTATTTTCCCTCCTACACTTAAACCGAACATTGTCCCCAATGTTCCCCGAAAGTATCAAAGTTATGATAATGAAGGTAATTAAAAGCGAAAGAAACTAATACTCCCCGATTAGCTTCGGTAGGATCCGTAAAAGTGGTGGTTAAATCTTTTCCAAGAAGAGTTTTTGCGTGAAAGGCTCCTTCCAAACTTGTGTAACTTCTTCTTGACAAACTAAACTGCACACTAGAAGAAAACAAACGAAACCTTCGGCGTAAAATCGGCGGTAATAATATACATAAGACTCGATTTAAACTAGGATATAATGCTTGTGGAATGGATGTTTACGAATTTGTTTTGAAAGTTAAGATCCGGAAAATTCCAAAATTTTACAAGTAGCTCGTAAAACGAGAAAAGTAAGTGAAGTTTTTATTCCTTCCCGACGTCGGTTGCAATCTGACGCCGTCGGTTATCCCGACAAAACCGGTCTGCGATTTTCGGAAAAAATTGGAAAATTTGCATCTTTAGAATCTGGAAAACTTCGCAAAAACATCCATTATGACTTGATACAAGCATTTGACCGAACAAACAAACATATATATCTTTTAATTAATTGTTATTCTCATGTTCACGTTTCTTATGAAAACGTGTAATCCTCCCTACACTTATCTTTTATGTAAAATACCTTTATATGTAATTAAGACGAGGTTAAAAACAAAATAAAGCATTTTACAAATTTAAACATGAGGACAAACAATTAATAAAAGATATATGACACTAACAAGCAAACAATTAAGCATGGGTTGCCTCCCACGAAGCGCTTTTCTTTATTTAAGAGTCTTGTAGCTAGACTCGTAGTCCTACTCCTCGCTTTTGCATCACCGCTCTTTTCGTCATTCATTTTCTCTTCATCGAGCGGCGTGAGCGTTGTATGTTCACCGTGGATTCCGGGCCATTCTTTGTCAATTATGGTGACGGTTTCGTTTAAGTTGGTCTCTTAATCGTGAAAAGCCCAAACCATCTTGGGTTGTTCTTTCCTTGTATTGCCCTTTTCCTTGATTTGTCTGTAGTACTTTTTCTCCTTTTAGAAATTTCTTAGGGTCCTTTTGTGCCTTAGGTACCGAAAGGGGTTGCTTCTAACTTATTATCGGGTTTCCACCTGTCGCATACAATCCTTGGACCATGAAATCTCTAAGCCCTTTTCCCATCATTCATCTTTTTCTTAACATTATGGCTAGGGTTTTCCGATTCCTTTCGTAATCATTTCCATGATTTTAAGAGGATATCTTGGGATGATGGGTATCCTAGCATACCCTTTTCCTTTTGAGTATCATGACGCCTCCCGCATTTGATGGTTGCCTTGGCGGTAGCTAGAAGCGGTGTTCCAAGAATGAGGGTATGTTTTATCTTCTTCAAAATCAACGATCACGAAATCTACCGGATAAACAATGTTAGCCACCTCAATTAGAACATCTATTGCGACTCCTACGGGGTGAACATAAGTGTGATTAGCTAAGGAGAGTCTAAGGTCGGTACTGGCTGGTTTCTCCTTAGTTAACTTATTATAGATTGATAATGGCATTATGTTCACATCAGTCCCCTGATCGGCCAAGGCATTTATATTATCAATGTCACCTATGCTAACTGGTATTACGAAATTCCCTGTGGTGTTACGTTTCCTTGTTAGAGGTTTTTTTATAACTAACTCATACAAGGGTCCCATAGGTAGGGAGCGTCATACTCTTCTTCATCATTTTTATCAAGGGCTTCCTTGAGAACTTCATTGTACCTAAAGTTGTTTACTTGGTTTGCAATGGTTTTCTTGTTGATTTCGTGCTTAAGGTAGTATTCAATGGTCTCGGGCTCGTCGTCATGCAATCGACTCCTCCTTATTACTTCCCTCGGTTTTCCGCGTCTCAACCTTTGCATTCTGGGCATAATGGAAACAGTTGACAAATGAAGTTGGAGGACAATCGTTGCTTTTACGAGCACCTTTTCGGGAACCTTTGTTTTGATAAACTCGATTACCAAATTCATCATTTCCGTCATCTTTGCTTGCATCTCCTCTCTGCCTATAAACCTCCTCTTCAAACCTCAGCTAATCTTTCCGTATGAGCGCCATGTACTCCTCATTTGTTCCTTGAAGCTTGGTGAGAGTGGTATTGGGGAAGTAGAGCAGGCGCCTTTCTGGAAGTTGGATTTTATCATGACTTGGAGACTCAGAAGGAGGTGTGGGGTGGTAGGTGGAGTTAGGCGGGTTTGACGGCTCTCGAGGAATTTGTACGGGGCTCTTTTCGCCTTTCCATAAGATAATCAATCCCTCTCAATGGAGCTCAATTGTTCCTCGAGGGTGTCGGAGGATTTGGGCGGGGTTGATATGGCGTTGATTACGTTAATCGGTCTCGGAGAATCATTCCAATCTTCGTAGCTTTGATCGATAAGCTCCTCTATAATGTCCCAAGATTTCTCTGCATTGAAGTGTTGAGCCTTCCACGGCCCGATCAATGGATCGTCGAGTGATGAAGTCGGTATGATCATAGAAGATTTGGATTTGAAGCGAAGATCGATGCCATGATGGGGAAGTCTGGGGTAGATCCTTGAATCGAGTCCATGCTTTGTAAAGTGATTCACCTTGGAGTTCTTTGAAGCGTTAAGATTTCTCGTCTAAGCTTAGTGGTTCTCCCGGTGGGAAAAATTGAGCAAGGAAGCGAGTAAGATCATCCAACTTGAGATGGAGCGGTGGAAGTCGCTCGAAGCCAATTACTAGCTTGGTCCGTAGAGAGAATTGGAAGAGCGCATGCGCGTGGTCTCCCGTAGTAGCATCAAGGTCGATGGAATCGACAATTTTGAGAAATCCTCGATGATCTTGATTTGGATCTTGAACGAAGTCCATGGAATCACATCCGTTTTGCACCAACCGGATGGTGTCGGATCGCGGGGCGTAGTTTGGGCTTGGTCGGGAAGCTCAATGGTGTTCCTATAACCTAGGTGGTTTGGTCTCGAGTACTCACCAAGAGTGCAGGCTCTTGCGGTCATTTGGTGGTGGGTTGATGGTGGTGGTTGGTTGTCACCTTCCATGGTGAAAAGTGATGGGTGTTACGAACAAAGGTCACGAAGAAGGGGATAGACTATGAAAGCTAAAATGAGAAAAAGTTTACTTGATAGGAATCAAGCAAAGAAACCTAAGCGAATTGGACTACTAACTAGCTATTCTATTCCCCGCATGGCCCAAAAACTTGATAACGCTACACGCGTCGTTCGGGGTCGAGAAACTTCCTTTTCTTGAGCAAGTTTTATAACACCTTAGGCGATGAACCTAATCGTTGTAGTGTAGTAATTAGGGTAAGCCACGGGTATTGATATCGTTCTCTGGGGAATAGGAATGCTAGTGAAGTTACTACGCTAAGGTTGAGGTTGAGAAGATTATTTTTGTATTTTATATTTTTTAGAAATGGAAAAGGTACGAATCTCGGGTATTGGATTTGGGGTTGGTATTGCTACCGATTACTCTACTATTATCTAATTATCTAAGCTAAGGTTGTGATAGTCTATGTCTAATTGATGTGTACTCGTATGATAGTTTAAAGATGTGTTTACTTAGGTTTTACTACTCCTTAATTATCTCCTATTGATGGTTGATTTGTCACGTCCTTATTCTAGTTGCGTTGTGATTCTAAGGCTATAGGCGTGCTTATTTCCTAACTCTTTGAAACTACCAAAGGGTCTTGTTTACAAATCCTCTAGTGATTTATAGAGCGCCTACTCTACGGTTGTCCTTGAATACTTTATCCTACAATTACCTAGATAATTATATTCTAAAGTTCACAAAGAAATTTCAAGCATTAAGTACACAGCGAATAATCTAGCGCTCTAGATCATTAGTCAACTAAGATAAGTATCAACCAATCAATATTCAATAATTAAGTTTCATATTCCTAAGTAAACACACAAATAAATTAGCGGACATGGAGAACATGCAAGCATACACAAATAATCAAAGACATAATTAAATTAATGAAGTAAACACTTAGCTTGATGTATAATAGGGTTTAGAACCTAAAATCTTGCACAAGAAAGCCTTGGTTCGGCTTTGGGTTTTACTCCAAAAGACTACACACTAAAACTAAAAATTGGATTCTATATATAAGATTACATCTGCGACGTCACCTTATGTTTAAATGGCCGCGTGTGTCGCCGTCGTTAGGGTTTCGTCTTGGCCACGTAAACCTTCGGCGTCGTCACCTTATGTTGTGCCGTCCCTTCACTCTGACGCCGTCTTGGTCGCATCTAGGCCGTCCGAGTAACGACGGCCTACTCACTTTAGAACTGGCGTCGTCCGCGAAAACATGTAATTTTTCCTGCGAGCCGTCATAAAATTCCTTCCGGCGGCGTCGAGATATCTTGATGTGCGCGATCGCCTTTATGTTTCAGCTTTGAGTGTCTCGATTCGACTTTGGCCATTTTCTTCAGATATTCGCCTTTTCGTCCAAATAAGCATCATTCCGACATTTTGCCTTCAAGAGACCTAAAAAGTGAAAAGGCGATATTAAGCAATAACGGATACAAAAGTGATCGAATAAGGGCTTAAATGACCCCTCAAAAGGTACCTTTTAAAACCTTATCGCTTAGTAATAAGCGGATTAAACTTACAAGTTTGAACTTCGAGTGTTATCGACATAGTGTGAAAACACAACTCTAATTCTTACAAAGGCCGTTCTGAACCGGAGTCCCACAAGTGAGATAACGCGATGTGCAAGTACACCTACAGATTCGGATGAGTTCTTTGAGGTACACAAGCATCACCTCACGATCGTAGACCGTTTGAGACACACTAAGCGTAATCCACGGGAGTTACCGGTGACTGCTTTGTGGAGTTGTTGGATGTTGACCACAGCAGGAGTTTCCATTCAATCACCGAGGATCACGAGATGTGAACCTCTCATAAATGTTCTCGACAGATTGCTAAGATCATGAAGGACTCGATAACGTACCACCGATGTTCTTATTGTTGAACATCAAGTGATGAAATGTCAAGTGTACCTAATAGATCATTTGATGAATCTCGTGGCTTTAGACTCAATAGTGTGTTTGGTTTTCTGGCGGAGACTAGGGAAAGGGTCTCCTTCTTCAATACCGGCGATCTCAAGAAAGCCAATAGTTTATGTAGGGTTCCTGTGAGAATGAAACAAGCTTCTTTTGAGAGAAACTTGAGTGGCTAAGAAGGTATAGTGCATGCATCACCGGGTCCATGACGACTTTAATCTTCAATACCGGCGTCACTAAGTGACAACCAGTAGTATATGAATTGAACCCGATGTCCTTTCTAAGTTGAATAATTTGGAGGGCTATTTCTTTTCACCCTTTTCTTTGCATTTCTTTTAATTCTTCAACTCCTTCTTTCTTCGATTCTCATTTTCTCCTTTTATAATCGTACCTAAGGACTTCTAAGTACTAACTATTTGTGATGTCCTTGGGTAGATCCCTCCGACTCTGGCGGATCATAGACAGTTATTCTTAACCTTAATCTCCTTATAACTCCATTGCCATAAAACCATTTTCATGAAAATCTCTCAAAGTGTTTGTGAATGAAAACATGTTTGAACACTTCAAGAGTTTTAGATTTTCGAAATACTCCCCTCGCATGTGCTTAAGAGTTTTTACAATCAACAGTGAGGAAAAAGCGCACTTTATGAATTGATCAACTCAAGATAAACAATCCCCGCGAGACACGGTTCGTTGCATAGTTAAAGAGTTACATTGTCAGCTTTTAGGTGACAACTAGCTCTAATAACTACCTTGAAGGTGTAGACAATCCTCGAAAGGTTGTCATACCCGTTAGAGTTCATGTCTACCAAGAGTTTCTCAAGTGGTACTTTCTACTTGGACAAGTCATTTGCGAGACACGTTTACATTACTAGCGAACTAGCTTGAAATTATTACCCATCCCGGACAAGTCTTTTCGAGTTACTAACAGTTTAGTACCGTCAATTCGTTGGTTAAGTCTATTACAAAAAGATTCATTTGCATTTACACAACATATTTCTTATCACATAATTTTCTCCCCTCAAAAATGGCATATAAGATGTTATTTTTGAAAAGTTGAAATAAATATGACCATTTCGAGTGTTGGGAAGATGACCACTATGAACAATTTGTGAACAAAGTTTTAACTCAAGTACTCCCCAACAAGTGATATAAGCGGTTGAGGTTTTGAAAATCATACGGGAAGTACTTGTCCTTTGAGCAAAACCTTGAAAAATGAAAGGTTTGATAGGATTTACTCAAAAGTAAAGCTTTCGCTCCTTTTGTAAGGATTGTGGCACCGAAGCGTACCACGGGTCCTTTCTTGACAATTACGGGTTGTACAATCGTTATGTGTGCACAAGCCATTGACATATATAATCACACATCCAAATTTATAATGAAAGAAGCGGTTCAAGGGTACCGAAGTCCGATGATGTTGCGAGAGTGCGAGCAGGCGTTGATAGCCGGTGATGTTAATCACGGTCGACCACCAACAAAGCTTTCCAATGTTCGAATCGATCCTTCGATACAACCTTTCATCAATCATTTGATGATCCTCCTCACATCCTTCGATCACGAGAATTCCATCGCTTAGGAGACCCAATCTTTTGACGTATATTCTTCAACCTATAAGCCAATCCGTCCCTAACCATCTTCAAAGTGTGATCCCCAAACTTGTGAAGATCACTACACGCCATTAAGCAATTTCGTTTGAAGTTCACTGCGGTGAAACGGCGAATGGTTTCTTGATGAGTGTATATTGTGAGAGCTGGTTGATGTCGGGAAGATCAGGCGAGGTGGAGTGAAGTTAACACGGTCCGATATGATTCAGCTGCGATGGAGATCTTCTACACGTTCTTTGATGACTATGCGTCGATGAAGATGAGCAATGACTTGATGAATTCACGTTGTGCTTGATTGAAAATTGCCTCATGCCTCCACGTACTTTGGCAAGGTACATGTCTTCAATGTCGTTGATAGACAAATTCTCAAAGTCGACTTCAGAGAATGCATAATCCGTTCATCTTGCCTTTTGACCACAATCTTCTTGAGAAAAGTTTAGTCCCATTTGGTCGAAAGATCAACGTGTTTGATGGCAACGATATCCTTAGTCTTCGAACACCGCATGTTGAGACTTCGAACCTAGCGACACGTAGTAGATTCTTGACGTTTGACCAATGATGAATCCGTGACATTGCATCTCGGTCGTATGCTTCCACTTTGTTTGAGAACAAGTGATTAGCTCTTTCCTCGATAGCTATGCAGTTTGAGTATATGGCTGCTGGGAATGGAAGTGTCAAAGGTGTAGCGTATTTCCTTGAGCCATCGCTATCGTGTAGAAGAAATTCCAAGTCTTTGTTTAAGAAATATCTGAATGGAATCCTAGGTTCATCTGGTTGGCCAATTGTTGGTAGAGGTTTAGACCAGTCGGTGTAATATGGAGGGTTATCCCGTTTGGTGAAGTCGATGTTTGCTTCTGGGTTGAGCCAATCCATGTTGTTAGACATAGCTCGAGCAATGTTTTCAAGGTGATATTCGACCTCGATGGCACTTTCCGAGCTATCTTTTAACAGTTGAAAAGCTTCATTCTTAATTTGCCTCAACTCAGTTTCGTCATCTTCTTTACATGGAATTTTTCTTGCGATATCTTAGCATGCTCCAATGTATTACCGTCGACGGATCTTGACCTTCATCGCAGGATAGGGAGTTGAGTTAACAAGTGTAGAGAACCATTCAAATTCCTCTGTTTTATCATCATCTAGCCATGATACGCGTCAACCATGGGCGCCTTTTTCTTCTTTTGTTTAGACCTAGATGAGGATTCCGGTTTACGAAATTGTTTGGGAGAGGTGGGTTGTTATAGGGCTCACGGACTTCCTCATCGCCACCACTCGTATACTCAAAGTGATCAACGGTTTTACGAGTCTCGGTGGTAACTCGAATCCCGAGGTTTATCGAGAAGACCGAGGAGGAGACCTTTGTTGTGTTGGAGTCTCGTTGGGGTGGAGGTTGCATAGAAGATGATTCACCGACTTCTTGATCGTTTGGGCTCGTTGTCTTTATCCTTATCCTTGTCATCATCGTCTCTTGGGCGCTTGGCCTTCACCTTCTTCTACATGTTGATTTTAGTTGATATTCTAGCAATGCTTCAAGCAATTTACCTTCGTGTGAGGCAAGTGTTGCAGATCGTTTGGACAGTTGAGCTACCAGTCGGTCAACTAGCTCAACATCTGAAAATATTATGGGATCAACAGGATTGATGCTCACATGCATTGGTGTTGATTTCATAGTCTGCTTGGCCAGATGAAGTAGATTCGGATAGAGTTGTTTGGTGAATAACTCCTTTGTAACTTTAGGAACAAAGTCAAGAAGGTAATTGTGAGTGTAACCTTTGATCATTTCGTCCATTTTCCCTTGAAGATCATCTTTCATGAGCTTATGGACATACTTCCTTTCAACTTGCATCTTGTCGATATCATCATGAATATCTCAGATTTGATCGTAGAAATTCATCTTCCCGTAGAGTATGTCTTTCTTTCGACTTGTTTGACAAATTCCCAATTCTTTTATGAGCATGAGAAATCCAAGATCGAGTTGGCTTCTTCACCGATTTGGATGTTGATTTGGTTGATCTTTTAGATGGTGGTGGTGAAGAGTGAGATGATGAATCGATGATGAGGAGACATGAGGAGGCTCGTGGTCCTTTGGAGGTGCGTAGTATCCTCTTTGGAACGAATTGACCGTTGAGAAGATAATCATCATAATTCTCTTCGTTATCTTGTCCAGTTAGCTTTTTCTTCCGTCTCGAGCCCGAGCTTCTTCATCGCCTTTTCTTTCGGTCTTATCCTTTTCTCGGTTCCTTAATGTTATAATCAATAGACTCCTCCACAAGCTTTTCTTGTTGCACAATAGTGGTGGCACCGGTTCCATTATCGGGTCGATTAACCGCATCGGGATCGGTGAAGAGTGAACACCACCACTCGACCCTCCGGGGCCACGCGATTTGATCTTGTTAAAATTGCTAGCCTTTTGAAGGTGTCTAACAATTTTAAACTTCTTCCCGTAGGATTTATCCGCTGCTCTTCATCACTTTCGAGCTTTCTTCATATGGCACAAGTACAGAGTCTTCCTTTTCCTAGGTCACTGGAGGACTAGGAGGTTTTGATCTTGAGGAGCTAGTTTGGTTGCGATTGAGTAGTGGACCTCCTCATCCGATTGTGTATCCTCGAGCTTTCGTCCGTAGCTTTCTTGGTGGTTCGGTGTAGGAATAGGAACAACTTCCGAGAGGAACCTTCTTCTTTGGAGTAGGTTTCTCTTGGGACTTTCCTTTGACTCTCAGGCTTCTTGCACTTCCAAGACTTCCTCTTCCGGTTCTCCGAGTAGGAGTTCCAAGGCTTTTCAACGAGATGACCAACTTTTCCTTCTCTTACGCTACTCGATACCTTTTGTGCGTTTCAAGCTTCTTGATTTCGTTAGTCGATGGGTGATCGTGTAACACAACACCACTGCTTCTTTGTTGACGATTCTTTGATTACGATGAGACAGGGATAGGCTCGATCAACATGTCATGATTGTCGGGGTCATTGAGCCTCTTGGGGATATCGGGATGAAGTCCAAGTGCTCTACGGATCAACAGCTTTGTGTATCCGACATAGGAATCTTTGAGCCAAGCTTTTAAGAAATGTCATCATGTCATCCCATATCGAGCTTTAATTTCAATGTCCTTCTTGTTGATTAATGACCGAAGATTTGCAGTTCCATGAGCTTGGGATGCTCATAGCCACCGCGCGACCGAGACCGATTTGGTGATGATGATGTGAGGGTTCTCCACGGTTGAGGAATGTTCTTAAGCTCCACATGAGAATGCTTAGAGATAGTTCTGAAGCTTCATCATAGCCAATATCAATCAAGAATTGAAGAACTGTCTCCTCGGTGGGTGTGGCATAGAAGTCGGTTGGCACGATTTACGGAATGAGAAGAACGACCCCGTAAGTCTTCATGAGTGATGGTGACTTGTTTGTGATTGAGAGTCATAGTCACTGCACTTTGACCCTTGATCCTTTGCATTGAATTCGGAAGCTGTTGCATGTAGATCTCCCAGATCAGAGCGTGTGAGAGCATGTTACGGTAGGGATGATTCTTTAGAATATCCACAAGAATGAGACAAGAAGATTACGAGCATGTGAGGGTTTCAAAGTCAACCCTAAGGTTGTTCTTTCCAATCTTTCTCGGATAGCCATTAGGGAAGATGTCGACAATTGTGAGAACTTACGGTGCATCCACATTCATTTGAAAGACCATGTCGTGATCTCAAATAACATTAGCCAAAAGAACCAACATATCGAAAGACATAATGTTAGTCAACAGAAGGTTTTTATTGTCTAATTATTGAATATACAGTGTCAAAGATTGTTACGAGTCCAAAGTCACTTGTTTGTTCACTAGTCCAATGTTGCGTGAAAAGTTTCGTGAGTTAGTTAACTTTAAGTTTTAAAGTTTATGTTATCACTTATTTAACACAACATATTAAACGATTAAGTTTATTAGTGACATTATTGGTTTCGTGACGCTATGATTCATTTATTTACAAGTTTGCACGTGTAACAATTCATAACGAAGGTTTGATCAAGGCTTATGTGTAGGAATAGTAGCTTATGCGTAAAAGGAGAGGTATCTGGCGTGAGCGCAAGCTTATGCGTGGGATCACGTCTTCACGCGTAAGAAATATTACGCGTAGAAAAGGGGACCTTATGCGTAAAGCTTACGCGTGAGACGTATAAAAACTTACGCGTAAGGATTACTCGTGAGAGTAAACCTTATGCGTAGTGTCATTTCACGCATATCCTTCACGGGATACGCGTGAGTCCCATTGTAGACCCTTACGCATACGATTCGCGTAAAATTTCTCTTCGCATAACTTTCTCTGGCGTAAGGTGATCCTTATGCGTAGAGGTACAAAGACCTTGATTACGAGTTTTAAGCGTAGCAAGCCCGAAATAAAATCATAATATCATCAATCTTAACATATATATTCATTTTAAAATGATCATAGCATGAAAGCATATTAAGCGATTCTGGCGTAGAAAACCTTACGCGTAAGCCTAAAAACCCTAATAGTTCAAGAATTACGATAACAGCTTCTAGCCATGGAAATTGCACCAAACGTTTTGGTAGGTCTTAGGTGTTGTGAGAGTCTAATAACCAAGTTTTAACATCCAACACGCGATGAATCACAAATACCCAAACCCAAGAACATTAAACCCTAAATTCCAATTTTATTCAATTAATGTTTACGGGTTGTTATACGGCACTGAAATCATTAATTCAACATGATATAAACATCACACAACAATCTTTTGACCAAAAACAATCACATTTGAAAACGCCCAAATCGACTCAAGAACCCTAATTTTGAAAAACCATCAATTCGTGTTTCTAGGTGGAATTTGAGGATAAGCATAGTATCCTTGATGTTAAAGAAACGTTTTGACCCATTTATCTTAACCTCAAACACGTAAGTATGATCATGTGTTCTTACGCGTATGCGTATAACACAAAATCAACCATAAACGTAAATTTAACCGTTGGATTCGTTAGAATATCAAAACCAATGTTTAAAAACGTGTTATCAACGCAAAAACACTTACATTTGATGATCAAAACTTGGATTTGTTGAACAAATTATATGCGGTGATTATGTTGGTTAGGAGTAATAAATGTGATGGAAAAGTTAGGTGGAAGGTGTTTTTATTAAAAGAAACTTTAACATTTTGACAGTTTTGGTCCCTCCACCTTTTCCATTTTCATACAAAGCCTTTTAACTTCCATTTTGGTTACCAAACAAAAGATTTTAGGAACTAACTTTGACGACACTCCCCCTCGACTTAAGAAAATGATGAAAGGTTATAAATTTTAGTCCGAGGAGTGTTAATGAACCAGAAAATTTACCATCATTGATAAAAGAAACAACCGGTATAGAATAACATGCAAGTACACGAATGTTTTTGAAACAGTTTGGTATTAATTTTCTCCCCCTCAACACTTGATCGGAAAAATACTGAATTTTGAAAGATTATAGTGTTGACGGAAGAAATGTACATGCCATGTTGAAAGAAAATTAGATTAGAAGAATATTTTGTTGTTTTATCGGGTTTTATATTTTTGTATTTTGTTTTAGAAAATTATTTACAAAAGATATTTTGGTGTTTGTGTGTTTTAAGATTGTTTTAGGAGGTCATCCAATTCCTCTTGAGTCAAACACCTCATACCAATCCGGTGGACCAACTCATTAAACCTAGTGGGAGGCAAGGCTTTGGTGAAAAGATCTCGCCAATTGGTATTCTCGCACCCACAAGTATAATTCAACTGCACTGCTCCACGTGGTCCTTGATGAAATGATAGCGAAGATCGATGTGCTTTGATTTCGAAAATGGCCGAGTTGCGAGATCGCAATGGCACTCCGATTGTCGCAATACATCGGGATTTATTCAAATACGTAACCATAGTCTTTGAGTTGTGTTCTCATCCGGATGACTTGAGCACAACACGCCGACATAGCTACATATTTTGCTTCGGTTGATGACAACGATGTACAATCCTCTTCTTTGATTGCCAAGACACCAATTTATCACCAAGAAATTGTAGTGCTCTGAAGTACTTTTTCGTGAATCTAAACATCCTGCGTGATCGGCATCTCGAAAAAGCAATTAGTTCAAAACCGAATCCTTCGGATACCGGATCCCCAAGTTAATGGTTCCTTGATGTATCGGAGGATTCTTTTAGCCTCGTAGAGGTGGGTTTCATTGGTCTTGACCGATAACGGAGCGAGATAAACGGCAAAGACAATGTCGTCTCGCTAGTCGTTAGGTACATTAGAGACCCAATAATACTACGGTATTTTGTAGGGTCCACTAGTTTTCCATTTAAATCAACGTCTAGCTTCTTGGTATGAGTCATTGGTGTGGCATAAGTGTCACGTGTTTTCATTCCAAATTTGTTTAACAATTCAAGGGCATATTTGGATGACTCAAGAAAATACCACGGGTGATTGATGAACTTGCGGTCCTAGAAAGAACGTAAGTTCACCCATCATGGACATTTCAAAATTTTTCTTCATTAGTTTTGCAAAGCGATTGAGTACTTTTTATGTGTAGACCCAAAATGATGTCATCCACGTAAATTTGAACAATTAAGATATGTGCCCGTGATATTGTATAAAAGAGTAGGGTCAACCGAACCTTTGGTGTGAAGTTATTAGCAATGAGGAAAGATAATAGCTTATCGTACCATGCCCGGGAGCTTGTTTGAGACCATAAAGAGCTTTGTTCGGTTGTAGACATGGTTCGGGAACTCGGGATTAACGAATCCATCCGGTTGGTCGACATAAACCGCTTCTTTAAGTTGTCCATTGAGAAACGCAGCTTTGACATCCATCGATAGACCGTCATATTCATATGAGCCGCGAACGCGAGAAATATCCGAAACGACCTCAAGACGAGCAACCGAGCAAAAGATTCTTCAAAGACTATTCCCTCTTCCCGACGATAACCCTTAGCAACTAGACGTGACTTGTTTCGGATTACGTTCCTTCACATCCAATTTGTTTTTCCAAATCCATTTGAGACCAATGACGTAGACCCTGTTGGTCTTTCAACCGCTCCCATACTTCAAGACGTTTGAATTGGTTGAGTTCTTCTTGCATGGATTCAATCCGATTGTCTTTTGTCATTGCATCTTTAATTTTTAGGCTCGGTTAGCGGACGGTGAGTGCATAAATGCAATGTTCACCATCTGTGTGAAGACGTTGTCTCGTAACGACGGTTGATTAGGTTGCCAATAATGTTTGCCGAGGATGGTCTTTGTCCATCGATGTGTAGAGGTTGATGTTGGTATACATTGTGCAGTTCCGAGGATTCAAATGGTTTGTTGATGATTCCGCGACATCGTGCATCGGTGTCATTAGCAAACGGGTTAAAGAACGATTTGGATCAAAATCTGCGGTGGGGTACTTCATTCGAGAATATCATCGGTACCGTTCATCATTGTTGGAAGCGGTTTGTTCAACTGTTGTGGTGGAGTCAACGGTGGTGCTTCTTCAAAGAGTTGTTGTAGCGGTGTATCGTATAAGAGTAGTATCGGGTTGAGCGTGAAACAGCGGATACACCGGAGCACGTTCATCAATATCGTCACCGAACAAGCAGTGAGCAAATAACCTTTCCATTTGTTGACGAGTGGTCGGGGCTATGTTCACTAATGATGGGGTTGAGGAAGTTTAAGCGGTTGTGACCGGGTTCTAAGTCATTATACTCGAAGCCATTGTGAAGAAGTTTAAGAATCGACTTCCCCAACCGACAACCTGTCTTTAGCAGATTTGAAACTTTGATGAAGTCTACATTTCCTCTAACTTTTGAAGGTTTCAGGTATGCAATGAATTTGTAGATGAGCAAAGAAAACCACACAAAAAAAATCATCTAATTATGGAAGATCCATTCGAGGGTAACATGCCGTAAATCAACAAGATCTTCTCATGTATGTAGACGATCACACCAAACAAACCACGAAAGACGAAATGATACGACTTTCCACGAATGTTGTGGTCTTTCGAATACTAATCAACGTGAATATGCAATAACTCGATATCAAGACCGTGTGTGAGGCATCATAACATCATATTTGGGTAACTTCACAAAATCACCGTGAAATTGAGACGATAACACCAAATTGAGACATTTGAGCCACGGATCGTCTTATTTCTTCCCCACAATTTAAGGAATTCAAGAAGGCATTGTTAATACAAATATCGTCATTAAACGTTATTTATATTTTGATCTTTGCCTAAGTTTTGTTAACGACAAAAGTAAATTTAATTTATAAAAGCTTAAAGCTTGTCAAGTTTAATAGATATTAAAACAAGCTTTCTCAAACAATATATTCATCATTCAAGCATTTACATTTGTGATTAGTGACATCTTGATATGACTCTAATCATTATGTATGATAGTAGTTTTAGAATGTGTTAGGTTCTTAAAACCAAACACTACTTAAGCATTGCATATTTCTAAAAATAGAAATACAACATATGACATCATGTATTACATCATGGAAATCATTGGAAGATTTCATTAGATATTTTGTGAAGATTTGTACTCTTCATATCTTGCACAATCTCACTTAGATAGAGTTGACTTTGGCAAGATTTGATATCTTGGTTTCGGACCGGGTACCAAAATGGTACAGGCGGAACCCTTTAAAGGGTCCGCCGTCCGTGAGGCAACTCTGTCCATTTGGCTATAAATAGCAATGCCAAGCCAAGTAGTTTTCATCCTTTTCTAACATACTCTCATACATATCTTCTCTAAACCTTTCTAACTCGGTTTCATATCATATTAGTGATCTCTTTTGTAGCAAAGAAGATCAAGTCATATTCAAGCTTCAACGAGAGTTGGAAGTCTTGTTTGTTTAGTGTTGTATGATCTAGTGTTGATCCATACTTCATTGTTGTATCAAACCATCATAATCTTGTGAGTGTGAGTGGTTAGTATTTTAGTCCTCAAAATACATTGTGTGTGGGAGTAGTTGTACCCTTGGAAAGAACTCGACATCTAGCTTAGTGTCGGAAATAGTGTAAGCGAAGTGTAAAGGTTTTCTCCGCGGTGAAAGGAGCTTGTTGACTAGTGAAGTTAAACTCTCGAGTGTGAGACTCGGGGGTGGAGTAGGGCAAGGAAAAAGAGTCCTTGTAGGCGAACCACTATAAACAACTTGTTGTGGTTTGATCATTTCTTTCCTTATTTACTTATTACACATTGCTTGCATATTTCATTAACATACTCAAGATCAATATCAATTGATCTTTCAATAAGTTCAAAACAAAGTTTTTAATTGGTAAACTATTCAACCCCCTTCTAGTTTTCTACAATTGGTACGAGCCTCGTTGCTCAAGAATTTCTAAAATAACTTGTATTTTATAAACTTGAAGCGATCCATGGATTACGAAAACTTTAAAGAAGGGCAATCTATGCAAAGACCACCACTCTTTGAAACCAATGGATTTATCTATTGGAAAAACCGTTTTGAAACATATGTAAAATCAAAAGATATAGATCTTTGGTTTATTATTGTTAAAGGAGATTTTAGTTCTACAACAAAGGATATTTCCGTTGATGAACAAAAGAAATTAGTTGCTAAAAATAATGAAGCTAAAATGATGCTTTATAATGCTTTACCTAGAAAAGAATATGAAAGAATTTTTATGTGTGAAACCGCCAAAGATATTTGGGAATCTTTAATTGTTACACATCAAGGTAATTCACAAGTCAAGGATAACAAAATTGATCTTCTTGTTCAACAATATGAACAATTTGTTATCCACGAAGATGAAACCATTGATTGTGGCTTTGCTCGTTTAACACTATCATTACATCACTTAAAGCACTTGATGAATCTTTTCGTAGTAAGAACTTTGTCGGAAATTTCTTAGAGCACTCCATCCCAAATGGAGCTAAAGTGACCGCTATTGAAGAATCAAAGATCTCTCAATAATGTCACTAGGCGAGCTAATTGGCAACCTCAAAGTTCACGAAATGGTAATGGAGAAAGATTCGGAGATCATCAAAGGAAGAAAGGAGAAGATCAAATCCGTTGCTCTAAAAGCAAAGGCGGAATCAGCGATGATGATGAATCTTGTTCGGTAGTGAAGATGAGGAGTATGCCATGGCGTTAGAGATTTCAAGAAGTTCTTTAGAAGAAGAGGAAAGTTTGTAAGACAACCTCGAGAAGAAAAGCCATTCGAAAAGATCGGGATGATAAGAAGAGTAAAGGTGAAAGAAAGTGTTTTAGATGTGGTGATGCAAGTCATCTCATGGGAGAATGTCCCAAGCCACCTAAAAGCAAAACTCAACGAGCTTTTGTAAGTGGTGCTTGGAGTGATAGTGAAGGCGATGAAGAATCAAGCAAGGAAGAGATCGCTCTAATGGCACATGAGTCAAATGAGGTACTTTCCGACTCTTCTTATTCTTCTATAGATGATGACACCTTGCAAAAACAATATAATCAATTGTGTGAGCTAAGTCTAAAAATCATAACTAAAATAAATTTCTAAAAACCAAAAGGAATTTTTGGAAAATGAGGTATATGAGTTGAAAGAAAAAGCAAAACGACTTGAAAAGGAAAAGCAAATGGCGATGATTGTAAATCATGTCAAGAGCTTAATCTTGAAATAGAAAAACTAAAGCTCACACAAGAAGTTCTAATAGAAAATAATTCTAAGTTTAAAGGTTTAACAAAAACATCGCTCTTGCCGATGAAATAGTTAAAATCCATAAAACACCGGGAGACATGAATGGGCTAGGTTTTAATGAAGTATTAATTCCAAAGAGTCAAAACAAAGCGGCCGAAAAGGACGAACATTACATCAAAATTGCTGCGATGCAACCGGGACGAGACGGAACCAAAATAAGGGTTCCGTCCGTTGTACAAAATGGTACCATGGTACTTGATGAAAGAAATGTTCATGTCTGGACCGTCTTGAATTTGTTAAAGTAACAAAGAAAACCAATGATAATGTTAAACTAAAACCAGCTATTACATCGGGAGTAGGACTTGTTAAAATGAATTTAGATCAAAACTACTCAACAACGATATAAAACTTCTTTTGCCAAACGCCCTTTCCTAAGAGCAACCACAACGTTCAACCTAACTACCAACACAACGGTTGGAATCAAAGTTTTCTAGACCATATCAAACTCCAGTTACATGCCATGGAACTCTTACCCATCATTTCCATACATGAATCAAATAAATGGTATGTTTAACCCAAACGGACCCATGAGATATTGGGGACCAAATGCTTGAGTTATTTGCTTCTTAGGTATGCTTGAAAGTTGGATTGGAACACGATGAATGGATAAAAGATAGTGGATGCTCACGACACATGACGGGCAACAAAGTCTCTTCTCATCATACCAAGAGTATGGCGGAGGTAATGTCACTTCGGTAGCAATCTCAAAAGCAAAATCATTGGCAAAGTACGATTGCTCATAACTCCTAACTATTGAAAATGTTGCTCATGTGGATAGGTTAGGATTTAATCTACTTAGTATTAGCCAACTATGTGATAAAAAGTATAAAGTACTATTTGATGAAAATGGTAGTAAAATACTAAAAGATGGTATCACCATAGCTAAAGGAGTTAGGAAAAATAACATATCGTCATGAAAATAGATAAAACATATAATGACAAACTTTGCTTAACAACATTAGGCGATAGCTCATCTCTTTGGCATAGGCGCTTAGGTCACGCTAATATGAGACTTATACAAAACCTATCTTCAAAAGAGTTGGTTAGGAATTTACCAAAACTAAAATATGACCAACACTTTTGCGGCGCTTGCAAAATTGGTAAACAAACACATAGTAGTCACAAATCTAAAAATATGGTGTCCACATCTAAGTGTCTAGAATTATTACATATGGACTTGTTTGGACCATCCGCTATAAGAAGCTATGGAGGCAACTTATACACTTTGGTCATAGTAGATGATTACTCAAGGTTTACTTGGGCGTTATTTTGAAAACCAAAATGAAGCTTTTGATAAATTTGAAATACTTAGCAAGAAAATTCAAAATCTTCTAGGTGTCAAAATTGTGTCGATCCGAGCGGATCATGGTCGTGAATTTGACAACGAAACTCAATTTGGAAACTTTTGTGATACAAATGGTATAACACATAACTTTTCCGCTCCACGAACACCTCAATCAAATGGAGTAGTAGAGCGTAAAAATAGAACAATTCAAGAAATGAGTAGAACAATGCTTAATGAACAAAACATTCCTCAAAAGTTTTGGTGTAGCATGATTGACACTTCTACATATATTTTAAATAGAGTCTTAATCGTCCTTTCCTAAACAAAACACCATATGAACTTTATAAAGGTAAAAAGCCAACGTTAGGATATTTTAGAGTCTTTGGTTGTAAATGCTTTATTCTTAATACTAAGGATTATCTCACCAAGTTTGACCCAAAGTCTTATGAAGGTGTATTTCTTGGTTACTCTCAAACTAGTAAAGCTTACATTGTCCTAAATAAAGAAACAATGATAGTCGAGGAATCGTTGAACATAACATTTGACGAAAGTCCACCTCCCTCTAAGACATCACCTTTGGTAGATGATGACTTAGTTGAAAGTCAAATAATAGAAAGTCAAATTAATAATAACAAGGAAGATGAACCATTAAATAAGGAAATTATCAACATCAAAGAATCTAAAAGTCATCCTTTAGAAAAGGTCATAGGACAACTTAATCAAAGAACCTTAAGGTCACAAGCCCAAAATCAAAGTAATCATTTTGTTTTGTATCCACCATTGAACCGAAAACCATAAATGAAGCAATAAAAGATGAATCATGGGTAATTGCCATGCAAGAAGAATTAAACCAATTCGTTAGAAATGATGTTTGGAAACTAGTTCCAAAACCTAAAGATCAAACTATAATTGGAACAAAATGGGTCTTCGAAATAAAATGGATGAAAATGGTGTAGTATCTAGAAACAAAGCTAGGCTTGTTGCACAAGGTTATAATCAACAAGAAGGAATTGACTATGATGAAACTTATGCACGGTAGCTAGACTTGAATCTATTAGAATATTACTTGCTTATGCATGTGCTTATGACTTTAAATTATTTCAAATGGATGTTAAAAGTGCTTTCCTTAATGGGTTTATTAACGAAGAAGTGTATGTTGCTCAACCTCCGGTTTTACCGACTTTGAGAAACCACATCATGTCTTCAAACTCAAGAAAGCATTATCTGACCTTAAACAAGCACCTAAAGCTTGATACGACCGTCTTAAGACTTTTCTTATTGATAACAAATATACTATGGGATTAGTAGATAATACTCTTTTACCAAGAAAAGGAATCACAAATTATTATTGTTCAAATATCGTTGATGACATTATATTCGGATCAACTTGTCAAGAACTATGTGATGATTTCTCTAAAATCATGCATGACGAGTTTGAAATGAGTATGATGGGTGAGTTAAACTTCTTTCTAGGACTTCAAATTAAACAACTAGAAGATGGTATTTTCTTTAACCAATCTAAATATATAAAAGACATGCTTAAGAAATTTGGTCTTGAAGATTCCAAACCAACTAAAACACCCATGTCCTCGGACACTAAACTCACCAAGGACGAAGAAGGTGAATCCGTAGATAACACTAAATATAGAGGAATGATTGGTAGCCTACTCTATCTTACGGCTAGTAGACCCGACATTATGTTTAGTGTTTGTCTATGTGCTCGCTTTCAAGAAAACCCAAAGGCATCACACTTAGAAGCATTAAAAGGATTTTAGATATATTAAGGGAACAACGTGTTTAGGATTATGGTATCCCAAAGGAGCGGGTATAGAAACCATAGTGTATGCCGACTCGGATCATGCCGGTGATTATGTCGATAGAAAAAGTACAAGTGGTATTTGCACTTTTGTTGGACATTGTCTCACCTCATGGTTTGCAAAAAGCAAGCGGCTTTAGCCATCTCTACTCTTGAAGCCGAGTGCGTCTCGGTAGGAAAAGCATGTCAACAAGCTCTTTGGATGAAGCAAGCTCTCGTGAACTACGAATTCATCTCAACGACATTGTGATACTGCGACAACAAAGGAGCCATCGATCTCGACAAGAATCCCGTTCAACATGCTCGTACAAAGCACATTGAAATCCGTCATCACTTTCTTGCGACAATGTTCAAAAGGAAACATTTCAATCGAGAAAGTATCCTCCGAAGACAACATTGCCGACATCTTAACTAAACCTCTTAAGCGAGAACCTTTTAATCTTCTTAGACTTGGTTTAGGGTTAATGGAACCAAACATGTAGGATAAACATAGCCTAAAACATTAGAATAGTCAAACCAAAACAATTTTGCCTTGTATACGCTCTTGTAGCGGCGGCAAAGCGACAACAAAGACGGAACCAAATATTTGGTGCCGTCGGTCCGTGGTGTCTCTGAAAAAAAGCGCTATATACATAACATCCTCTTCCTCACAACCCACTTTACCAAAGCGTGTAAAACTTAAACCAAGCTCATTATTGACACCTTCCCACTCACTAATCATGAAGATAACATCATTGTAAGTATCCTAACTACATTTCATCTCTTAATTACGAGTCTAGGATTCTTATTTATGCACAAAACTATCACAAATCATTACATGGGGTTTTATGTATGCTTTTATACCAAATATGAATTCAATTGGCAAATTGCATAACTAGTCATTGAAATTAGGTACTACATTATCATATTGCATAAACAAATCATGTTTCCCACTAATTGATAGATAATGAATATAAGGCCTTATTCAAACAACCAAACACCCCATGTCAAAAGTTTTGAAAAGCTTCTCACTTGTAGGAAAACATTTTCATTGCTAATACAAATAGAAGCGTTAAAATTTTCATCACTTGCATGCTCTTGAATACTAAAGGTATTGCATAACTAATATGCACTCCGGGTATATTCAAATGTAGCCACATTGAATTAGGAGCATTTGGGTTATCTCATGGTATTTGCCAAACACCCACTAAAACCATTTTGTGCATAAAATGAGTCGAGATAACCGCAACTCAAATTGTTTTCATATAGGCACACACTAGAACCAAAAGCGTTAAAATTTATTTTCATTTTAACATATTAATTCTTGTCCTTAGGAATAACCATGGTAGCCATAAGATTCTATGATCACAAAGATACCCTTAACTACATTCCCAAACACCACAAAACCAAAGGACTTACCAAGGAACAAGTAGAAATATTTAAGAGTCTAGAATCAAGGTATTTCCATGAGGTAGAACCATTCACTCATCCTTCCTTGAAAA
Source organism: Chrysanthemum lavandulifolium (assembly GCA_022545495.1). NCBI lineage: Eukaryota > Viridiplantae > Streptophyta > Magnoliopsida > Asterales > Asteraceae > Chrysanthemum > Chrysanthemum lavandulifolium. Next base: position 106,296,658 of record CM040246.1, read on the forward strand.
TACCAATCTTCGTGAAGAACTAGCCGCCATTCAATTCGATTGTCTTCTTGACATCGATGAACCAATTGTCCTAGGTTTGTGTTAGAATTCTATGCTAGTGTGACCGGCTTTAGTGATGAAGGCGATGATGAATTTTGTCTTAGGTTTAGAATCAACCAAAACGACTACACCATCACCTTAAGCAACTTTGCTCAAGTGTTAGGAATTCCCAACCGAGGAACTTGTGTCTACGGATAAGTGGTCACTCATGGCTCTTGATACAATCAATGACCGCTCTCTTCCCTACATAACCCGTTTGGCCGATAAGGATGTCATCCGTGAACACCTTTTAACCCAAAAGTGATACAACCGAGTTACCGAAAGGAAAAGAGGTAAACCGAGATCCATATGGAATGGAGCTAAATGAACTTAAGCCGAATTTAAGAAATGGGAGGAACTACTTAGAGCCAACGTCATTAGCACCATAGGAAATAGGGATCACATAAGCGCTTGCCTATGTCACATGCTCTACAACTTATCCACCGACAACCATTCAACTTAGCCTACTACATAGCTAGGAGAATGATTGATATTCCAACTCAAGGATCGGTTGCTCTTCCATACGGGATGCTTCTCACCCGTCTCTATAGAAACTTCGCACCAATTCCACCAACCCCAAAGGGATGCACCTCCACTATGAACTCATCCTCACATCTTTGTACCTTTGAGTGATGCTCGAGTTGCTAAGACAAAAGGCAAGAGAGCAAAACCTCCAACTCCATCATCTTCATCATCAAATAGCTCAGGGATGGTCTTCCAAGCTCTCATCTTCCACCTCATGAGTATTACGCATCTCTTCCGAGATTGAGAATGAATCGTGAAATTCAAGCAAACTAAGGGAATGTTCAAGTGCCTTGGTAGGATGATGAACAAGATTTACAAGTTGGACAAATAAGGGTACTTTAAGGAGTGTTTGGAACAATGCATTATCGTTAATGTTTGATACTATTTAGTTGTTTTTATTATGTAGGATGATAATATAACTTGAAACAATGGTGTATGCTAACAATCTCATGCGGGGGATAGCACAAGTATGCTATCAAATTTTACCCATTTTCACTATATTGTGAAAATCAATAAGCCTGCTCAAAATCTATGCTCCACTATGTTTATACATGTGTTATTTACTTTTCCTAACTAGAAATGTTTAGTATAACACTTTTGAGAAAAATTTCGGGTTTGAAATGTCCCGACACCTAAAAGCGTACTCTGTCCATATTTACGCACTCCACGGATCGAGGCGGCACCATAATTTTGGTACCGTCCTTTATGTAGTTTGGTACCGCCGTGCACATGCAGGCGGACGACGGCACCCCCTTTTAGGGTACCGTCCGTGTATGGTTTTGGTGCCGTGGATCCTCCGGTAATTTTCGAATTTCGACTCTTCGTGATTCCAAATTACCATCCATCACTTATAAATCAATCTTAACTAGTGTATACTCTTATTAGAACTAGTATAATTCACTTAGGTATATAAAAATCCATTTCCACCAAAATTCAAAATTTGAAAAATCCACCCAAGGAGCCCTTTGGCATAAAGGAAGGAACCAAATTTTGGTACCTTCAATCCGTGGATAATCAGATGTTAGGAAATTCCACTCACTAGAACACATTTATTGCAAATCTTTTCTTCTTCACTCCATCTCTCTTGTATGGATTGACTTGGGTGATATGACTAGCATTCAACCCACTTCCAAATCATTAGGAACCTCCTCTCTTCAATGGTTTAACATCAAATCAAACACATTTCTCCACAAAATTTCACTTCTATAAATTGAGAGGTTTTACCATGATCATCCTCACACCTTCTTCATTCTTACTATTATCTAGCAAAGTAAAACCCAAGTCAAAATGACAAAATCCTCTCCAAAACCTTGCAAGAAGACCGCTAGAATTAGCGTTAGGCCATGTTGCTTCGTTAACATTAGCTCCTCATCCGAGTCTTCTCCACTCACAATCTCATCTCCCATCCGAGATGATACAAGCCTCACCTTGGCTACACCAAATCAATCACACATTGTGATCACCACTCCACCACCTACAAAAACACCAACTTCACCTCCTCCGGCACCCATCCAAACATCCAAAACACCCTCACCACCTTCACCACCAAGGTCTCCAACTCTCATTCCTATGGAGTTATTTTCAACTCCACCAACATCACCAAATCCTTTCCTAGAGGACTTGGAAGACTTGCCTCCTAGGCCAAGTCATCCACCACCATTGCCATCCTTTGGCACAATTGAGCGAATCGCTCATAAATCACCTCGGTCATCCTTTGACCCAAACGCCCCATTAGGGCCAAGACCTCTCCTTTTCCACCCCATTCACAAGGACATTCATGGTCCTTTATATGGGGATCATCCACTTCCCCCATCAATGTCTCCTCATCTTGAGGACATTGAGGAGTGTATGTGGGATGCCAATCCCACTAGAGAGGAGATTCAAGCGGAACTCCACAACCTCCACCAATTCAAAGGCATGGTGGATTCTCACTTAAGTGAGACAATGCAAATGCAAAATGCTTTGCTTGCATCCATCATGACCACTCCAAACATCCCCAACACCACCAACACATCCACCATTCCACCACCACAACCTCCCAAACATTCTACCCTCCAAGGCATGGTTGCTCAACTTGTGAGCAAGCAGGCCAAACAAGTGGAAACGGACCGGGTTATGGTCCATGACTTCCAAGAAGAAATGAGGTTCATCCTCAACCACATCCTTGAGCGTCTCAACGCTCTTTCCCATCCACCATCACTTTAGGATGGTTTTAGAATAGTCTTTCTTATTTTTACTTTCTTAGGATAATTTTTATTTCTTGTACTAAAACACATCATTGTGTTCTCTTTTCATGATCTTTACTCATGAAAAATTTTAACTAATGAATGTTGTTTATTATATTATTGGTGTCATTACATAGTGTTTGGAAATGCTTGTGAATGATCATTATTACTAACAATTTTTTTGTAGCTTTATTTTCACAATCCATGTATCTTCCCATTAAAGCACCCAATTTAGGGGAGCTTTGAACAAGGGAGATAGTAGCTCGAGCTCATTACATTCCGCATAGCCTCTTCTTTTGTTGAGACAAAAGGGGAGAAAATATAGAACTTTGAAATTATTTATATTTGACTTTTACGAAAAGTCAAGCGCATACATTGACTTTCTAAAAGTCAAACAGAACCCTCATTGATAATACTTGACTTTTCTTAAAAAGTCAAGCGCATACTGACTTTACGAAAAAGTCAACATCATGCATCAACTAGTGAATTCTTTGACTTTCATAAAAGTCAAACATCATACACTTGCATTATCATTTCCTTTTCAAGTTCTAAAACTAATATTTTATAACTCTTGTACAAACTTTGTTTCTTTTATAAAATAAAATTTATATTTTGTCCTCAACAAAAGGGAGATTGTTAATACAAATATCGTCATTAAGCGTTATTTATATTTTTGATCTTTGCCTAAGTTTTGTTAACGACAAAAGTAAATTTAATTTATAAAAGCTTAAAGCTTGTCAAGTTTAATAGATATTAAAACAAGCTTTCTCAAACAATATATTCATCATTCAAGCATTTACATTTGTGATTAGTGACATCTTGATATGACTCTAATCATTATGTATGATAGTAGTTTTAGAATGTGTTAGGTTCTTAAAACCAAACACTACTTAAGCATTGCATATTTCTAAAAATAGAAATACAACATATGACATCATGTATTACATCATGGAAATCATTGGAAGATTTCATTAGATATTTTGTGAAGATTTGTACTCTTCATATCTTGCACAATCTCACTTAGATAGAGTTGACTTTGGCAAGATTTGATATCTTGGTACATCGGACCGTGGTACCAAAATGGTACAGGCGGAACCCTTTAAGGGTCCGCCGTCCGTGAGCAACTCTGTCCATTTGGCTATAAATAGCAATGCCAAGCCAAGTAGTTTTCATCCTTTTCTAACATACTCTCATACATATCTTCTCTCAACCTTTCTAACTCGGTTTCATATCATATTAGTGATCTCTTTTGTAGCAAAGAAGATCAAGTCATATTCAAGCTTCAACGAGAAGTTGGAAGTCTTGTTTGTTTAGTGTTGTATGATCTAGTGTTGATCCATACTTCATTGTTGTATCAAACCATCATAATCTTGTGAGTGTGAGTGGTTAGTATTTTAGTCCTCAAAATACATTGTGTGTGGGAGTAGTTGTACCCTTGGAAAGAACTCGACATCTAGCTTAGTGTCGGAAATAGTGTAAGCGAAGTGTAAAGGTTTTCTCCGCGGTGAAAGGAGCTTGTTGACTAGTGAAGTTAAACTCTCGAGTGTGAGACTCGGGGAGTGGAGTAGGGCAAGGAAAAAGAGTCCTTGTAGGCCGAACCACTATAAACAACTTGTTGTGGTTTGATCATCTCTTTCCTTATTTACTTATTACACATTGCTTGCATATTTCATTAACATACTCAAGATCAATATCAATTGATCTTTCAATAAGTTTCAAAACAAAGTTTTTAATTGGTAAACTATTCAACCCCCTTCTAGTTTTCTACAAAGAATGTTTTTAGATTCAAGAGTTTGATTTGACGTTTCGGTTGAATTGTTAACAAGTAAGGGCTCGAGACATGAGAAAGTTGTCGGACATTGTGCAACACACTTGGTCAACCTCTCCTTCATTACGGAATTCAGGTTGCTCGGTTTGTTGTATCGCATTTGTAGGCGTAATATGATCAGCGATGATTGTACCTCGACCATCATTGCGTCGTGTCGATGTCATAGGTGGGTAAGATATTTTCCTCAACCATTTATTCTTCGTCACGCTTGGGCTCGGTGTCGTAGTTAAGAATGATATCTTCTCGGTCTGCTGTCATCATCCCGCTTTTCAATGCTATAACCTCATTGTCCGCATTACCGACGGATGCGATAATCACAACATTCTCAACGTTCATTTGAGCATTCCTTTCATGTACATCAACTCTTTCACCTTGCACGATTGCGGGATATCGGGAATTTGATGATGTCGACGCTTCAATGCCGAGCCGAGCCATGTATCCTTCTTTCAATGCCACAAATGGATCTTTATGATCGTAATCCATTTCACTCCCACGTAGAAGAATCAAAGAGAAGAAAAGGTGCAAAGTCGATATAGCACACGTAAGGTCGATATAGTAAATTTCAATTTCCTCCAAAATAATTTTGAAAAACTTTTGACTCTCAAAATTTGAAATTCACTATAAAATTCAATTCTAATGTTGAAAGAAAATTTTGAGTTATGACAATTTTGATGCAAAATTTGACCCGAAAAATTCGAATTTGGACCAAAAAATTTGAATTTTTGACCAAAATTTTCACAGTTAATCCAAAATTTGAATCTCGCGTAAAAATTGAACGTTTAGTCTCCCCTAAAAATTAAATTTTACTCAAATTTTCCCGCCAAAAATGACTTGTGTTGATGGATCTTTGTAGTCGAATGAACCTTTGTTGATGAAGTATCCTTAGGCGTAGTTATCACAATAAACCAAGTAGCACTTATGCGTAAAAACACCAAAGTTACGCGTAACAATCAAGAGTTACGCGTAGATTTAGCTTACGCGTAAGTAGGGAAAAGACACTAAAGTTATGCGTAGACACAAAGTTAGGCGTAGAAACTTATGCGTAGGATTACCTTATCGTAAGACAAGGCTTAGGCGTAAGATGAATCTTATCGTGGGATTTCTAGCGTAAGCTTTATGCTTATGCGTAAGTTTAGGTTTTGCTCAAATAATCTTTTACACTATCACGGTGCAAAAGATATCCAAAGTCGACGTATTTCGGGCTTATCCAAGCAAGAAAACACGGAGTAAACCACTAAACCAAGATCAAACCAAGGATAAAGTTACGCGTAGAACTAGGGTTTTGATACGCGTAATCTTACTCGTAAAAATGATTATGCCCAAAGATGTTTCTAAACCAGATTTGTGTGATGAGATAGCTTCAATATCACCAAAATAACACAAAAGTGTGAAACTTGATGAACCAAAACTCCTAAAACAGTTAAGCGTAGAATGAAACCCTCGTATAAAAACTAGTTTAAAAACAACGATCCACGCATAAAGTTTGAAACTTTTTGCCAAAAACAAGTATTTTAACACCTTAAAACGTTGAAAGTACAAGAATCTTGGATTCAAAAGTGTAAAAAATACGTTTTTAAGCGAACCAAAGTATCAAGGTTGTTCTACGCGTAGGACCAAAAACCCACTTCAAGAAACAACGATTCACCCAACTAGTTAGGCGATTGATACCACTGTTAGGTCACTAGTTTTACAACACAAGCATCAAGAGAAGAAATAGAGAGGCGGATGAACAATATCCAAACACACACACACACGATATAAAGAAAGGTTAGGCGTAGGAGTATGTGAAAGAGATAAATTGAACAACCAACCCTCAAGTGAGGGTTATACAAGACTATTTATAGGCAAGGAGCTAGGGCAACACTCCCACTCCTTCCCTTTTCCTTATTGGACATGGGCCTAAGCTTATGGGCCTTCTACATAAGCTAGACCTTAAACAAACATAAAGGCCATAATAAGCTACCTATTACATATAAGTAACTAACACTTGAATTAAGTTTTAGGAGTGATTCCAACAATCTCCCCTCAGTGTTGATGATGAAAACAGTGAAGGCGTTGATGTAATAGTAGCTTTGGCGTCTTCGACATTCTTCTTTCTTGTGAAAAGAATTGCCTTGATTCGAATAATCTCCCAGGTGTAGAGATAGTTTTCTTTGAACAATTATGCTTTGACGTCATCTTTAACTTTGTTCTTAGATCAATGTTCTTTGTGATGAAAGTGATAGAATGTTGTTGTGCGCATCAAGTCTCAGATCGTGTGCCTTGTTTGCTCTGATGTCTCCACGTCATTCTTCAACATGCTCACACGCTCTTTGACATTGGAATTCATCTTGATGAAGTTCTTTAAGTCTTTAACTTTGTAGATTCTTTGATTTGACGAAGAATCATTACGATTGCTGTGTTGCTTTTGGATAGAACTTCCATTAGTGATGAAGTTGGCGTGAGCATGAGAAGAATCTGCACGATCATCCCGCCGAGCTTCCATAAGAAGAAAACATGAAAATGGTTAGTAATAAGCGGATTCCGGCGCTTACAAGTTTGAACTTGAGAGTGTTAACACATAGTGTGAAAACACAACTCTAATTCTTACAAAGGCCGTTCTGAACTAGAGTCCCACAAGTGAGATAACGCGATGTGCGAAGTACACCTACGCTTCGGATGAGTTCTTTGAGGTACACGAAGCATCACCTCACGATCAGACCGTTTGAGACACACTAAGCGTAATCCACGGGGAGTTACCGAGTGACTGCCGGTCGGTCATTGGATGTTGACCACGGCGGAGTTTCCATTCAATCACCGAGGATCACGGATGTGAACCTCTCATAAATGTTCTCGACAGTTGCTAAGATCCGTGAAGGACTCGATAACGTACCACCGATGTTCTTATTGTTGAACATCAAGTGATGAAATGTCAAGTGTACCTAATAGATCATTTGATGAATCTCGTGGCTTTAGACTCAATAGTGTGTTTTGGTTTTCTGAGCGGAGACTAGGGAAAGGGTCTCCTTCTTCAATACCAATGATCTCAAGAGAAGCCAATAGTTTACGTAGGGTTCCACAGAGAATGAAACAAGCTTCTTTTGAGAGAAACTTGAGTGGCTAAGAAGGTATAGTGCATGCGTCATTTGGGTCCATGACGACTTTTAATCTTCAATACCGGCGTCACTAAGTGACAACCAAGAGTATATGAATTGAACCCGATGTCCGCCCTAAGTTGAATAATTTGGAGGGCTATTTCTTTTCACCCTTTTCTTTGCATTTCTTTTAATTCTTCAATTCCTTCTTTCTCCGATTCTCATTTTCTCCTTTTATAATCGTACCTAAGGTCTTCTAAGTACTAACTATTTGTGATGTCCTTGGGTAGATCCCTCCTGACTCTGGCGGATCATAGAACAGTTATTCTTAACCTTAATCTCCTTATAACTCCATTGCCATAAAACCATTTTCATGAAAATCTCTCAAAGTGTTTGTGAATGAAAACATGTTTGAACACTTCAAGAGTTTTAGATTTTCAGAAATACTCCCCTCCACATGTGCTTAAGGTTTTACGAAATCAGCAGGTGAGGAAAGAGCGCACTTTATGAATTGATCAACTCAAGATAGACAATCCCCGCGAGACACGGTTCGTTGCATAGTTAAAGAGTTACATTGTCGACTTTTAGGTGACAACTAGCTCTAATAACTACCTTGAAGGTGTAGACAATCCTCGAAAGGTTGTCATACCCGTCGAGTTCATGTCTACCAAGAGTTTCTCAAGTGGTACTTTCTACTTGGACAAGTCCTTTCGAGACACGTTTACATTACTAGCGAACTAGCTTGAAATTATTACCCATCCCGGACAAGTCTTTTCGAGTTACTAACGATTTAGTACCGTCAATTCGTTGGTTAAGTCTATTACACAAAGATTCATTTGCACTTACACAACATATTTCTTATCACATAATTTTCTCCCCTCAAAATGGCATATAAGATGTTATTTTGAAAAGTTGAGAATAAATATGACCATTTCGAGTGTTGCGGAAGATGACCACTATGAACAATTTGTGAACAAAGTTTTAACTCAAGTACTCCCCATAACAAGTGATATAAGCGGTTGAGGTTTTGAAAATCATACTGAGAAGTACTTGTCCTTTTGAGCAAAACCTTGAAAAATGAAAGGTTTGATAGTATTTACTCAAAAGTAAGAAGCTTTCGCTCCTTTTGTAAGGATTGTGGCAATGAAGCGTACTACGTGGTCCTTTCTTGACAATTACGGGTTGTACACTTGTTATGTGTGCACAAGCCATTGACATATATAATCACACATCCAAATTTATAATGAAAGAAGCGGTTCAAGGGTACCAGAAGTCGGTGATGTTGCGAGTGCGAGCAGGCGTTGATAGCCGGTGATGTTAATCTGGGTCGACCACCAACAAAGCTTTCCAATGTTACGAATTGATCCCTTCGATACAACCTTTCATCAATCATTTTGATGATCCTCCTCACATCCTTCGATCCCGAGAATTCCATCGCTTAGGATACCCAATCTTTTGACGTATATTCTTCAACCTATAAGCCAATCCGTCCCTAACCATCTTCAAAGTGTGATCCCCAAACTTGTGAAGATCACTACACGCCATTAAGCAATTTCGTTTGAAGTTCACTGCAGTAAACGACGCCAATGGTTTCTTGATGAGTGTATTTTGTGAGCCGGTTGATGTCGGGAAGATCAGGCGAGGTGGAGTGAAGTTAACACGGTGCGATATGATTCAATGCGGTGGAGATCTTCTACACGTTCTTTGATGACTATGCGTCGATGAAGATGAGCAATGACTTGATGAATTCACGTTGTGCTTGAGTTGAAAATTGCCTCATGCCTCCACATACTTTGGCAAGGTACATGTCTTCAATGTCGTTGATAGACAAATTCTCAAAGTCGACCAGAGAATGCATAATCCCGTTCATCTTGCCTTTTGACCACAATCTTCTTGAGAAAAGTTTAGTCCCATTTGGTCGAAAGATCAACGTGTTTGATGGCAACGATATCCTTAATCTTGAACACCGCATGTTGAGACTTACGAACCTAGCGACTTTTGTAGTAGATTCTTGACGTTTGACCAATGATGAATCCGTACATTGCATCTCGGTCGTATGCTTCCACTTTGTTTGAGAACAAGTGATTAGCTCTTTCCTCGATAGCTATGCGGTTTGAGTATATGGCTCTTTGGGAATGGAAGTGTCAAAGGTGTAGCGTATTTCCTTGAGCCATCGCTATCGTGTATAATTCCGAAGAATTTCCTTGATAGGGTTTCGCACTGCTCTAGCTTTTCTCAAACCGGAACATCTCAAAGAAGACAACACGGAGTGAGTGAACGGTAATTGAGATTCAGTGATTGATGAAAAGATATTTGAAAAACAATCGTGTACTGCTCAATATAAACTGTTTTTGCAATACAACGAAGGTTTTAATGAAAATCAATTATTAATCATAAACACCTTATATTTTGAAATATAAGTACACAGTCGATGTGCTAAAGAAATGTGTTTTTACACACAATGACTTGTTTTACAAAGGTATCCGTCAATCCATAACCTGAAACAGGATTGATTCAAAAGATTGAATCGCCCCATTGTTTCTGTTCAGTTGTCACATGGTTGATCTATTGAATAGATCTCACATGCCACCCACCGAGAGCTTGTTTGATGTTGGCTCGGAGGCTTTCCATCTTCATTGTGAATATGTTCACATATCACTCGATGTTACAGCAATACCACAAGGATAAGGCGTGGGACTCATAAGATATAATCTCTTTCCACATTGTGTGAAGCAGAGAGTCTTCAGCAAAGTGTCATAACGAGATTTATTTGATGATCTCGTGGCTCTAGAATCAATTGTGCATATTTGGTTCCTATGCGGGAGACTAGGGAGAGGGTCTCCTTCTTCAATATCAACAAACTCTAAGAAAGTCGATAAATAATGTCGGTTCCCGTGTGAATGAAACAAGTCCTTTTAAGAGGAACTTGAGTGGTTTGGGAAGTTGTAGTGCGATCGTCCTTTGGGTCCATGACGTCTTGTCTTCAATACCGGTGTTACCTTAGTAACCACCAAGATCATATGAATTGAACCCGGTATCGCCTAAGGTTAAATTATCGGAGGCTATTTATTTTCACCCTTTTCACATTCAATTCTTTTCATTCTTCAACCCATTTAATGCTTATCGAGACTTCATAACTAGAACCTTGTTTGGTTTATTCCGATTAGCTAGCTCTGTCTCGATCCGCACTCTTCCCATATCTCACATTTCTCCTTTTTCATCATACCTAAGGACTTCTACACTATCTAGTGGATTGTCCTCGGTAGATCCCTCCGGTTCTAGCGGATCATGGGAACAAATACTTAACCTTATCATCCTTATATCACCATACATAAAGTAAAGTTGGTCGGTCTATTTGGTATTGTTCATCCGCCATTGGAACCAATTGAAAATCATTTTAAAATCAATCCGGATACTTGTGATATATTATCAAAGCATTTTGTACCGAATTGTTTTGATATTTTTAGAACAAGAGCTCCCCTCAACATGTGCATCAATCATCTTTTGTAATAGAAATAATTTTCATCTTTGAGGGTTGGCTTGCATCTAAGAGTAATAATATAAAGAATGTGGTTTTCAAAAGTTGCTCCCCTCAATATGTGCATAGAATATTGAAAATGTTTTGCACATATTAGGAAAAGACTGCACATTGAAATAAATTGATCACGTTTCAAATCTTTGTGGTTTAAGATAGATGCTCCCCCTCAATATGTGCATAGAAAAATTTGAAATCATTTGGCACATGTGGGAAGGAGAGCTTGTACATCCTTATAAAACCATATATCGAATTATCAGTTTAAAACCAATTTAAATCACAAATTCTCCCTCGATCACATTTTTCAACTCCTTTGAGAGTTGTGATCTCTATTGATTTAAATTCAATTTTGAAAGTTTTTTTTTAGGAGAATAGTGACTTGCTTTTTGAAAAAAAACTTTTTAACTGATAAGGATCAGATTTTCAGACTTTAAACTCCATTGATTAAACATGCTTTTGAAAACATAACATTAGCAAAGGTTTTGAATCAATCAGTATAAAACATTATTCTTTTGATTTTTAAACAATAAACCTTGCTCATTTACGTGCCAATTGTTTGAAAATGACCTTTCAAAATAACCTTTTAATTCGAATAAAATCATTCTCCCCCTCAATCAATGACACAAGTTGTTGATTGAGAGATAGAGATTTTGACAGATGATTAGCACAAATGATTTACACGAATAATAGAGTACGAGGTATTTTCAAAGCAATTTTGTTTTCATAAGATGGCAAATATTTTACAGAAGAATCATTAGGCGGAAAAATATTTGGAAAGAGAAACATTTGTCTTTATGATGACAAACATTTGTTTTAAGAATCGAGCATGGGATATGAAAAATAAGATGAAGCATGGCTCTGTTCTTTACTTTTAAACAGGTTATTGCACTCAAATGACAATAAACCACCATTTTCTCCGCCTTTTTTTTTTTTTTTTTTTTTTTTTTTTTTTTTTTTTTTAAACAAAATATGTACATTCGAAGAACATCTAAAGACCCGTAACATTCTTTGAATGTCAACACAAAGTCCGTAGATGATATCAAAAAGGAAAAACATTAAAAAAAACAATATTTTGGAATTTTTCAAGATTTTCTACTTTTATGGATTTTTGAGAATTTTATAATTTTATATTTTCTTTTGTGGGTTTTGAAATTTTTGTATTTTTCTTTTTGAATAAATATATACAAGAGATAGATGGATAAAGACCTTTACTCCTCGTCTTCCTCTTGAAGACGCTTGAGTGTTTCCGGTTGTTGACTCTTTAGACCAAGACGTGGAAGGATAAACTCAAACTGTTTTCTAGGAAGAGCTTTGGTGAAGATGTCGCTAACCGGTATTCGGACCTCACAAAGTATAGTTCCACCACACCATTTTCAACTTGCTCCCGATGAAATGATGTCGAATGTCAATGTGCTTTGCTCTTGAGTGTTGTACGTTGTTGCATGAGAGCAATAGCACTTTATTATCACGATGCAGAGGATTTTGTTGAATTCAAAGCCATAGTCGATAATTGGGATCTCATCCATAGGATTTGAGCACAACAAGATGACATGGCTAAGTATTCACCTCTGTAGAGGAAATAGAAGTACTCATTTGCTTCTTTGAAGACCGACTCACAAGCTTATCACCCAAAAACGAGCACCTCCGACGTGCTTGACGAGTATCTTGACATCCTGCATGATCGGCATCTGCATAGGTTTAGTGACATACCGGTGTCCTTGGTACCAAAGTCCCATATTGATGGTTCCTTGGAATACCGAAGACCCGTTTAACCGCTTCAAGGTGCTTTTTGGTAGGCTTAGCTCGATATCTAGCACACATGCAAACAATGAACAAAATGTACGGTCTATTGGTACATGAGGTACATCGGGATCCAATCATACTACGATATTTCGTTTGGTCTACCATGATCCACGAGTGGTCCTCATCCGATTTAGTACGCTCTATCATGGGAGTGTCAACAGGTCACTAGAATCAAATCCAAATTTCTTTAAGATCTCATTTGCATATTTAGATTGATTTATAAAATGCCTCCAAGACTTTGTGATATTTGTAATCCCAAGAAAATGACATTTGTCCCATCATTGACATTTGAAATTTGGAACCCATTTCATTTGAAACACGATCACATTCATTGGGGTCGGTCGAGGCAAAGATAATATCATCAACATATATTTGAGCGTGAATTAAATGTTTGCGACTTCACGGTGAACAATGTCGGATCAAGCTGCTCCTTCTTTGAATCCGGAGATAGAAGAAACTTTGATAGTGTATCATACCATGCCCTTGGAGCTTGCTTCAAGCCGTAAAGAGCCTTCTTCAAGCGATAGACATGTGTAGGATGCTCGGATTCATAAAACCTTCCGGTTGGGCGGCGATATCGACTTCTTTAAGATCTCCGTTAAGAAAATCCGTCTTTACATCCATCGATAGACAATCATATTCTTACTTGCGATTAGCCGTGAAGATTCGATCGCCTCGATGCGTGCCACGAGAGCAAATGATTCTTCAAAGTCAATACCTTCCTCCCGACGGTATCCTTTGCAACCAACCTAGCCTTGTTCTTTAATACATCGCCATGCTCAACAAGCTTCACTTTGAAGATCCACTTTAGAGCAATGATCATTGCACAACTGGAGCGGTACTAATTCCCATACATCTAGTCAATCAAACTCATGAATTTCTTCTTGCATGGCATTGAACCGCTCTCTTCATTCATGGCGGTTTCACGTCTTTTGGTTCGATCTTAGAGAGTACGGAGTTGAAGAAGCACCATAAGGCATCGGTTGCAAGTTGTTTCCGTGTGGATCTTGGACGAAAAGGTTTCCAATGATGTTGTCCAATGGATGATCATGTGTCCATTTCCTAAGATGTTCATGTGGTTGTTGTTGAGGAGTCAAGTAGCGAGTCTATATCTCCCGATGACGATGGTTACGATGATGATTCGAGCAAATATGTTTTCAAAGGGTTCATCTTACGGAGGAGCAAAGGGTTTTCATCATACGTAATGAAGACAACATTTCCATTGTGTACACTCGATGATTGATGATTTGTTGATGAGACAGAGTGATCGATGCAGCGCTTCTTGACTTAATGACATTGAAACGGAGGGTTAACTTCATTGGCGAGGATAGAGGCAACCTCTTTGATGGGCCGACATATCATTAACACTTGGTTCATAGTGTTCATCAAACATTGGATCAAATAATTTCTTCAAATCATCCTCTGAAGGAGGTACATAAGGAGTTGCTGGTGAGGGATGAGAAACAAGAGTAGAACTAATGGGACTACATGATGATGCGGGTACAGAACTGGGTTGTCCTGGAGCCATTGGACCGGTCAGCTCATCGAATAATTGTACGCATTTGGTCATCCATTTCCTACTCATGGGTGGTTAACACAAACTTAGCACGTTGTTCATAAATAGAAACTTGTTCTTTATAGGCATTTAGTTCAGAGATAATAGAATCATCAGGGGCACATGCAGTGTATTCATCAAAAGCATAGTCATCATTGACTGCAGAAGATGCATTGCGTGGTACAACCTCACTTTCACTTTGTTTCACATATTGATCATATGGGACAATATTGCTATTACCCTCATCATCAATATCTCGATTCATAAGTTTCAAGAGATTGTACTTTATTATGCATCTTTTGCTCATCAACATCATCATATAGTTTTAATACCTCGAGATGATTGATTCTTTGGATGGACCAACTTCTTTGTGATGATGCGACCTTAGGAGAGACCATTGGAGAAATGCTAGCCATGAAAATTGTTTGTGCGATGGGTTCATCATCGACGTCGAGTCGTATGCATCACGGTCGGCGACTTGAAAGGAATTCGATGATTGTGACCTATCTCCGAATTGGTGCTCATCCACATCGCATCATATGTCTTGGCATTGCCCTCGAAGAAACAACAACTCCTCTTCATCCAAAGCGCACCATTATCCCGAGCTTGCACCAAGAACATCTTGTCTCGAAGTATTCCACATTCATGGACGTTTTGGAGATGTGTAGTTCTAGCAATGTGTCCTCACCACCACAGGTTGTAGCATTTGGTAGCTTTGCTTGTCCTTGATTTGGATTCCTTCCACGATTACGATTTGCTACATATCCTCTACCAACTCCACCTCTTCCATGTTCATACTATCTTTCTTGAATCTGGTTGCACCACAACCTTCCCATCTCGGCAAGAGCTTGATTGTGTGGATTGGATCTTTGTTACGAGGTTATTGTTGGTGTGTGGGAGAGAGTTCATGTTTTGACTAACCATGAGAGACAGTTGATTGATGAAGTTTTCCATGAGTGTTTTTGGGTCGGGAGGCTTATATGTTGGATCGGTATGAGCTTGTAATTACCATTACCCATAGGTATGACTTGAGATGCTTTGGTGGTAATACCAACATTGGTGTAGAAAGTCAGAGAGTCATTTGATGAACTTGTTTCTCCTCGATCGGTTTTGAACGATCCGAATCCTTTTTCAAACATAGCATGCCTCTCATTACAAGCGGAAGGCATACAATTGCTCATAGTTTGTATTCTTTAGTCCTTTGGTTAGCTTCACGGAGGTGACAAATTTGTGCCATTCGGGTTCATGTTGTTCACAAACTTTGAGTTAAGTTGAATGTTAGGCATGGTCATTTGATGTTCCTCATGTCATTCACAAGCTTATGGAATCTCACGTAGTACTCATAGACACTCTCATCGGGTTTCATCTTGAAATGCTCAAATTCATCATATAGTTGTGATTCTCTGTCTTCCTTAGTTAACTTTCGGAACACGAGAGAAGCATTTTGACATTATCCCAAACCGCCTTGGCTTCGGTGTTGTGATTGATAAGCTTGTAGATATCTTTTGGAAGACCACGAAGAATAATGTTAGAAGCCACGATATCGAGATCGAATCTCTTTTTCTCCTTATCACCGAGCTCATCATACATCTTTGGTGCATCCATTCCATAGATCATTGTTCCATCTGCAGATATCAATTCGGTCTCTTGTAGTCTCAACTGATAAGGTCCTTCATCAATGGATTTGAGAATGTTGACCCCATTTCCTTTCCAAGGCAAGACAATCGGATTAGTTGAGCCCATGAGTCATAATCGGTTACATCAAGCATAGGTGGGCGAGTATCCGATCCGGTTGCTGAGGCGTCCTTAGCTACGGAAGAAGCGATAGTAGGTGCGATGTTTGACATGATTACAAGTTCTACGGATTTTACTATTCCTTGATTAAACGGGAAATTGATTCTTTCACGGATTTTACTAAACCAAAAGAACAACCGTAAGAATATAGCACGAAGAAGTAACAAGACTTAATAGATAAGTAGCTAAACAATCAACTCGATTAGTTATCAACTCATGAAACCACCCAACTCGCTTAAAGAAACAAGTCGCAAGAACCAACTCGCAATAGCCAAGTCGCATATAGAGACAACTCGCAATAGCAAGTCGCAAAGCAGAGACAACTCGCTTAACCACCAAGTAGCTTAAAGAAACAACTCGCTTAGAACCCAAGTCGCAAAGAAACAACTCGCTTAGAACCCAAGTCGCATAAAGAGTCAACTCGCTAAATAGCCAAGTCACATATATCAACTCGCTTCCTATAACAAAGCAACTCGCTTCGAAGAAACAAAAACTCCGAGACTCAACTCGCGTAGTACAACTTTCACAAATAACCACTTTATCAATCAAAAACAACCAAACCACAATGATTTAAGCCTTCCAATTCAAAACATAAACACATATGATGATCCTAAACAAAAAGTACAAGCAAAATTCAAACTTTAACACTAGAATTTGTCCAAATGATTCAAACTCTCCTAAACACTTAAAACCCCAAAAACCATATGAAATCCACCAAAACAAAGAGCATGAAAGATGAGTGATCAAACCATGGCTCTTGATACCAATTGTTAGATATTGGATTTCACAAACACACTAAACCATAATCACATGAGGCGTTCAATATGTTTAGAGAGAAAGTTCTAGAGAGAAAATGGAAGAGTTGGGAACTATGTGAAACAAAGAAAAATGGTATTGAAGATCCAACCCTCTACCTTGGGAGGTAGAGGTATTTATAGTGTCTTACAAATAAATGCCACCTACGGGCTGTGGATCAGTCATACAGTGGGTAAAGACCCGTCCGTCCTCCACGGTGTTACTTAACAAACTACTTGCTAACATAACTTGACTACGACTACGAGCTTTCTAACGAATACATATACTTGAGGTGACCGACTCTTTAACGACTGAATTTTCTAATTCCTAACAGGGCCCAAGACGCAAACCAAACGGACCCCAACTTAACTCAACTTAACTCAAATCTTACCAGAAGTGATTTGCTATGCAAATACATTATACTGATGACAATTTGAAAAGCAACTAGCAGCCATAAAAGAAAGGGAGTACATGTAAGCTTCGCTTAACTTGGTTTTTGACTAATGAGGCTCTTGGCTATAGCCTAAGCCTCGACATGCTTACCACGAGTCAAGACTTGGGTCGCAACTAGCAATAGACATCAGATGACTAGAAGGAAAATGTTGGGACTAGTTTTGTACGAATAAGTAAGGACAATCTTTATCAACCACGAATACTATTCGAAGTAACGAACAATCCTTTGGGAGTTTTCTTGCATAGCGAAACGTACAAAAATGCAGGGGATATAAAGGTCCTTTGGTTTGGTAAGATACACACCCATGACGAGTTAAACTCTCGACACCTGCTGGTGGTGTCTTGAGCAGGAATAAACAAGGCGACAACACCCATCGACCTTCATATGATACATCAAGATTTTGAAGGAACTACCCATCTTGAGACAACAAGACTTTTACTACTAATTCTAAGCCGAGACTCAGGCAACAAGAGTGAGTTGAAAACAACGCTGTGTCATGACCAGGTAGGTTAATGCACAACCTAAGATTATGCCCAACCAATACACCATCTTACTAACATACATTAGGTCAAAACACTTTTTACTTAGAGATTATATAAGCCGATTATCAAGTAAATTTTTATGGGTTCAAAATTGTAGTTTTTCTTGGGTTCTTTTGTGTAACAGCCGACAACAACAACAACCACCATATATATATACCATTTTACTTAATCAAATCAATATCCATATTAATCAATATCACTTCCAATTTATATCAATCGGTGTGAACAAAAAATTTATAATTTCGAATTAGACAAATAATATTACAACTCAATAGATTAAAAAAGATGACAATTGTTCTTACATTAATTTCCATGGGTCGATTAGATGAACACCAAAAATCACAAGCTCAATCGGAGGAGACTCGAGATGATTTGGAACAATTAACTCCTGGGGTAGCTTCCTTATGCCTTCAATTACAAAACCCCCAACTCAATTGGTAAAACCCCTTTGATATATAGAAACCCTAATTTTTGAATGAACCCTAACTTTTCTTTGAAACCTCTCTTGTGAATCTGAGATGAGGTGCGGTTAATAAACGCAAGAAGGGAAGGTCTTGAGCTCTCTTTCTTGAGTGCCAAATGGTTAGTACCCGTTTTTAGCTTCCATCTTTTCTACACTTTCTTCCAACATCTTCACATGGGGCTAGAGTAGAATAGGAGGGCTTAAAATGGTTAGTGCTAGGGATGGTTTTGAGCTTGACTTTCAAAAAGAAGATGAAGTTGCCATTCTTATGTTTGTTTTCTTCTGGGTATGTCGACAAGAGAAAAAGCAGGAGGAGACAGATAGGGTAGGACGTGGGAGAGAGAGAGTGATAGGTGTTTTTATTTCTTTTGTTTTATTATACAAGCAGTATAATCGGTACCCCGTGTTTTGTCGAATCCTCGAGTAAACGTACCTCCCCGGTACCCGAAAAATATAGAAGTTATATTTTCGGAGACGCTTTCTTAAACGTAATATTATGACACTTTGTTTACGTTGAAATTGGATTATAACTGTTTGCCGTTACTAATTTGGTGTCGGTACGCGTGCGGTGCCGTGACTTTCTGAATTCATGAGATATTTCTCGTTTTCTTTCGTAAATTATCATTGAAAGATAAAATGTATATATTTTACTCATCTCATTATTTTTAGGTTTTGCATGTTACTGCGCTGCAGTATGCGGAATAACTAATGGATTAGGCTTATGTATAGTTAAATTTTAACTGGGACAATAATAAATTTCCCATAGATACTCAGTAGATAAGTATCGTGTGTGCGGTGTCGGGTATTTAAGGAAACGAATGACTTCTCGTTTTTAGACTTGAATATCGATAATTGTTAGAAAATAATTGATTTAAATTTTCTGACGTCTTGAGTATTATTATAATAACCCGAAATTTTACGGGTTGTTATAGTCTACCCACCTTACAGGAGATCCGTCCTGGATCTCAGTTTACGTTATCCGATAGGGTGTCGGGAACGAGGTGATGGTATTTGGAACAAGTTTTGAATTGTCCCTAGGTTGTTTCTAGGGTTTCCTCTTTGGGTATGGTTACTTAGGTATTGTGCCAGGAGCACATCCTCTATCTGAGGAGTTATGATTTTCCTGGGGTAGGTTCATTGGGTGAAAGTTCTAATTCTTGATGTTATAAAGTTTCACTGTTTTGTTAGTGTGGGCACTTCTAACCTCTCAAGGTCTTATCAAAATGTACCCATTTCTGGTGTTTCATGATCCTAAAGTATATGGGTTGATTCTTAAGGTTCGCTATGGGTTTGTGTGTTTTCTTCTTTAAAGGGTGAAGAAACATTTGTTTTCGAATTTCTCTTTCGAATAAATGTTTGCACAAGTTTATCTAAGACCAGATTTCTAAATCGATAGTTGTGTAAAAATGACACATTTTCACAAGATTGTAAAACTGGTTCTCAATTATGGGGTGTACAGGAAAATTTTGCGAAACTTTTAGTGTTTCAGCATTTTGTCTCATTTTAACGAGGGATTTTGGAAGGTATTATTGTTGGATTCTAAAGAGGAATCCTCAAATTTGGAAAATATATTGTAGCAAGGATATGTAGCAGTATATAACATTTACCCGTAGCCACGGGTAGGGTTTAGTTGTCTAAGTTGGGTAGGATTGGAGGTTTAATAGTTGATGAACCTCATGGTTATCTATGGTTTTAGGCAGAGGTGTAGGATACATCCTAAGGTCAGGCTTAGCTATCAAGGGGGACATTGATCATTTCTGTTTATGGGGTATTAACTTAAAACACATTTCGAGTGAATAAGTAACCAATAGAGTGGTTCTGGAATACCTTTCAAAGTATTAAGGAACACTTTATTTGGTAAGGCATGGGTAGAATTGTAGTTTATTTTATGGTGAAATGGTAAGGTGGTAATTTGGTTTGTAGAATGATTCATGAAGTGATTCATGAAATATTTTGATTATAATGGTTTGAAGGATAATCGGAAATAGTTTGTATGGCAACTCTTTTGTTTGTAGGAGAGTAACAAGGTAGGCACGGTTATTCTTAAAAGGTAGGTGGAGCTTCTAGGTTTTTAATTCTCAAGGTAGGGCGTAAAGTTTTCATGTTTCTGTGGGATTATAGGTCCTTTATCACGCCCTTCTAGATTTTGCCAAAGGTTTATTGTATTTTCTCATAGGTGCTATTGAAAGGTTGCTCCTAGAATGGGTTGATTCGTCCATGGGGTGTAAGTTGTGGGGTAGAAGCGACTATAACATAACCCGATTGTGATATGGAATTATAAAGTTTATGATTAAGGAGTAGGATGACGCCAGTGAGTGGCTTATGATTAAGGAATATTGTGACGCCAGTGAATGGCTTATGATAGGGTGATGCCAGTGAGTGGTTTGTGATTAAGAAATGCCAGTGAGTGGCTTGTGATCAGGGAATGCCAGTGAGTGGCTTGTGAGTAAGGAATAGTGTGACGCCATTGTGTGGCTTTAGTGTAACCGTCAATGTGTGGTTTATTGAAATGTTACATGTTTATCAAAATATTATCATTTTCTCACCTGACATAAGGCTATTATAACTATCCTAAGTACTGCAAAATTCACCTCTGAGTCGGACATAGGTGATCAGGCTATGTCCCATCGTCCCTGGTTGAATATAGATGATCGGTCTATATTCACCCGAGGTTCAATGAATTTTGAAATACTTAGCTTAGTTACGCTTAGTAATATGTCACAATACTTTTAAAGGTTGTCTTGAAGGATTAGAACAATTATTCTCTTTATGTGAAGGAAAAGGTGTAGTCTTTGTGATCGTAAGTATACGTATAGGGAAATAATTATAACTTGTAATAAAACTAGGTGAGTAGTGATAAAACATGTATCTTATCAAGTATGATCTCAACAGGATCATAAGTGAGGCATCAACTCGCCAGGCAGGCATGTGTCGGTCATAGGGTTAAGTTTTTGTAAAAGTGGTTATTGTCTAGGTTTTAAAAATACCCAGTTCTCTATAACCTAGGCTCTGATACCAATCTGTAACACCCCCAAAATGGCTCAACGGAAGCACACAAGTATTGGGGTGCTACTAAATTGATATCACAACATAAGCATAGAACAATTGGTTTTTCATAAATAAACTTTTATTCATTCTTAAAAACAATGTTTACATTATTGATTAGTGCGGAAAATGGCCCATTATAAACAAGTGGTCCCAATACATAAATCGAGTCATCTATGACCATGCCATGCCTTTGCCTTGCGCCTCAAAGATAAGCTATCACCTCAAAACCCGAACATACATACTAAAGGGGTCACTTCTATTTGGTGAGTTCATAGGTTTATTTAAAAGGGATTTGATACACTTTTTCAAATTTGGTTTTGATGATCATTCGTTTTGCATAATGTCATAAAGTTTATGATTTTAATTCATAAAAGGATTTCATAAAAGAAATTTCATTAGTAGACCATAAGTAGGGTATATGTACATTACAACGAATATAATGTCATATATTGAATCTATTACGCTAGCACTAAGTTCATGCAACCGAAGCTACGACAGTTTATGTATGCACAAGGAAGTCATACAAATAAGGAGCCCATGGCGAGTGTTTATCCCAATACACTGGGTCACGACATGTTATATGTTTCTCCTTGACCCAAGCGGGGTCAACCGAACAAGGGAGTCACCCCCAATAGATCTATTTATAACATTCGCGCTTCCCAGCAGGAATTGACGGTTCATGAAAAGGGCAATTTGGGATCAAAAGTATTAGGCTAAGTTGCGTAATATTCTAGGTCAAAGATTTTGGTATGGTCCATAAATCATCTAAGTATGATATATATCAATCAAAAGCATAGTATACATGGAAATGTATCATTAAAATAGTTTAAGTAAAATGAGCATGTATCTTCCCCCAAAACAAGTATAAAACAGATTAAAGTAGGGGCTATGAAACTCACCTTGGCAATGTGCAATATGAAGTTTAAAGGGAATTAGATCAAGGAGTGATAGTGCACGGCATCCGACACGCAACCTAATTAAGTACGGCATATTTAGTCTTCTTGTTTAAGACTCGATAAAGTTTAACTAACTTGATAAATTTTTAAATGTTTTTGTTGTTGTTGTTGTTGTTGTTGTTGTTTTTGTTTATGTGGCATCATTGATTTAAGAACAATTTACAAGGAATTTTTGTGGATTTCGGCTTAGGAAGGTTGACATGGAAGAAATCTCAAGGAAGGAATTTCGGCTTTGTTTTAATGATGACCAATTGATGATACTTGGGAGGGTACACGCAGAAAAGATACCAAGGAAGAACAAGACTTCGGTTTGATGATAACCGAATGACGATGTACGGAGAATTGAGCATGTCTTATAAGACTTTATCGGTGAAGGATGTCGCGGCGAAAGATACATCCATATATATTAAGTGCATGAATATATTTATGCATGTAGTTACATGTCGTTTAACGTTTGAACTAAAGGTATTTTAGTAAAAGGGTTTAGTATTACTTGTCTTATAAATTCTCCGTAAATTTCAAGATATGTTTCAGGAGTTACTAGTGTTTGTTTAAAGTAAATATTTTTATTTTAAAAGGAAGTTTAAATATTTATCCAAGTTTGTAAGTGACAACTTTAATCATTCCAATTATAATTGAAAATATGATAACTATATACTAACATGTTTAGAAAGGTTGTGTATAACTTGTCTCATATACGTTAGAAAAATATGATATAGGTTTCTATGAAATATGTTTTGTTTGTGTATAAATTATATATATTTACAGAATTTTTTGTATAACCAGAGTTAATTTTTCTATCTATTCGGTTTGGCGAAATATCAAAAGATATATATTTTATAATTTGGTTTCATAATTGTATAGTGTATATGTCGTGCATATATTTTCTTATGAGGCGAGACAGAAATTAGTCGTAGATTACTTGAGCCGTCACCATAAATCATTTGGACCCGATACGGGTTGTTGTACAATGATCGTGTCCTGGTGGGCTTTTCAAACCGAACGGACCCTTAAATAACTGTGATAGGCCAAACCATAAAATGAGAAGATGGGCTCACATTCGAGTGGAATGGGGCCCAAGACGCAAACCAAACGGACCCCAACTTAACTCATCTTAACTCAAATTTTACCAGAAGTGATTTGCTATGCAAATACATTATACTAATGACAATTTGAAAAGCAACTAGCCGCCATAAAAGAAAGGGAGTACATGTAAGCTTCGCTTAACTCGGTTTTCGACTAATGAGGCTCTTGGCTATAGCCTAAGCCTCGACATGCTTACCACGAGTCAAGACTCGGTTCGCAACTAGCAATAGACATCAGATGACTAGAAGGAAAATGTTGGGACTCGTTTTGTACGAATAAGTAAGGACAATCGTTATCAACCACGAATACTATTCAAAGTAACGAACACTCCTTTGGGAGTTTTCTTGCATAGCAAAACGTACAAAAATGCAGAGGATATAAAGGTCCTTTGGTTTGCTAAGATACACACCCATGACGAGTTAAACTCTCGACACCTGCTGGTGGTGTCTTGAGCAGGAATAAACAAGGCGACAACACCCATCGACCTCCACATGATACATCAAGATTTTGAAGGAACTACCCATCTTGAGACAACAAGACTTTTACTACTAATTCTAAGCCGAGACTCAGGCAACAAGAGTGAGTTGAAAACAACGCTGTGTCATGAACAGGTAGGTTAATGCGCAACCTAAGATTATGCCCAACCAATACACCATCTTAGTAACATACATTAGGTCGAAACACTTTTTACTTAGAGATTATATAAGCCGATTATCAAGTAAATTTTTATGGGTTCAAAATTGTAGTTTTTCTTGGGTTCTTTTGTGTGACAGCCGACAACAACAACAACCACCATATATATATATATACCATTTTACTTAATCAAATCAATATCACTTCCAATTTATATCAATCGGTGTGAACAGAAAATTTATAATTTCGAATTAGACAAATAATATTACAACTCAATAGATTCAAAAAGATGACAATTGTTCTTACATTAATTTCCATGGGTCGATTAGATGAACACGAAAATCACAAGCTCAATCGGAGGAGACTCGAGATGATTTGGAACAATTAACTCACAGGGTAGCTTCCTTATGCCTTCAACTACAAAACCCCAACTCAATTGGGAAAACCCTTTGATATATAGAAACCCTAATTTTTGAATGAACCCTAACTTTTCTTTGAAACCTCTCTTGTGAATCTAAGATGAGGTGCGGTTTATAAACGCAAGAAGGGAAGGTCTTGAGCTCTCTTTCTTGAGTGTCGAATGGTTAGTACCCGTTTTTAGCTTCCATCTTTTCTACACTTTCTTCCAACATCTTCACATGGGGCTAGAGTAGAATAGGAGGGCTTAAAATGGTTAGTGCTAGGGATGGTTTTGAGCTTGACTTTCAAAAAGAAGATGAAGTTGCCATTCTTATGTTTGTTTTCTTTTGGGTATGTCGACAAGAGAAAAAGCAGGAGGAGACAGATTGGGTAGGACGTGGGAGAGAGAGTGATAGGTGTTTTTATTTCTTTTGTTTTATTATACAGGCAGTATAATCGGTACCCCGTGTTTTGTCGAATCCTCGAGTAAACGTACCTCCCCGGTACCCGAAAAATATAGAAGTTATGTTTTCGGAGATGCTTTCTTAAGCGTAATATTATGACACTTTGTTTACGTTGAAATTGGATTATAAGCATTTTGCCGTTACTAATTTGGTGTCGATGCAGCGTGCGGTGCCGTGACTTTCTGAATTCATGAGATATTTCTCGTTTTCTTTCGTAAATTATCATTGAAAGATAAAATATATATATTTTACTCATCTCATTATTTTTAGGTGTTGCATGTTACTGCGCTGCAGTATGCGGAATAACTAATGGATTAGGCTTATGTATAGTTAAATTTTAACTGGGACAATAATAAATTTCCCATAGATACTCGGTAGATAAGTATCGTGTGTGCGGTGTCGGTATTTAAGGAAGCGAATGACTTCTCGTTTTAGACTTGAATATCGATAATTGTCGAGAAAATAATTGATTTAAATTTTACGGCGTCTTGAGTATTATTATAATAATCCGAAATTTTACGGGTTGTTATAGTCTACCCACCTTACAGGAGATCCATCCTGGATCTCAGTTTACGTTATCCGATAGGGTGTCGGGAATGAGGTGATGGTATTTGGAACAAGTTTTGAATTGTCCCTAGGTTGTTTCTAGGGTTTCCTCTTTGGGTATGGTTACCTAGGTATTGTGCCAGGAGCACATCCTCTATCTGAGGAGTTATGATTTTCCTGGGGTAGGTTCATTGGGTGAAAGTTCTAATTCTTGATGTTATAAAGTTTCACTGTTTTGTTAGTGTGGGCACTTCTAACCTCTCAAGGTCTTATCAAAACGTACCCATTTCTGGTGTTTCATTATCCTAAAGTATATGGGTTGATTCTTAAGGTTCGCTATGGGTTTGTGTGTTTTCTTCTTTAAAGGGTGAAGAAACATTTGTTTTCGAATGTCTCTTTCGAATAAATGTTTGCACAAGTTTATCTAAGACCAGATTTCTAAATCGATAGTTGTGTAAAAATGACACATTTTCACAAGATTGTAAAACTGGTTCTCAATTATGGGGTGTACAGGAAAATTTTGCGAAACTTTTAGGGTTTCAGCATTTTGTCTCATTTTAACGAGGGATTTTGGAAGGTATTATTGTTGGATTCTAAAGAGGAATCCTCAAATTTGGAAAATATATTGTAGCAAGGATATGTAGCAGGATATAACATTTATCCATAGCCACGGGTAGGGTTTAGTTGTCTAAGTTGGGTAGGATTGGAGGTTTAATAGTTGATGAACCTCATGGTTATCTATGGTTTTAGGCAGAGGTGTAGGATACATCCTAAGGTCAGGCTTAGCTATCAAGGGGGACATTGATCATTTCTGTTTATGGGGTATTAACTTAAAACACATTTTGAGGAAATAAGTAACCAATAGAGTGGTTCTGGAATACCTTTCAAAGTATTAAGAAACACTTTATTTGGTAAGGCATGGGTAGAATTGTAGTTTATTTTATGGTGAAATGGTAAGGTGGTAATTTGGTTTGTAGAATGATTCATGAAGTGATTCATGAAATATTTTGATTATAATGGTTTGAAGGATAATCGGAAATAGTTTGTATGGCAACTCTTTTGTTTGTAGGAGAGTAACAAGGTAGGCACGGATATTCTTAAAAGGTAGGTGGAGCTTCTAGGTTTTTAATTCTCAAGGTAGGGCGTAAAGTTTTCAAGTTTCTGTGGGATTATAGGTCCTTTATCACGCCCTTCTAGATTTTGCCAAAGGTTTATTGTATTTTCTCATAGGTGCTATTGAAAGGTTGCTCCTAGAATAGTTTGATTCGTCCATGGGGTGTAAGTTGTGGGGTAGAAGCGACTATAACATAACCCGATTGTGATATGGAATTATAAAGTTTATGATTAAGGAGTAGGATGGCGCTTGGTGGTGGCTTATGATTAAGGAATATTGTGGCCTTGATGAATGGCTTATGATAGGGTGATGCCGGTGAGTGGTTTGTGATTAAGAAATGCCGTGGAGTGGCTTGTGATCGGGGAATGCCGGTGAGTGGCTTGTGAGTAGGAATAGTGTGGCGCCATTGTGTGGCTTTAGTGTAACCGTCAATGTGTGGTTTATTGAAATGTTACATGTTTATCAAAATATTATCATTTTCTCACGACATAAGGCTATTATAACTATCCTAAATCTTGCAAAATTCACCTCCGAGTCGGACATAGGTGATCGGGGCTATGTCCCATCGTCCCTGGTTGAATATAGATGATCGGTCTATATTCACCCGAGGTTCAATGAATTTTGAAATACTTAGCTTAGTTACGCTAGTAATATGTCACAATACTTTTAAAGGGTGTCTTGAAGGATTAGAACAATTATTCTCTTTATGTGAAGGAAAAGGTGTAGTGCTGTGATACGTAAGTATACGTATATTGGAAATAATTATAACCTGTAATGAAACTAGGTGAGTAGCGATAAAACATGTATCTTATCAGGTATGATCTCAACAGGATCATAAGTGAGGCATCAGCTCGGTAGGCAGGCACGTGTCGGTCATAGGGTTAAGTTATTGTAAAATTGGTTATAGTCTAGGTTTTAAAATACCCGGTTCTCTATAACCTAGGCTCGATACCAATCTGTAACACCCCAAAATGGCTCGGTGAAGCACACAAGTATTGGGGTGCTACTAAATTGATATCACAACATAAGCATAGAACAATTGGTTTTCATAAATAAACTTTTATTCATTCTTAAAAACAATGTTTACATTATTGATTAGTGCGGAAAATGCCCCATTATAAACAAGTGGTCCCAATACATAAATCGAGTCATCCATGACCATGCCATGCCTTTGCCTTGCGCCCAAAGATAAGCTATCACCATGAAAACCGAACATACATACTAAAAGGGGTCACTTATCTGGTGAGTTAATAGGTTTATTTAAAAAGGGATTTTAGTACACTGTTTCAAATTTGGTTTTTGATGATCATTACGTTTTGCATAATGTCATAAAGTTTATGATTTCAATTCATAAAAGGATTTCATAAAAGAGATTTCATTAGTGGACCATAAGTAGGGTATGTGTACATTACAACGAATATAATGTCATATATTGAATCTATTACGCTAGCACTAAGTTCATGAAACCGAAGCTACGACAGTTTATGTATGCACAAGGAAGTCATACAAATAAGGAGCCCATGGCGAGTGTTTATCCCAATACACCGGTCACGACATGTTATATGTTTCTCCTTGACCCAAGCGGGTCAACCGAGCAGGAGTCACCCCAATAGATCTATTTATAACATTCGCGCTTCCCAGCAGGAATTGACGGTTCATGAAAAGGGCAATTTGGGATCAAAAGTATTAGGCTAAGCTGCGTAATATTCTAGGTCAAAGATTTGGGTATGGTATATAAAACATCTAAGTATGATGTATATCAATCAAAAGCATAGTATACATGGAAATGTATCATTAAAATGGTTTAAGTAAAATGAGCATGTATCTTCCCCCAAAACAAGTATAAAACATATTAAAGTAGGGGCTATGAAACTCACCTTGGCAATGTGCAATATGAAGTCTAAAGGGAATTAGATCAAGGAGTGATAGTGCATGGCATCCGACACGCAACGTAATTAAGTATGGCATATTTAGTCTTCTTGTTTAAGACTCGATAAAGTTTAACTAACTTGATAAATTTTTAAATGTTTTTGCTGTTGTTGTTGTTGTTGTTGTTTATGTGGCATCATTGATTTAAGAACAATTTACAAGGAATTTTTGTGGATTTCGGCTTAGGAAGGTTGACATGGAAGAAATCTCAAGGAAGGAATTTCGGCTTTGTTTTAATGATGACCAATTGATGATACTTGGGAGGGTACACGCAGAAAAGATACCAAGGAAGAACAAGACTTCGGTTTGATGATAACCGAATGACGATGTACGGAGAATTGTGCATGTCTTATAAGACTTTATCGGTGAAGGATGTCGCGGCGAAAGATACATCCATATATATTAAGTGCATGAGTATATTTATGCATGTAGTTACATGTCGTTTAACGTTTGAACTAAAGGTATTTTAGTAAAAGGGTTTAGTATTACTTGTCTTATAAAATCTCCGTAAATTTCAAGATATGTTTCAAGAGTTACTAGTGTTTGTTTAAAGTAAATATTTTTATTTTAAAAGGAAGTTTAAATATTTATCCAAGTTTGTAAGTGACAACTTTAATCATTCCAATTATAATTGAAAATATGATAACTATATACTAACATGTTTAGAAAGGTTGTGTATAACTTGTCTCATATCGTCGAGAAAAATATGATATAGGTTTCTATGAAATATGTTTTGTTTGTGTGTAAATTATATATATTCTGAAATTTTTGGTATAACCCGAGTTAATTTTTCTATCTATCCGGTTTGGCGAAATGTCAAAAGATATATATTTTATAATTTGGTTTCATAATTTTATAGTGGATATGTCGTGCATATATTTGCTTATGAGGCGAGCCGTATGAGGCGAGACAGAAATGAGTCGTAGATTACTTGAGTCGTCACCATAAATCATTTGGACCCGATACGGGTTGTTGTACAATGATCGTGTCCTGGTGGGATTTTCAAACCGAACGGACCCTTAAGTAACTGTGATAGGCCAAACCATAAAATGAGAAGATGGGCTCACATTCGAGTGGAATGGGGCCCAAGACGCAAACCAACGGACCCCAACTTAACTCATCTTAACTCAAATTTTACCAGAAGTGATTTGCTATGCAAATACATTATACTGATGAGAATTTGAAAAGCAACTAGCCGCCATAAAAGAAAGGGAGTACATGTAAGCTTCGCTTAACTCGGTTTTCGACTAATGAGGCTCTTGGCTATAGCCTAAGCCTCGACATGCTTACCACGAGTCAAGACTCGGGTCGCAACTAGCAATAGACATCAGATGACTAGAAGGAAAATGTTGGGGCTCGTTTTGTACGAATAAGTAAGGACAATCGTTATCAACCACAAATACTATTCGAAGTAACGAACACTCCTTTGGGAGTTTTCTTGCATAGCAAAACGTACAAAAATGCAAGGGATATAAAGGTCCTTTGGTTTGGTAAGATACACACCCATGACGAGTTAAACTCTCGACACCTGCTGATGGTGTCTTGAGCAGGAATAAACAAGGCGACAACACCCATCGCCCTCCACATGATACATCAAGATTTTGAAGGAACTACCCATCTTGAGACAACAAGACTTTTACTACTAATTCTAAGCCGAGACTCAGGCAACAAGAGTGAGTTGAAAACAACGCTATGTCATGACCAGGTAGGTTAATGCGCAACCTAAGATTATGCCAAACCAATACACCATTTTAGTTAAACATAAATTAGGTCGAAACACTTTTTACTTAGAGATTATATAAGCCGATTATCAAGTAAATTTTTATGATTTCATAATTGTAGTTTTTCTTGGGTTCTTTTGTGTGACAGCCGACAACAACAACAACCACCATATATATATATACCATTTTACTTAATCAAATCAACATCCACATTAATCAATATCACTTTCAATTTATATCAATCGGTGTGAACAGAAAATTTATAATTTTGAATTAGACAAATAATATTACAACTCAATAGATTCAAAAAGATGACAATTGTTCTTACATTAATTTCCATGGGTCGATTAGATGAACACCGAAAATCACAAGCTCAATCGGAGGAGACTCGAGATGATTTGGAACAATTAACTCCTGGGGTAGCTTCCTTATGCCTTCAACTACAAAACCCCCAACTCAATTGGGAAAACCCCTTTGATATATAGAAACCCTAATTTTTGAATGAACCCTAACTTTTCTTTGAAACCTCTCTTGTGAATATGAGATGAGGTGCGGTTTATAAACGCAAGAAGGGAAGGTCTTGAGCTCTCTTTCTTGAGTGTCGAATAGTTAGTACCCGTTTTTAGCTTCCATCTTTTCTACACTTTCTTCCAACATCTTCACATGGGGCTAGAGTAGAATAGGAGGGCTTAAAATGGTTAGTGCTAGGGATGGGTTTGAGCTTGACTTTCAAAAAGAAGATGAAGTTGCCATTCTTATGTTTGTTTTCTTCTGGGTATGTCGACAAGAGAAAAAGCAGGAGGAGACAGATAGGGTAGGACGTGGGAGAGAGAGTGATAGGTGTTTTTATTTCTTTTGTTTTATTATACAAGAAGTATAATCGGTACCCTGTGTTTTGTCGAATCCTCGAGTAAACGTACCTCCCCGGTACCCGAAAAATATAGAAGTTATGTTTTCGGAGACGATTTCTTAAACGTAATATTATGACACTTTGTTTACGTTGAAATTGGATTATAACTGTTTGTCGTTACTAATTTGGTGTCGGTACGCGTGTGGTGCCGTGACTTTCTGAATTCACGAGATATTTCTCGTTTTCTTTCGTAAATTATCATTGAAAGATAAAATGTATATATTTTACTCTTCTCATTATTTTTAGGTTTTGCATGTTACTGCGCTGCAGTATGCGGAATAACTAATGGATTAGGCTTATATATAGTTAAATTTTAATTGGGACAATAATAAATTTCCCATAGATACTCAGTGGATAAGTATCGTGTGTGCGGTGTCGGGTATTTAAGGAAACAAATGACTTCTCGTTTTTAGACTTGAATATCGATAATTGTCAGAAAATAATTCATTTAAATTTTCTGACGTCTTGAGTATTATTATAATAATCCGAAATTTTACGGGTTGTTATAGGTTTTGAGGATAAGATTTGGTAGTTTTGGTTGGGATAAGATCTTAAGTTTTCTTTATGTGATATATAGAGCAGACCTGGTAGCTTTTGGTGGGAAGTTTTGGCGCCATATTTTTGGTGGGAATTTTTGGCGCCATTTTTTTGGTGGGAAGTTGAGACCCTGCACGAGCTAGAGGCCAAACATCCCCACGCCCCACTTCCAATTTTGTCATCGTCTCCTGTAGATGAAGATGCACTTCTTGTGGATAAGGACTTGGTGTTGAATAGGATCCGCAGCTTCCCAAAAGGGACTTCATGTGGCCGAGATGGGCTTAGAGCACAACATTGAATGGATATTTTAGGAGGGGTTGCGCTCGCTATTGCCGATGATCTGTTAGGTTCCATCACGGGGGTTGTCAACCTTTTTCTCGGTGGATTGTGTCCTGCTATACTGGGGGAATATATTGCTAGTGCCCCCTTAACTCCGTTGGTTAAGCCGGGTGGAGGCATACGCCCTATTGCTGTCGGCACAGTCTTGCGTAGGCTTGTTTCGAAGGTTGCTTTGTCTTCTATTAGTAACTCTATGAATACCTATTTGCAGGACTTTCAATTTGGGGTTGGCGTTCCGGGTGGTTGTGAGGCTGTCCTTCATTCGGTGAATCGGCTTGTTGAGGCTAAGGGTCACACTGTTGGGGTTTCCATGCTGCTGGTGGATTTTCAGAACGCTTTCAATCTGGTTGATAGGAGTGTCCTTCTCCAGGAGACCAGGATCAGATGCCCTTCTATTGCTCCTTGGGTTGAGTTTTGCTATGCCAGGCCAGCTAGACTTTATTACGACGATTCTATCCTCTGGTCTTGTCAAGGGGTGCAACAAGGGGACCCGCTAGGTCCTTTGTTGTTCGCACTCGTCTTACACCCCCTTGTCCATGCCATCAATAGGTCTTGCGAGCTCACACTCCAGGCCTGGTATCTTGACGATGGTACTATTGTAGGTGACACCCTTATGGTTGCCAAGGCGCTTGACATTATTATGACAGATGGACCGGCTCGGGGCTTGTTTTTGAATGTCGATAAGACTGAACTCTTCTGGCCCACGGAGGATCCTAGAAGAAGGGTGGAGGTAGTTTTTCCCATAAATATCTCCCGCCCAGTCAAAGGTGTCAAACTACTTGGTGGTTCAGTTAGTTTTGATGAAAGTTTTTGTCATGAGCTGGCTTTGAAAAGGGTTTCTAAAACTATCTTGCTTATGGAAGCCATCCTCAATCTTAATGACCCCCAATGTGAGCTCCTTCTTCTTCGCAATTGTGTCGGGGTTGCGAAATTATCTTTTGCTTTACGGACATGTTCCCCTTTGTATGTGCGAGAAGCCCAAGTCCGGTTTGACCGATGTTGCGTGCTTCCTTGGAGAAGATTATTACGACCTACGGGCGGGTTTTGGTGGTAGCATGGCGGCTTGCCACCCTCCCAATCAAGATGGGCGGGCTGGGCATTCAGGCGGCGAGTGACATCATCCAATACGCTTTCCTCGCATCTCATTTGCAAACTAGTGATTTGCAGGACCAGATTCTGGTTAAAACTGGCATCAATTCTCATGGCCCTTCTTTTCAACATGCCATCGATATGTTTAACAGTGGTTGTAACACAGACATTTTCTCGGTCACCTCTGACGCTCCTGCCCCCCATATGATGAAAACCTTGGCAAAGTGTTACTTTGGCGTCATCGAGAAAGATCTTGTTTCCAAGTATTCGTTAAGCCCGAGACAGGTAGCTATCCTCAGTTGTACCCGGGCTCCACATGCACAAGATTTCCTATTCACCATACCTATTGATGGGTTGGGCCAAAGGATGAACCACCGCCAATTCCGTTCGGTATTGTGTTATAGGCTTACCATACCTATGTTTTCGAAGGTTGCTCTGCCGAGTTGTAAGCATCGTATGGACCAATGGGGACCATGCGATTCAATTGTTCGATGAAGTGGGGTGAAATCGAGACATAATTTGGAACGGGATGTTCTTGTCGACATATGCTCCAAGGTGGGGATTATGGTGAAAAAGGAGGCCCCATTGGGATTTCTTTCGAGTGACGGGAAAGAGTTGCGTCCGGCAGACCTGCTACTATTCAAATGGATCCAAGGTAAGGATGCGTGTGTGGATGTGACGGGAATCTCTCCCTTTGCGGGTATTGATGCGACTGCGTGGGTTTCCGGGGTGGCCTTACACAACGCGGTGGAGAAGAAGAAAAAGAAATATGTGTCCAAATGTGAAGAAAATGGCTACAAGTTCATCCCATTTGCATTCTCTACATTTGGGGAGCTTGACACCGAAGCTTTGGACACACTTTCATGTATCAAGACTGTTTCCATTAGCCACTCGAATAGTATCAAGAGTGGGGCTTTTATTTTTCACAGACTTAGCTTTTGCATTCAGAAAGGAGTGGGAGCCCAACTAGTGTCTCGGCTTCCCACCAATTTCTTGTAATTCCTTTTGGTTTTCTAATGAAGTGATGTTTTATAATAAAAATAATAAAAAAAATTATAATAATAATAATAATAATAATAATAATAATAATAATAATAATAATAATAATAATAATAATAATAATAATAATGATGATACGTATACCATAGCACCTATACTCGCTCGTTTAACATGATACGTATACCATAGCACCTATACTTGCTCGTTTAACATGATACGTATACCAATGCACCTATACTTGGTTGTTTAACCCTAACATATCGACTCATTCGTTGAACGTCTAATGTCTAACCATAACATATCGACTCATCCGTTGAACGTCTAATGTCTAACCCTAACATATTGACTCATCCGTTGAACGTCTAATGTCTAACCCTAACATATCGACTCATCCGTTGAACATCTAATGTCTAACCCTAACATATCGACTCATCCGTTGAACGTCTAATGTCTAACCCTAACATATCGACTCATCCGTTGAACGTCTAGTTTCTAACCCTAACATATCGAGGGGGTAAGCTTCATGGGCATATTCCCGGTGTGGGTCGGGTATTGCCATCATGGGCAAAATCCAGGCCAACTATGCCCGTCCTCGACAAGTCGCTCAAGAGCATGCATAGAATGGTAGACTTTATGATGAGTCTTTTCAGAAGCGACGCCAAATACTCGGATATGTTTAAGGAGTTTGAGTCGGGTGGTGCTAGCGGGAGTGGCGGGTGTGGTGATGACGAGGAGAGTGGCGATGATGAGGATAACGACGACGAGAGGTAGTTGTGTTATATATTACTAGTATGCTACATTGGTACTTTAGGTAGTTGTGTTATATATTATTAGGTTCATCTTGGCGACATTTAAACACTTGTTTCCCTATCTATCATGTTTGTTAATACAAATAAACCGTAAAAACGTTTATTTATATTTTACGATCTTCTAATGTTTTGTCGATAACAAACGTAAAATCATTTTAACGAAACAAATAAAATACGTAAACAGTTTGAGTTAATAGTTTCATAACACACTTACGTTTTCACATAAAACACTAAAATATGTATAAGTGATTTTATGATTTAGATACATATGTACAACAACTAGTGTTTACATATTAGGTTAGCATATACTTAAACTAAGTATACCAAAATGAGTAAAAACAAGTATATACTAAAATGGGTAAAAACAAGTATATACTAAATGGGTAAAACTAGCAAATGGTATTGACCCATAACCCATGGTTTTATATATACCACTTAACCAAGTTCATTGTATCTAGAAAGAAAACCATGGATCAACCCATAACCCATGACCCATGACCCATAACCAAAAATACCCATGGGCAAGAGGCGTTCCACGGATCCACAGCTTTGTGCTAGCGGATCCCTTGTGGTAGGGATCCGTGGGATCCGGGGAACAGTGAAATTTTCTCTATAAATAGAGAGCCATTTCTTCCTTTCTACTCACCACTTTACATACATACTTCCCAAGTATTATAACCTCTCAACCTCGGATCCAAGTGATCTATGTAGTTTATCTTTTGTTTTTGTGTGATCTTCTAGGTTCCTCTTAAAGGCAAGATCACCACTTCTTGAAGACGAGCAAGCTCAAGTCCATGAGTTTTCATGCTTCGTCATCATCAAGATAACTAAGGTTCTCTTGTTGATAGTTCTTACTTTCTCCATAGATGTTGGGTTGAAGGCATTAGTGAAGAATGCCGAAAGTGCCAAGATGAAAGCATTAGTGAAAGATGCTCATCATCCGTGTCAAAGCATTAGTGAAGAATACTAAAGGTGTCAAGACGAAGGCATTAGTGAAAGGTGCCAAGTGTTGTGTCTAAGGCATTAGTGAAGGATGCCGAAGAATCAAATCAAGTCGCATTTGGGAAGAATGCCTAGGTCGTATAATCGATGAGGTGCATCGTTATACATATAAGTATTTGTTTATTTCCATGGTTGGTGATATCCTTGATGGTATTGTAACAAGGAGTGGATCTCCTTGATATTAGGTGTTGTGTTGTGAAGGGTAGTAGTTCCTCCATAGTAATGGAACTAGGTGCTTAGCCTAGTACCTAATAAAGGGTAGGCGACGTTGTGATAGGATTAGTTCTCCTTGGTGTGAAAGAACTCGGTGGTTAGCCTAGCACCGTATAAAGGGTAGGCGACGTTGTGTTAGGTGTGGTTCGCCTTGGTGTGAAGGAACTCGGTATTTAGCTTTGTACCAGAAAAAGGTTAAGCGACGTTGTGAAGGCTTATCCGCCATAAGGAGTTGGTGTAGTGTTTACGAACTCTCGAGTAGGTGACTCGGGGAGTGGAGTAGGGCAAGTAAGGTGTCCTTGTAGCCGAACCACTATAAATAACTTGTGTCGTGGTGATGTGCTTCTTGCTCTTTATCTTTCATTATACGGTTATATATCTATCTATCAACGTCCAACATAAACAACCAAATAGATTGACATAAGTCGATCTAAATATTTAAAAGGAAGTTTTAAATTGGTAAAACTATTCAACCCCCCCCCCCTTCTAGTTTTCCACAATTGGCATCAGAGCTTCGTTACCAAGTTTCTTAGAGTATGTTTTACTTTAAAAACTTGATACGATCCATGTATGTTTGAAAACTACAAAGAAGGATTATTTTTGTCATATTTGAAAAATCATTATATTGTTTATTGTTGGACAATGATAGAATGCTCTAACATTTTTTTTCTCTTCAGCATTATCCATACTTGGATTTGGAGTTACCAAGAAGATCATAATGAATTTATCTAAATATTTCTTTCCGCAAAAAGAATGTTTAGTATTCTTACAACATAAATCTGGAGATTCCAAGAAGATCACAAAACATCTAAATATTCCTTTTCTTAAAATGAATATTTGGCAAAGGTATGATCTTTAATTACTTACCTTTATTGTTATTATTAAAATCTTAATTGCATGATTTATTAGTAGTTGTTCTAGTAGTTATTCATATTATAGTCATCATCTAAATAGTATTTTTCAACTTATTTAAATAGACTACATTACCAACTCGTAATAATGACATCTTGGTTATTCGATAACCCCAATCATTATTCATCACAAAGGATTTATTGACACTTCATCTATGTCAATAAATATCCATGTGAAACTTCTTATATTATGATAACATGGGATTTTATTATAATGTTTGAAAAGCTTCTCAAGAATTAAGACCAATTCTTAAAAAGGGAACCTCGTTCAATAGGAATAGTATTAAATCGTCAAAACCTCAAACCACAAGTTTTAGAACCTTAACACCAAAACACTAGGCGTTTTAGAACTCCCAAACCAAAGTTATCAAGGAATTTTTGAGTGACTTTTCTTTGTCATGCGGATCCCTAAGTTTATACTAGCGGATCCCATATGAGAGGATCCGCGGGATCCGTGCAGCGAAGGCGATATATGCTCAAGAATGATCACTTGTGGATGTTCCACAATAATACTCACCTCAAAAATCAAAGAATTAACATTGTTAATACAAATAAGTAAAAACTTTTATTTATATTTTACGATCTTCTAATATTTTGTCGATAACAAACGTAAAATCATATTAACGAAACAAATAAAATACGTAAATGGTTTGAACAAATAGTTTCTAACTTATTCATATTTTCACATAAAACACTAAAACAAGTATAAGTGATTTTATGATTTAAGTAATACATATGTACAACAACTAGTGTTTACATATTTGGATAAAATATACACATAACTAGTATGTAGTATATTGGGTAATATAAATGGGTAGAAACATAAGTATCACAACCCATTGGGCAAATACATTGAATGTAGTTGGGTACAACCCAAAGCCCATAACCCATAGATCTTGACCCATAACCCATTGCATGACATCATGCTTATATCATACATGGATAATATCCATAACCCATGGATCAACCCATACCCAGTGACCAAGTGCATTGCACTCAAAGATACATTGTATCTAGCCAAAGATCCATGGTTCAACCCATGACCCATGACCCATAACCAAAATACCCATGGGTAAAGGGGCGTCCACGGATCCCTAGCTTAACGCTAGATGGATCCCTTGTGGAAGGATCCGTGGGATCCGAGGAACGATGGGATTTTTCCTCTATAAATAGTGAGCCATTTCTTCATTATTTCTTACCCTTTCTAACACACTTTCTCCACGAGTTAAAACTCACTAACCTCGGATCCAAGAGATCTATGTTTGTAGTTTTGTTTTGTGTGATCTTTTAGGTTCCTCTTAAAGGCAAGATCACCACCTTTGAAGTCAAGCAAGCTCAAGTCCATGAGTTGCCAAGCTTCCTCATCATCAAGGCTCTTGAAGTCTTCTTGTTGATGATTCCTTTCTTTCTTCAAAGAAGTGTAGTGTTGAAGACATTAGTGAAAGATGTCTCAAGTGTCAAGGCGAAGATATTAGTGAAGGGTATCTATCGTCTATAGCATAAGCACTTGTGGTAGGTGCTTAGAAGTCAAGACAAGTAGCATTAGTGAAGGTGCTTAGAAGTCAAGACTTGAAGCATTAGTGAAAGGTGCTTAGAAGTGAAGACACAAGACATTAGTGAAAGGTGTCTTGTAGATCTAGTCAAAGGCATTAGTGAAAGGTGCCTTAGATGTACAATCGATATGGTGTGTTTCGATGTACTAGATAGACTAGCATTAGATCCAAGGATATTGATGTCCTTGATGATGTTGTAAAGGAGTAGATCTCCTTTGGGATTAGTCGTTGGTGTAGTGTGGTAGTAGTTCCTCCATTGCAATGGAACTAGGTGCTTAGCCTAGTACCTAATAAAGGGTAGGCGATGTTGTGAAGGTGTAGTTCACCTTGGTGTGAAAGAACTAGGTACTTAGCCTAGTACCTTAAAAAGGGTAGGCGGCGTTGTGTAGGTTTGGTTCAGCTTGGAGTGAAAGAACCTGGTGGTTAGCCTAGCACCGGAAAAAGGGTAGGCGACGTTGTGAAGGCTTCTCCGCCATAAGGAGATTGGTGTAGTGTTTACGAACTCTCGAGTAGGTGACTCAGGGAGTGGACTAGGGCAAGGAAGGTGTCCTTGTAGCCGAACCACTATAAATACTCGCTTTGTGGTTTTGTGCTTCTTACTCTCATCTTTTCATTGCATATCTTTATATGATTGTTTATCAACATCCAATACACACAACCAAATAGATTGACATAAGTCGATCTAAATAGTTTAAAAGGAAGTTTTAATTGGTAAAACTATTCAACCCCCCTTCCAGTTTTCCACAATTGGCATCGAGCTTCGTTACCAAGTTTCTTGAAGTATATTGTACTTTAAAAACTTGATACGATCCATAGTTAATTGAAAACTACAAAGAAGGTTTTCATAAAACAAACATCATGTCTTTTAAAACTATATGTTTGGATGTTGATTTGATAACAACATTTTCCTATTTATTTTTTCATTTAATTGCACTAATCTTCTTTGTCATGTTGATTAGTCAAAGCTCATACCACCAAGCTTTAGGAGTCGTTTGGTAACAAGAATACCTTCCTTAAGAAGGTATCTTAAACGCAAAGGAGCGGGAATAGTCTAAGTGACATTTTACGTGTCATTTGTAAAGACATTCTAAGTACGCTAGAGGTATGATTTTCTTCTTACTTTGCTTGATAATTAAGTATACCTATTTAGGTATTTATATGATTATCTTTTGTGCAAATTACATGTCTTACATGAAGCTTCATTAGGAAGCCTTTTTCTTACATCGTGTCTTATTTCTCGTCTAAAGTCGTGGTATATAAAACTTATGTTTTGTTTTCTTTTAATCCAATAATAAAACAAAACACGAATTTCAAAATTCCTCCTTCCCATAAATACTCCCATCTTCGACCACTCTATCAAACCCTCACTTTTCAAATCTTCCAATTTCAAAATTTCCTCTCACTCAAAAACTTCATCTTCCTCCTCATTTCATCTCAACGAAACCAAGAAGATCCGTCATCAACATGGTTTACATCGCTTTCGTGCTCATCGCCTTAACACTCATCGCACTTGTGTTCCCTATGATGAAGTTCACATATGGAGACATTTACTTTGTGTTGTTAATCTACATTGGGATCATATACCCAATCCTTTGTATCATCCTTAGCATTGAAATGCAATATTACTAATAATCTTGTTATCTTTGTTATTATTTATTTTCTTGTGATTTATATGTTTCATATTCCTTCGTGATACATTAGAAGTCATGTGTGCATGCTAAAAGAAAATGTAGGATAAAACACTTCGTGGTATAAAATGTAAAACCTTTGTTTTATCAAAACTATTTACATTACTCTGATCCACGGATCCGGAAGTTATACTAGCGGATCCCTTTTGAAAAGGAACCGTGGGATCCGTCCTACTGGAGAGCAGTTTTTTTTTCTTCATGCAAATTAAAAACCATTGTTAATAAAAATCTAATAAAAACGTTAGAAAATTATAAGTCGACCATAAACATCACCTCTTAATTAACCCATCATTTCTATAGGTTCAACTATGACGCATGAATATGAGTTTGATTTTTCACTCACTAGCGTCTACACTCCGAACATCTCTCTCGATCCCAACACACCTGGCAATCATGTCCGTGGGTTCAATAACCTCGAAAACCGTCACTTCCACGAAGGACGTATTGTAGACACCTCTCTACAATTCAAAGAAGGTATCAATACCTCCTTCCAAGCCATAGGACTAGAATGTCTTCTTGAAATCAATGAGAAGATATGTCCAAGGTTCATAATGGAATTCTTCCGTCAAGTCGAACTCGTTTGTAACGAGGATCGCTCTCTATCCCTTTGGTTTTATATCAAAACCAAAAGTTCACTCTAACCCTTGGGCATTTGCTCACATCCTCCGGATTCAAATCATGGACAATGTGCCTTCACCAAGATTGGTCTCTTGATTCTCTCTTCAACTTTGTGAAGAAAATAGCCCATATTGTTCACACATACCCTCTCGGAAGATTTAAATCGCATAATATGCAAACCTCGACCATATTACTCCGATCCAAACATTATCTTCACACGGGACATCCGAGAAGAGTACAAGCCTCTTGCACTCATCCTCGTGAAAATGTTTGGAGTCTTAGGAAATCGAGAAATTCTTCCGCTTGTTGTGCTCACATGTTGTCTTGTTTGCTAACACAACAACCATACAATCTCGCCTACTTCTTTGCAAGACAATTGCAAATCTTCAAGGCTCAAGAATAAACTCATCCCTTATGGAATGTTCTTGACACACCTCTATCATAATGTTATGCACTTCCATCCTCAATTTCAAAGTCCGTTATGCGTACTTGTGAACAAGATGATGGAACCGCTAAACATATCTCTCATGAAGACTTTCTTCATTCTTGATTCCACCAACACTCATCAATCACATAATGATCCTCCTAGCGAAAACACTCAAGAAACCTAGTAGTATACCAAAATAGGATCAATTCTCTTGTATTCGTGCTCTATCAATGTAATCCAATTTCTTTCATGAAATAAAACATCTTACATTTGATATCTTAGTATTAGAACTCCTTTTAGACTATTCTTGAGATATAATGCATTGTCAAGATCATTGCATACCTTTAGTAAAGGTCCTGCTGAGCAGATAGGCGGATCCCAAAGATTGTGCTAGACGGATCCCTACACTTAGGGAACCGTGGGATCCGGCAAACAGAAAATGCAATTGCAAGCATTATATTTCAACCATATCCTTAGAATACCTCACACTAAGCTAAACATAGTGTCTTAAGGCAAATTAAGTCCTTATCAAGATAGGTTGATCCTTTCTACTCACACACCTAGATCACACTCTAAAACGTTTGTAGATCTACCATTTCATTTTAATCCGTTACTCTTCCGCTTTTAAACTCACACTTCATTTTTTTTACTTGATCCCTCACATCTAGTCTTAGAAATCTTTCGATTATGACAAAATTGATCATAAATCATCCTCACCTCAAAATTGATCAAAGTTGATCAAAATCTAGTTTTCCCATCTCAAAGCTTCTAGGATATT
This sequence comes from Chrysanthemum lavandulifolium, assembly GCA_022545495.1. Taxonomy (NCBI): domain Eukaryota; kingdom Viridiplantae; phylum Streptophyta; class Magnoliopsida; order Asterales; family Asteraceae; genus Chrysanthemum; species Chrysanthemum lavandulifolium. Next base: position 106,339,098 of record CM040246.1, read on the forward strand.
TTCCAAAGCACTATCCTAAGACACAACCTGATCTCTAGGATCATTTAGCTTCAATTGACACTCTAAATCTTTAGTGTCATCCTTGCTCATCCATTGGTACTCTTGAAAGTTCCAAAATCCTTCCATAAATAACAATCATTAGCTACATCATTCATTACCTTCAAGAACTCAAGCACCCCTTCATTTAAAACACTTAGGAGGACTGAAACACTCAAGATGATATAGGTCTTAGATCTTAGAAACATCATTTCCACTCTTTCATAATCTTCTTGCGGTTCCCTAGGATTAGCCTAGACGGATCCCTACGAGGAAGGAACCGTGGGATCCGGATGACGAGTTTATGTCAAATCTTGCTAAAACAATCATTTCAACTCATCTTCCTAACTCAAACACTCCATCTCATCTTAAATGAATTCCTAGATCAGTACAACCTCTGAAGTTGACTCTTGTGCATGTTAATCATCACATTCCAATGAATCCTAGTGGCTTAAGGCTTAAATGCACTTGCCAAATCTCTTGGTTTATAAACCACTTTGTTAGAACATCCATAGTCATCACTCTCATCCTAACTTTCAGCTCTTGCAACCTCTTGAAATCATCTCATCATGAGGAAAACCCCAAGTAGTAACTTATCCACCAAAGAACCACCCATGAAAAAGGCTCGTGTTATACACGAAATCTCTTCAACCGAATCATCTCTGGTTAAGCCAACAAATGATAGGATTCTTCCTCATCCAATCAAACCAATTCCTAAAAGGATAGTACCCACAAAACTACCAATACCAAACACCACCATACCTCCTAGGCCAAACAATATTATCTCCACTAAACCATCACCATTGGTTCCTAGAGCTATTTCATTTACATCCCCATTATCATCACCACATCTCTACAATTTAGAGGACTTGCCTCCTAGGCCATCTCATCCGCTTCTGTCGACAACATTCTCCTCATTAGGAGGAATAATGGTTCAAAATCAAGGTGTTGAGTCAACACTTGCTCCGGCCTCCTTTTCTCCGTTTCCATCATATAATCCTATTTGGATTATGAGAAATCATCAAAGTCAACCATCTGATCATATGGAAGTTGACACTTCTCCACCACCACCATCATTCTTAGTTGAGTCATTCTCAAATGTAGCTTCACCAATCCTCCATCGTTTGAAGCTCCACAAGCCGCTTCACTGATCCTTCGCATCAAGCTATTTCATTTCCTCCACCACCACTACCTAGCCATGACAAAGATTGCTATCATTGTCAACATGTTGAAAGTTTGATACATGAAGTACGAGAAGACCAACGTTTCATGTTCTATCATCTCCTCGAGCGTTTCGACGAGATTAAACCTAAACAAAACTTGAGCTAGAAGATTTTAGTGGTGTCCTAGCATCAAGCGTTAGTTGGTCTAGAAATTCCTAGTCATGTATTGTCTATTTTCTTAGCTTTTAGAGTCATGTATATCATAACTCTAGTTTTATTAAATGGAATTACATGCTACTTGTTATTTTTACGAGCATATGATTACCTTGTATTCATATCTCATTTTGTGATAACATTACTTGTTACATCACCATTCTTTGAAATTAATCGGCTACTACGGATCCTCGAATTGCCTAGACGGATCCCTACTAGGAGGGAACGTGGGATCCGTGAGACGAAAAGTTTTCTTTCTACTAACTTGAATCACATTTGCGGAAATTGTGAATTATACTTGCTTTCTAATCTTTGTTTTGTAGTTATTCAATTTACACATGAAGACTTTGACATCCTAAAGCTAGGGGAGCTTTATGTCAAAGCAATACATTTCAAATTACTTGCAATACTAGGTTTACATTTCGTGACATCCCCGTGCATAATTGCAATCATCAAGGGGGAGCACATTCGCCACTTAGACGAAATCTTTTGCAAACTTACTTGCAAACAAACTAGATTAGTATCACTTTCTTGACACCCTTACATAGGGATGGACTCGTCAAGGGGGAGTAAAGACGAGATCCGTTCCCGTTACTTGCTCTCTATTTTTTTTCTTTTCTCTTTCACATGTTTTTTCTTAAAAACAATGTGTTGCTTTCCTTCAAACACTTTTTGTTTCGACAAAAAGGGGGAGAAGAAAGTAAAACTACAAATTCAAACTTTTACAATTTTAGCTTTTCCTTAAAATAATTTTATGTTTTGTCATCAACAAAAAGGGAGATTGTTAATACAAATAAGCCGTAAAAGCGTTTATTTATATTTTACGATCTTCTAATGTTTTGTCGATAACAAGCGTAAAATCATATTAACGAAACAAATAAAATACGTAAATGGTTTGAACAAATAGTTTCTAACTTATTCACATTTCACATAAAACACTAAAACAAGTATAAGTGATTTTATGATTTAAGTAATACATATGTACAACAACTAGTGTTTACATATTTGGATAAAATATACACATAACTAGTATGTAGTATATTGGGTAATATAAATGGGTAGAAACTTAAGTATCACAACCCATTGGGCAAATACATTGAATGTAGTTGGGTACAACCCAAAGCCTATAACCCATGGATCTTGACCCATAACCCATTGCATGACATCATGCTTATATCATACATGGATAATATCCATAACCCATGGATCAACCCATACCCAGTGACCAAGTGCATTGCACTCAAAGATACATTGTATCTAGCCAAAGATCCATGGTTCAACCCATGACCCATGACCCATGACCCATAACCAAAATACCCATGGGTAAAGGGGCGTCCACGGATCCCTAGCTTAACGCTAGACGGATCCCTTGTGGAAGGATCCGTGGGATCCGAGGAGATGGGATTTTCCTCTATAAATAGTGAGCCATTTCTTCATTATTTCTTACCCTTTCTAACACACTTTCTCCACAGAGTTAAAACTCACTAACCTCGGATCCAAGAGATCTATGTTTGTAGTTTTGTTTTGTGTGATATTTTAGGTTCCTCTTAAAGGCAAGATCACCACCTTTGAAGTCAAGCAAGCTCAAGTCCATGAGTTGCCAAGCTTCCTCATCATCAAGGCTCTTGAAGTCTTCTTGTTGATGATTCCTTTCTTTCTTCAAAGAAGTGTAGTGTTGAAGACATTAGTGAAAGATGTCTCAAGTGTCAAGACGAAGATATTAGTGAAGGGTATCTATCGTCTATAGCATAAGCACTTGTGGTAGGTGCTTAGAAGTCAAGACAAGGAGCATTAGTGAAAGGTGCTTAGAAGTCAATACTTGAAGCATTAGTGAAAGGTGCTTAGAAGTGAAGACACAAGACATTAGTGAAAGGTGTCTTGTAGATCTAGTCAAAGGCATTAGTGAAAGGTGTCTTAGATGTACAGTCGATATGGTGTGTTTCGATGTACTAGATAGACTAGCATTAGATCCAAGGATATTGATGTCCTTGATGATGTTGTAAAGGAGTAGATCTCCTTTGGGATTAGTCGTTGGTGTAGTGTGGTAGTAGTTCCTCCATTGCAATGGAACTAGGTGCTTAGCCTAGTACCTAATAAAGGGTAGGCGACGTTGTGAAGGTGTAGTTCACCTTGGTGTGAAAGAACTAGGTACTTAGCCTAGTACCTTATAAAGGGTAAGCGACGTTGTGTAGGTTTGGTTCACCTTGGGTGAAAGAACCGGTGGTTAGCCTAGCACGGAAAAAGGGTAAGCGACGTTGTGAAGGCTTTTCCGCCATAAGGAGATTGGTGTAGTGTTTACGAACTCTCGAGTAGGTGACTCGGGGGTGGAGTAGGGCAAGGAAGGTGTCCTTGTAGCGAACCACTATAAATACTCGCGTTGTGGTTTTGTGCTTCTTACTCTCATCTTTTCATTACATATCTTTATATGCTTGTTTATCAACATCCAACACACACAACCAAATAGATTGACATAAGTCGATCTAAATAGTTTAAAAGGAAGTTTTAATTGGTAAAACTATTCAACCCCCTTCTAGTTTTCCACAAATACAAATGTTCTACAAGACAATGGATATAATTAAAAATGATGACGGGTCCATCTCAATTGAATTCACCATCAATGAGCGAGAGTTTAGTCTTTCACTTATAGAGTTTGGAAGAATTATAGGGTTCCATATCAAGGCGTTTGTATGTACTCCAATGAATGGTCTTTGGAACAACTACACAATGGTTGATAATCATGATATCTACAACACCTTGATCCCGAAAGCAACCACGGTGAGGATACCGTGTTCGAGCCAAGAGCATCACCATCAAGAGTCACAAGGAAGTCAAAAGTGATCTATAGGGATCCTTTTCAAATGGAGCTTTAAGTAAATGTATGGATTGTATAGAAATGGGAAGATGTGATAAGAGAAAATGTGGTGTGCCTAGTAGGAAACAAGGACCACCCCAACGCATGTCTAAGCTTCAGGATCTATTGCCTAGTGACCAATACTCGGTTTAACCTTGCCTACTACATGGTCAAGAGAATGGAAAGTGTAAGAAGCATGCACAAGATGGTGCTTCCGTATGCAATGCTTCTAACCCGTCATGCCAAATTCATCTTTGCATTGGACCCTTCTCCACAATCCTTTGATCATAGCTTTTGCAATAAGGTTATGGTACCATTAACCGAGGGTAGAACAACAAGGTTTATGGTGGAAGGCAAGAGGCCACACCCAACCACGGATTCCTCGGACGAAAGGGAGAGGCAAGGAGAAGGTGAAGGGAGTAGTAGCAACCCACTCGAAAATATATCTTGACCCCTTGGACTACATTAACCAATTTCCAAACATCCCTAATGAATCACCCGAATGGCAACAAACCAAGGGAATCTTCAAATGCTTCGCCAATTTCTTGAGGAAGAAGAAGTGAAGATAATTTGATAAAGAGTGGAGGATGGGTGAAGATGAGAAGGAGAAGAGAGGTAAGAACTTAGGACCCAAATGTATGTTGAACAATTTCAAACAATGGCTTGTAACACTTTAACTATGCTCGTAGTATGTAGGTATCGCCATATCTTGGCACTAAACAATCCTAACTTAGGTATTTGGAAAATGAGATTTTACGACCCCTTGAGTGGTCGTCATCACTCATTCTAGGAATTCTAGCTCTTCCTAACTTGATATACATTATATTAGTTATGGTCTTGCATCTAGTCCTATAGAAACAACTAGGAAAAGCATTTACTATTAAGTGCAAAGTTGCACAATTCACAAAAGCTCTACGATCTGCGGTTGGCGGACCCGACTTTTGAACTAGCGGATCCCTCCCATAAGGGAACCGCGGGATCCGTGGCATCGATAAATGTCTGATTTGCCTACATCAAAATAGTCTACTAGATCACCTCACACAAGTCAAACATAAGATACTAGAGCCAACTAAGTCTTCCTCAAATAGTTGAAAACCTCACTCTCATCCATAGCTTATCTAGGATATATTTTCGAAGTATTTCTTTTTTTTTTCAACTAGTCAAAACTCACCATAATTCCGCTCCAACATTCGCACATTATCTATCACGTCTGATAGCACTTAGTTTGGTCTATCCTTCAATTTTAGCAAATTGATTTCAAATCATCCTTGACTCAAAATTAGGCTCAAAAATTAGTTTTCATTTCTTTTTATTTTTTAAAGATTTTAGTAAATTCCTCTTAGGACATCATCTGACTTCTAGGACTTGTTGTCACCATTTCTCCACATCAAATTAAATGGAATCCTTGTCAAACATATAGTTAGACTACCCAAGGTCAATTTTCTTGGCCAAAACCATCATTAAGCACCATTACTTGTTATGGTTGAGGATTTAAGATATCCAACAGCTAAAGACTTCAAAATTAAGTCAAAACCTCGAAATCCATTAATAATAAACCTTACTAAAGCATAATGATTTCACCCAAACCACAATCGATAACCGGATCCACGGTCTTTAACCGAGCGGATCCTCACGAGAGGATCCGCGGGATCCGTGGATCTGAAAGCATAAATCGACTTCCATATTCAAATTCAAGTCACCTTTTGGTTCTCTAACCACTTTTAGCATTCATTAATTATACTCCTATAGCTGATCAAAACCTCAAGAGCATGCTTAGTCCTCTAAGTGGACAAGAATTTAATTTCCTAATTCAAATTATCCTTTATAAACCAAACAACCTTAGGTTTAAGGCACCATCCTCACTCACCTTTCAAAACTCAGCAATTAGAAGCTCACATTAGCATCATCATCACCATGACTAAGACTCTTAGCAACAACTCCACAACCTTAGGATCAACCAAAGAAAGGGTCAAATGATCCATGAAATATCTTCCACGAAACATCCCCACTAGAGATAATGATACTAGAACCCCATCCCATCAAACTCATCCAACAAAGGCCAAGAGAACCGCAAGGATTAGTATCAAACCTTTCGGACTAGAAAGGATCCTCTAGCTCAAAACCAAACTTGACTAGTTCTAGCAAGCCATCAAAACCATCATTCATTGAGCATGATCTACATTCCTCGAATGAGCCTCTCCCTCATCCAAACATCTATTCATTATTTCATTCACCACAAAGAAACTCCCATTCACCAACCTTTTCGTTGAATATGGAACCACCTACAACACCAACTAGCCCATCATGGGAGACAAGGAACAACCTTGATCATATAGAAGAAGTTCCATTACCACCCTCATTTTTAGAACCTCTTCCTACCTCTCAAAATGAAGACCCTCAAACACACATTGAGCCTCCTCAAAATATCCATTTCCCTCCGGCTTCAAACCAAGACAATAGTTGTCCAAATTGTCTAAACACTCAAGGACTTATTCAAGAAGCACGAAATGAGATACATTTCATGTTTAATCACCTTCTTGCAAAGTTGGATCAAATCAACAAGTCCACTCATCCCTAGACTCATGCACATTGTAGCATTTTAAGTCAAGTAACTAGTTAGTATTTAGTGGTACTTGTATGTCCTAGTTCATTCTCTTAGTTTTAGAGATTTGTTTGGTTATCTCTTGTTTTATTGAATGAACATTTATATGCTTTGATTATTTTGTGCGTTATGCTCTTTATTGCACATATATTATCTCCACACTAGCATTGTTTGATACATCTTCAATGATGAAGAAGCATCACGATAGCGGATCCTACAAAATGCCTAGCGGATCCCTACAAGAAGGGAACCGTGGGATCCGTGTCTGAAGCACAAATTTCTACTAACTTGAGTTTTATTTGCAGGAAATTATGCACTATACTCTTGTTTTCTAACCTTTACTTTGTAGATTTTCAAAATACACATGAAGATTTTGACACCATAAAGCTAGGGGAGCTTTGTGTCAAGCGATATTGCAAAACATTTGCAACTTAATCCGATTTTGGACTATACTTCATGACACCCCATTGCAACTTTGCAATCTTCAAAGGGAGCACGTTCTCGTCACTTAGAGCGAACCATTTGCAAACATAATTGCAAACACAATTAGTTTATTTCGTCATGTCCTTGGCGCCTTTTAGAGGAAGGACTCGTCAAGGAAAGTTAAGACAAGTACGATTCCGGTCACTTGCTCTCTTTACATTTTACATTTTTTTTTTAAATTATGTTAGTTTCTTTTAACACTTTTTGTTTCGACAAAAGGGGAGAAAAAAGTAAAACTACTAAATTCAAACTTTTACGAGTTTTAGCTTTTCCTTAAAATAATTTTATGTTTTGTCATCAACAAAAGGGAGATTGTTAATACAAATAAACCGTAAAACGTTTATTTATATTTTACGATCTTCTAATGTTTTGTCGATAACAAACGTAAAATCATTTTAACAAAACAAATAAAATACGTAAATGGTTTGAGTTAATAGTTTCATAACACACTTACGTTTTCACATAAAACACTAAAACATGTATAAGTGATTTTATGATTTAGATACATATGTACAACAACTAGTGTTTACATATTAGGTTAGCATATACTTAAACTAAGTATACCAAAATGAGTAAAAACAAGTATATACTAAAATGGGTAAAAACAAGTATATACTAAATGGGTAAAAACTAGCAAATGGTATTGACCCATAACCCATGGTTTTATATATACCACTTAACCAAGTTCATTGTATCTAGAAAGAAAACCATGGATCAACCCATAACCCATGACCCATGACCCATAACCAAAAATACCCATGGGCAAGAGGGCGTTCCACGGATCCACAGCTTTGTGCTAGCGGATCCCTTGTGGTAGGGATCCGTGGGATCCGGGAGCAGAGAAATTTTCTCTATAAATAGAGAGCCATTTCTTCCTTTCTACTCACCACTTTACATACATACTTCCCAAGTATTATAACCCTCTAACCTCAGATCCAAGTGATCTATGTAGTTTGTCTTTTGTTTTTCTGTGATCTTCTAGCTTCCTCTTAAAGGCAAGATCACCACTTCTTGAAGACGAGAAAGCTCTAGTCCATGAGTTGCCATGCTTCGTCATCATCAAGATAACCAAGGTTATCTTGTTGATAGTTCTTACTTTCTCCATAGATGTTGGGTTGAAGGCATTAGTGAAGAATGCCGAAAGTGTCAAGATGAAAGCATTAGTGAAAGATGCTCATCATCCGTGTCAAAGCATTAGTGAAGAATGCTAAAGGTGTCAAGACGAAGGCATTAGTGAAAGCATTGTGTCTAAGGCATTAGTGAAGGATGCCGAAGAATCAAATCAAGTCGCATTTGGGAAGAATGCCTAGGTCGTATAATCGATGAGGTGCATCGTTATACATATAAGTATTGTTTATTTCAAGGATGGTGATATCCTTGATGGTATTGTAACAAGGGTGGATCTCCTTGATATTAGGTGTTGTGTTGTGAAGGGTAGTAGTTCCTCCATAGTAATGGAACTAGGTGCTTAGCCTAGTTCCTAATAAAGGTAAGCGACGTTGTGATAGGATTAATTCTCCTTGGTGTGAAAGAACTCGGTGGTTAGCCTAGCACCGTATAAAGGGTAGGCAATGTTGTGTTAGGTGTGGTTCGCCTTGGTGTGAAGGAACTCGGTATTTAGCTTTGTACCGGAAAAAGGTTAAGCGACATTGTGAAGGCTTCTCGGCCATAAGGAGTTGGTGTAGTGTTTACAAACTCTCGAGTAGGTGACTCGGGGAGTGGAGTAGGGCAAGGAAGGTGTCCTTGTAGCCGAACCACTATAAATAACGTGTGTCGTGGTGATGTGCTTCTTACTCTTTATCTTTCTATATACGGTTATATATCTATGTATCAACGTCCAACATAAACAACCAAATAGATTGACATAAGTCGATCTAAATATTTAAAAGGAAGTTTTAAATTGGTAAAACTATTCAACTTCCCCTTCTAGTTTTCCACAATGTTGAATATTGACTTTTAAGCCCTGTTTATGACTAGGAAGCAACGTTTTGTAGACTTATTCGGATTTTGGACGATTTAGCTTTATTATCTTTCGGTTTTGGTAAAAGTTGTGATGTATTTGTATTGCGTTGATCCGTTATATTGTATTTGTGTTTTGGTACAAGTTGTGGTGAGTCTATCTGGGTTTTAGTGCGGGTTTATTTGGTAGATTTTTTCGGAAAATTCGAAAAAATTGAAATGCTTCTTGTCTTGTTGTATTAAAAAATTGCGAGACTCTTCCCACGACTTGTCGCTGAGGATAATACCCACTAAACTTTGACAAGTCAACAAAATACATAGTTTCCCCAACGACATGTCGCTGGGGATAACTGGAAATTAACGTTAGCTTTAATTAGGCGTTCTAATTACTTTAGCTTAACCCGAAGATTCCCCAGTGACATGTCGTTGGATAATCTCTGCCACCGTGGCACGACTTCTTTGATTGAAAATGAGTGGGACCCACGTTGTCGCCGGGATTATTCTTTGGGATCTGATCCATGATTTAGGTTTCCCGACATGTCACTGGAAGCAGATCCCCAATGACAGTCGCTTGGGAAAGACCCCAGTGTCATTTGGGTAAAGCGGGTCGATGTTGTAGTTGATCTCAAGCATGGTAGTTAGGCGATAAATTTTACGATATACCACGAGGATTATCGAATGATGTCGAGTTTCCATAAGGATATCGGTCAATTGATTCGGTTTAGCTTAGTCTCATAGTGCTTTCAACCATGATTATACCATACCCATCAAGCCTTTGGAAGCGTAAGTGTATTTTTAAGCTTATTTGAACTTTTAAAAGCTAATAAGCACAATATGATTATACAACCAGTACCCCATCACTCCTAAAACCCAAGGAAACAAATAATCACAAAGCATCCTTATAAAAGAATAACAAAAAGCGTACTACTGTATTGTCTTCCTGTTTGCCTTTCAGAATTACAGGCACATTATATTTATTCAGATTCCTTGATATGCTTTCTTATGTGAGATTCGTTGCAGCCTTTTATTGGTTATGTCATGATGCGTAATGTGTATTGTGAGGCAGTGCAGAATTTTATTTTGAAATGTATACTTCACACAGAACTATCAAATCCATAGCACTTATCCATATGCAAAAGTGAAAGCAGGTATGCACTAAAAGAACCTTATATGAATAACTACGCTCACTTGGTGATTGTTGAGTGCGATGATCCATTTCATTTGATTTGTTCCCTTTATTTTTCCATACAAGATGCAGCCTACGTATACTTGTAAAGACAACTATTAAATGTTATAGGCATAATGAACAATTAAGCAATTTCCCTATAGCTTTCACACTCATTATCTCAACATTCATTTGCAATAAATGTTTTTTGTTTGAAATTTAACGATTCAAATGGTACACAAGCAATGATAGTCTTCGATATTATCTCAATCTCCAATGATTGGCTTCTCTCAAGTTGGACAACTTTCTAATGACCGTCACGAAATTGAAGGGCAAAAAATAAGTTACAACTATATGACTTGACTAATAACCGAAAAGTAAGTTATGGGCCCACTTGATTCAAATTGTTGTGATGAATTTTAGTGGGCCCCACACTTCGCCGCTAAAAGTGTGAAAATGTTTTCGCGAAAAGCTTTTGCAACAAGCCTTTAAAGGCAACGCATCGTCGCAAGCAATTTAGCGACAACACAACTGCATGCATCTGTAGCGACAACAAGCGTCGTCACTAAAGGCACCAGCCTTGTATGGACCTTTTAGCTATTAGTCAGTCATTTAACAGGAACTCTATTTAACATCATCACATGCTCACATATTAGATGAACAAAAAAGCTCAAATATGAGAAATTGGTTGGATTGGGGTTTGAAACTTTTACATAGGTTGTACAATGTCACAAGATTTACGTAATATATCAGCAATGACATAAACTAACAAGGATATTCGAGAAAATTGACTACCAAAAATTTAACATTGATTGAAGACTTTGTGTCAAAAACTTGATGAAAAGGTGACAGTTTTCAAGAAACAAGTTTTTTTTTTCCTTATCTATAAGTATGACATCCTTTTATTCATCCTTTAGTTTTAAGGCTTTTATAAAGTTCTTTCAAAGATTCAGAAACAAAAATGCTAAAGATACTACTCGAATACTGAATCTTAACCATTACAAGCTAGTACATTTCAATGTTGAAACTTATTTAGGAATTACATTACGACGAAAGGATCATGCTAGTATGTTTTAAACGTCTTCTTGAACATAATCAAGGATCTCTTTCTCATTCTAAAAGATAGTCATTTCGTCCTCTCTCAAACGTGCAGTTGCTTCAATACTGTCTCGGATGGAGTGTCCATCAAAACAAAAATGCCTTGATCTACCTCGGTATAAGAAAAGTTACTTTTAATGGCTTTCCCCAACCAAAATTTACATTGTAAATTGGAAAACTACACGCTAGAAATCGTATAAACACGGCTTTGATCATCTCGCTAATGTTGATAACGTGTTGGTCGATGATTGTGTCGCTTCTTTCATGTCTTTAGTCCCTTAACCTCCATTTTCCTTTTCCTCAATTCATTAACCATCTCATTCAACTAAATTTGACCCAGTTTTTCCTCTTTGTGATCGCCGCAGTGATGACATTACTGCTTTGTTGTTTACGAATAGTTTCGGCAATTATACCCTCAAATTAACGGGTTGATACAATAAATAAGAATCATACGACTTGTTAGTGGATTCACCACTTTGTGCATATAAATATTAGAGATACTAGTACCTCGAATCGACTAGGGTTCATTGGAGTGTTTCCATAGCGATAACATTTTTCTTGACTCATTCAATTTCGAATTTGTAAATGTAAATGTCCTTGTTTTATAAATAACTTCATTTGCACGATCAGCACATACTCATCAAAGAACTTCGTAATTATTACTTGGAGGAAGAAATGAAAGTAGGGTTTCTTGGTGATTCGCCATGAGCAACAATGGCCATCATTAATAAAGCTTGCCACGAAGCGCATCTGTAATTTTGTGCGACGAGAGACACAACCATCGCTACTCCACCATCCGAAAAATGGTTGAAATGGACACGAGTAAGCTAGGGTTTGTTTTACCATCTAGACCTAAACCATTTGAAAATAGATGGCGTGCAGTTTCATCTTGGTATTTTTTTAGAAATGAAGTCGCTGAGTCGACTACCAGTAGAAACTTCAACGAAGTCAATCCCTTCATCGTTGTAGTCGACAGAAGAGGCAGAAGGTGATGGAAACATGCCCGCCAACGGATAGTAGCTTGCTAAACTTTGTGATAATGACTGCTTTAGGACATTGGTGTCGACATTATTCATGTACTTTGGATAGAAGAAAACAAAGTCATTAGACAAATTGGGAACACTTTGATCAAGCAATGAAAGATTATAAGTTTTAAGATGAGAAGTCGTTGGAGAAGCTGGTTTAATGGTTTGTTGGGATATGATAGTGTGGAGTTGCCTAATCCTTCCAAATCTTTGGAGCTTTGCCATGATCTTATTCATATTGTTCGACAAGACGATAGATTGCAAGTGATATGAAGACTTAGACATGCATGCATGTTATATATATATTATTGGAAGTTCAGGGACTAAAGCTGACAAGTTGAAAGACTTCTATATCACTAAGTTGAAGTTTAGTTGCTGTTTGTGAACAGATGATAAGTTGGAGGGCTAATGTGTAACTTCTACCTATATAAGCTCCTTACCCTGATCTAGGGTTCATAACTTGTCTTTGATATTTTCACACATTCTCTCTCGTTTTACACATACAGTATTGTTATCTCTTAGTCTTGATATCACTTTGATATCTGTTAGTCTTGTATCATTCAGAAGATCAATCTCTTTATTTGATCTTTGTGGTTTGAGTTATTTGAGTGATATTGTAGTGAGGATTGGTTGGTGTCTACCTAATAGAGATCAATCTTGTCTTTTGTATTGTTTGGTAAGCATCCGTTTGGAGACTTATCTTCTTGAATTGTTATATTAAAAGATACACCAAGGGGTGGTTGGCTGGGTGTAAAAGAGGTTTGTTGTGTGTTTGTTACCATTTTTACATGGTATCAGAGCTCATGGTTCTGATCTGGTGGTTTTGAGATTCTAGGGTTTCTATGGTTTTGAAGGATATTTGGGGTTTTTTGCAATTGACGGTGTTATTGGTTAATTGAGGCTGTTTTCTTAACGGTCATTGTTGATTTAGTCTAATCAGGCTAGATTTGGTGATTCTTGTGGGATTCTTGGTTAGGGTTTCTTGAAACCTTAACTTCTGGTTTTTCGGGATATTCTTCCCTGGTATTCTTGGGCCCATTCTTGGTTACAATTACACTAGACTAAGTGAATCTAGTGTGGTTATGTTTGGTTCTTTCATCCATTAAAGCATTGTAAGTATTATCTCTTCTTTAAGACAACACTAACTTAGTTTAGAAGGTGCAAACGGGACAATTAACATCTTGATCTGCCAACGTGATTGATACGAATACCTGCTTTGGCTGTCCCTAGTCTTCTAGCTGGTTTGTTGTTGTTCTTGGGTGTGAGTTTTGTTTTCTTTATTCATTTATCTTTGTTATTTAGTTTCTTTGTTAAGTCTAAGTCGAAGGAGGATAGGATTTGGGCAGTCTTGGAAGTTGATTCTTGTTTTGTTTCTTTTAGTTCTTGTTATTCGTTAGTCCTTGTTATTTGTTTGATCTCTTTGTTATTATGGCACTTGGTGATCCTAGTGGTAGTAATTTTGTAGTCTTAATTAGTAATCTTGATGCTGGTAATCCTTTTCATATTCAAACTAATGATAATAGTGGTACTGCTCTTATTCCATTTAAACTTCTTGGGACTGAAAACTATAGAGTCTGGTTTGGTGCTATGAAATTAGCTTTGCAAGCTAGGAATAAATTCAGCTTTGTTGATGGTACTTGTCTTAAGGAGTCATATGCAACTAGTGATGTTTTATACGCTCAATGGGATAGATGTAATGCTATTGTTTTAACTTGGATTATGAATTACATTTCTCAAGATGTTTATATGGGATTGGTTTATTCTCAAAATGTTGCATACGTATTGAATGAATTAAAAGAAACATATGATAAAGTTGATGGTTCTGTCATATATAATCTGTTGCAAAAGATTAATTCTGTTAAACAAGGTGGTAGTTTTGTTGCTGATTATTATCATAGGCTTAATTCTTTATGGAGAGAGTTTGGTGCCTTAACTAAATTGCCTAAATGTACTTGTGAGCATAAGTGCACTTGTGAGGCTAGCACTGAGTTAGTTTTGCATCAGCAGTTGATGAAGCTGATGCAATTTCTTATGGGTCTTGATGATTGTTATCAACCCGTGAGAACTGCATTGTTAACTTGAGATCCTCTTCACGAGGTCAAGGATGCTTATCTTTGTTGTGTCTAGGGAGGAGTCCGGAGGATTCCCGAGTCCTCTAGTGTTTACGAATCTAAACTTAATGCATCTTCTTTTCTTTGCTAAGTCTTTTAATAACAATACAAGAATGTTTAACAACAATAATAACACTAGAGGTACCAACTCTAATTCTAATTACGCTAATAGAGGTCCTAATCCTAACCTCGAATCAGAAAACTGTGGTAAAATTGGACACACTATTGATGGATGCTATGAAATAATTGGATTTCCTCCTAGTTTTGTTAAGAATAATAATCACATTAATAAGCAAAATGGTTTTAAACAAAACTATAATGCTATCTTGATGTTAAGCGGTGAGAATAAGAATTCTACTTCATCTGCTAGAAATTCTTATGGTTTTACCTCTGAGCAGATGAAAAAGTTATTGTCCTTGATTAGTGAAACTCCTTCTGGAAGCATACATGCTAATATGGCACGTAGAGCTTCTTTCTTTAATGGGAATGTCTGGTTCAATGTTAACTTTTCTAGATATTTTTATGCTAATTCTAGTCTGGCTATTAACACTATCTCTTTGGGTTGGATTATAGACTCAGGTGCCAATCAACACCTGACTGTTTCCACCATTGGTATGACCAATGTTGTGGATATTACCAGTCTTAAAATCACTGTTGTCCATCCCAATGGGACTCTTGCCACTATTAGTCATGTTGGAAATTTAAAATTGACCAATAATGTTACTCTTTATGATGTTTTGGTTGTTCCTGGATATTGTGTGAGTCTGTTATCTGTCAATAAGCTTATCAGAGATAGAAAATTATTTGTTGGTTTTGATGAAGATAAATGTTATATTCAGGATTTGAAAAGGGAGATTGTTCTGGGGACTGGTAGTCAGTCTGATGGTCTTTATTTGTTTGACATGCAGCCTAATCTGTCTTTAAGTAAGTGCAATATGGTTATGTCTTATAATGTGTCTAAGCTTACTTGGCATAATAGACTGGGTCACCCTGCTGATCCAGTTCTACTGTTCTTCAAAAAGATCTTGGTATTTCCAAGAATTACATTATTTCGTTTGTGAAACACATCATTTGGGCTAAGCAGGACTAGGGAACCTTTTCCTTGTCGATCATAAGTCATGAGAATATTGGTGACCTTGTTCATCTTGACTTATGGGGTCCTTACGAGTTACAAGCGCAGAAGGATACAAATATTTTACATTGTAGTTGATGATTTTTCTAGAGTTTGTATGGGTTTACTTAGTTAATGTTGGATCGATGTACTCTAACCAAACTAACTTAAATAGCTTGTTAAGGGTTTAATAACCTCGGATAAATCCTAAGCTATTAACAATAAAACACTGAATAATATTTATCAAGTATGCGGAATTTACTTAACAAAGCTAAGAAGAATATAACTTTATTAATAACTCTAAAACACTAAATATCAAACTCTCTAAAACTCTAATATTGATCGTACTTTAGGATTCTAAAACTCGTTATTCTAATACCAATCTAGGGGTCCTTTTATAGGCTCAAGGATAACCCTAAACGGTTTACAATTCTTATCCTTGTACGTCAAGTAAACAATACTTAGAAAGTTCTAGATAAACATTACTTTCTATCTTTAATCAAATACAACCGACTTTAACTTTACAGTACTTTAATGAATAAGCAGTACTTTGACTTTTACTTAGCAGTACTTTGACTTCTTGCAGTACTTTGTCTTTCTGCAGTACTTTGTTAATCTTCAGCATTTTAACTCTTCAATACTTTAACATTCTGTATCCCAACAATCCTCCCCTAACTTGAATTCTACTTTTTTGATTTCAAGTTCCTTTGTAGATTTAGCTTTAACATCTTTATCTTCAAAGAGGAATTGTACTTTATCTTCAGATTTTATATTTGTAGATTCTCTGCTTATATCATCATCAAAGTAGTCTTGATTTGAACAATTCTTTTCAGCATCAATCAACACTCTTATTTCTTTTCAAAGAACATTCAACAAGCTCCATCTTTTCAAAGAACATAAGACAATGTGTACATTTAATTCAGTTTAAGTTTCATCTATTCTCATCACTTCCGGTGTGTAAACTCCATGAGAGGTGAATCATTGAAAATTTAATGGATTTGAGTTCTCTTTACCAAATCCATTAACTCGGAGTAGCCAAATGTTTTGATGTGTAAGATCATGGTACACCGATAACCATAAGATTTTTAGCAAATCATCGACTATCAATGATTTGATTTGTCTTTACCAAAAGTCGTACCTTTTGGACTAGTTAGTTCTTTCATCATGGTGAACTAATTACCATATAATGGTTTTCCACAGCCTTTACCACAAGCCATTTTCTTGTGGGCTAGCCAACTCTTCACATTACTGATATGGAGAGTTGATTAGCATACAACTTATTAGCAAGTTGTTAACTAAAAACGGATTTGAGATATCTTTACGAGCCGTTTGCTCATGGATTAGCCAATCCTTTTGTAACCATGGTGGATTGATAACCTATTGGTATTACCATCTCAAAACCATTTATTTCTTTTAACCTTTGTTTCAAAAATTTATTACTTAACAAAAGTTTTCAAAATCGGTAACTTGTTTAAAAGCGCAAGCGATGCTTTCATGAAATCAAAAGCGATACTTTCCATTCTCTTCCTTACAACAGCAAATAAACATGAATATCCTCCCCTCAAGCAATGCATAGGACTATACTTACGCTAAATAGTCCTCCCCTTAAATGTAGCTCAGTAATTAATCATGCCAATACTCACCACCAAGTGAGTAAATCTTGAAACATCGAATCCTTTGGTGAGTAAATCAGCTACATTATCATCTGTATGCACCTTGACAACATTAATGAGCCTATGCTCATAACAATCTCTGATGAAATGGTGCCTAATCTGAATATGCTTGGTCTTGGAATGATAAACTGGATTCTTCACAATGCAAATGGTACTCTCATTATCAATATTGATAGGAGTATTCTTGAAATTGAACCCATAGTGCAAGAGTTGATTACGCATCCACAAAACTTGTCCACAACGACTTACGCAGACCACATATTCGGCTTGATTGATGATGTTGCTTTGCAATTGTTTGCTTTTACACCGCCATGAAACTAATGTTCTTCCAAGATATTGACATCCACCAGTGGTTGATCTTCCATCATAGTTATCACTGCATAATCACTAACCGAAAAGCTTCCAAGTGAAAAGGTGAATCCTTTGGATACCACAACCCCAACTTAGGTTGTTGTTTCAAATAGCTAAAATTCTCTTCACTTGCATTCATGTGAGTGACCTTGGGTGAGACTTGATATCTTGCACATAAACGAGCAAGCAAACATGATATCGGGCCTTGATGCGAAGAAGATACATAATACATCCAATCATGGATCTGTATAACTTGACTTCAACTGGTTGTCCATCTTCATCCTTGCCCAATGAGTTGATAGATTTAATAGGTGTAGTAACAGGCTTCATGTCATCAAAATTGAACTTCTTAAGTATGTCAGTTACATATTTGTCTTGACTTATGAAAATTCCTTCCTTCGACTGTTTAACTTGAAGTCCCAAAAAGAAAGTTAACTCACCCATTGAACTCATTTGAAATTCATTCTGCATCAGCTGTTCAAACTCCTTGACCATAGATTGTTTGGTAGCTCCAAAGATGATATCATCTACATACACTTGAACTAGCATGATATCCTTCTTATCTCACTTGATAAACAAGGTCTTATCGATATATCCTCTCCTATAGCCATGTTGCAATAAAAAGGTATAGAGCCTTTCATACCAAGCTCTAGGTGCCTGATGTAAGCCATACAGAGCTTTGACAACTTTGTAGACTTTGTTTGGATGTTTAGGATCTTCAAAACCGGAGGTTGTTTGACATATACTTCCTATGTAATCTTGCCATATAAAGGCACTCTTGACATCCATTTGATAAACACGAAATCCCATATAAGATGCAAAAGCAAGGAAAATTCTAATTGCTTCAATCCTTGCTACAGGAGCAAACACTTCATCATAATCAACTCCTTCTTCTTGTCATGCAGCCTTGTGTAACTAACCTTGCTTTGTTTTGATGACATTCCCTCTTTCATCTCTCTTGACTCTGAACACCCATCTTGTACCAATGACCTTCTTACCATCAGGAAGATCACATAATACGCAAACTTCTTGAAGTCTGAATTGTAGCAGTTCCTCTTGCATAGCTTCAACCCAACTTTCTTTAGTCAATGCTTGAGCAATATTCTTGGGTTCCTCTTGAGAGATAAAGCAAGTAAACAGGCATGTGTGATGGTCCTTATGATTCAGCCTGTTTTGTTTATAGACAAAGCTAAGTAAAGCATTATGAGGTTTAGTAAAACTCTTAGCTTCGTGTCTTGTCATCACTCCAGAACTAGAAGGACCAATGATTTGATCAGTAGGATGATTCTTATGAATTCTTAAGTTTGGAGACTGTGGAACTCCATAGGTATCATCCAAATTAGTGAAATCAACATCTTCATTGGAATCGAGAAAATACCTTCAACTTCAAACTCATCATCGGTATCTTCAAGCCGGGCATAGTAGGATCATTCAAATCATCAAAGTCTTTGGAAGCTGGTGCATGATGACTTTGGTCAAAATCTTGTCCAAAGTCTTGTGAGAGTATTCTGCAGTTTTGTTCTTTTTCTTTGCTTCTTCATAAGCTCTTCTTTGGTCATCGAATAATAATGTGCTAAGACATCTTGAAGAAGCATCGATTTAGTTCATCTTGAATAGATTGATCCTCGTGAGACAATGAGGATTTTGGTGCATCGATGCTCTTCTTTGGTTCAACAGAAATTGGTTCTTCATCGAGGAACAACATCGGGTCTAATATGAACTCCATGAACAACATCTTAAAATCTTCTTCATTGTGTACAGTTGATTTTCTTCTCTAATGTGTACATAGTTCATAGAAGGAGTTAGAACTTCAAGATCAAACATCCAATCGGGACCTTTACCCTTCGATTGTCTTGATCTTCTAAAATTTCAACATGAAGACAATCTTGAACCTTTTTAGTGACTACATTGTACACTCTAAAGCCTTTGTTGTTGGTGCGGTACCTAATAGATAACCTTCTTCCGACTTGCCACCAAACTTGCCCAAATTATCAATAGTATTTAGAATAGTGAGAGGACATCCAAAAGGCTTCATAAATCGTATGTTGGGTTTAATTCCATCGACAACTCATAAGGTGTCTTCATTTGGGGTTTTTGGTGAGACTCATAAGCACATAGCAAGCAAGACCCACTTGACCCGAATTGAATAGGTAAAGAGAATCTGCAAGCATAGTTACATTGCTTCAATCAAAGTCCTATTCTTTCTCTCTGCAACACCATTACATTGTGGTGTTCTTGCAATCTTGAACTCCCTCTTGATTCCTTTGTTTGCACAAAATTCATCCATAAGCTTGTTCTTGAATTCGGTTCCATTGTCACATCTAATACCTTTAACCTTGAGTCTCAATTGGTTTTCAAGTGCTATTATGAGAGTCGAATAGCATCAAAAGTATCATCTTTAAATCCCAAGAAAAATACCCAACCTGAATCTCTGCAATCATCTGTTACAACCAAGCGATACTTTTTCTTGTTTAGGCTTGCAATTACAACAGTCCAAATAAATCCATATGTAACGACTCAATGGTTCTCTAATAGTCCTTTCCTCAAGCTTCTTGCATGAAGCTTTGTGTTGTTACCCTTTTGCATGCCAAACAGAGTGATCATTCTTGTAAGTCTTTGAAGGTAAACCTCTAACTAAATTTCCTTTGACCGGTTTGTTGATATTCTTGAAATTCACATGGCCCAATCTTCTATGCCATTGATGTGCTTCTTCGGATGTTGCTTTTGCCACTAAACATGTAGCTCTTCCATAAGAGTGAAGACTCTTCATATCCATATTGTACACATCATTTGTTCTTGGTACTCTAAGTACTACCAAGCTATCATCAACGAGCTTGAACTCGGGGAAAGGATGAGATATTACGTGTCGTTGAATAACACGGATGATTTTATCATAGATTTGAGATACGGACAATAAGTTGAACTTGAGCTCCTTCACATATCTAACATTCTCAAAATCTATGCTCCCTGTCTTGATGGTTCCTTTTCCATTTATTCTTCCTCCATTGGGATCATTCCCAAATGCAACTCTTCCTCCACAAATAGATCTAAAATCGATGAATCTCCTTGTCTCTGTCATGCTTCCGAGCAACCACTATCCACAATAAGATGATCTTTAAGCTCCTCCTCCAGGTTGCCCCGCACAAAGATAAAAGAGTTAGTGTCTTTTAGGAACCCAAGCCATTCTTGACTTGTGTTCCCTTGTGAGTAACATACTCAAATTCTTTGAGTATGTAATCTTCACGATTTTGTAAACAGAATCAAGCATTATCTTTTGTTTTAAAACTTGTGGTGAATTTTCAACAAAACTTTCTTTTCAACAAAATCTCCTTTTCTTTTACCACAAAATTATCTGTTTCACCGATACTTGTAGAAAGTCTTGTTTGTTCATCATCGATGCTTTCCTTCTTAACCCATTTAGTTTAAACTTACGGTGTAGAGTCCTTGATCTAGCTACTCTTCTAGAATTGTAACTCCTTCTAGATTGATAGTAATTAGGTCTCCTAGGACTCCTATTCCAAGAGGTGTTTGGGAACCGAGCGATGCTTTGAGAAATCATGTATTTTGCTATGAAGCCTTGGAAAGTATTTGAAGGTACTTGAGGTTTGAAAAGGGTCTTCTCCGGTGAGGGTGCACTGTGGTGCATTGAGAAGTTTCTATGGTTGACCCTATTTGAATGGTTCCGTGGTCTACTCTCTCTTGGTTTTTGATTGGCGGTCATTCTTAGGAAACTTACTTAGGTATTACGAATGTAAGTCACAATCCTTAATCAAATGATCGGGACTAAAACAAACAAAACAGAGTTTTGTTACGTAATCCCAAAATTTCTTCTCCTATGTGTATTCCCAAACCTATCCACGATTTCTAGGTGGATGATGAAACTGTTTTGACCAAAGTTATCCCAAAAGGTTTAGTATGATTGTGAAAAGGTTTTCTTAAAGGTACTCTTGAAGGTGTAGCAAGACTTTGAGGTGTAGCGATACTTTGAGGTCTCTTGCTTGACTTTAGCATCATCTACCTTAGGTGTCTCAATTGTTTCTGTTGGGTTTCGAGACCTAGGCCGACCAATAAGCTTCTTTCTAAATTCTAGGTTGTCTACTCCAAAGCGAAAACATCGGGTCTTATGGGTTGATGACTACTAGTGGGATGTGGGACGATGATAACCCTTGTCTTTCTTATATTCTGGAGGTGGTTCACTAAATTATTCCTCATTACTAGATGTGTCAACATAATTAATAAGCTCATCATCACTAGTGGTTATATCCTCAAAATCAAGGTCATCCTTATCACTAAGTGGGTTTTCATCTACACTACTGAAATCCATACCAAAACCTAGACCAGTCCTATTGTTAGGAATTAGAAATTCCCGGTATTAAAGAGTCGGTCACCTCAAGTATATGTAATCGTTAGAAAGCTCGTAGTCGTAGTTCTTTTAAGTTAAGTAGTTATTTAGGTAAGTAACACCGTGGAGGACCTGACGGGTCTTTACCCATTGTATGCCGATCCACACCGTAGTGTGGCGAATTATGTAAGACTATAAATACTCTCTACCTTCCAAGGTAGAGTTGGAGCTCATAATAATATCTTTCACTTTCTCTCACTAAGTTCCCTAAACCTCTAACTTTCTCTCTAGAATTCCATCTTATTCGCCACCTTGTGTTATGGTTTGATGTGTATGTGAAAAGTTATATCTTACAATTGGTATCAAGAGCCATGGTTAGATCATATCTTGCACATCTTTGGATTTATAGTGGTTTTAGGTGGTTTTGAGTTTGAAAAAGTTTAGTGGTTTTGCATCATTTGGTTGATTTCTTGTGTTAAAGTTTGAATTTTGTTGGTACTTTTGTGTTTAGAATCATCAAAAGTGTTTAGGTTTTCATTTGGTAAGCTTGAATCATCTTGGTTGGGTTGTTTTGGATTGAAAAGTGGTGTTTATATGGTTTTCATGGTAGCGAGTTAGCTCACGGATAACATTTCTTCATAGCGACTTACATAGTTTTGTAGCGACTGTTAAAAGTTAGCGAGTTAGTGCTAGCGAGTTAAAGGACAAGTAGTGGAATCTCCACTAAGGTTAGCGACTTGTGGTAGCGAATTAGTCCGTGCGAGTTGCTCTTTAGCGACTTGCATATCTAGCGACTTGTGTGCAATTCTTGCACAAATTTGGCTAGCGACTTAGTCTATAGCGAGTTACTACTTAGCGACTTGCTCTTCCGTTGGCGACTTGGGATTCTAGCGAATTAGGCGTGTAGCGAGTTAAGGGTTAGCGACTTAGTGCACTTATTTCTAGCGACTTAGTGCATTATTTGGTAGCGAATTAGCACTTTATCATCTAGCAACTTGAGTGATTGTTTACGGTTTCTCTTGATTTAGTAAAATCCGTGAAAGAATCTATTTCGGTTTAATCATAGAGTTATAAAATCCCGTATAATCTGTTAACATGTCTACCAACATTCCCAATGTTCCCAATCGTTATCTCCATCATTGTTGTCGAGGATGTTCAAGCGGTGGCTCGGATACTCGCCCACCAATGCTTGACAGAATCCGACTACGATTCTTGGGCTCAACGAATCGATTGTATTGTCTTGGAAAGGAAAATGGTGTAAACATTCTCAAATCTATTGATGAAGGACCATATCGAGTTGAAGCGACTAGAGACATACTTGATACTAATGAAGATGGTACTCTGTCTCACGGAATGGACGGACCTAAGATGTACAATGAGCTTGATAATGAGGAGAAAAGAGATTCGATGCGAGATATCGGGGCTTCAAACATTGTTCTTCAAGGTCTTCCTAAAGACATCTACAAGTGATCAATCATAACACCGATGCAAAGGCTGTTTGGGATAACGTTAAGATGCTTCTCTCGGGTTCGAATTAACTATGGAAGGAGGAATCCCAACTCTATGATGAATTTGAGCACTTCAAGATGAAACCGGATGAGAGTGTCTATGAGTACTATGTGAGATTTCATAAGTTAGTGAATGACATGAGGAACATCAAGATGACTATGCCTAACATTCGAGTTGAACTCTAAGTTTGTGAACAACATGAATCCCGAATGGCACAAGTTTGTCACATCGTGAAACTCACTAAAGGATTGAAGCATACAAACTATGAGCAACTCTATGCCTTCCTCCTTGAGAATGAAAGACATGCTATGTTTGAAAAGTTGATACTCAATCGGTTCAAAACCAACCGGGGTGAGACAAGTTAGTCTAATGACTCAACAGACTTTCTACTCAAACATTGGAATCACAACCAAAGCATCACAAGTCATTCCTCGGGTAATGGTAATCACAAACTCATCCCCGACCCTCGGTTCAA
Source organism: Chrysanthemum lavandulifolium (assembly GCA_022545495.1). Lineage (NCBI taxonomy): Eukaryota > Viridiplantae > Streptophyta > Magnoliopsida > Asterales > Asteraceae > Chrysanthemum > Chrysanthemum lavandulifolium. The sequence goes on from CM040246.1 coordinate 106,363,265, forward strand.
ACAAGGCGATGTCGATGCACGCGTGGATAACATCGTTAATCAACTAGCTCTACTCATTAGTCAAAACATGAACTCTCCCCACAAACCAACAACAACCTCGAATCGCATCTAACCCACATAATCAAGCCACTTTGTTAAAGATGGAAGGATCGTGGTGCAACCGATTCGGAAAGACGGTATGATCGGGGAGAGGTGGAGCGAGGAGAGGTTATGTTGGAAACGAAATCGAGGAAGAAATGGTAACCAAGGTCAAGCTAAGCCAATCAAATGCTTTAAGCGTGGTGGTGAGGACACTTTGCAAGGCGCACATCTCCAAAGCGTCCACAAAATGCCGAATACTTGAGAGATAAGATGTTCTTGGCTCAAGCTCGGGACAATGGTGCTACTTTGAATGAAGAGGAACTGCTTTGTTTCTTCTTGAAGGCAATGCCAAGACCTATGATGCGGATGTAGATGAGCAGCCCATTCGGAGATAGGTCACAATCATCAAAATGCCTTTCAAGTCGGTGGATGCGATGCTTCGACTCGATGTGGATGATGGACCTCGCACACACAATATTTATGGCTAGCATCTCTCCCATGGTGTCTCCCAGGTCACTTCTTCACCACAAGGTGGCCCATCAAAGGACAAACTCATCTACGAGGTATTAAAGCTATATGATGATCTTGATGTGCAGCGGATGCATGACAAAGTACAACCAACGAAACTTTTGAATCAAATATTGAAAATACGGGTAATATCAATATTGTCCCATATGATCAATACGAGAAACAAAGTGAAAGTGAAGTTGTACCTAGTGATGCATCTTCCGCGATCAACAATGACTATGTTTTGATGAATTCACTGCATGTGCTCTGATGATTCCATTATCTACGAACTAAATGCCTATAAGGAACGTGTTGCCATTTATGAACAACGTGCAAAATTTGAGTTGACCACTCGTGAGCGGGAAATGGATGACCAAGTGCGTGCGATAATTAGAAAAAGTAATTTTAGAAGAAGTATTGAAACAAGAATTAAATTCTTTGCAAGAAAAACTTTCTAAAACAACTAAGCAAAAACAAGAACTTCAAGAAAGCGTGAAAATGCTTAAGCAAGAATTTAATGCAAAAGAATCAAAGCTCTTGAGAGATTTTTCTAATCGAAAACTTTGAAAAACAAACTTGAAAACAAGTTGTACATACAAGGAAACACCATTCGATTGCTCACATGGTCACCAAACATCGAGTCTTAAGCGATAAGCATAGCATTCCCTTGTTGAGGAACCAAATCCAGAGGTAATCAAAAGGCTAGAAATGCTCATAAGGTGATTTATGATGGTAATGAAATTCTTAAGCCTAAGCGTAAACCTAGTTGCGTTGAGTGCTGAGGAAGATAAGAAATCGGATGAAGTCACTAGGAAAGGATGAACAAAAACTAGATGACCCCAAATGCAAAGAGAAGAACATAAATATCACTCCTCATGATTATAAGAAGGAAAAGCTGGATTGCATTAAACAAGTTTAAGCCTCGGACCTTGTTGACTCCGAACAAGTCTTGGAAAATGGATTTAGATAAGCGAGCCGAAAATATTGTAGAAACAAATCCTCCCTTTGGAAAATGCCTAAAGCTACTGTGTATCCTCCCAACACACCAATGCATCTTGTTCCTAGAACAATTGCCACTAAAAGCAATATCTTAATTAGCCAATCGTTATTTTCAACTATTTGTTGATTTTGAGAAAACTTGCAAGAAAAGGATCACACCCAGCGGCATTCTTGAAGGAGAAAGGGTTTGAACAAATGAAAGAATGTTATTTAAGCGAGGTCATGCCCTTCTTTAAACTTTTAAAGGAACACTTTGAGAGTCTTAAAAGGGGATTGAAACCGACATTAAGGGAATGGAAAAGGAATTTGATGCAATAATAGTTGAAATTAGTGATTATGAGCGTGCATTAAAATATAATGAGATCGAGAGGAAGAACACGCATACATTGAATGAGAATCTTATTCTTGAATGTGTTGCTCAAGATGTCTTTTCAACGCTTCAAATTGCTCTATTAATGCTTCCAAATTTCATGAACTATCTGTGCCCGAAAGTCTCCCATGATCGTGTCATTGAGCTTGAAAAACTAATTCTAAACTTAATGAGAAAATTGAGCGGATGATCATGACAATTTGGTTAAACATTTTCTAAACTAGAAGTTGAGTATTTTAATCTACAACTAAAATATCAACATCTCAAAGAAAATGTCAAAACTTCAAATTTCAAGACATCTTCGGATGTTCCGAGTTTGATGCGATTTTCAAATAAACAAACGAGATGAACGATTCATGCTCGATGTAACACGATCGAAAAGTTGAAAGTCCAAATCTCTCAATTAAAGGGTCAAACGAACAATATGACGGGTTCCCAAATGCCTCCTTCTCTAGATTCTCGAATTCTCAAACGTTTCATCTTCAAACCTAGTAAATGCTTTACAAAAGGAAAGCGAAAGTTTCCTAGAAGAGAATGAAAAGGTTAAACGTCATTTCAATGAGTTGTTTGAATCAATTAAAGTCACTCGTAACAAACACAACGAACAAATAACTTCATTGCAAAAGGAAATTGAGAATCGAAGAGTCGGGTAAAAGGAAAATGCCAATGATCAATGCGGAGAATGTTGTATCTAAGGTTCACTCACGGTAATAAATCTACTTTATCTGACATATGTCCCCTCACCTAAGGAACAACAAACTTGCCATTCAAACATATTTCTCATCCCTTAAGGATTGCTTAGAATGCTGCGTGAGATTGTCGAAGAGGATAAGCTAGAGAAACCTCATGATAATGCAATTGGACATGCATGCTTATATGCCAAACGATCTCGAAAATCTTAGAATGTTTGATCACTATATGCCCAAAGTCATTAGGTGAGAGTTAACCCCTTGATTCCATGCTCAATGCCTAAGGCCAAACATGACATGCACTCGATTCCCAATGGTTTGAATGTGAGGAGTAGTGCACCGATTCCCAATGGTAGTTCGATTTTAGATCCGATCAATACTAGGAAAGTGAACTCAAATGTGCCTTCTAGGAGTACTAATCTCGGTACCTCTAATGTTAAGAAAGTGAACCTTAGTGTACTGCATGTAGTTCGAGATCCCAAAGCACATCTAAGCAGTGGTGCAAAGAGTAGTAAAACAAACTAATGTTCCCATTCCTCTACAGAGTAATCGGTGACATTAAAGGGAGCGGTCAAAGTCTCAAGACAATACAAGGAATGATAGGACCTCTCAAGCTAAGAATGTGCCTTTGGAAGAGTAGAAGAACAATCTAGGAACCTTAAGTTTGAATTGAATAAAACGAATCGTGTTGATTCTAGTATTAGCCATAGGCGTCTTGTAATTAATTCAATTCGATGCTATTTGCAAACCTTGTCTTGATGATTGCTTGAATTACATGTCTAATCATGAATGTGATGTTAATGTTTTGCCTAATGATGTTAATTGTCCAGTTAATGTTGTTAAGGCTAAAATTCATGCTAAAAAGGCCAAAAGGCAAAAGCGAAGAGAGTTAGAAAACAATGGAAACCCACAGGAAGAACATTCAGAAATAGGCTTTTATTGGATACACATTGGCCATAAGACTAATCGAGATAATGCCCACTAGAAAATGGATGCCTCTTGGTAGAACTATTCCCTTAAGAAGTGGTCACATCGTAAATAGGACTAATCTGAGACACTAGTATTGCATCTATTCACAATGATTCCATTACTTCACCATCTCGATATGAATGCTTCTATTTCGATGTGGGTGGTCCAACTGCTGCTACTAACCAAATGGAACCCATTCTTGCATGGGGATCCCAAATATCCGATTATCCATTCTTGTCGTGTTCAACTGCGGATCGTTCAAATCGTTACGTGGTACACGGACTCAGTTGTTCCAAGCATATATTTGGAGACCGGTCACGCTCATGAACCGTGAGCAAATTCATCGGGGCTGATTAGATTTGGTAATGATCATTTCGATTGCTATTATGGGTTATGGAGATTATGTTGTTGGTGATAATGTCATCTCCGAGTGTATTATGTGGAAGGTTTAGGTCATAATCTGTTCTCTGTTGGTCAATTACGTGATTACGATCTAGAAGTAGCCTTGAAAACATACCTTTGTTAGAGATCTTAATGGAAAGGAACTGTTGAAAGGAACTCGTGGCTCAAACCTTTACACTATCTCTATCGATGACATGATGAGAGCTTCACCAATCGCTTGTTATCAAAGGCTTCTAAAACAAATTCATGGCTATGGCATCGTGGTCTCAATCACTTGAACTTCGCACCATCAACGATCTCTCCGAAAGGACTTAGTTGTAGGTCTACCTAGACTAAAGTATGAAAAGGATCATCTTTGTTCGGCATGTCAATTGGGAAAAAGCAAGAAGTATGCCCATAAACCCAAACCTACTAACTCATCACGAAGTTCTTCATATGATTCATATGGATTTATGTGGACCAATGAGGGTGCGAATATCTTTGGGAAGAAATATGTGTTAGTTGTGGTTGATGATTATTCTAGATTCACCGGGTCAAGTTCTTAAGGACAAAGGATGAAACTCGATATCATCATCAAACTCATCAAACAACTGCGAGTTAGACTAAACAAAGCGTCGAATTATCGAGCAGACAATGGGCCGAGTTTGTCAACAAACAACTTAGTGACTTCTATGAAAGCATTGGAATCGACCATCAAAGAAGTGTTCCACGAACCCCTCAGCGAGCGGTGTAGTTGAAAGGCGAAATCGTACTCTTGTTGAAGTGCTAGAACAATGCTGATTTACTCAAAGGTTCCAATGTTTCTCTGGGTGAAGCAATTGCCACTTGCATGTTACACACAAAATCGTTCACGATTCACACCATTCATGGAAAAACTCCATATGAACTTGTCCACAATGAAAACCTAATCTATCTTTCCTTCGTGTATTTGGTGCCTTGTGCTATCCAACTAATGAAGGTCAAGACTTGGGCAAACTTAGGGCTAAAGTCGACATTGGAGTATTTGTAGGATATGCACCAAACAAAAGGGATACGAATCTACAACAAAAGAACCGAAATATCATGGAAACAATTCACGTTACGTTTGATGGTGACCGGTCAAATGGCTCACAGACACTCCATTTCAGGACCCGCACTTCAAAACAATCTATTGGTTCATCCCTTGTTCCAAACTCCTCTCAAGAAACGCCATATGTACCTCCATCCGAAGATGATGTAAAGAAATTGTTTGATCAATGTTTGATGAACTGTATGAGTCTACTACTAATGAGTCTTGATCCCTACAACGAGAGGATGCTCGATTCCGTGAATGAAGTCAATCCATCGGTTTCAATATCTGTAAGTCAAGAAGCACCGCTGCGATCCTTGATCTCTTCAACATATCATCATTCTTCAAATGTACATCATGGAAATGTTTCGCATCAATGATGAAGTTAATCCCTTTGCAACTCCACAAGATGCTCCATTTGAAAACATATTTGCTACTCTGAATCATCGCCAGAACCATCTTCTTGAGAGACATCGACTCGCCTACCTCGGTTCCTCAACAAATGCCACATGAACACCTCGAAAATGGACTCACGATCATCCATTAGACAACATAATTGGTAATCCCTCCGTCTGTATCAACCCTAAGCAACTTCAACCGATGCCTTATGGTGCTTCTTGACTCCGTACTATCTAAGATCGAACCAAAGATGTTAAAACCGCTATGAATGAAGATAGTCGGTTCAATGCTATGCAAGATGAAATTCATGAGTTTGATCGACTTGATGTATGGGAGTTAGTACTGCTCGAGCCGTGCTATGATTATAGCTCTAAAATGGATCTTCAAAGTAAAACTTGATGAGCATGGTGATGTGTTGAAAAACAAGGCTCGATTAGTTGCTAAAGGATATCGTCAAGAGGAGGGTATAGACTTTGAAGAATCATTTGCTCCGGTTGCTCGAATCGAGGCAATCGAATCTTTCGGCTAATCTTGCAAGTAAGAACATGGTGGTATATCGGATGGATGTAAAGGCGGCATTTCTAAGCGGAGATCTTAAAGAAGTCGTCACGTCGACCAACCCGAAGGATTTGTGAATCAAGAGCATCCTACTCACGTTTATCGTTTGAAGAAGGCTCTTCTACGGTTTAAAGCAAGCTCCAAGGGCTTGGTATGATACACTCAAAGTTTCTTCTTTCAACCGGATTCATCAAAGGAGCGATTGATCCTACATTGTTCACCAGAAGTCGAGCAAACATTTAACTCATGTTCAAATTTATGTTGATGATATTATCTTTGCCTCGGTGACCCAATGGAATGTGATCGTTTTCAAATGAAATGAGTTCAAAGTTTCAAATGTCAATGATGGGACAAATGTCATTTTCTTGGGATTACAAATTTCTCAAAGTCCGGAGGCATTTTCATAAATCAATCTAAATATACAGAGAGATCTTAAAGAAATTTGGATTTGATTCAAGTGACCCCATTGACACCCCATGATTGACGAACCAAACTAGATGAGGACCTCTCAGGATCATGATTGACCAAACGAAATATAGGAGTATGATTGGATCCACGATGTACCTCACTGCTAGTAGACCGCACATTTTGTTCTCTGTGTGCATGTGTGCTAGATATCGAGCTAAGCCTACCAAAAAGCACCTTGAAGCGAGTTAAGCGGGTCTTCGGTATCTCCAAGGAACCATCAATATGGGACTATGGTACCCGAAGGACACGGTATGTCACTAACGGCCTATGCGGATGCCGATCATGCGGGTTGTCAAGATACACGTCGAAATACGTCGGAGGTGCTCGTTTTGGGTGATAAGCTTGTGAGTCGGTCCTCTAAGAAGCAAATGAGTACTTCTATTTCCTCTGAGAGGTGAATACATAGCCATGTCATCTTGTTGTGCTCAAATCTTATGGATGAGATCTCAATTATCGACTATGGCTTTGAATTCAACAAAATCCTCTGTCTTGTGATAATAAAAGTGCTATTGCTCTCTCATGCAACAACGTCCAACACTCAAGAGCAAAGCATATCGACATTCGACATCATTTCATCGAGGAAATTGGAAAAAGGTGTGGTGGAACTATATTTTGTGAGTCCGAATATCGGTTAGCGGACATCTTCACCAAAGCTCTTCCAAGAGAACGTTTTGAGTTTATTCTTCCACGCCTTGGTTTGAAAAGTCTTCAACCAGAAACTCTCAAACGTCTTCAGGAGGAAGACGAGGAGTAAAGGTCTATCTTCATCTATCTTCTGTAAATATTTATTTGAAAAACAAAATACAAAATTATAAAACCTTCAAAAATCAAATAGAAAATTATAAAACTTTCAAAATCCATAAAAATCTGAAAAATCCGAAAAATCTTCAAAAAATATTGTCATTTTGTCTTGTTTCTCTCGGTTCGATAATATCTACGGACTTTGTGTTGTCATTCAAAGAATGACACGGGTCTTTAGATGTTGTTCGAATTCTTTAAAAAAAAAAAAAAAAAAAAAAAAAAAAAAAAAAAAAATCAAAAATTTTTGGGAGAAAGAGAAATGGTTTATTGTCATTTTCGTGCAATAACCCGCTTTTAAAGGAAGAAACGAGCCATGTGTTACCATGTTTTCAAATCCTATGCTCGATTCTATAAACTCTATCTCTGAAAACTAAATGCTTTGAAAAATAACTCAATCTCTATTTTTGATAATCATCGGGACTTATTTGTCAAAATCTCTATCTCTCAATCAACAACCTACGTCATTGATTGAGGGAGAATGATTTCAATTAAATTAAAAGTTATTTGGCATTAAAATTGTTTTCAAAAGATATACATGCATGTTTTATAAATGGAGTTTAAAGTCTTAAATCGATCCATATCGGTTAAAACACTTTCACAATCAAGTCACAATTCTCCTTAAAGTTTTCAAAATCAATTTAAATCTATACGAGATCACAAATCTCAAATGATTTGATAATTGTGATCGGGGAGAATGTGTGATTTAAATTGGTTTAAGCGATAATCGGGTAAATGGTTATAAAAGAATGTACATGCTATCCTTCCCACATGTGACAAACGATTTCAATTTTTCAATGCACATGTTGAGGGGAGCATCTATCTTAAAACTTTAATTTAAAAGCGTGATCATTTATCCCAATGTGCGGTTTCCTCTAGTATGTGAAAACTCTTTTCAAACCTCGAGGCACATATTGAGGGGAGCAAAGTTATGGAAACCTCATCCTTCCGGAATTGCTATATCTACTTGATTTGTTGAAGGAAGTGATGTTGATATCTTTAGAAAATGGTAATCAAAGAAGTTAATTCTTTCTCCTTGCCTCCTGTGCAAAACATTTTCAATACTTGATGCACATGTTGAGGGGAGTTCGTTCTAAAATATCAAAACAATTCAGTACAAAAGCTTTGATAATATATCACAAGTATCGAATTGATTTTCAAATGGTTTTCAATTGGATCCATTGGCGGATGAACAATACCAAATAGACCGACCAACTTTACTTCATGTACGGTGATATAAGGATGATAAGGTTAGGTATGTGTTCCCATGATCCGCCGAGCGGAGGGATCTACCGAGGACAATCCACTAGTTAGTGTAGAAGTCCTTAGGTATGATGATAAAGGAGAAAATGAGATATGGGAAGAGTGCGGACTAAGGCGAGCTAGTCTTGGAATAAACCCAACAAGGTTCTAGCTATGAAGTCTCGATAAGCATGAAGGGGTTGAAGAATTAAAAAGAATTGAATGAAAATAGGGTGAAAACAAATAGCCCTCCATTAATTCAACCTTAGGCGTGAAACCGGTTCACTTCATATGCTACGATGGTAACATCGGTATTGAAGACAAGACGTCATGGACCCAAAGGACGACTTGCACTTCAACTTTCCAAACCACTCAAGTTCCTCTTAAAAGGGCTTGTTTCATTCTCACGGGAACAGACATTATCTATCGACTTTCTCTTGAGATGGTTGATATTGAAGAAGGAGACCCTCTCCCTAGTCTCCATTATAGGATCCAAATATGCACAAATTGAGTCTAGAGCCACGAGATCATCAATTAATCTCACTAGGACACTTTCAATGAAAACTCTGCATTTCACATAATGTGGAAAGAGATTATATCTTGAGTCCTCGCATTATCTTTGTGGTATTGCGAACATCCGAGTGATGTGTTTACATATTCACAATGAAGATGGAAAGCCTTGGAGCCAACATCAAACAAGCTCACGGTAGGTGGCATGTGAGATCTATTATATGGATCAACCATGTGACAACCGAATGAAACAATGGGCGATTCATTTTCTTGAATCAATCTGGTTCGAGTTAGGGATTGACGGATACCTTTGAAAACCGGTCTTTGTGCTTATAAACTCTTTTCTTTAGCACATCGACCGTGTACTCATTCTTCAAACCAAAAGGTATTTTTATGATTGATAATTGATTTTCAATGAAACCTTCGTTGTATTGCAAAAACAAGTTCTATTGAGCAATACACGATTGTTTTCAAATCTCTTTTCATCAATCGGTGAACTTAAAAGTCATTTGGTTCACTCACTCCGTGTTGTCTTCTTTGAGGCGTTCGGTTTGAGAACGACTAGAACATTGCGAAACCTGTCAAGGAGATTCTTAGGAATCCTACACGATCACGAGCGATGCTTGTCTTGATCAACGGGGAACCGTGGGCGTGTACCTCAATTCATCGAAAGTGATCAAAGACACTTTCGTGCGATTTGTTGCTAATCTGTTGTATGCGGTACACAACATTTGCGGTGATCGAATGAAGCGGTCAATCCACACCGCATGCTCACTTAACACATTCATCTCAAAAGAAATCATGATTAGTGCATCAATGACTCGATATTTTCACTCCATGCTTGACTCTGCTGCTGCGCCAATATCATGATTCAACAAAAGCTTCCGCTACTCGATGAGAAGAAATCATGATCAAAATGTGAGCATGTCGGTCCCAAAGTCACAACACCACAATGGATGTCTCGAGAGATTTTGATAGCCGATGATCTCCAAAGATGGCTCAAACTCATCATCACGTGGATCGATAAAGACCTCCACTTGAAATAACCAAACATGCAATGTGAAGAATCAATGACTACGAGCTTGGAGCAAAGGACTACATCAAGAATGCAAGATCAATTGTTATGTAATATCTATTTGTATTCTATGTAATTTTGGTGCATTATTGAGGTGACCTCCTTAGGGAGATTGTTAGGAATTAGAAATTCCGGTATTAAAGAGTCGGTCACCTCAGTATATGTAATCGTTAGAAAGCTCGTAGTCGTAGTTCTTTTAAGTTAAGTAGTTATTTAGGTAAGTAACACCGTGGAGGACTGACGGTCTTTACCCATCTGTATGCACGATCCACGCCCGTGTGTGGCGAATTATGTAAGACTATAAATACTCTCTACCTTCCAAGGTAGAGAGTTGAGACTCATAATAATATCTTTCACTTTCTCTCACTAAGTTCCCTAAACCTCTAACTTTCTCTCTAGAATTCCATCTTATTCGCCACCTTGTGTTATGGTTTGATGTGTATGTGAAAAGTTATATCTTACACCTATTGTAAGCTCTTCTTTGTTTTGAACATAAGAAACATGAGAAAGACCAGATTCTTTCCATGCATCAAACTTAGCTAACAAATCATCTCTCTCTTAGTCGGTTTTCAATTTCAAAGAATCTTACAATTTAATTTCCATTTGCTTAGTTTTAACGATAATTACATTGTTCATATTTTTACGCCCAAGCCATTTCATTATTTTCATGTGTTATAATTTTGGCTTCCATAGACTCTAAGGTTATTTGATAACCACTACCTCGAGACCTAGCCCTAACACAATTATCTCTTTCAATCACATAACTATTTAGTAATTTTGATAAAAATCATGACAATTTGAGCATACCTCGAGAGATAGGGTGAAATTGGTGAAGTAGCCACCATTGCAAGTAGAACATGATCATCTTCACTCTCCATGCTCCAATCAAATCCTCCAAACCATCTCCGGATTCCAAAGCGGCATGATCGATTCCTCATCAAAGCGTGCTCGGTCCAATTCTTCTTCGAATTTTCAACCGCTTCTTCCATTGCTACCATACAATAGGTTCACCGGTTCATCATCAAACTCAACACTCGGTCAACCTCGATAAACTTTCTTGAGCAACCAAGGCTTTTGTTTGATAATAGGAATTTCTTTGAGCTCCAGCTTTGGTTTCTCGATTATCATGTTTGCTTGATACTTAGCAAACCGCACTCCTGCAAAGTGTCCGATCTTTTGACAATTGAAGCATACAAATTTTGGATTTGTCAAAAGTGATTCCACATTTTGGTTTGAAGTCAATGTTCTTTCTGTTTTCTTCATGTACTTCTTGATCCTTGCGGTGATCATTGCAACTTGCCACGATATCAATTTCTTCTAAAGCATCCTCTTCAATCGTGAGAGATCTTCTTCATAAGTTACGGTAAAGAAGCTTGTTGTGTAAAGAAAGAGCATACAACTTCATCCGAGTGCATGGTAGTAGTTGGTGGGGCTTCTTTGAGCATAGGTGAGGGTGTAAGCAGCAGTGCTTTGAGCAACGATGCTTTGAGGAGGAGAAGCGATGATTTTGAGTAGAAATCTGCCCTCTTTCAAATGACACAAAAGCAATCTTGTGAGACTTTGAGCTTGATTGGCCATTCATCTCATGCTCATACACCTTGAGATGATTGTAAAGATCATCAAAATCCATGGTGTCCAATCCGGGTTTTCCTCGATCATTGTAGCTATCACATGCCATGTAGATGGCAAACTCATAAGAACTTGATTGGCATCTTCAACAGATACTTACGCCTTGTATAACTCCAACATGTTGAGGAGATTTTGAAATCTATCATATGCAACATCAAGACTCTCTCTTTCACCAACAATGAAAGTTTCAAACTGTTGTTTACTGATTTTTTTGTGCATCTTCTTAGAAGCTTCATTCCTCCAAATCTTGTCTTGAGAGCAATCCAGAGTTGCTTTGCACCTTTAGCATCATGAAACTTCGATAGATGTCCATCGGTATAGCGAGATAAGAGTATGTTAAGAGCCTTCTTGATTCCTTATGGTAGTTCTTGGTAAGATTGGTTTGGGTGGTTTAGGTTGTCCAGAATCTCCACGTGTTCTCGAACTACTTAATTACCATTGAAAATTACATTCCATAGTGCATGGTCTGTAATAGCAATGTACTGCCTCATCTTCATACACCATAGGTCGTATTCTCCCTTCTTGATGATTGGAATTCTGAGTGAGGTGATGGAAGGTGGTGGAACAGCATCAGTCGACATCTTTAGGGTTTTGTTATTTAACTAGGTTTAAAATGTTTCTTCTTAGTCAGAGTTTCCACACAAGCTCTGCTACCACTTGTTGGATCGATGTACTCTAACCAAACTAACTTAAATAGCTTGTTAAGGGTTTAATAACCTCAGATAAATCCTAAGCTATTAACAATGAAACACTGAATAATCTTTATCAAGTATGCGGAATTTACTTAACAAAGCTAAGAAGAATATAACTTTATTAATAACTCTAAAACACTAAATATCGAACTCTCTAAAACTCTAATATTGATCGTACTTTAGGATTCTAAAACTCGTTATTCTAATACCAATCTAGGGTCCTTTTATAGGCTCAAGGATAACCCTAAACGGTTTACAATTCTTATCCTTGTACGTCAAGTAAACAATACTTAGAAAGTTCTAGATAAACATTACTTTCTATCTTTAATCAAATACAACCGACTTTAACTTTCACAAGATTTTAATGAATAAGCGAGACTTTGACTTTTACTTAGCAAGATTACTTTGACTTCTTGCGATACTTTGTCTTTCTGCAAAGATACTTTGTTAATCTTTAGCATTTTAACTCTTCAAGACTTTAACATTATGTATCCCAACAGTTAAAACTAAGGATGAAGTGTTTGGTGTTTTCTGTTCTTTCATTCACTTGATTTTAAATCAGTTTGATCTAAAAATTAAAGTTGTAAGATCTGATAATGGAACTGAATTTGTTAATAAGAAAATGCATGATATGTTTTCTGATCTTGGTATTATTCACCAAACTTCATGTGCTCATACACCTCAGCAAAATGGTATTGCTGAGAGGAAACATAGACACTTGCTCAATGTTGCAAGGAGTCTTGTGTTTCAAGGGGGATTCCTTTAATTAGTAATCTTGATGCTGGTAATCCTCTTCATATTCAAACTAATGATAATAGTGGTACTGCTCTTATTCCATTTAAACTTCTTAGGACTGAAAAGTATAGAGTCTGGTTTGGTGCTATGAAACTAGCTTTGCAAGCTAGGAATAAATACAGCTTTGTTGATGGTACTTGTCTTAAGGAGTCATATGCAACTAGTGATGTTTTATCTCCTCAATGGGATAGATGTAATGCTATTGTTTTGACTTGGATTATAAATTTTGTTTCTCAAGATGTTTATATGGGATTGGTTTATTGTGAAAATGTTGCATCTCTATGGAGTGAATTAAAAGAAACATATGATAAAGTTGATGGTTCTGTGATATATAATCTGTTGCAAAAGATTAATTCTGTTAAACAAGGTGGTAGTTATGTTGCTGATTATTATCATAGGCTTAATTCTTTATGGAGAGAGTTTGATGCCTTATCTAAATTGCCTAAATGTACTTGCGAGCATAAGTACACTTGTGAGGCTAGCACTGAGTTAGTTTTGCATCAGCAGTTGATGAAGCTGATGCAATTTCTTATGGGTCTTGATGATTGTTATCAACCTGTGAGAACTGCATTGTTAACTTGAGATCATCTTCCTGAGGTCAAGGATGCTTATGATGTTGTGTCTAGGGAGGAGTCCCACAGAGGGATTCCTGAGTCCTCTATTGTATCTGAATCTAAACTTAATGCATCTTCTTTTGCTGCTAAGTCTTTTAATAACAATACAAGAATGTTTAACAACAATAATAACACTAGAGGTACCAACTCTAATTCTAATTATGCTAATAGAGGTCCTAATCCTAACCTGAACTGTAAAAACTATGGTAAAATTGGACACACTATTGACAGATGCTATGAAATAATTGGATTTCCTCCTGGTTTTGTTAAGAATAATAATCATGTTAATAAGCAAAATGGTTTTAAACAAAACTATAATGCTAATATTGATGTTAAGAAGACTGAGAATGAGAATTCTACTTCATCTGCTAGCAATTCTTCTAGTTTTATCTCTGAGCAGATGAAAAAGTTATTGTCCTTGATTAGTGAAACTCCTTCTGGAAGCATACATGCTAATATGGCAGGTAGAGCTTCTTTTTTTAATGGTAATGTCTGGTTCAATGTTAACTTTTCTAGATATTTTTATGCTAATTCTAGTCTGGCTGTTAACACTATCTCTTTGGGTTGGATTATAGACTCAAGTGTCAATCAAAACCTGACTGTTTCCACCATTGGTGTTACCAATGTTGTGGATATTACCAGTCTTAAAATCACTGTTGGCCATCCCAATAGGACTCTTGCCACTATTAGTCATGTTGGAAATTTAAAATTGACCAATAATGTTACTCTTTATGATGTTTTGGTTGTTCCTGGATATTGTGTGAGTCTGTTATCTGTCAATAAGCTTATCAGAGATAGCAAATTATTTGTTGGTTTTGATGAAGATAAAGGTTATATTCAGGATTTGAAAAGGGAGATTGTTCTTGGGACTGGTAGTCAGTCTAATGGTCTTTATTCGTTTGACATGCAGCCTAATCTGTCTTTAGGTAAGTGCAATATGGTTATGTCTTATAATGTGTCTAAGCTTACTTGGCATAATAGACTGGGTCACCTTGTGATCCAGTTCTATCTGTTCTTCAAAAAGACCTTGGTATTTCCAAGAATTTCATTATTTCTTTTTTGAAACCTCGTCAGGGGCTAAGCAGACTAGGGAACCTTTTCCTTGTCGATCATAAGTCATGAATATTGGTGACCTTGTTCATCTTGACTTATGGGGTCCTTACGAGTTACAAGCGGAGAAGGATACAAATATTTTCGACTATAGTTGATGATTTTCTAGAGTCAGATGGGTTTACTTAGTTAAAACTAAGGATGAAGTGTTTGGTGTTTTACGTTCTTTCATTCACTTGATTTTAAATCGGTTTGATCTAAAAATTAAAGTTGTAAGATCCGATAATGGAACCGAATTTGTTAATAAGAAAATGCATGATATGTTTTCGATCTTGGTATTATTCACCAAACTTCATGTGCTCATACACCTCAAAGAAAATGGTATTCTGAGAGGAAACATAGACCCTTGCTCAATGTTGCAAGGAGTCTTATGTTTCAAGGGGATTCCTTTAAAGTTTTGTCCGATTGTGTTCTAACTCACGTATATCTTATAAACAAAGTTGCCATCATCTTTCTTGCATGGTAAATGTCCTATGAGTTGTTATATAAAAAGAAACCTAATCTTTCCCATTTGAGGTCTTTTATGCATCTTTGTTTTGCCACTATTTTAAATAATCATGATAAAATGTCTTATAGGTCTGAAAAATGTGTTCTTTTAGGTTTTTCTACTACTAAAAAAGCATATAAACTTTTAAGCTTGGATACTAGAAATGTGTTTTTTGCAAGAGATGTAAAGTTCTATGAAAATATTTTTCCACTTAAAATGAAAACCTGTGATCTTACTGATGCAGAGAGTGCAAGTGAAGTAGATCACTTGAAGTTTTTGATAGTCCAAAGTCTCAAAGTCCCAATGATGAAGGGAGATACACCAGTTGAGGATGGTAGTTTGCCATCTTCTTTGATGCAAGATGAACAGATACTACTCATTTGCATCATGGAGGTGAGCATTATGCAACCCATATTGGTGACCAATCTTGGTGCGAGGCGTCCATTCTCGAACAAAACTCTGAAAACATAACAACTCAGTCTAATCTTGGTAATGATGATGTGCAGACACCTGTTATAAGAAGGTCTAATAGGGAGACTAGAACTCCTATTAGGTTTAATGATTATGTGATGAATTCTAAGGTTATATATGGTATTGAGAAGTATGTATGTTATGGTGGTCTTAATGAGTAATATGTGTTTTGCTTCAACTTTAAATAAGTCATTGATCCTAAAAGTTATGAGGAAGTCATTAAAGACCCTAATCGTGCGAAGCTATGAATAATGAAATTGAGGCTTTAAATAAAAATAACACATGGATGAGTGTCTTGCATGTCTGTTGGTAGACATGCCATAGGATATAAGTGGATTTGGAAAATAAAATATAAGTCTTCGTGGAGAAATTGATAGATACAAAGCTAGGTTAGTTGCAAAGGTTTCAATCAAAGAAGGCTTTGATTATGATGACACTTTAGCCCAACAGAAAATGATTCTTGTTAGATGCTTGATTAGTATTCTGTTAATATGAATTGGCCATTATATCAACTGGATGTGAACAATGCTTTTCTATATGGTGATTTAGATGAAGATGTTTATATGGTTTTACCTAAAGGGTTTAATGGTGGTGATGACAATAAAGTATGCAAACTTAATAAGTCTTTGTATGGTCTTAAGCAAGCTCCAAGACAGTGGAATGCTAAGCTTACCACTGCCTTGGTTGAGCATGGCTTTGTTCAAAGCAAGTTTGATTACTCTCTATATGTTAAGCAGAAAGATGATATGTTTGTTGCTTTGCTTGTGTATGTTGATGATATTGTCATAACTGGTAACAATGAAACTGAGATTAATAAGTTCAAACTGTTTTTGAGTACCAAGTTCATGATTAAGGACTTGGGTGAGTTGAAGTATTTTCTTGGCATTGAAGTATTGAAAAATGAAAAAGGTGTGTGTATGACTCAAAGGAAGTATTGTATGGAGTTGTTAAATGAGTATGGGTTGCTAGCTGCTAAACCTGTTGATACTTCTTTACCTGAGAATTCTGTTTTAAACTGTATTGAGAATGATAATGATAAGGTTTTGTACAATATAACTAATTATCAAAAACTTGTTGGTAAGTTGATTTATTTGAATAATACTAGACCTGATATTAGTTATGATGTTCATTGCCTAAGTCAACATATGCATAAGCCTTTACAATCACATCTTAAAGCTGCTTTAAGAGTTTTGAAATATCTAAAAGGTTCTCCTGGTTTTGGTTTGCAATTCAATAGTGTTTCTGATCTTAAGCTTAGAGCTTATGCTGATGCTGACTGGGCTAAATGTCATGTTACTAGAAGGTCTGTTACTGGTTTTTGTGTTTTTCTGGGAGATTCTCTTATTTCCTGGAAAAGTAAGAAACAGTCCACTTTGTCCAGAAGTTCAGCAGAAGCTGAATATAGAAGCTTAGCTTCTACTACTTGTGAAGTTATTTGGTTGAGCAATCTGTTGAGTAGTCTTGGTATTAAAGGCTTATTGCTCATGGATGTTTATTGTGACAATAGTCTTTGCTATCTGATTGTTGCTAACCCGATTTTCCATGAGAAAACAAAGCATTTTGAGTTGGATGTACATTTGGTAAGGAAAAAGTGTGCTGGGTGTGATTAAAATTGTTAAAATTCATACTAGTCTGGAGACTGCAGATGTGTTTACTAAATGTCTTGGTCAGAAACAGCATAGTGTATTATGCAGAAAACTTGGTTTGGTTGACATGTTTGCAGGGTCTCATAATGGAGGCAAGCAGGCAAAGGTTGAAGAAGTTACTCAAAGTTGAAGTCTATCAACTTGAGAGGGGATGTTGGAAGTTCAGGGACTAAAGCTGACAAGTTGAAAGACTTCTATATCACTGAGTTGAAGTTTAGTTGCTGTTTGTGAAGAGATGATAAGTTGGAGGGCGAATGTGTAACCACGCCTATATAAGCTCCTTACCCCGATCTAGGGTTCATAAATTGTCTTTGATATTTTCACACATTCTCTCTCGTTTTACACATACGCCTTGTTATCTCTTAGTCTTGATATCACTTTGATATCTGTTAGTCTTGTATCATTCGGAAGATCAATCTCTTTATTTGATCTTTGTGGTTTGAGTGATTTGAGTGATATTGTAGTGAGGATTGGTTGGTGTCTACCTACTTAGAGATCAATCTTGTCTTTTGTATTGTTTGGTAGCGTCCGTTTGGAGCTTATCTTCTTGAATTGTTATTATAAAAGATCTGTAAGGGGTGGTTGGTACGGGTGTAAAAGATGTTTGTTGTGTGTTTGTTACCATTTTACATATATATATATATATACTAGTATTAATTATTGGTGAGATAAATTAACTAGAAGTTGTTTAATTCACATTTAATTTGTTGGCTATGACAAGCTAGCCGCGCAGCAACAGTCAAGTTGGTTTGGTGTAACTTTAGAGAATTTATAACATAGCTTGGAGAACTATGTTTAAAAGCAAAGATGTGCATATAATATTGTCATTCAACCATTTTAAGATGGTTCTCGTTTACTATAATATACAACACTTTATGTATGTTTTTGTTACTCACAAATAGCTCCATGTATTAGCTTTATCAAATCACATACATATAAATACAAATAAATATCAACTTCTACTATACTAATTCAATGCATATGCCCTTTAGGCAAGTTCTAGAATCCTTTACACACTTTACCCTTGAATGAGTCAGGGTAATTTGGCCGACTCTACGATTGATGTTGTAAACTAACGAGAAATCAATTCTTTCAATTAAGTTCAATAACGTGCGTTGATTGGCTAAAACCAAAACCATAAAATTATGCAATTACTCCATTTGGTTAAATTATTTTAAAAAGTCAACACATGAAGGCTTTAATATAGAGATTATGCCGTGTACAACTGTGACCCAATAAAAATTAAACATAAAAGTAGTTTCAAGTGCTAAAAGCCTTGATGATAATTTTTTTTTTTTTTTAAAAAGAAAAAAAAAATTATTTCAGATTAGAAGACCCAAGAAGACGAAGTCGAAGTCTGAATAAAGATAAATATTGTCATGGTGATGGGGTATCAACAAGCAATATACTTGGAGTATTTTCTAATTGCTTCGGATGGGTAAAGATATGACAAACTCTTGTTTCTCTCCAATTCAACTATGATAAAATATTTTGGAAATCAAAATATATCTTAGATCACTCGGTGTGGTAACACAACACCTAAGTTAAACCTTAACATTTATGCGTTAAGGGTGAGTTAACCACACTGCGTTCCAAGTTAAGGGTGTGTTAACGCTTGGGCGTTAACTCCTTAACATTGCGTTAAGGGACCAACATGTAAAAAAAAAAAAAAAAAAAAAAAAAAAAGTCACTTCTACCCAAGTTAAGGTGAGTTAACCACATTCGTCCCAAGTTAAAGTGCATTATAGTGAGTTAAGGTTGGTGTCCCAAATTAAAGGTGCGTTACGGTGAGTTAAGGTTGAGTTATGATAAGGGGTGTTTTTTTTTTTTTTTGTTAAGGTGAAAGGTTAAAGTTGATGTATACGACGCGACAGTGTGTTAAACCTTAACACACGTTATCACACCCTTTGCTCTTATAGGTGGGTATTTCACTAACTAAAAAGTTGTCTTAACTGTGCACTAAAGTGCGGCTTGACTCTTCCTAAAAATAGAATCATTTAATAAAAGATGTCGTTTCTTATCAAATGCTTGACATGTTTAAAGCAACCTCACGTGAACCCACCTCGGAGTAAGACCGAGAACATTGCAAATGATAGCAAGTTTAACCACACGGCTAAAATTTATCCAGTTGTTGACTTTTACCATTAGCAACTAGACGAGCATTATATCGACTCAATATACACTACATAAAAACCTGCACTTTGGGACGATATTCTCGTACCAAATTTGTAAAGGACGTCGTCTCAAAAAGGCACGACATCTCGTCCCTTCTGGTAGTCTTTTTATTGTTGTCAAAAAAAAATTGGGACGACGTATTGTTTGTAATTTTGGGACGACACTAAGCTGGGCCCCACGAGCAATTCAACGAGAAAAAACAAAAAGGGACGACAGGACTTTTGCAAAAAGGGACAAGATTATCGTCCCATATTTTTTTTAAACTTTCTTTACAATTTTTTTAACTAAATGAGAAAATATATTTTTTTAAAGGGACGACATTTTAAAAATATTTGGGATGAGATTATCGTCCCAAAGTGATTGATTTAATTTACTAGCAAACGTTTTGGGACGATGTACATGGCAGTCAAAGCAAAATGGGACGAAATTTCTTTTTATTTTAGGGACGACATTGTCGTCCCTATTTTCCCTATGAGGTAAAAAAAATTGCAGCAAACCTGCATATTTTTCAAATTTTTTCCGGCATTTTTTGGGGAAAAACTCTACCAAAACAAATATAACCCGTAATCAATCACAATCCACAATACCAATTCGACAATATGATACAATACCAAATTACTAAACGGATCCAATATCATTCCACAAATCCACGATACCATTCGACAAATACGATATAAATTAAACTAACAAGTCACAAACTTACTAATTAACATGTCTCAAATTAAGCTAACAAGTCATAAAGTTAACTTAAATAAAAAGATACTACATCCCTACGCCTACTCCTCGTACGACTCATCGTCTGACTCCTCACCCGACTCCGCCTCCGCCTCATTATCACAATCATTATTATTATCATAATTATCTTGAACATGGCTCATTTGAGGATTATTTGGTAAGATGTATTTGTTAAGGTTGGTAGGCCGGCATTGCAAAATTCGAACTAGAGCCCGGGCACGTAGTAGAGTTGGAAATAAAGGGCGATAACAATTGCTAAATGGATTATTAGGGTCGGAAATGGAGTAATATGGCCGGAATGGGGGAATGGGAGGAATAAATCCTCGAAAGGAGGTTGGAAACAACAGGGCAGTGCGGGAAAAGGGCCGGAAAGGGAGCGATGGGTAGGGAAAGGGAGGGAAATGGATTACCTTGTTGGTTGTAGTAGCTAAAAACCGACCAAGATATGATTTGAATGTACCAACTCTAGAATAGGCCGCGTTAACTGTTCCTTAGCCGTTAACTGTTGCTCGACCATGATAGCCGGTTGTTGCGCCTCACGAGCTTGCTTCCTCAGCAATTCTTTCTCTTGCTCCTCTCGCCTCAACACCTCCGTGATATGCTCCCGAGTAACATAATTGTTAATACAAATAAGCCGTAAAAACGTTTATTTATATTTTACGATCTTCTAATGTTTTGACGATAACAAACGTAAAATCATTTTACCGAAACAAATAAAATACGTAAATCGTTTGAGCCAATAGTTTACTAACACACTTACGTTTTCATACAAAACGCTAAACAAGTAATAGTGTTTACACTTTATAGAAATGCATATGTATAACAACTAGTGTTTACATAATGGATATATATACA
Source organism: Chrysanthemum lavandulifolium (assembly GCA_022545495.1). Lineage (NCBI taxonomy): Eukaryota > Viridiplantae > Streptophyta > Magnoliopsida > Asterales > Asteraceae > Chrysanthemum > Chrysanthemum lavandulifolium. Next base: position 106,384,589 of record CM040246.1, read on the forward strand.
TACTTAGTATATATTGTAATGGGTAATGTAATGGGTAAGAATCTAAGTATTTGACCCATTAACAAGATACATTGAATATAGTTGGGTAAAACCTAAAGTCCATGATCCATAACCCATGGAGCTAACCCATGACCCATTGACTAAATGCATTGCATCTTCTAGATACATTGTATCTATTTGGATACCCATGACCCAAAGTCCATAACCCATGACCCATGATCCATGATCCATAACCCATTTAGGAGGAGCGTCCTACGGATCCCCAGGAATACACTGGACGGATCTCTCAAGCAAGGGATCCGTGGGAGCATATTCAGTCCTGCTCATTAAGAAATCATCTAAAAAATGCCAAATAAAAAATTTAATATGAACCATATAGAAGTAGATCCAGTCCTGCTCATAAAAAACAATCATCTAAAAAATAACAATTCATCCAAAAAATGCCAAATGAAAAGTTTAATATGGACCATATAGGAAGTAGATCCATTCATACTCATAAAAAATAATCATCTAAAAAATAACAATTCATCTAAAAAAGGCAAAATAAAAAATTTAATATAAACAAGAGCCAAGGACAATCACTTTCGAAAGTTGGTTTATACCTACCACGTCCTGTTTTCACACACGGACAATTATATGTGGCTCTTTCACGTAAAAAGCAAAAGGGTTTGAAGGTTGTTATTTACGATGCCGATAGTAATTTATTGAAGACTACTACAAATGTAGTCTATAAAGAGGTTCTTCACGGTCTTTGATCGCTTATCAATGGTATGTTCGGATATTCACTTAATGTGATACAATTTGTTTTTACATGTTTATTGTAATTCACACAAATGTTTTACTTATGACTTCATATTAATAAATATGATTCACTATTTGTTTTCTTTCATTATTTTTCTTATTTTGTTTACATACTAATTTTTCATCTTTTGCAACATCTTTTTCATCTTATTACTTTTATTATCATCTCATTTATCTATTTTTTTTAAAATAACCGGTGTCAACGGGTCTTATAAGCTAGTACTTAGTATATATTGTAATGGGTAATGTAATGGGTAAGAATCTAAGTACTTGACCCATTAACAAGATACATTGAATGTAGTTGGGTAAAACCCAAAGTCCATGATCCATAACCCATGGAGCTAACCCATGACCCATTGACTAGATGCATTGCATCTTCTAGATACATTGTATCTATTTGGATACCCATGATCTAAAGTCCATAAACCATGACCCATGATCCATGACCCATAACCCATTTAGGAGGAGCGTCCTACGGATCCCCAGGAATACAATGGACGGATCTCTCAAGCAAGGGAACCATGGGATCCGGGGGACAATAGTGGTTTTTGCCTATAAATAGTGAGCCATTTCTTCATTGTAGGTTGCCACTTCCACACATACTTTCTCTTAGTATTGTAAACTCTCTAACCTCAGATCCAAAGGATCTTTCTATGTAGTTTTGTGTTTGTGTGATTCTCTATGTTCCTCTTAAAAAAGAGATCACCGCCTATTGAAGTTGAGAAAGCTCAAGTCCATGAGTTGCCATGCTTCGTCATCATCAAGACTACTAAAGTTCTCTTGTTGATAGTTCTTTCTTCCTCCCTAGAAGTGTTGTGTTGAAGGCATTAGTGAAAGATGCCAAAAGGGTCAAGTCGAAGGCATTAGTGAAAGGTGCCGAAGGTCCGTGTCTAAGGCATTAGTGAAGGGCGCCAAAGGTCCGTGGTGAAGGCATTAGTGAAGGGTGCTGAAGGTCCGTGTCTAAGGCATTAGTGAAGGGTGCCAAAGGTCCTTGGTGAAGGCATTAGTGAAAGGTGTCAAAAGATCGTGTCAAGGGCATTAATGAAAGGTGCCAAAGGTGTACAATCGATATGGTGCATCGATGTACAAACATAGATAGGTTGTATCCAAGGATATTGATATCCTTGATGATGTTGTAATAAGGACTGTGTCTCCTTTGGGATAGGTGTTGTGCAGTGTTGGGTTGTAGTTCCTCCTTTGTAATGGAACTCGGTATCTAGCCTTGTACCAAATAAAGTGTAGGCGACGTTGTGATAGGTTTGGTTCTACCTCATGGAAGAACCCGGTGTCTAGCCTTGTACCGGATAAAGAGTAGGCGACGTTGTGAAGGCTTCTCCGCCACAAGGAGCTTGTGTTGTGTAGTGATTACGAAATCTCGAGTAGGTGACTCGGGGAGTGGAGTAGGGCAAGGAAGGTGTCCTTGTATCTGAACCACTATAAATACTCGTGTCGTGGTTTTGTACTTCTTACTCTTTATCTTTGTATTTTTTATTTATATGCTTATCTATCAACATCCAACACACACATTTAATAGATTGACATAAGTCGATCTAAATATTTTAAAACGAAATTTTAATCAGTAAAACTATTCGACCCCCCTTCTAGTTTTCCACAATAATCTTGTCCAAACAGCCGATGTATGGACTTGTGAGAAGTTGAGCCACTACCTGGTAACCTCCTGCCCCTGCCCGGCATATTCTGGCAGTTGTCACTCGGAACTACTTGCTCCAAGGTTTCTTCATCGGTCATGAACGGGATGACACCGCCGTTAACTTGATCTTGAAGGGACTTCATCTCCAGTTGTGTAAGTTAAAAAAAAAAGTAACTTATTCTTAATGGTGCATGTTAAGAGATAAATTAGTTACATAAGCCACTTCGTTAGCACTGTTTGTAAAGGTGCCCTTTCTTGAATGCCCTTTCCTCCAGGTTTCAATAAGGTCCTCATTTCTCCCGTCATGCTTAACCCACTATACATACAATATAAAATAAATTAATAACGAGCTATATATAAACAATATAAACACCTTTAAAAATCACAAAAATTATAATGAGTCTTACATAATCGTTTCTTCCTTGTACGAATGATTGTCTCCCTTGGTGAGTTGTTATCTTGTTTTGTGCTCGGTTCTCATCATTTTTAGCACATCTTTCCATCCGTTCCGGTACGGACCACCAGTCGACCAACTCCTCGCATTCCTGTTGGCTTTTGTTAAGCCACACTTTCGGTGGCGCGGCTGTTCCCTTGCTGCCACGGGCTTCTCATGAGTATCAAAACATTAGCCTTGATCATGTTTTTGTGTTTGTGATATAGTATCCGCATATGAAGTCGCAGCCCAAGAGATGCCCTTTCCCCCACTGTATACTCATTCGCCCCAACCGTCACTCAGGAAGGTTTATTTAACCAAGGCGCGAGGTTAAAATAGGTCTACAAATAAATAAACGCATCTAAATAAACACACAATTTAAATATAACACGCATATCTAAATGGTCAATAACAATAAGAAGAGAAATAAAATAAACAATTAATACCTCGAGTGCTTGCATTATATGCGCTTTATACGGAGCCGGAATTTCTTCCCAATTGCAAGCAAGGGGAAGTGGCCTGACTTGTTCCCCGATAAGACTATTCAACTATGATGCATAAGGGCTACAGGTGAGAAGGTACCTTGATCATCGGAATCAAAGCCAATCGGCAAAGGGCGATTATCATTCTCTTTAAGCGCCCTCTTTAAGGCTCGATTTGTCATCTCACCAGTGATCATTGAACCTACAAATATAAGTTATTGAGTCATGAAAATACAAGTAAAAAAATCCAGTTTTATAAATACAATATATCACAATTTCTTACCTTGGCAATGGCCCGATATCCGTGTGGGCCGTCTGGGTGGATCGCCACCAGCATCCCCACCGTGTGATCTGGGAGCTACACATGCCATCTGTAAAATTACAAGTACAAGAACACACAATTTCGTGGACCAATTAATACTAATACACACATTCATATAAATATACACATTTAAACATAACATAACAATTTCATTCAAATAAAAGTTACAAGTTTAAACATATAGTAACAATTTCATTCAAATTATAATTAAAGAGCAATTGTCATAATCAAAATCATCACTAGATAAAACTTCTTCAACAACAGTGAGGTTCACTTCATCATCATCAGACACGTCAGCATCATCATCATCAAGGACATGAGCGAAGACATCATCTTCATTATTAATAAACTCAACATCTTCTTCGGCATCATCTGCTGGGGCGTCCACTTCTGTTGATTCATCATTTATACTTAAATATGCATACTCCAAACCAGTTAAACCAACAGACAATGCAACATCTAATGAACTGATGCCATGTATAACATCTTGATCAGAATCTACCACATCTCGGTGCCAGATCTTCCAATGGGATGAACATCTTCGATGACCTTTCAATGAGGTGGTCGTCTAGCAGGGTCTTTAAGGTAGAAGACTTGTGTTGCTTGTGTCGTAAGAATGTATTGTTGATTTCTATAAGCATCCTTATCAATATGATGTATGCCCTGTTGAATGTAAGAACGTCTAGAGCGTGCCGTAGGGTTATTAGGGTTACGGGTGTCGAACCATTTACATCGGAACAACTCAACCTTGCGGTTGCCCATATAAGTGAGCTTCAGAATTTCTTCCAGTTGACCATAATACATATCTCCATCAGGCCCGGGTGTTGAAACTCCATGCTTAGAGTGGTATGAAGTATATCGCGCTCATGCACCAAAAAATTCACTCCGTTAACTATGCAAGCAGGGTATGTATTTGCACTAGATGAAGGTCCACATGCTAAAGAGAGTAACTCGGGACTATAACTTGGGTCTTTTGCCACGCTCTTTTCACTGATATACGAAAGAGATACAAACAGATTCAGATGAGCAATAACTCTGGACTACAAGGTAATATATCTAGTGTGTTTACCTTGTGATTGAACAAGGGAGGAAAACTTGTTTCCACAGTATTGCTAGGAAATTCACTGCAAAAGTTCATGATATTAGAATAAGTCATCGAAAACAAATAACTTGCGAAAAAAAGGGTTCTTCAAAATAAAAAAGAAAAAAGAAAAAGAAGAAACGTACGCTTTGTACGCCAGGATGTCTGCGTCGATTTCAGGATTGTTCTTAAGTACAAACTATACAACTTCCTGCATAACATCTGTTTTCATCCGAGTATCTACCTCTCTACCCACTGGTTTGCATACTGACTGGAACACCTGGAATTTATCTGGTTGTTCAAGCAAACCGTCGTCATTTCTGTCAGGACGATTAAAATTCGTCTCGACATCCTTAAGATAACGCGAACAGAAAGTTAATGCTTCTTCTGCAAGATAACCCTCCGCTATAGAACCTTCAGGTTTGGCTTTATTTCGAACATAATTTTTTAGCTTCTTCGTGTATCTTTCAAATGGATACATCCACCTATAGTAAACAGGGCCACCTAGAAGAGCCTCTTCGGGTAAATGTATCACCAAATGAATCATTATGTCAAAAAAAGCAGGAGGAAATATTTTCTCTAAATTAATCATAACATCGATCATTTATTTTTTAGCTTTCTCCATGTCCTGCTGCATCAAATTTCGAGCACAAATCTGCTTAAGGAAGTAACCGCTGGGGGTGAAATGTCTTTGGGTAAGTATTGTTGACCTCCATAAGGAAGTAACCGTTGCATCATTTAGGTCTGTTATGTTATTATCATCAGCTTTCACTTTTTCTTGAAGTTGGATCCAAACCCATCAGGCAGTCTAACTCCTTTGATGAATTTACAAAAAAGTTTTCTGTTTTCTAGTGTGAAAGAGTACTTTTGATGAGGCTTATCGAACTTCCCGTTTCCTTTATCAATGAGCCACAACTCCTTTCGAACTCCCAAAGTTTTCAAGTCTTGCCTTGCCTTTATCGTGTCTTTAGATTTGTCGTTCATTAAGAAGGTATTCAGCACATTCTCAAACACGTTTTTTTTTATGTGCATGACATCGAGATTGTGTTTTAGTTGAAGAATGGGCCAATACTCCAGTTCCTATAAGATAGAATGCTTACTCCAATTCAATTTGATTCCTCGATCAGGTTTAGGGTTATTTTTAACAATAGGTGGATGTTCCCCGAGACACGTTTAAAGACTTTACTAATTTGAATCTTGATTTCCTCATTGGTAAAGCTTTTAGGTGGAGGGTTCCTTTCAGCTTTACCATGGAATTCCTTATGTTTATTCCTCATTGGATACCTTACGCGTAAGAATCTTCTATAACCAACATAAGCGATTTTATGCTTCACAGGAAGCAATGGAGTGTCCTTATTACATGTGGGTCATGCAAAGTAGCCTTGTCCACTCCATCCAGACAAACTACTTCGAGCTGGAAAGTCATTGATGGTCCATAAAACCGCCGCTTTCATTTTGAAATGAGTACCCGTAGCAGCGTCTAAAGTCCACTTTCTTTTACATAAATCTTGGAGTTCGGCAATCAAAGGCTGCAAGAAAACATCAATGTCCTTTGCAGGTGATTTAGGGCCGGAAATTAACATCGTCAACATTAAAGAAGTCTCTTTCATACACATCCACGGGGGTGTGTTGTATGTTGTCAATATGACCGGCCACATGCTGTAATTTTGACTCATGTTGCTAAACGGATTGAAACCATCAACAGCCAACCCTAATCGGAATGGGCTCTAGAGGAGCAAAGAAAAGCATATGAAAGTCAAAGAAGCACCTTTAAGCAGTTTATGGATTTCTTCAATCGTCAACAAAGTACTCCTTCTTCACAGTTTCAAATTCCCGAATTATACACTCCTTGAGTGTTTCCCTGTTCTAGTTATACTCCTGCCAACCCTAGTTCTACTGATCCTATCGGCCTTGATAATTGTTACACCCCTACCTTTCATCCCGGAAGTGATGAAGAAGATGATAATGGTGGTGATGAAGATGGTGGTGCGGTAATAGTGAGTATGATGATGGTAATAGTGAGTTTGATGATGTTAATGATGATGAGTAAGGATTTAATATGTTATTAGTAATTGTATGGACATAATTTTGTTATTTGCATTATTGTATTAGTATATTAACTTAATTGTATCGTTATAAAGGAATACTATGACTTAGTTTGGTTGTTTTGAATGAATGAATGGACAAATGCATTTTGTATTATAGATTTAGGTAATTTCCATGTATGGTTTTGGTAGATTTTTTTGAAAAAATCTAGATTTGCAGCATATGGCGCTGTATTTTTTTTTTGCTGAGCTGGCTTTAGAGACGACAAAAGTTGACATATATTCGTCGCAAATAGTGACCCAGTCAAATCTACCCATTTTTCATGCTCACTTTTAGCTACGACTGTGTCGTCGCCAGAAGTTCACCCGCATATTTCAAATAATTTTATTTTACTTATTTTTATTTACATAATAAAAATAAATGTAAAATACGAAAATACCTTTAGCGATGACTTGTGTCGTCGCTAAGTTATGGGCCCCACTTGAGTTAAATTGTTCTGTTGAATTTTAGTGGGCCCCACACTTCGCCGCTAAAAGTGTGAAAGTGTTTTCGCGAAAAGCTTTTGCAACAAGCCTTTAGAGGCAACGCATCGTTGCAAGCAATTTAGCGACAACACAACTGCATGCATCTGTAGCAACAACAAGCGTCGTCACTAAAGGCACCAGCCTTGTATGGACCTTTTAGCTAATTAGTCAGTTATTTAACATCATCACATGCTCACATATTAGATGAACAAAAAAGCTCAAATATAAGAAATAGGTTGGATTGGGGTCTGAAACTTTTACATAGGTTGTACAATGTCACAAGATTTACTTAATATATCAGCAATGACATAAACTAACAAGGATATTCGAGAAAATTGACTACCAAAAATTTAACATTGATTGAAGACTTTGTGTCAAAAGCTTGATGAGAAGGTGACAGTTTTCAAGAAACAAGTTTTTTTTTCCCCCCTTATCTATAAGTATGACATCCTTTTATTCATCCTTTAGTTTTAAGGCTTTTACAAAGTTCTTTCAAAGATTCAGAAACAAAAATGCTAAAGATACTACTCGAATACGAATCTTAACCATTACAAGCTAGTACATTTCAATGTTGAAACTTATTTAGGAATTACATTACGACGAGAAAGGATCATGCTAGTATGTTTTAAACGTCTTCTTGAACATAAGCAAGGATCTCTTTCTCATTCTCAAAGATAGTCATTTCGTCCTCTCTCAAACGTGCAGTTGCTTCAATACCGTCTCCAGATGGAGTGTCCATCAAAACAAAAACGCCTTGATCTACCTCTGGTATAAGAAAAGTTACTTTTAACGGCTTTCCCCAACCAAAATTTACATTGTAAATTGGAAAACTACACGCACTAGAAATCGTATAAACACGGCTTTGATCATCTGCTAATGTTGATAACGTGTTGGTCCAGTATTGTGCTGCTTCTTTCATGTCTCTTAGTCCCTTAACCTCCATTTTCCTTTTCCTCAATTCATTAACCATCTCATTCAACTGAATTTGACCCGAGTTTTTCCTCTTTGTGATCGCCGCAGTGATGACATTACCTGCTGTTGTTTCTGAATAGTTTCCGGCAATTATACCCCTCACATTAACGGGTTGATACAATAAATAAGAATCATACGACTTGTTAGTGGATGCAGCCACTGCGCATTTAAATATTAGAGATGCTAGTACCTCGAATCGACTAGGGTTCATTGGAGTGTTTCCCATAGCGATAACATTTTTCTTCAGCTCATTCAATTTCGAATTTGTAAATGTAAATGTCCTTGTTTTATAAATAACTTCACTTGCCTGATCAGGCACATACTCATCAGCAACTTCAGAACTATTACTTGTAGGGGAAGAAATGAAAGTAGGGTTTCTTGGTGATTCGCCACGAGCAACAGTGGCCCAGTGATTAATAAAGCTTGCCACAGTAAGAGCATCTGTAATTTTGTGCGACAGAGACACAGCCACTGCTAATCCACCATCTGAAAAATGGTTGAGCTGGACCTGGAGTAAGCTAGGGTTTGTTTTACCATCTTTTAGACCTAAACCATTTGAAAATAGATGGCGTGCAGTTTCATCTTGGTATTTTTTAGAAATGAAGTCGCTGAGTCGACTACCAGTAGAAACTTCAACGAAGTCAATCCCTTCATCGCTGCAGTCGACATAAGAGGCAGAAGGTGATGGGAACCTGCCCGCCAACGGATAGTAGCTTTCTAAGCTTTGTGATAATGACTGCTTTAGGACATTGGTGTCGACATTATTCATGTACTTTGGATAGAAGAAAACAAAGTCATTAGACATATTGGGAACAATTTGATCAAGCAATGAAAGATTATAAGTTTTAAGATGAGAAGGCGTTGGAGAAGCTGGTTTAATGGTTTGTTGGGATATGATTGTGTGGAGTTGCCTAATCCTTCCAAATCTTTGGAGCTTTGCCATGATCTTATTCATATTGTTGGACAAGATGATAGATTGCAAGTGATATGAAGACTTAGACATGCATGCATTTTATATATATATACTAGTATTAATTATTGGTGAAATATATTAACTAGAAGTGGTTTAATTCACATTTAATTTGTTGGCTATGACAAGCTAGCCGCGCCGCAACACTCAAGTTGGTTTGGTGTAACTTTAGATAATTTATAACATAGCTTGGAGGTCTATGTTTAAAAGCAAAGATGTGCATATAATATTTGTCATTCAACCATTTTAAGATGGTTCTCTTTTACTATAATATACTACACTTTATGTATGCTTTGTTACTTACAAATAGCTCATGTATTAGCTTTATATCAAATCACATAAATATAAATGAAAATAAATATCAACTTCTATTAGAGCACTCCCAACAATAACACCATAACACCAATAACACCGTCGCGTCGGTATGCATCGCCTTTACCATTTAACATTAACATCCTCAAAAACACCCACAACAATAACATCCCAATAACACCATAACACCACTAATATTTCATATTTTCAATTTCAACCCTAAACTAAATCAAACACTTCATTTTTAAACTAAAACAAACATTTCATTAAAACTTAAAACATATTACAATACGAGACTAAAAAAAATACAACGAAAAAAAAAAAAAAAAAAAAACACACACACACACCGCAATTAAAAAAACATAGCAAATACTTATTCATCCTCGTCGCTCTCTTGTTGTTGTCCATGTCGTTCAAGATTCTTACGCCAAACATGCTCCATAAGGTCTGTTGGAGTTGGGTATCGTTTGTCGATCGTGTATTTCTTTTGCCTTACATTGTGCGTATCACATCTTTCAACCCATCTTCGTTGCCTCAAATTTGTTGTGGATCCACCCGATTCGTTATAGTCACGTAAAGCAAATTTTTGATCTTTATAATCATGTTATGCATAATAATGCAACAATACATGATTCTACGTATCGTGGCAATTTCAAATTGACGTGCGGTTGTTGTAGTATACCCCAACGCCTTGAAGAACACCAAAAGCACGTTCAACATCTTTTCGGCACTTTCTTGTCTCCTTTTAAAATACGTATGTTTTTCATCGATTGTTGCCGTGAAGGATTTGTGAAAGTTGCCCACGTGGATAAATTCCATCGACCAAGTAATACCCTGTTCATACCTAGTTCCGTTAACCATATAAGGTGCTTTTGGGCATTGTCGCAAGAAGGTCGTCGAATAACGGAGAGTTATCTAAAACATTGACATCGTTATTTGCCCCGCCATCCCAAAAATACATGCGGATCCATAAATCTTGAGAAGCAACGACTTCAAGCATAATTGTTGGGTATTTTTATCACCCCTAGCAAAATGGCCTTGCAAGCCAATGGACAATTTTTCCATTCCCGGTGCATACAATCAATGCTACCAAGCATTCCGGAAAACCATGTTTTCTTCATGATGTTGATAAATTTTTGAATGTCGGCCCATGTTGGTTTTCTTAAATACTCGGCATAAACAAATCAATAATGCATTTGTTAAAATTATCAAAGCGGAGACCTTTGAAGTACTCTCACCCATTTGCAAGTATTCATCAAATGCATCGGTGTGGTGCCGACGCCAATTGGCGTATGGCGGGGCGTACACTTCATTAGAGCACTTATACTCATTCGACCGTACAATCGGTGTTTGCCTAAAAAGGTAAAATGATCCGGAATATTATCGGAGTATAAGATTCAATACCTTCAACTATTTGCGAGGAATAGTTTCGGCTCATCTGAAATCTTCTACGAAAATTCGGTTTGAATACTTACAACCTTATGCGAAATAATCGTTGCTGTGAGGCGTTCTTACGCAAGCTCACGTTCACGATATACATGGGTACGAGAACGACTAGGATGTTGAGATTCAATACCCTCTTGTTGTTCCAACTGAAGGTGATACTCGTACGCGGCCGCCATAAATTGGAAGTCCTCTTGGTCATCAACGTCTAACCAAGACAGGGGAATATCACCAGCTTGATTTGGATCCATTGTGAACGAATTTGATTTTTGAAATATGAAAGTGTAAAGAGGAAGTATATAAAGTTTGAATGGAAGTGTGAAAAAAATAGAGTTTTAGTTGGGTATTTATAGTGGTAAAAAAATGTTTTTGATTTTTAAAAAAAAAAAAAAAACTAGCCGTTAAGGGGGTTTTTTGTAAATTTTTTTGAATTTCTAACGGATACTAGACGTTGAGGGACTAGTTGTGTCAACCCAACGGTTGCCCTATAACGCCGTTACCATGTTACGTCTCCAACGGGTTTAACGCCCCCAACGGCGTTATAATGCCTATAACGGCGTTAAGCCGTTACCGTTGAGAGTTCTAGAATCCTATACACACTTTACCCTTGAATAAGTTAGGGTAATTTGGCCGACTCTACGATTGATGTTGTAAAGTGTAAACCAAAGGTTGTCAAGATCGGGATCCTACCCAGGATCGTTTTCGTCTTTGCAAGATCGTGATCGTAAGATCGGATCGGAATCTTAAGATCCTACTCTAATGTTATTTCTTAATAGTTTATGTAATTTTATACAAATCTACAAATTTTAATACATTATAACCACAAAATACTATGAATGTTTCATATAAATGTTGTCGTAAATTATAATTACAAAATGTTTAAAAAGATTAACATGTTGTTTTTTGAATTCTACAACGAACAACCCAAAAATTTGTAGTTTTTAGTTTGTAATCCGAGAAAAGTAAGATCGGATCGGATTAGATCGTAAGATCGTATGGTCGAATCGGGATCCTATAAGATCTTAAACTGCAAAGATCCTATGTAGGATCCGGATCGTTTTACTTTCTTGATGTCGTAAAATCGTAAGATCCTAAGATCAGAATCGGGATCCTGACAACTATGGTGTAAACTAATGAGAAATCAATTCTTTCAGTTAACGTGCCTTGAATGGCTTAAACCAAAACCAGAACATTACGCAATTACTCCATTTGGTTAAATTCATTTTAAAAAGTCAACACATGAAGGCTTTAATATAAAGATTATGCAGTGTGCATTATGAAAGTTAATATTGGACTATTGGTTACTTGTTTTAATAAAGCTACACCTAGAAAGTCATGTGCTTACAACAGTACAACTATGGTGGCGAATTTTCGTTTTCTCTCCCTTATATATTGCGAATTTGGATATTATCAGTCGACATGGAATAAACTTGCATTAAATTAGCGTTTATCTTCTATTTGGGGTGTCGAACTCCTTTTTTCATTACTAGCATGTTGTCCGTGTGATGCGGCAACCATAAACGCATAAAAAGCAACCTAAGTGACCCAATAAAATTAGTTTTAAGTGCTAAAAGCCTTGCTGATAAAAAAAAAAAAAAAAATAAAAAAAAAATAAAAAATTCCATTTTAGATTAGAAGACTCAAGAAGACGAAGTGGAAATAAAGATAAGATTAAAATCTGTGGTTGGTCACTAAAACATGCGATCGTCGTGATGAGAAGCTCGCACTTTTCATCGTCGGGGTCCCTATTTCAGGTTTTCATCACATTCTGATCATTTTGTGTCAGTCAAAGTCGATTTTTATTTTGTAGTCGGGGTATTTTAGTCCATCACATTTATCTTTTATAACACATTTATATATTACCCTTCATCTTTCATCTCTTCATCATCTACCCAAATCATTCATCTCCCCAACATCATCATCTCCCCAACATCATCATCTCCCCAACAATCATCCTGGAAAAAATCTGTTGATGAACATCTGCACATGCTAGTTTTTATCATATTTTTACAATCTAACCTCAAGTGTAACAAATAAATTAAGATATAGGTCTTCATTAAACATAAATTCCTTGCATTTGTAGTTCTGCTTGGTCTGGCTTTAAGTTGTTGCTTTTGGGCCATTAAATTCTGTTGTATATTACTTGCATCCATACACGTAACCCATGTTTTATTCCCTCCCTCTCATGGTCTTTATTATGTGCTCGTAACATCACATCTTTGCAATCCGTTTGAGACCTTATTAATAAGCTCATGCCTTTGTTGATTACGCAGATTGACCCTGTTAAATACAAGAGCATCTCGTCTGGATTTGGTATATTGCTGAAGGAACAGGGTGTAAGGGGGTTCTTTAGGGGATGGGTCCCAACCTTGCTTGGTTACAGTGCTCAGGGTGCCTGCAAGTTTGGCTTTTATGAATTCTTCAAGAAATACTACTCTGACATTGCTGGCCCAGAGTATGCTGCTAAGTATAAGACTTTGATCTACCTTGCTGGTTCAGCATCTGCAGAGCTAATAGCTGATGTGGCTCTTTGTCCCATGGAAGCAGTGAAGGTCCGTGTCCAGACACAACCTGGTTTTGCCAGAGGTTTGGGTGATGGACTTCCAAAGTTTGTCAAATCTGAAGGCGCACTTGGGTATGGCAATTTTTTATTAATTTTAATTTCTATTGAGTGACATCTGAATTAGTGTATCTGGGAGTTTTCTCATGAGTTTTGCCACTTTGCAGGCTGTACAAGGGATTGGTACCACTTTGGGGACGCCAGATACCATGTAAGTCAAAGCATCTGAGATGCTAATGACAATTTACTGTAAAAAGAAAATATATGCGTATACCATCTGAATTGTCGGAATCAGGAATACTTCTTAGCTTTTGTTTGCTCACTTCCACAAATAAGAGATTCATTATATTTCGGATAGTGGCTGGATAGGCTTTGCAATTTGGTCAAAGCATGGGCTGTGATATAGATTTAGTTTTACCAGACTCTAGCTGTGGATGTATTGCAAGGGATAGTACAATAATACTGTTAGTATATTGTGAACTTAACAAGTTTTTTGGTTAAGGATATCATGACAATACTTTGTGGGAGACTAATCAGTAGTGGGAAAGTTGTAAAATCTTCTTTTAAAAACCCAAACATTATTTGTATCTTCACAGGCCAAACTTTATTACTTTATGTTACAGATATAAGTTTATCTAGATTGCTGATTGCTCTCTCTATTTGATATGATACAGATACCATGATGAAGTTTGCTTCGTTTGAGACCATTGTGGAGAATCTGTACAAGTATGCCATCCCCACACCTAAGAACGAATGCAGCAAATCCCTACAACTTGGAGTTAGTTTTGCTGGTGGATGCGTTGCTGGTGTTCTCTGAGCTATTGTATCTCATCCTGCTGACAATCTTGTTTCCTTCCTTAACAATGCCAAGGGGGCTAGTGTTGGAGATGTAAGTGCTTCTGAATTCTAATATGATGGGACAAAGAGTTCTGTTTATCATCCCATGACTGCGTTAGTCAATATTCATCATATTGTTTCCTTTCTTTTATCTCAGGCTGTGAAGAAGCTTGGACTTTGGGTCTGTTCACCCGTGGGCTTCCCCTACGTATTGTCATGATTGGAACTCTATGATGCTTTTAAAGTGTTCGTTGGCCTGTAAGTATCCTTGCACCATCATGTCTCTCACCCATTCCCCTTGGTTTTGAAGCTAAACTTTTTTTTTTTGATGAACAGACCAACAAAAGGTGTGCATATGTTCATCAACAGATTTTTTCCAAGATGATTGTTGGGGAGATGAATGATTTGGGTAGATGATGAAGAGAATGAAAGATGAAGGGTAAAATATAAATGTGTTATAAAAGTATAAATGTGTATGGACTAAAATCACCGACTACAAAAAAATCGGACTTTGACTTGGTCGAAGGACATATGAGTGAAAATCTTGAAATAGGACACGACGATGAAAAGAGGCGAGTTCGTCTCGTCGTGATCTGGCCGTCTTGAGTTAAGGGACCAACGGTGTATTTTAGTCTAAAGATAAATATTGTCTTGGTGATGGGGTATCAACAAGCTATATACTTGGAGTATTTTCTAATTGCTTCGGACGGGCAAGATATGACAAACTCTTGTTATTTCAAAAAATTGTTTCTCTCCAAGTAAAATATGATAAAATATTTTGGAAATCAAAATATGTCTTATAGGTGGGTATTTCACTAACTAAAAAGTTGTCTTAAGTGTGCACTAAAGCACGGCTTGACTATTCTTAAGATCAAAATAGAATCATTTAATAAAAGATGCAGTTCCTCATCAAATGCTTGACACATTTAAAGCAACCTCACGTGAACCCACCTCGGAGTAAGACCGAGAACATTGCAAATGATAGCAAGTTCAACCACAACGCTAAAATTTATCCAACTGTTGACTTCTACCATTAGCAACTAGACGAGCATTATATCGACTCAATATACCATTTGCATGAAACGTGTACATCTAAAGCCACACAAAACGCATAACATTCACCTTTTTGTTTATTTTTGTGTGTTGGGGGGTGGTTGTCGTTATATAAGAACCCAAATATTATTTTTAATGCATTATATTCATCGGTTATAACGTTTCACTAGTTAGGGTAAAAAAGAATTGAGGAAAAGAGTGATGGTATGTGAGTTGAGTTGTTGTGTGGGACGATCGATGTCTGCTTGAAGCCTAGTATGTTTACTTGAAGCCTAGTGAACGTAGGGGTGAGTTGATGGGGCAATAGTAGAATGTGGGGATTATCAATAGGCATTTGGGTACGAGAGTGTTAGATGGAACAATAGGCCA
Source organism: Chrysanthemum lavandulifolium (assembly GCA_022545495.1). Lineage (NCBI taxonomy): Eukaryota > Viridiplantae > Streptophyta > Magnoliopsida > Asterales > Asteraceae > Chrysanthemum > Chrysanthemum lavandulifolium. The sequence continues at coordinate 106,400,445 of CM040246.1, forward strand.
ACATCATAAGTGTTTTATGAACAAAGTTCAAACGAATCTCAAAGATTAAAAAAAAGTCAATATAGTTGTTTTACGAGCAAAACCCAAAACTTTCTCAGAAGTCCCAAGTTATTATGTTTTAAAAAACCAAAGACTATGTTAGCAATTTCGTCAAATCACATATAAACAACTAATGTAGTTTACTCAATTAAATAACTAGTAAACTCTTTACAACAAGCTTACATGATATTTAACTTATGCATCATTTTAGACAACCAACCTTAAAAATATAAAGTTTGTCTGACAAAGAACATGTAGCCTTTAAAATTTTGTTTAAACTTCTTATTATTAAACTCAGAGCACTCGATCGGTACCATGAGTCATAGGTCTCGTTATAGCTTTATGGCGCGACTCTATGGAATCGGGCGATACCGCCCCTTGCGTTATACGTATCAACGCCAAATTCACCATCCAGATTATCCGTTTTTATTTGTTTTTTTTCTAATTTTTCTAATGGGTTTTGTGTTAGTGGTTATGTTTTTGTGTTTGTGTTTGTATTTATATTTTGTCTTTGTGTGTTTTGTGTTTTGTTTTTTTTTTTCAAGAAAATGATGTCAAAAATTAGATAGAAGAAGGAATAATACAAAAGTTGTAGTTTATTTTGACTTTTTATATATGTTTACGTTATTAGTCACGAGAAGTGACCTAAATTTTATGTATAATTTTATGCCTAAATCTCTATGGCAATAATTCATTGGTTGGGGTCCATTTCATCACAACTTTTTTTGATGCATTATAATTTTAATGCAATATATTCACTGGTCATAACTTTTCACTAATTAGGGTAAAAAGACAATTGAAGAAAAGAGTGATTGTATATGAGTTGAGTTGTTGTGTGAGACGACCGATGTCTGCTTGAAGCCTAGTATGTTTGCTTGAAGCCTAATGAACGTAGGGGTGAGTAGATGTAATGGTGGGGACAATAGTAGAAGGTGGGGATTATTAATAGGCATTTAGGTACAAGAGTGTTAGATGGAACAATAGGCCGACATCATAATTGCTTTACGAACAAAATTCAAACGAATCTCAAAGATCAAAAAGACAAAGTCATTATAGTTGTTTTTCAAGCAAAACCCAAAACTTTCTCACAAGTCACAAAGACGCCGCTTTTGTGTTAAAAAACCAAAGACTACGTTAGCATTTTCGCCAAATCACATATTAATAACTAATGCACTTTACTCAATTTAATAACTAGTAAACTCTTTTCAACAAGTTTACAAATTTTTAACGTATTAACCGTCTTAGACAACCAACCTTAAAAATATAAATTTTATTTGATAAAGAATATGTAGCCTTTAAAATTTTGTTTAAATTTGTTATTATGAAACTTAGAGCACTCGGTACCCTGAGAAATAGGACTCGTTATAGCTTTATGGTGCGACTCCATGGCATTAGGCAATACCGCCCCTTGCGTTATACGTCTCGACGCCAAATTTACCATCCAGGTTACCCATTTTTTTTTGTTTTTTGTTTTTTTTCTGGTGGGTTTTGTGTTTGTGGTTGTGTTTGTGTTTGTATTTATGTTTTGTGTTTGTGTGTTGTGTTTCATTTTTTTCTTCGGTAAGAAGATGTCAAAAATTAGATGGAAAAAGGAATAAGACAAAATTTGTTGTTTATTTTGACTTTTAATATACGTTTACATTATTAGTCACGAGAAGTGATTTGAAGACCTAAAACTCATGTCTAATTTTATGCCTAAATATGCGTGGCAATAATTCATTGGTTGCAGCCACCGGGACCATTTCTTCTCAACTCAATATATTTTTTTGATGCTAGTATACGCACTGGTCATAACATTTAACTAACTAGGGAAAAAAGATAAATAAGGAAAAGAGTGATGGTATGTGAGTTAAGTTGTTGTGTGGGACGATCGATGTCTGCTTGAAGCCTAGTATGTTTGCTTCAAGCCTAGTAAACGTAAGAGTGAGTAGATGTAATGGCGGGGACAATAGTTGAAGGTGGGGATTATCGATAAGCATTTAAGTACGAAAGTGTTAGATGCAACAATAGGCCAACATCATAATTGTTTTACGAACAAAATTCAAACGAATCTCAAAGATGATAAAGACAAAGTCATTATAGTTGGTTTACGAGCAAAACCCAAGGCCTTCTCACAAGTCACAAAGAGGCCGCTTTTATGTTTTAAAAAACCAAAGACTACGTTAGGAATTTCGCTAAATCACATATAAACAACTAATGCAGTTTACTCAATTAAATAACTAGCAAACCTTTTTCAACAAGTTTACATGATGTTTAACCTATACATCTTAGGCAATCAACCTTAAAAATATAAATTTTGTTTGATAAAGAACATGAAGCCTTTAAAATTCAGTTTAAACTTGTCATTATCAAACTTAGAGCACTCGGTACCCTGAGCCATAGGATTCGTTATAGATTTATGGCGCGAATCTATGGCATCAGGCGCTATAAGACCTTGCATTATATGTCTCGACGCCAAATTTACCATCCAGGTTATCCATTTTAATTTGTTTTTCTTTTTCTGATTTTTCTGGTGAGTTTTGTGTTTGTGGTTACGTTCTTGTGTTTTTGTTTGTATTTATGTTTTTTGTTTGTGTGTTGTTTTTCATTTTTGTTTTTCTTGAGGAAGAAGATGTCAAAAATTAGATGGGAGAAGGAATACGACAAAAGTTATTGTTTTTTTTTTGACTTTTTGTATATGTTTACATTATAGTCACGAGAAGTTATTTGAAGACCTAAAATTTATGTCTAATTTTATGCCTAAATATGGGTGGCAATAATTCATTGGTTGCAGCAACCGGGTCCATTTCTTCACAAGTCAATATATTTATTTTGATGCAGTATATTTTTAGAGCAGTATATTCACCGGTCATAATATTTAACTAATTAGGGTAAAAAGAGAATTGAGGAAAAGAGTGACGATATGTGAGTTGAGTTGTTGTGTGGGACAACCGATGTCTGCTTGAAGCCTAGTATGTTTTTATATATGTTTGTGTTTGTGTGTTATGTTTCGTTTTTTTTTTCTTGAGGAAAAAGATGTCAAAAATTAGATGGAAGAAGGAATACGACTAAAGTTGTTGTTTATTTTGACTTTTAATATATGTTTACATTATTAGTCAAGAGAAGTGATTTGAAGATCTAAAATTAATGTCTAAATTTATACCTAAATCTGTGTGACAATAATTCATTGGTTGCAGCAACCACGTCCATTTCTTCACAACTCAATATACATTTATTGATGCAGTATATTTTTATTGCAGTATATTCACCGGTTATAACATTTCACTAATTAGGGTAAAAAGAGAATTAAGGAAAGGAGTGACGGTATGTGAGTTGCATTGTTGTGTGCGACGACCAATGTCTGCTTGAAGCCTAGTATGTTTGCTTGAAGCCTAGTGAACGTAGGGATGAGTAGATGTAATGGCGGCGGCAATGTACAAGGTGGGGATTATCAATAGGCATTTGGGTACGAAAGTGTTAGATGCAACAATAGGCCAGCATCATAATTGTTTAACGAACAAAATTTAAACGAATCTCAAACCCAAAACTCTCACAAATCACAAAGAGGCCGCTTATATGTTTTAAAAAACCAAAGACTACGTTAGAAATTTCGCCAAATCACATATAAAACACAAATGCAGTTTACTGAATTAAATAACTAGTAAACTCTTTTCAACAAGTTTACATATGTTTAACCTATACATCATCTTAGACATCCAACCTTTAAAATATAAATTTTGTTTGGTAAATAACATTTAGCCTTTAAAATTTTGTTTAAACTTGTTACTATAAAACTTAGAGTACTCGGTACCCTGAGCCATAGGACTTGCTATAGCTTTATGGTGTGACTCTATGGCATCAAGCGATACTGCCCCTTGCGTTATACGTCTCGGCGCCAAATTCACCATCCAAGTTATCTGTTTTTAATTGTTTTTGTTTTTATTTTTCTAGTGGATTTGTGTTTGTGGTTAAGTTTTGTGGTTGTGTTTGTGTTTGTATTTATGTTTTGTGTTTGTTTTTTTATGTTTCCTTTAGGAAGAAGATGTCAAAAATTAGATGGGAGAAGGAATAAGACAAAAGTTGTTGTTTATTTTGACTTTTTATATATGTTTACATTATTAGTCACGAGAAGTTATTTGAAGACTTAAAGGTCGTTTCTAATTTTATACCTAAATTAGTGTGGCAATAATTCATTGGTTGCAACAATCGGGACATTTTCTTCACAACTCAATATATTTTTTGATGTAGTATATTCACCGGTCATAACATTTTACTAATTAGGGTAAAAAGAGAATTATGGAAAAGAGTGATGGTATATGAGTTGAGTTGCTGTGTGGGATGACCGATGTGTGCTTGAAGCCTAGTATGTTTGCTTGAAGCCTAGTAGACTTAGTGGTGAGTAGATATAATGGTGTGGGCAATAGTGGAAGGTGGGGATTATCAATAGGCATTTGGGGTACGAGAATGTTAGATGGAAAAATAGGCCGGCATCATAATTTTTTTAGAAACAAAATTCTAACGAATCTCAAATATGAAAAAGACAAAGTCATTTGTTGTTTTACGATGAAAACCCAAAACTTTCTCACAAGTCACAAAGAGGTCGCTTTTATGCTTTAAAACAGCAAAGACTACGTTAGCAGTTTTGCCAAATCACATATAAGCAACTAATTCAGTTTACTAAATTAAATAACTAGTAAACTCTTTTCAACAAGTTTACATGATGTTTAACCTATACATCATCTTAGACAACCAACCTTAAAAATATAAAGTTTTTGATAAAGAACATGTAGCCTTTAAATTTTTTGTTAATATAAATAAGCCGTAAAAACCTTTATTTATATTTTACGATCTTCTAATGTTTTGTCGATAACAAACGTAAAATCATTTTAACGAAACAAATAAAATATGTAAATGGTTTGAGCCAATAGTTTACTAATACAGTTATGTTTTCATACAAAACACTAAACAAGTAATAGTGTTTACATTTTATAGTAATGCATATGTATAACAACTAGTGTTTACATAATGGGTATATATATACATACTTAGTATATATTGTAATGGGTAATGTAATGGGTAAGAATCTAAGTACTTGACCCATTGACTAGATACATTGAATGTAGTTGGGTAAAACCCAAAGTCCATGACCCATACCCATGGAGCATGATCCATAACCCATGACCTATTGCATGACATCATGCATGAAGTCATGTTAGGTAGTATCCATAACCCATGGAGCTAACCCATGACCCATTGACTAGATGCATTGCATCTTCTAGATACATTGAATCTATTTGGATACCCATGATCCAAAGTCCATAACCCATGACCCATGATCCATGACCCATAACCCATTTAGGAGGAGCTTCCTACGGATCCCCCAGATTACACTGGACGGATGATATGTGTCTAAATACACATATATTTGTATTGTATAAACCCACAAAAACAACCAAAAACACACAAATGACTTACAAAATGATACAAATTCATAAAAATGTGTTTTATGTGATTCGTGTACAAAAGATTGAAAACAAGTGAAAATGATCAATTTCACAACAATTGTCATTTTCATCCACGAATTACACAAATTGTCAAAACTAGTCCTCGATCATTCCAAAACTTATAAAAAGTCATAAAAGGTCCTTGGGATTCATAAGTTGTAATAAAATTGTCCTTTGAAGTTTAAAATCACAATTTACAACTTTAGTCCTCAACTTTACAAAAATGTCGAATCGGTCCACGGTGTTTAAAAATGGAAAATATTCAAATTACACCTTGTACTATTCAAATGTGACATATTTGGCCCTTATATAATAAGTTTTGAGAAAATTACAAGTTTGGTCCTCGAAGTTATAAAATTGACACTTTTGGTCCTTGGACTTATAAATTTGGAATTTTATGCATTATTGGTCCTTGTACTAATCAATAATTGCAGATTTAGTCCTTTGATAACTTTGGGAAGTTTGCAGGATCGCCTTAATTTCGAAAGTTACACAATTAGTCCTTGTGTTATTAACATAAACCAAATGGACCCTTGTATTAATATTAACCAAAAATCCAAATCCAGCTAAACCAAGGCCCAAACAATCCTTCCCAAGCCCAACAAACAACTCCGTCCGTTATTAATTTCGGTCAAAAAGTCAAACCCGCCAAAACCATACCACCACTGTTTACCTGTCTCTCCCACACCTGCAACATCAAAACCAGGCGGTTTTTACCACCTGTTTTTCCCCCTCCACTTGCTATACCAGCTCACAACCTACCCTCCTACACCTTACACCACCCCACCTTTGCATTTAATGCCTTTCCACATTTTTTCCTCCAAACCATACTCATCCTCTGTTTTCTTCCATATCACCCCAAGTTGCTCGAACTATCTCAATTGTCCCTTTCCACCTCCACATAACTCCACAATTCCTTAATTGTTCTCAGACCACCTCAAATCCACGTGTACACTTTTGGCGCCAAAAGTGTTTTAAATGGCTGAGATCAAATTGGACATCATCAAGGGTCAAGATTGAAATAAAAAGAGTTAGGAAGGGTTTTCAAGACTACTGAGACTATAAAATAGAGAAGAGGAGCAGAGGAAACTTGACTTTTGGGCTAGCCAATTGTCATTAGTTTAACTTAAATTTAAACTTGCTTTTGTAGAGTAAATCTTTAATGTTTTCCTAGTGTAATTGTAATTTTAAACTTTCAATAGTGTAATGGAACCATTTGATTTCAGTTTAATGCAATCTCTTTAAATTTCATGTTTTATCTTAAGTCCTTTTAATTTAAATTTTTTTTCATATCTGTTTGATCATAGTTGATTATATGGACTCAGTTAAGCACACTTAGGCTCCTGACAAAGCCAAATGAGCTTTTAGATACATATAAACAGCCATGATCTTTAAAATAGATAATCACTAAAAATATAGAAAATGGAAGAATTATGGGATAATGAAGAAGATGATGAAGAAGGGTTTGATTTGGAATGCTATGGGATATTAGGAGCTTATTGGGAAGCTAATAGGTGTAACCTTGTCCTTGGTTTCTATGTCTCAGTCCACTTCCTCATTTGTAAGCATGTTTCTAATTTTTGCATTTTACTATTCCACTGTCTTTTAATGCTTTGATTGTCATGTTTACCTGTTTCTGTGTTGTTATTTGATGTTATTATAACTTTAAATAAGTAGGTTGTTCATTAAAATTCAGTTGTGCATCAAAATGGAAGTTACTCAGTTGAAATGAAGATTTGACAAATCTGTGTTCTAGCTTGAGTTCTTGAAAGTTTTATGCTTAAATGATCTTATTATGTTATACTACTATGACTGGAGTCTGGTTTATGCTCAGAATCATTTAAATCTTTGATGTTCATGTGACAAGTGAATATTAAAGAGATGTTTGGATTTGCTGATAAACATGACTTCCTGTGTTTATTTGTTGTTGTTTATACTTGTATTATGTTTCTTTAGTACCTTATAGCTCAGTTAAGTAATAATATTAAGTCCTTGTTTGTTAAAAGTCAAATTTCCTTTTAATTTGCATACACAAGTTTACTGTCATAGTTTTAGAGTGTGAAATTCATAGTATTAGCTTAAATCTTGTAAGTCTAGCTCTAGATAAACTTATTACAGTTTAATATATCATAGTCAGTCCATAAATTCAGTTTTAAATTCGTTTTAGTCAACTTTAGAGTTTTTGTTAAAAGTCAAATTTTCATAATGTTTTGCCCTGCACCACAGTTTTATGGTCAAGTTCATGAGCTTGCAGAAGCCTCATGACTTGACCATAGCTTGTGATTTTACTTCTTTGTGTAGCCTTTATGGCCTTTTTATTATGTTATTATCTGTTTTACATTTTAGCTTATTTGCTTAGCTTAATCTAGCCAATCTTTTTGTCCCATATCACTCCTTCCACTGAAGCAAGCGAAGGGAAGTGAGTGATTTTCCCAAAGCTCTTAAAGTTCCTCACTAAGCTTGATGATGTGAGCTTTGGCTTTAACAAAGCCAAGCTACCATAATCTCTAGTTCGATGCTAGTTGAGCTCTAATGAGCTTATTTGATAAGTAAAATAAGAGCTTATTGTTTGCCCATTTCATGAGCATACTGAGAAATCAGTCTACTCATGCTTAGTTCATAAGCTCCTAAAAAGCTCATTTCTAGTCATAAGCTTGTGTGGTTTAGTTTTTTGTGAAGCTCATCCACTCAACTTCATGATCCTGTGCTTAATTTCTAGCTTGTAGCTTATTAACCATGGCTGCAAGTAGTTTTTTGTGTGTCCCATTTTTACTCAGCATTCACTGAGTCAAAACAGTGATCTGGGACCATTTTCATAAGCTTCCTACAAGCTCACTAGTGGACCCCACTAGGTGAGCTTGGGCTTTTTGGAAAGCCAACCAGCATGCCTTGCTATTACAACAACTTATTTGGCTAGTTGAGCTTATTTGATGAGCTTAAATTGCCAAACCAAAAGACTATAAGGGTGTTTGGGACTGCATGTCCATGGATCAGCTTATTAGCTTATTATGAGCTTATTGGTTTATATCTAGTGTGCATGCTTGTATATTGTAGCTTATTACACTTGTGCATATATAATTTTACTTTTGTTTCTTGTGTATAGCTTATTTAGAGCTTATTACTAGCTTGAGCTCCAACAGTTAAGCCATAAGCTTAACTGTTGGACTCATAAGCTTATACTGTGCTTATTTCTTAGTTTGTAGAGTCTTGTTTTCAATAATCATGTATATTATCAGTATATATTTATGTTCCAGAAAACAGAAAAACCCAAAAATAGCTTTTGATACAAGTCCTAGCTTCTATGTGGAAGTTTTTGGCTTATTTAGCCAACTGTCATGGAAATAAGCTCCCACAGAGCTTATTTCCAAGTTTTGAAAAAGTTGTCTTTATTAAAGTCTCTTATATTTAGCTTATTATTAGTTTTGCAAAAAGAAAAATAAAAAAATAAAAAATAAAATGCAAAAGGGTGGAAGCGTGGCTCGAACACGAGACCTCCACCCCTTTAAGAGTGATAGTGGGGTACCAGAACCATAAGCGCCTTGGGTCTTTCTCGTTATGGAATGCAAAATCAAATACATAAAGGTGTTTGGCGGTTTTGCCATAAGCTCTTTTAGCTTATTTGAAGCTTATTTTACAAGGCAACCACCACGTTTTTATTTTTCTTAAATCTGTAATAGTATAAAGTATTTTTATAAAAGTTTGATTTTTCTAATAAGTTTTAGTATTTGTAAATAATTAATTAGTGTTTTATAGTATTTAAATCATAATAAATAAAATAATAATCGAGAAAATATAAATCTTTTTGTAAAATTTTCTTTCATCATATAGTTTGTAATAAAATTAGTTTTACATTCTTAGACCTTTATTTCATAAAATTTACGTTTTGTTAGCTCAAGCCGCTATTTTCGTAAATAACGCTGCTTCCATTTTAAATAACGTTTTAGATAATTTAAGTTTACGTTTTAGTTAATATAGTTTATTTAAGTTATTTTGTTTTATAAAATCACATAAACGTTCATCGATCTGTAAAAATAGTGATAGCGTTTATTTAATAGATTTTAACTTTTATTTTCTTTAATTTGCATTTAAGTCGCTAAGACATGCAAATCCCTACTATAGTTATAATCGCTTTTAGGTTTCGATTGCACGTTTTTATTGACGTGTGTGATGAGCTATTACTATTCACATTCCAAAGTTAGTCAATCGATTCTGTTTTCTTATACTAATATTATTTTTCAACAATTCACAAGTCATTGTACCGAACATCACGCCTCACCAGACATAAGCGATCCAAGGATATTTTTAATCCTTGGTAAACTTATTTTCTCCCGGTCGTCGCCTTTTATCATCTATTACGGTTGACCGTTCGCAAGCGGTTGATAAGCGTGACGGAGAAATAAAAGATGGGTGGTTCGGGAGAAATCAACGGATCCCTCATGTAAGGGATCTGTGGGATCTGGGGAACAGTAGTGCTTTTTGTCTATAAATAGAGAGCCATTTCTTCATTGTAAAAAACCCCTTTCACACACATTCTCTCTTAGTGTTGTAAACTCTCTAACCTCAGATCCAAAGGATCTTTCTATGTAGTTTTGTGTTTTTGTGATTCTCTAGGTTCCTCTTAAAGGCAAGATCACCACCTCTTGAAGTCGAGCAAGCTCAAGTCCATGAGTTGCCAAGCTTCGTCATCATCAAGACTATTTATGTTATCTTGTTGATAGTTTTTTCCTTTCTCATTAGAAGTGTTGTGTTGAAGACATAGGTGAAAGATGTCTAAAGGGTCAAGTCGAAGGCATTAGTGAAAGGTACCGAAGATCCATGTCAAAGGCCTTAGTGAAAGGTGCCGAAGATCCATGTCAAAGGCATTAGTGAAGGGTGCCGAAGGTCTGCGTTGAAGGCATTAGTGAAGGGTGCCTAGGTGTCGTGTCAAAGGCATTCGTGAAAGGTGCCTAGGGTGTACATTCGATATGGTGCATCGATGTACAAGATAGATTAGTTTGGGTCAAAGGATATTGATATCCTTGTTGATGTTGTAAAAAGGAGTGGATCTCCTTTGGGATGGTGTTGTGTAGTGTTGGGTAGTAGTTCCTCCTTTGTAATGGAACTCGGTATCTAGCCTTGTACCGGATAAAGTGTAGGCGACGTTGTGATAGGTTTGGTTCTACCTCGTGGAAGAACCCGGTGTCTAGCCTTGTACCAGATAAAGAGTAGGCGACGTTGTGAAGGCTTCTCCACCACAAGGAGCTTGTGTTGTGTAGTGATTACGAACTCTCGAGTAGGTGACTCGGGGAGTGGAGTAGGGCAAGGAAAGGTGTCCTTGTAGCCGAACCACTATAAATACTCGCGTTTTGGTTTTGTGCTTCTTACTCTTTATCTTTGCTCTACTTATTTATATATTTTATCTATCAACATCCAACACACACATTTAATAGATTGACATAAGTCGATCTAAATAGTTTAAAACGAAGTTTTAATCGGTAAAACTATTCAACCCCCTTCTAGTTTTCCACAATTGGTACCAGAGCTTCGTTACCAAGTTTTTTAGAGTATATTGTACTTTAAAAACTTGACACGATTCGTGTATGATTGAAACCTACAAAGAATGCTTTTACAAAAACAAACACCATGTCTTAAAAACACTTTTTTAGGATGTTGATTAGATGACAACATCATATTTTTTCTTTCTTAGTTTATCTTACAAAAATGCACTAACCTCTCTTGTCATTTTGTTTAGTTAAGCTCATTTTAATCAAGCTGTAAGAATTCCTTGGTAACAAGATTACCTTTCCTAAGAAGGTATCTTAAACCACCACCTAGATCTCGAGGGAACCGAAGTTGTCTATTGACATTTTCTTGTCAAAAGAAAAGGATACTCATAATTTCACTAGAGGTATGACTTTCTTAAAATTCATCTCTAAATAACATTAGCTTAGAATGAGTATGCTTGTATAGGAACCTATATGGTTATATTTTATTAGTTTTTAACATATGCTTTAGTGATAAACGTGGCTTCATTAGGAAACCTTCTTGCATATGTGTCTCTCTTCCGTCTAAAGTCTAGGTATATAAATATAGGTTATCTTAATCTAAAAATCAATCCTTTCTAATAATAAATCAAAGGGAAAATGATGCAATAGACACCGAGGCTAGTCACTTTCCTGACCACTTTTTTATTTGAAAATGGACCGAGGGCAACCGCTTTCATTGGGCAACTCATCGACATTGTGACAAGTGTCCCGTATGTGTAAGGTATTGTTTTTTGGGCAACTAAAAAGCGTTGGGCAACCGTATATTTTGATAAGGGTTGTTTCGTCATTTCACATTACATAGAAAGTACATTTTTCAATAGTGAAAGTACAGTACATATCTATTCAAAATCAATTACGCACTCGCACAAAACCATTCATAGTTACCATTTTCTCTGTTTTTGCTTCTCGCATAAAAACATTCTTACTTACTTGTTTTCAAAAATCAGACCATCTTCACCGTCAGTCCCTCTCTTCCTTGTATCGTCAGTTATGTCACCAGCTTGAAAGCTACAGTGTTGAGTGCAAACCACATTGGATTGATCAAGTTTGTTTAAAAAATGTGGCCAAATATGGTACGTAAATATTTTGCTCGTTGTTTATTACATATTATTTATTTCCAATTGGTTCTATGCTTTAACAAATCGTTGTTGTTATTCAATTAATACCTTTGTTATTTAGGTGTTAATTCCATTCTATAATCCATTTCTCCTTTTTTATGTCTGTCTGATTCGTAATTATGTAGGGTATAATACGTTAGATGTCGTTAGTTAGGTATGTAACATAAGTGGCACTCTGTAGACTAATAAGGAGTAGTTTATATGCATCGTCTACGCAATTGTTTACGACGTTCGTATAGATTCCATCCATGGTCTGAGTTAAATTGTTGTTTTTGTTGACCCTTTTTAGGACTATGAAGCTAAGTTAATCATTACCAGTAAACTGAACTACTTTTGGTTGATAAAGCAAAAGTTAGACGCAAAACGCCGCATCTTGTTTAGGAATACCTGCTTTGGAAGATGGATTGATCTCTTGTTTTTTGAACATGAAACGCACATCATAGATTATATGCTAAAGAAACAGCATACAGTCGACGATTCTCACTATGATATGCCCTTCATTTTTTACATTTAAGGGCATGCTTTACATTTTGGTCGTCGTGAGTTTTGTCTAATGATCGGGCTGCGGTTTGGATCTGCAAGCTTTGGGTTGTATACATCTGGTTCTCTAAATTTTCGTAACAGGGTATTTCCTGACAAGCAAGGGTATATTCTAACCAACTTAGATGTTATTGGTGTTATCGAGGATGAAGAGCGGTTTCGAGAGATATCTGATGAAGACGTTGTACGTCTTTGTCTTTTGTTAGCCTTAGAGGTGATCTTTATGGGTCGTTTGTTGACATGCGATTTGGATGATACACTGATGAGGTTAGCTGATAATCTAGATGATTGGAATGCTTTTCCATGGGGTGAGCATATTTGGACTCATTTATACGACCAAATTCATAATGTATTTGATAAGCACACGGATGACCACCTTTTAACATTGAAGAAAGATCCAAAGCATTGTCCGACATACACACTGTCTGGATTTGTGTTTGGGTTTCAGGTATTCATTTTCCAACTTAACATTTTTACTGATTTATATATTTAAAAGTTTTTTTTCATAGGTGTGGACCCTTGAGTCGTTTGAAAAATCTCATGCGTGGTGGATTAAACATCCAAATGTGATACCAAGAGCACTTGCATGGTCTAGGAAGTCCATATTTAAAAGAACTGATCATTCGAATCTTTTTTCAACGTAAGCCTGTTAAACTTTGTTGTTATTTAGTTATTGTTTATAGGTAAAAAAAGTAAACCTACACACAAAATTAGATGTTCCATTTCCACCTATCTAAGCCCACAATTTCTTATCAGACTCAGATTCTTCATCAAATGCTTTTGATATGTCTGCCTTTCTTTTCATTCTACCTTGAGGCTTGCCTTTGATGGCCAAAGGAATTTCATAATCAGCAATCTTCTCAATCTTTCTCAGTAGTGGATGAACAATTGGATGAGTTGATTTTGTACACTACAAATTAAGGTTAACTTCCAACATCTGTCTGGCTACAGTCTTCATTAAAGGGTAATTTCAGTCAACCATCATGTAGATTTTCTCTTCTGAAGTCTTAACAAAGATGTACTCTTGGATAAGCATACAACATCCATTCTTCAACCACGCAAGCTTCCCAACATTTATCTTCTGGATTGGGATCAAACATGCACTTCATAGGTTTCTCTGTCTTAATTTTCTCGACGCTTGAAAATACCTCTGTTGCTTTTCCACTCTTCTACTGACTTGTTCGAGGCTTCTTCCTGCTACCGCCTTTCCTTTTCTTTAGCAATTTCTTTAGCATTTAGTGCCATATATAATCTTTTATAAAATTCTCCATCATAAGCTATTTGCTCCTCTCTACTTTTAAACTTCAATGTTGGCTCTGCAATCCCTTTACCCTTTCCAATATCAGGTTCAGTAACTACACCTTTCTCCACAGCTTCACCAATCTTTAGACTCTTAGCAATAGATTTGTGTGCAGGGATAGGGTCAGATTGCTTTAGGTTGAGCAATTGTATGGCAACCTCATTCTCAGCCTTTTTTGGTTTTGGTGCTGGTGTTATTTTGGTGCTTATAATTGTAGCAGAGGTTGCCTCTGGACTTGAAACGTCTGAATTGGCAGTGGCTATAATAATACCAGCAGTTGTTGCAGCAGTGGTTATTTCAATACTATCAGCGGATGCAGCAACACTGCCACTGATTGCCTGCACCACTTCCTTTTCCTTTTCTTCAACTGCAGCCTTTAAAGAATCATTCGTAACCTTCCATTCCTTGCCTGAATTTGTACTCTCACTCCTCCCCTGTTTGGATGCATCCTCTAAACTTTGAATCCCAGCGCATCTTGCTTTCTTTCCCATTTTCTTCACTTTCCTGAATGCATTGAATCGTTGCCTTCTTAGTCTCTCCAAAACACTTACCCTGTGCTTCAACCTCCTGATTGTTTCAGCGCGAGTAGTTGTCGAATTTTGAAGACCAGTGATCTTTGACTCCATAGTTGTGAATATATCCGTCAATTCAAGATTGAGTTTCATAGTATCCTCACCAGCTTGACCTGTGTAACCTAGTCCGAGAAGTGGATCATTGGAATTGTCATCATGTAGAAAGCCATTAGCCGTCAAATCATGTTGGTGTTCCAAACTACCCTCATCTATTCGAGTGTGTTACCGCTCCGACAGTGAATCATAGGATGTGTCTAACATTGCATCGACCTAGCACGAACATCCATGTCCCCAAATTATCCGGTTGTGCGGGATTCCTCCACCGTGTTGAATTGCAAAGAACTCTCCACATTAGGAGTTGCCATTGGTTGGGTCGTACTTACGTTTCCACCGCCTCGCCTCGGCGATGATTTGGGGAATAAATATGTTATCACCAAAAGTTACAAAACAAATTATAGTTTCCACAATCATCGAAACTAACTAGCGTGATTGCCCACAACTAGCGGTGTTTTCAAGCAAGCTAGCGGTGGAAATATAATTTGCACTCAATCTTTCGCTTTATGACTTTAATTACGAATCCTTATAGAATGGTGTCGTATGTATCTCAAAGTAATTAACTAAACCATATATTTTTTTGGAACCATTCTTGAACTTTAGGATTCAACTACAATTCTTGATCCGAGACCTACTATACATGAGTTCCAATCGCATGGTGGATAGATAGCCAAGATTTTTCAATGACTACGTTCCCGGACCACGGTCGGGACCCAACACACCCTTGTCGATACCTACTTTTCGAGGTGGAAAAGTCACGGCAACGTCTGAAACCGGTTTGAAAGTAAATTCAAAACAATGCAAGAGTGGAAGTAGTTCGAACAAAAAGCCTTAAGGATCATGTAATTGCCGGTCAGAATCGCCAAGTTTTTAAACTTGAGTGTATTATTCGAGTTCTCTTTATATTCATTATAATATAAGAATAGTAGATTCACTTTTTATAACATGACCGGAATTTTCTAACACTTAAACCTTCAGTGTTCTTGCACATGATGAATCTGGCGGTCTTGGTATACTTTTCAACTAATCTATAGTTATTTCTCATTGCCATTGTTTAATTTTAGAAATTTCATGCATATTTTTTACAGACAAACTTGATTTTGAGTCATATTTTCCAAACACAAGGACCGCCTTTTCCGATTCACTTAACATCATTTATCTCAAACCGATCGACTTGCCGAATTTGACGTGGGCGTTGCTCGGGTTAATATTTCTTCTTCGCATTTAGTTGTATGGCGTTATATACACATGTAATCGGCACTAATCTGTTCCAGAGTATCTCCTTTTAGAGGAATTGAGATTGGCGTTGGAAGAGGAAGAAAGGTTACTGATTGGAAGAAGAGAAATGAATGTTGAGGCCAACATCTTAAGGTGGAAGAGGCTAATAGGTTGCGGTTGGAAGAAGTCGACATGTTGAAGTTGGAGGAGGAGAAGAAGAAAAATGATGCGCGTTTATGAATTCGTCATATTTTCAAAGGCTTTAAGTCGGTTACCACCCGACAAGAGGATTCTCATGGAACTGTTTCGCCACAAAACAATCTGCAAGTTAAACGGTAAAATAAAAAACACGGTCCTAACATGAGCGACCCAACTATTGCCGAGGAGCTTAACAGAGTGAAACCTTGGGTAGAGGTATTGTGATACTTTTACGAACTTGTCAATATACTTGGTTATCAATAATGCTCACAAACTAATAAATTGAAGGCGCTTTTGTAGGATCTAAGTAGATGGTTTCATTCAGTCGAAACTCTTTGGTCATCGATGAGATTGAAGAATTCCTCTGTGATCTCTCGATAGACTACGGTGTAAATTTCCATGGTCGATGATTATATCAGAGACCGAAATTTCGGCTTCGATTAGTTTGCTTAGACCTTGCTAGAAAAGGTTGGCTAACCGAGGAGGTTAGTTTATATACACATTCTTATTCACTTTTTCTTTTTACCTTGTATTTGATTTTCACCATTTCTTAAATTGGTATTTTATTTGCGGCAAATCGCAACATATAGACCTATGGGTTGACTACATGTGGCACGTACGACCTCGAATGCTAAGCGGGCGATGGTTAGTAGTTACTTTGTTCGATTCTTCTTCAAAATGGCATGCCCGTGTTTTATGCGAGACGGACGAGGTATCCCATGCCCTGGAATGATGTTGAACAGGTAATACATTTACTTTTCATTTCCTGCTATTTTTACGGTTTACGGTCACTCAATAATTAGGTAGTTGATGAAAGGAAATTTAAAAACGGCATCAAGTATGAACAAACTTGATATTTGCCCCTCAAATCATCAACTTTCCTTTACGTATTAACAAACTTGATACTCACAAACATTATCCACAGCTTTTGATCTATCAGCAGTTCTTCCATTCCCACTAGCCGTGGTTTCTGTTAAAAGATGCTATTTGATGCATACTTTGAATAATTCGTCCAACAGAACCAAAAAACCAAAAAATCCTCCCCTAAATTTGATATTTACAATCCAAATCATCAAGTTTCTTCTTAGGCACAAAATACCTTTTTGGACGGTGCTTCCAAAGTGCTAGAATATGTATGCTCCATCTCGAATCGAACCATAATCGGCGCTTTTGACCTATCGCCATTCTCTTCTTTCTCCTTTGAAGCTTATCCTTGATCGCTAAAGGAGTTTCAAAATCAACAATATCTTTTACATCTGTTAACCCTTGGCCTCCCTTGTCGCTCTGAACCTCTTACCTGTCTTGCAACTTTCGATTGTGTCATCCTGAGAACAGGTTATTTGTTGTATGCCAGTGATCTTAGACTCCATTGTAGTACATTTATCCGTCAATTCCTGTATAAGTTTCATGGTATCCTCATGATAACCTAACTAGCAGTGTTTTCGTAACACTAGCAGTTTTTCCATGCAAGCTAGCAGTTGGAACAACTTTGCACTCCAATCTTCCAACCAAGTTATTTTTTTTACACAATCTTATTATTTTTTTTATGTTATGTTATTTATTTATTTATTTATTTTATTTATTATTATTTTTTTTTGGACACTAAAAGGTCCAGCAGCAAAGCCCAAAAATCCTAGTGCTCATAAACATAGTAGTTATAACTTATAAGTGTAACCCAACAACAAAAATATGATATCCACTAGCAGACTTAACAAAAAGAACAAGCAGTGGAATCATACACACTAGCCGTACTAAGATTTCCAATAGCGATTACCTTTGTTACAAAGTTTTGAAAAAACATCTTGAGACTTGAGACTAAGTATGCATGAAATTTACAATCCAAAAGTAGTTGATTTAAAGCCTTGAATGACTAGTCGAGCCTTCAACGTAGTTCTAGAACGTGCAGCACTTCATACTCACCTTCGGTGGTGGAATTGGCCACAATTGTTTGCGTCTTACACCGCCATGAGATAAGGTCGCTTTCCAAAATCGAGCCCTCCGGTTGTAATCGTTCGATCCCAAAGAATATTGATTACCCTAGCGCGATTATGGTAACACAAGCAGTAGTTAACAGTTGGAGCAACATATCAGGAACTACATAAGCAGATGAGTTTCCCAAAAGCAGTAGTTTCTATAAAACCAACACCGTGCATGAAAACGTTCTCCATTATCTAAAACGTCCATTCGTAAGTAACATATTGCTTACCACCGTAAGCCATGTCAACAGCACATACAAACACGACAATTGTATTCTTGTATTTACCTTTGACCACATTAATAAAACGTCACTTTTATTAATTTTATACGTTGACTAACTATATCCTAATACACAGCCAATTTTCTTTTAGGTTTTTATTCCTCTCAACGAGACTATTAAACACTGGTGTCTTGCCCAATTTAACATACCTACAAGAGTGGTAACATTCTATGATAGCGGCGACACGTGTGACTATGAGTCACGTGGATGGTATGTCCGTGTTAGGGAGTGCTTACAGGTATCTTCTTATTATAACCCAGTCATATTATTACGTGTTTGTTATACTTTGTGACCAGACACCATGCTTCTTATAACCAACATATATAATACAATTACGGACAACACATACATAAATAAACTTATAATTTGTTATACTTTGTGACCAGACACCAATACACCATGCTTGTGAGTAGTTGCCCATTATTTGTGTCTAGTTGCCCAATAACAAATTTATTGTTGGCCAAAGTTTCTTGGGTGTTGTGTTGTAGCAGTTTGACTTTGAGTTTTGTGCACACTAGTTCCCTTCAAGTACATGCCACTATGTACCACCATCATTTCCTTACATCTATTCACCATTAATAAACCGTCCTTCTTATTTTAAACCCCAATTTTTATTTACCACAACCAACAACATAGTTTCTCATAAACATTTGTTATACTTACTTGTCTATAGTAGTAACATCAAAGGAATACCACAACCAACAACAGATTATCTAAAATATGTGTAGATTAACTAGAACCAACCAAAAATAAACTACATAAATATGCTTGCTTCCGTATTTTAACAATTTATTTTCCTGATTTTAATTTACATTGTGTCCCGCACGTATAATACGATATAGGAAATACATACTTAGCTACCAAGCTTGATTACTTTTAATTTAGAATTGCACATAAGGTTCATGATTTGATTGGGCCACATATGATTTAGTTGCCCATCGTATGTATGTGCTTGCCCAAAAATATTAACTTGTTGGACACAAGTTTCATTGTGCATTTTTTGTGCAATAGTTAAACTTGAAAAATTAATGGACTAGTTCCCTTCAAGTACATGCCACTAGCTAGCACCATCATTTCATTACATTCTTTCCTCATTAATAAAGTTTGTCCTACTTATGTGCATCCCGATTTGGGTTTTTACAAAATATCCATTCAATATTGAAGATAGCACAGCCAGTGCACACTTACTCGGACTTTATGATATAAAAGTCGAGAGTTATATTATGGTAGTGTATTATTACATAAAATATAAAGTATATGTACACCTAATAATAGCATATGTGTGTTAGTTGATGTAACCAAAAACTAATCAACATAAACATGTTTAATGGCGTGTATTTACACAACATACTCAAGTAATAATTTTCCTAACCCAAGGGGCGTAAAATTTTGTTGCATTTGGAACTAAACAAAAGTCTAACTCGTTTATTTTCCCCCAAATTGAAAGTAGTTGCCCAAAATAGTTATCTTGTGGCCAGGAATCGGTTGAGTACTACAGAAGCTTCATTAATTAAATTTGGCCTAATGTGCAACTGTAATTATTTGACATGACTCAACTATTCACCACTTGACTATCCACATTAATTCAGATAGACTTCAATTCAAAATAAACTCCATGTCACCCCACCCCTCTTTCCCCACCCCATTTGGGTTATATAAACGGACAGCATATATTCCATTTTCATACAACTTTTGTCAGGGGACACACACTACCCACAACACAATTTACAACAAAAAATGGATAACTTACTTAAAGACATGGTTAACAACTTGTTTGTGCGTGACAATGAACGTGACTTCAAATTCTTAAGTGACATGCATGCAAAGGTGATCGACCTAACTCGTCGTTGCCTTTGTGAGGCGGCGAGCGATCAAGCGGTTGGAGTGCGTGGTTGGGTCCAGCTTGCGGTCTTGTTTGGAAATCTGCGTGAAATTCGGGATGAGGAGCTTGAGAAAACAGAGGCGATGAGGCTAATGAGTGAGACTCAGCTCCAAGTTCTCAAAAAAATCTCCTTTCTGGCAAAGCTGCGCAAAAATTATTAAACCTCTACTCCTACCTTGTTATGTGCTCTCTCTCACGTTATGTCATTGTCATATTTTGTGTTTTGGTATCTTCATGAATGTCGTTGCTTCGTTGATGTATTTTGTTATCCTTTAATGTATTGAAATGAAATCTATTATGAATAAAAATATATCGAAGCACATGTCAAATGTTCGAACATTGTTTATGAATCACGAATAAAAAACATATAATACTTTTGAACACATCTATAATTTACAACATGACACTACATATCATATTTAATCCGGCTTGAACAAACAACTTTATTTCATCAATAATTTGGTGACAAACGTGGTTATTTCGATTATATAATACTAACATTTTTCAACTAGCCTCTAACAAGATCACCCGTCTATTTATTTTACCGCTTTTGTTATTCTACTGTGTCAAACTACCGTTGTTCTAGAGCAAGCAAACGTTTTGATAAGACCGGAATACATCCGAATGACTATAAGATTTCATTTAGGTTAGCGAAAACGTTCCTAAGCAAGGGGATTTTGGTGATTGTGGTGTGTGGGTTTGTATATTTTATATCGATTGGCACATGGTCTATCGTTGCAAGTTGATGATCCTGCGACGTCGCTAGCATATCGCGAGAAGATGATTCAGTTTTTTTATAAACATAGATTTTATCGTTTGTACTAACAGTTTTAAACTTATCTCCAACAACACTTTCATTGTTTTATCATGCACCATCTATTGATATATTCATTCACACATAAGCCATTAATGACTAGACAATGGATTCATAACAACTATTTACTACATTAAAGACGCTTATAACATGCATACATAAACCAATAATGATACAATACCTTGCATGCAGCAACCTTGGGTACGTGTAACATTCATTCAAAAAACAATGGGAGACACGACGTAAAAGTATGTACACATTTTACATCTAAATTTGTTGAACAGTACAGATAATCTTTCTTTTTAAAACTCCACAACTCCAGTTCATTTATTCTTCATTTGGACGTCCATTTAATCATGACATTTGGCCGTCCATTCCAAGAAAAATTAAAAAGGGCCATAGATAGGTTTGTCAATTCATTTATTCCCATATCATTACACAAACACACTACACATAAAAACTTATAACAAATTAACCAAAAATTTTCCCTATTACTATTTCCATATTAAAATAAATGGATCATAGTTTTCATACTATTAATAAGTACATTATTAATAGTAAAATAATCATACAACCTTTCCTAATATATAGCAAATCTTCATCTAGATAACATGTGTACACAAGTCATAATGCCAATCTCCCAACCCTCTCTTTCATCAAAAAATGTTGCTAAGCCTCCAGTTGCCTTATTTGATTTCAAGCCAAGGTATGTCTGCCATTACCTTTCGTGATTGTCACTTGCCCTTACTAGGTTTTTGTCCATACTTGCTAATCTCATTTGTATACATTTATTTACCCTTATTACAGGAGTACTACACGCTATGTAGCTGCGTATCCTGTAGTTGAGATTCACTACGATGGTGAGTTCATTCGGTTGCCCAAATTAAGTTATACGTATGGGCAAACCCTTGTGCATACGTTGAGTAAGTCCACAAGGATGAACTTTAATCAAATGCTTGACTTTTTGGCCCACAAGTTTGAGTGTGAGATACGGGCTTTGTATTTTTGTAGGCCACTATTTGCTCTTTCAACTGGTTTGACAATTGTTGAATGCGATAATGATATTAAAAGGATGTATGAACTTGTAGAGGAATATGGGTTAATCGGCTTGTACATTGCACATGAACCTGATAACTTATCATGTTTCTATTATCATAACCTAATTTTGGATCTTCTTGATGAGCAAACGCGTGCAAACATAGCGATACATGATAAACTTGTGGAGCTTGCTACTTCTAATTCTGCCTCTGATATTGCTGCATGGGAGGAGGAAGAAAGGCGGTCACCTCCCCTAGGAAGCCCTCCGTTCCAAACTAGAAGTCAAGGAATTGAATGTCAAGGAAAGAATCTTTTCATGGATTTTTTTGCTAGCGAAATTGTTCATGCTGACCTTGGGTTCAGTGACGATGAATGATACTATGGGGGATTTCTTGGGTCTGTATCAATGGATGTTGGGGGTTCTACTTCTTCTGTTCTACAAGAAGTAGGGTCTAGTGTCAAGGACAGGTCTAGTCATAAGGTCTCGAGAAAACCTTATGCAAGGAGGCACTGCTTTCAAACACCAAGAGCGGGTTTACGGAAGTTCAAGATGTCGAGGCATTTCAAGGCTCTAACAAGAGACCACCGTCGAGGAGGTGCGAGATTAAAAGCAACTTGGTTTTTAAGGAACGGAAGGTTGGAGTGTAGGTATTTTTATGCGACATGCTCATCTTTGTCGATAACGTTAGAAACGGTGTGTTAACATAACTTAAAACTCAAAATAGTTTGTCTAGTTTAGCCTTTTTTGTAAGGCAACGTTATGTAATTTTTAAACATTTTTTTGTTGGTGCTTCTTATGATTACCAAAAAAAATGTTCAGCAATTACATAAAATTAAGATGCGATGTTTTTGTGTAACCATCTGCTTTGGGGTTATCGTAGTATGCACCTGTTTTTTGATGTACGTTCGATGTGCGTTTACATAATATTGTGTATGAATGCCTTATACTATGATGTATATCATGGCAACCTTGATGGGGCATCTCTGTTTTAGGCTAGCAACCCTATAGGGCAACGTTATTTTGTTTGGGGTCTGTAGATAAGTTTTTTTTTGCCTTTCAATAGTCAACATTTTTTGGTGGGTGTACACGTGTTCAACTATGTTTTGGCCACGTGCATGGTAACTATCTCTTCCTGGTTTAGTGCTTTATCCAGCCTTGTTTGTATTTACCCACTTTGACCTCAAAAAAAAAAAAAAAAATGTATTTGACAGTTTTTCAGCTTGATTATACAGTTTGCATCTTGTCTATCAAGTGTTTGGATTTACCCATTATTTGCTAACTAAATAGGTGCTTGCATTGTCATAACATAACAAATACATTATACAATTTAGTCTACATATATTATGAAATACAACATAACGAGAATAGGTGGTGGCTCACTTGTTCAATGACTAGCATGTCATTCCCTAGGTGTATCAATTGCAGCTTGTTCAATTGGTCGGTCATTTTTAGGTGGTTCACTTGTTATTCGACTTGCAAGTGGTTGTGTTTCTTCATCACTAATGTCATTGGGTTCTGTACACATAGAATCATGAATTTCATCAGGTGTTGATGTAGTCTCACTTCTACCTCTGATACTCACTGAACCACCGCCTATACAAGATGCTGCAACATGTAGCCCCATCACACCATCACCTCTACGAACTGCAATTGTTTTTTCCCTGCTAACATGTACACCACCAAGTCTACATGCAGCAACCCCACAAACAGTATTGTGGTCGCTTCCGTAAAAATTCATTGGACAACAATACCACATGATTTCTCTATTCGGTGGACGCCTTGCATCTAAGGTCAATCATACTTGTATTCTCTTTCCATCCTGCACCCAATGCATACCATTTTCTCAACCGGTTTCGATGTTATAAAGAAAAGAATAGCATTCACGGTTTATATAAGAACGTCTACTAGCATAACCATCTGTATTTTTTCTCTTCATTTATTATACTTGAATGGTGTGCCATACTAGTTGGTTGGAGAATTTAATTGAAGAGTAACACACACTCTTTCTAAACTATTCAATTACCTTGTGAGTAGTCAAATTAAAGGTCACCCAACATTGTTATAGCAGGAGTAACCTTAGAAAACATGTAGTAACAACATGTTTATTTGCTCTTCAGCACTAGCAGTACTAACATGTAATAACATTTTTAAGTCTTAATTCCGAAACCTTAGACAACATGTAGTAACAACACGTTTATATGATAAATTGTCTTGAAGACTAGCAATCCTAACTTTAACTAGCGCTTTTAGTCGTTAGTGTGACAGCCGTAAGATACATGAGGGACCTAGAATGACAAACACTTCAACCTTTTTACCCCACACACCTACTTATCCTTTTATGGTACCAACCACACATCAGTTATCCTTATGGTCCCAACAATCAACATCCCCACATTCCTTGTTATACTCTAGGTCACTTTCAGCGAAGAATCCAAATAAAAAAAAACCGTTGTCCTTTTCGTCTTTTTTTAGAAACAAATCCAGGTTTGTTGTACTCTCCCGTATGTACTTTGTTACCTTATTCGTTCATATATTTATACATGAATATAAATAACTGTGCACCTTTATATTTTATATTTTATTAGTAAATTTTTTATTTAATTCAAAGTTATTGAAATTGTTATTAGGGTTCATATTTTATAGGTATGGTCATTATACCCCTTTAAGTCTAGTGGTTCATTCTAATTGTTATTAGGGTTTATGTTTTATAGGACATGTCGGAAACCAACAGCATGATGTTTTTTTGTATCATTTACTTGATACACTTTGTCCTTAAGTATCCTCAAAAAAATTCATTTATAACTTTTTTCCATTCTGTCTTTCATTTTGTCCTTAAGTATCCATATGGCTTTAAAAAAAGAAAAAAAAATTAAAAAACAGCCACAAAAAAATTAAGAACCAATATTGGTGAACTATTAGATGCTTTTTTATAATACATCGATACTGTTTTTCAGACTTCTACTTTAATACTTTATTTGCTTGGATGATATATAGCACAAATAATATTAATGATTGTCTTTTATTATATGTTTGCTTGGAGTGTATCTATTCACTAATGCCGCTTGACATGCCAATTCCTAGCAAACTATTTTAACATAACGTATTCCGTAAATTAAGAAATGATTATAGATTAATTTAGCTTTATGCTATACTAACTTCTTGGTATGTTTTATATCGTAAGACTATTGATGTATTCTAAAACCAAAGTCGATGTGATGCTAAACATTACATCCATTTGCCAACACGCCTATACCAAGACAACAATGTACAAACATATCAAAATAAGGTATGATCTAAAAAATGAAAATGGCACCATAAAGCTTAGATTCATTACTTAAGAGAATGATTAAAAAAGATAACAAAAAAGATTTCGAAACACCAAAATAAACTCGAATCAAGACACCATGCCTTTCACTTCAAGTTGAATGACGGAGCTCTTGGGCTCACTACTTCTTCATAACATTGACCAATATCGATGCGGCTTCACCGGATCTTCGGTTTGCGACTTGGTTAATTTCAAATACTTTCCACACAAGAATCAAACAGTATAAAAGCTCCAACTCTCCAATAACATAATCCCTTTCACCACACGTGCCCTGATTTCTTGAGCCTTCTTCATCAACTTTGCTTCATCCACCATGACAGCACTCACATCCCTTCAAAAACGAACAATCATCACATCTCTAACAAAACTAGATCCTGCAACACCAGTAAGTTCTTCACATAATGGCATAGGTGTAGTCATCCTTTTTTCTGTTTTGTTTTGTATGTTTTATTTTTTTTCCCCTTTGATTGGTATGTGTGTGTTTTAAATAGAAGATTTAGTTTAAGTTATAATATAATTAGTGTTGTCTCAGTGTATGAAACTGATGCTTCCTTTGAGTTGACAGCCACCCTAGCCACCAAAGGCAATTGAAAATAATGATGCATTTTGTCTTCCACAAGAAGTAGCATTAAATGACCAACCTTTCACATAATTGCCTTTTCATTTTCTCCCTTTTTATTATTACATATATTTCAGTTTGCTACTATTAATATTAAAAACGAAACCACGTCAAACAAATTACGTGTATATATATGAAACCAGGAGGGAAAAAAATAAAATAAATAAATAAAAATAAATAAATAAAATTAAAATAAAATAAGATAAAACTGGAAACGTAGGCGGATTTACCTTAATTTTTTTATGGACACTTATTCATATTCTATGCTTATTTGCAATATGTAACTTTTTTTATTTTTTATTTTTTTATGTCTTTTTTTTTCTTGCACTTTGCAGGTTTGATTTTTTTGGGCATAAGAATACAAGAAGATGGAACATGGCATAAATTTATTCCAAACGTTTACACATTAAAAAATAGTTCGCTAGGTATATTGTATGTTTGTTTTACCCAATGTGTACAAGACGTATTGACCAATTATGGCATTTAGTTGACCACATTGCAAATAAAACGGTGGCATGAGGTTGAAAAGAAATTGCTCAATTACATATACTAGTTGCCCAGATTACATGCAAACGTTTCGCCACAGGAGGGGTTGCCTGAAGTACAAAAGGAATTGACCAAATAACAACAACGGTTGCCCAGTTTACATATGCAAGTGTTGCCCAATTCACCAAATACATTTGTCAAGTTTTGTAACTAGTTGCCCAGTTTACATATGGTTGAGTATTAGACAAGCTGCATTAACTAAATAATTAATTAATAAAAGTCATCGACCACTGAGTACACGATCACTAAAAAATTTCACCGAATGAAAATTAAATCCATTCAATCCCCACCCCTTTTTGCATACATCACAACTGGACTAAAAGTAATATTGTAGTTGGCATGAGTACACTATTTAGTTGCCCAAAGTACCATTTGCTAGCTATTCACTAGCAAACTCGTCATAAAAAAAGTTTAAAAAAATAGAAAGATGTAAATTAAATACATTCAAACCCCAACCCTTTGTTGCATACATCACCACTTGACTAAAAGTACTATAGTAGTTGTCATTAGTACACTATTTAGTTGCCCAAAGTACCATTTGCTAGCTATGCACTAGCAACGTGGTCATAAAAAATATTTGAAAAAAATAGGAAGATACTATAAAAAAAAGATTGTGGGTGGGTACTTATTTGGTGTTGTGATCCACTTGTCCATTGGAAACACACACTTGTCATAACTAGTTTGTCAGAAATTTTGTGTCTATATATGACGCTAACGGTTATGCTTTGTCGATTATATATGTAACAAAAACTGCTTTTGGTATCTCAGATTAGTGATGGTCTTAGAAAAGCAAACATAACGATGTCTGCTGGTATGGTTTTATGTGATGAATTACCAATGGTTGGTGGTTCAAAGTTGTTAAAAGATATTACGATCGCGTACTACAGAGGTGAATTGGATGTTGCTTTACGTGATGAAGCAGATCATAGGAGGAAAGCTGTTGAAATTAGGGCCCATGTGAACCGTAGACAACAAATAACAGCGAAAGTGGAGCTTTTAAGCGGGTCGTATTGTTGGTTGCCAACTATTAATCACCTGTTAAGGATGCAAAATGATGATTTGGCTGAGAGTTCCAAACTTCTGCTTTCTTGGTTTAGGAAACATGACCGTGTTAAAGAGCTGAATGGTTTAATTGAAAAGTTGGAGTCAATGGAGATTTGATGTGCTATGTATTAATTACATTGGAGCTGGTGCCTTTTGTTTATTAGGGGATCGTTGTTACATTTTGGAGTCACTTATCTCATCTTTGTATAGTCTGTGTATGTCATGTTAACCTATGGATGTGATCCCTTTTATGTTACTAGTATATATTTGTGGAATGTTACTAGTATATATTTTTTTTGCGTAGTTATTCAACTGTGTGCGAGATAGTAAGTCATGTTACAAAAATAAAAACTTACTAATAAAGTAGTAATATGAAGATGAATTTTAGTTAGTTAAAAAACTCATAATGTGGGTGGGTACTTGTTTGGGAATGCATGCCAATGAGACAATTCTAATAATGGTAGTAAGAATTTTGTGCCTCGATAATACAAGATGATGACGTGTTGAGTTGCATGGTTATTTATGTATTAGAATAATAACCCTTATTATATCATTAAAAATAATATAATAATAATAATAATAATAATAATAATAATAATAATAATAATAATAATAATAATAATAATAATAATAATAATAATAATAATAATAATAATAATAATAATAATAATAATAATAATAATAATAATAATAATAATAATAATAAAAGACATAATTTGAACACCACGGTTGGGGATATATGCGCCAAAAATTAGTAACAACTGCTACAAGTGTTAAAAATGTTACTTTTTAGTAGAAATTAATTTGGATTCAATTGGGGATACAAACTCAATTAAGAGTTACAACTGCTGGCGCGAAACATAGTTTAGACCCCCACTCACAGCATAATTCGCAACCCCGAACAATATGTTGCAATCAGTTTCGAAATAAACATCAATGGTGCCTAAGTGTTTTGTTGCAACTGACAACATGGTTGCTTTTTTGGAAAAACCAAAGGAGGCTACAGGGTTTGAACAAATTCTTAAGTATGTTCATACGTAAATGCGCAACCACTGCTACTGTCGCTATAACCACTGCTAGTGTCGCAAAAACCACCGCTAGTTTCGACGCAAAAATCATATTTGTTTGTGTTTACCTAATCATTTATATTCAAAAAGTCCATAAAGTACAAAATGGTATGGGCGAATTAAAAGGTGGACTAGTTGCAGTTTAAATTTTAAAAGTTTTGAATTTAAAGCGCCCATATGAATGTTTGACTACAGTTTGTCAAACGTGCATAAGCAACATTTCCAAAAGCCAAAAACATATGTGGAAGCAGCATTTTACCAAAATAATGTATATACAGACATAGCAAACTTTATGTACAAAAACTTAATTCACATAGGGCATTCAACCGATACATAAAACTACAAATAGATGTGAATAAACCGATAAGGTCAAACTGCTTATAATTATGAATAAGTATTATCGAAATACCAAAAGGAGAGAAAATCGCATGTAAAGATTCACGCTCCTTCCCAAGTAATTTTATGTCAAATATAGCAGGAAAAATAGATGGGCAGTCTAGGAGCCTAGGCACGTGCCTACCCACAAAACAGTTAATGGAAATTAATGATAACGCGTGCACGAACAATAAAATCCTCGCTATAAATACGCGAGGTAAATCAAAGGGAAAGTCCAGAAAAAGCAAAAAATGAATCATTCATTCACCAACAAAAGGATTTCGACCTGCAACTCAGGAAACATAATTTTTAGAAACACCGAAGAGAATTTGAAGATGTTATTCAGAAAAAGAACTCGATGGTACACAGTACAAAATGAATACATACGAACGTCAACAACAACGCGTTGCCCACACACGGCCGTTTCCAAAAAGCCCATACATAGCCTAAACCTTTACCCCCCCAAAAAAAATAAGCGCAAAGTTGATGTCATGACAATCGAAACATGTTCTTAAATGATCAATAACAATTAGTCGTTCTAAAATGACGACTAATAACCCATCTCCGCGACCATTCACAACACACCTTCACCCAAAACCCATGTCCATTCAAGTTGTGGTAGTCGCCAGGACCATATGGCATACCAAAGGTAGGAGTTTAAACCTATTAGACTCTCATTAGCCATATGGGATCTTGAAAGTGCATGCATTTCCTTCTTAACCTCGGCGTTCTCGAGCGGAAGAAGGAAATAAATCATGGGAGCTGGGTCCCGTAGGGAAGGGCGACAAAAAGAAGTTAGGGGCAACACAATACGTAAACAGCCCCTAAATAACAGGAAACTTCCCTAAGAAAGGCAAACAACAGAGGATGAAAACTATGCCTTCTTCCTCTATTGGTGCAAATTACCCCAATCAAGTGTGCATCCACTAATCCAGTATATCCGGTTGGATAGACTTGGTCTAAGGAAAAATGACCACTTATGGAGCCGGATAAAATAAAAGATGCGGGTGGAAAAGCTACATTACCAAAAGCCCTTCATGTACCGCGATAGGGGCGATTTAGACGGAAACCCCGAAGGCCTATCGAACTTGAAAGGCCCATCTAACTCCTCGTGTAATCCCATGGGGTGAATACGGCGGCCCCACGAGGAAGCAAGCCACTGGAACTCCTTCAAGAAAAGGATAAAGGCAAAAGACCCGCACCGGAAAAGCCATTAGAATATACAGAATGTCAGCAATACACAAACCAGTGGTAGTATAATTCGCGTGCCACTGCTAGTGTAGTTGTCACTGCTAGTATGATTGTGTGGGTTTAATATGTAATATTCTAGAATGTCTTTGGTAGGATGTTTTGTATTAGATAAGTATGGTAAGTATATTTATCTTGTACAGTAGTGTATATTGTAAAGGACTCCTTAGCCTATTAAAGGAGGTCCTAGGGTTGAGTTAGATATAAGTTTTGGTGATATCTAGAGTCGATACACTTCAAGGTTGTAAACCCCAATACTATTCAGAGTATTCGTGTATTAATAACATATCGAGGTGTTTATTGAGAATATTTGTTCGTTAATTATTATTCTTCTTAAGGTTAAGCACTAGATTCCGCATAGTTTTTAATAGGTTGTGTTCGTTTAGTCATCTTCTATTGGACGTAAGCACATAACGGCATCAGGTTATCAGATGTGTAGAGTTACATTCGTTTGAGTTGATTATTTTGAGCTTTATGCGACATTTGTAAACGTAAAAAAAATGCTACATTGCTTTTATGCTCGATTACTTAAATTAAATATCTCAAATTAAAAAATGAATTGGTTGTATACTTACAAGTTACAACTGGTAGTTGGTTTTTACTACTGCTAGTTATTTTGACTCCTGCTAGTAAAAATGAATGGGTTGTATATTTAGAACTGCTATTAGTATCCGTACAACTGCTGGTTATTTTAACTACTGCTATTGATAGAAGACATCAACGAAATGATGCCATATGGTCGTGTATCTGTTGCCCGTGTGTAGGTGTTGTTGTTACCATTATGGGCCCGAATAGGCACATGCGGGTTTACAGATGCTAGCAGTATACTCCCAAATACTAGGTAATTTTTCCACTGCAAGTGATAGAAGACGTCAATGAAATGATGAAACGATCGTTAATGCGGTAGTGTATAGTCGTGTTTTTGGTGCCCTTGTGTAGGTGTTGCTCTTACTATTGTGGGGCTGAATAGGAACATAGTCGTTTACAACTGCTTGTAGTAAACTTACAACTGCTAGTTAATTTGTACTAGTGTTGAATGTTAAACCTGTTTTTTGTAAGTGTGCATTGTCACTAGTTGGTAGTTATTAGTAGCTTGTAGAATACGAAATGTACGTCTAGAAGGAGTCGTGGGTTTATAAAAGTATTCGATAGGGAAAACAAGTTGCCCCTAGTACAAAAGTTAGTTGCCAAATTTATTTTTGGTAACAACTGCTTGTTGCCCGATTAAAAAAACATGGATAAGGGGATAACAGAACAGATGAAATAGTAAATACGTGGACATACAACGTTTGATACAGACACCCAACTACATTTTACGATTACTACATAGTTATAAGTTTAATTGTTACATATTATATGACCACTTGATTTATAACATTCAGCGACTACGAAAAATCTAACCACTCCATGCTTCCTTCCCACACAGAGAGCGTACTAAAACCACAAAGCTTCATTCCCATTAAGCATGATCCGTAACTCAAATTTAACAAACTGTTGAAAATGGCATTGATATATCATTAACCAAATAAAGTGATAATGTTTCAAAGGAACATGAATAGAATGGTAAGTTAAAATAAAACATACTAAAGACGGCACGGTCTCAGATGATTTAAAAAAGAAGAGATTCTTTGTATGGGCGATGTAGAAAGATCCCGTATCTCCTAACATTCCCATGCCGACAAATAATTCAAGTTCTTTGTTGTACACGAATACCGAGTGACCCAAATGGTTGCCAGTGTACGCTTCCACTATTGGAGCATGATCCTTTGTAAACCTAAGCAAACGAATAGATAATAGGGTAGGGATAGCAAAGAGGCTTCTAAATGATCTAATCGCAGAACCATTCACGTCCAGCAACCATCCACAAAACAATGGCATATCTTCATCAATGATCATCCCATAAATCACTAGAGAGGTTCCAAGATCGAAAACATAGAATGGAACTGGATAAGGTTTTAAAAATTGGTACCATTTATAAATCGAGGGTCCTCATTAGTTAACTTTTCAAGTCCTACAACCGCCTCGATTTGATCACTTTGTATCCGTTATTGCTTAATATCGCACATACCGAAACCACTTTGGAAAACAGGATCACTTTTGTCCGGAGGTCTTTTACATTCAAGGCAAAATGTAACGTAAGTGAATGCACGGTTCACTTATTTGGACGAAAAGGCATTAAATTTGTAATATATGAAGAAATAAAACCTGGCCAAAGTCGAATCGAGAACACTCAAAGCCTCCATAACTTGCAAATGTGGAGTATAGACTTAGGAGGTAGCGATAAGGTTTTAAAAGGTACCATTTTGAGGGTCGTGTTATTTGATCACTTTGTATCCGTTATTGCTTAATATCGTTCCTTTTCACTTTTTAGTCTCTTGAAGGCAAAATGCGGAGGATTATTTGGACGACGAATATATGAAGAGCCAAAGTCGAATCCACTATTTTCAGGATTTTTGTGACGACGCCAAATACCCTATTTTCAAGTGACGACGTTTAAAAGAGTAGGCCGTTGCTACTCGGACGGCCTAGATGCAACCCGCACGACGCCGGTCAAGAGGACGGCGTCACGGACATAAGGTGACGCCGCCGCAAGGTTAACGTGGCCAAGACGAAACCCTAATGACGGCGACACGACGGCGCACGAAACATAAGGTGACGCCGTCGATATGTAATCTTATATATAGAATCCGAATTTTTCGCTTTTAGAGAGTCTTTTGGAGTGAAAACCTAAAACCGAACCTAAGGTGTCTTGTACAAGATTTTAGGGTTTTAAACCCTATCTTACATCAAGATAAGTATTTACTTCATCAATTCAATTATGTCTTTGATTATTTGTGTGTATGCTTGCATGTTCTCCATGTCCCGCTAATTTATTTGTGTGTTTGCTTAGGAAGTATGAAACTTAATTATTGAATATTGATTGGTTGTTTCTTATCTTAGTTGATCAATGATCTAGTAATGCGATAGGTCATTCGTTGTGTACTTAATGCTTGAT
Source organism: Chrysanthemum lavandulifolium (assembly GCA_022545495.1). Classification (NCBI taxonomy): domain Eukaryota; kingdom Viridiplantae; phylum Streptophyta; class Magnoliopsida; order Asterales; family Asteraceae; genus Chrysanthemum; species Chrysanthemum lavandulifolium. Next base: position 106,433,703 of record CM040246.1, read on the forward strand.
TCATCTTTGTGAACCTTAGAATATGATTACCCGAGTAGTTGTAGGCTAAATTATCCAAAGAGTGCCTTAGAGTAAGAGTTTATCATCCCTAGTGGGTTTTGTAGACGAGACCCTTTGGTAAGTTCAAAGAGTTAGGGAGAAACGATACCCTACAACTTTAGACACACAACGCAACTAAGAATAAGGACGTGACAACTCAACCATCAATAGGAGATAATTAAGGAGTAGTACAACCTAAGTAAACACATCTTTAAACTATCATACGAGCACACATTAATTAGACATAGACTCCCACAACCTTAGTTTAGATAATTAGATAATAGTAGAGTAATCGGTAGAAATACCAACCCCCAAATCCAATACCCGAGATTCGTACCTTTCCATTTCATAAAACATAAAAATACAAAAATAATCTTCCTCAACCTTAACCTTAGCGTAGTAACTTCTTACTAGCATTCCTATTCCCTAGAGAACGATATCAATACCCGTGGCTTACCCTAATTACTACACTACAACGATTAGGTTCATCGCCTAGGTGTTATAAAACTTGCTCAAGAAAAGGAAGTTTCCTTGACCCCGAACGACGCGTAGCGTTATCAAGTTTTTGGCGCCACGCCGGGAATAGAATAGCTAGTTAGTAGTCCACCTCGCTTAGGTTCTTTGCTTGATTCCTATCAAGTAAATTTTTCTCATTTTAGCTTTCTTTAGTCTATCCCCTTCTTCGTGATCTTTGTTCGTAACACCCATCACTTTTCATCATGGAGGATGATAACCAACCACCACTCATCAACCCACCACCAAATGACCCGCCAAGAGCCCGTACTTTTGGTGAATACTCAAGACCAAGCCACCTAGGCTATAGGAACACCATTGAGCTTCCCGACCAAGCCCAAACTACGACCTGCGATCCGACACCATCCGGTTGGTGCAAAACGGATGTGCATTCCATGGACTTCGTTCAAGATCCAAATCAAGATCCGAGGGATTTCTCAAAATTGTCGATTCCATCGACCTTGATGCTATTACTCGGGAGACCACGCTACCGCCTCTTCCATTCTCTACGGGACCAAGCTAGTAATTGGCTTGAGCGACTTCCCACGGCTCCATCTCAAGTTGGGATGATCTTACCTCTCGCTTCCTTGCTCAATTTTTCCCACCGGGAGAACCACTAAGCTTAGGAATGACATCTTGATGTTCCAACAACGCCAAGGTGAATCTCTACTAAGCATGGACTCGATTCAAGGACTTACTTTATAAAGTCCTCATCACGGCATTGATCTTTGGCTCCAAGTCCAAATCTTTATGATCATGTCAACTTCCCACTAAGCGATCCATTGACCAAGCGGCGGTGGAAAACTTAGTGATCTCACCGCGAAGAATCATGGGGTATAATAGAGGACCTCGCCTCTATGACAACGAAAGTTGGGATGACCCCGTGAGCGCCCAAAACCGTTAAGGCAATCTCATTGCCTCCTTCCGACCGTAGGATGATCGAACTTGAAGATCAAGTTAGATTCCTCATGAGTTCCTACAAAATCCTAAGTCCTCACGACAAGTGAATCAAATCACTCTACCTTGTGAGTTATGCAAGGTCCCCATGACACTCGTGATTGCACAAGGCTCCCCGAACAAGCTTTTGGACTACGCCCATACGCACCGACGGAGCGGGAGAGAAGTGGTACACTTTCAAACCCGAACAAAACAACTTAGGAAACTCGACAACCCCTCATGGAGAAATCACCCTAACCTTAAGTGGAACCAAAACTCAAGCACACCCCAAAGCTCATCTAGTTCGCCCACTAGGTTCAATTCTTTTAATACGGAACCCCACTAATCTTGAGACAATTGCATCTAGATTTTGTCATCCCAAGAGACTCGATTGAATAAGCTTGAAGCCGATTTTAAGCAAAAACAAAGCGAGATGACAACCAAGCTTGATGCCCTCTTAAAAGCCTTCAATGAACGGAAGTTGGAGCACTCCCAAGTGATACCATAAAGAACCCAAAAGTGAATTCGATTGCGGCCGACTTCATGTTCTAGTTCACCATGGAGAGTGCACATCCATGCCCCTCGCACCCGACGGTTCACTCGGTAAATGCTATCAAAAGGGTTCCAAGCCATCCAAGAGGTACCAAGGCCCGGCACCTTTGGTAGAGCCTACTCTTGAGAAACCCGTCACCAAGAATCCAAACCTAGTTTAGAGGAGGAGTACAAGGAACTCCATCAAGAAAACCGATTCTTGAAGTCTTAGCTCATGCACCTTATTATAATGCTTTAAAAGAAAAATATGAGTTAGAACTTAGGCTTGGAAAACATGGGTCCGCTTTTGTGCGAAACAACTTACCTAAGAAGCTAGACGATCCCGGCTATTCACTCTTCCGTAGACTTGGAACTTCCAAACCACTCGACGCCTAGCCGATTTAGGATCATGCATCAATCTTGTTCCGTTGTCCTCCATAGAAGCCTTAACTTAGGTAAAATAGAACCAACGAAACCATCTTAGGTCTAGCGGACGGTAGTGTGGCACGTCCGTAGGAATAATAAAGGACATGGTAGTACACGAGGAGAGTTGACTTTTGGCCGACTTTCATGTGCTAGACATGAATAAGGACCCGACATGCCCATTACTAGTTGGAAGAGGATTTTAGCTACCGCTAGTGCCATCATCGATTGTAAGATGTCCAAAATAGTGGTAGGGAGGGAGTGCTAGATCCGCTACGATGTTAAAAAGCATACATACTACAAGGATGAGGAAATCCCACAAGAGATTAGGTTGGATAGAGAGCCTTCTAGATATGGACCTTGGATTGATAAGAACATCATAGGACCCCAAAGACCTATTTACCTAGATAAAACTTTCGCTAGTAAAGCAACTTTCCAAGAAAGAGAAATGGCTAGGGACATGGAAGTGAACCCGTTCGAGGACGCCTTAGTATTTAGGAAGATGACCGAGTTCCTAGGAAGCTTGCCCGTTAACCTTGTCATGAATAAGTGGAAAGTTGAGAAATCAACACAAGTGGGATTGGAATAGACCACCGTGATGGTAATGGAGAGTGGCACATTAGGATACAAATCTATGATCCCGATGGTGAGAAGTTTGAAAAGACATATTTAACCGAACGCATTACTAGGAACTTGAATGATAAGTTTGATCCTTACGACATTGTTGAGGATAGACTTACTTATATCGGCACGTAGGAGCACGACTATGAGTCTAGCTACAAGACTCTTAAATAAAGAAAAGCGCTTCGGGAGGCAACCCATGCTTAATTGTTTGCTTGTTAGTGTCATATATCTTTTATTAATTGTTTATCCTCATGTTTAAATTTGTAAAATGCTTTATTTTGTTTTTAACCTCGCCTTAATTGCATATAAAGGTATTTTACATAAGGGATAAGTGTAGGAGGATTACACACGCTTTCAAAAGAAACGTAAACATGAGAATAACAATTAACTAAAAGATATTTATGTTTGTTTGTTCGAGTCAAATGCTTGTATCGAGTCATAATGGATGTTTTGCGTAAATTTTTCCGATTCTAAAGATGTAAATTTTCCGAATTTTTTTAGAAAATCGCACCGCTTTTTGTCGGGATAACTGACGGCGTCAGATTGCAACTCGACGCGCCGTGAAGGAGTAAAACATCGATTACTTTTTTCTCGCTTTCGAGCTACTTATAAATTTTGGAATTTTCCGTGTCTTAATTTTCTTAGAAATTCGTAAACATCCATTCCACAAGCATTATATCCTAGTTTAAATCGAGTCTTATATATTATTACCACCGATTTTACGCGAAGGTTTCGCTTTGTTTTCTTCAAGTGTGCAGTTTAGTTTGTCAAGAAGAAGTTACATAAGATTGGAAGGAGCTTTTCACGCAATAATTCTTCTTGAAAAGGATTTAACCACCACTTTACACGGATCCTACCGAGCTAATCGTGGAGTACTAGTTTCTTCGCTTTTAATTACCTTCTTTATCATAACTTTGATATTTTCGGGAACATTGGGGACAATGTTCGCTTTAAGTGTAGGAGGGAAAATAAAACGGAACTTTGAAACTATGCTTATCCTTGATTATTTGCTTTGTCCAATTGCACTTTTGTAATAAACCATGAGAAAATGTCGGTTAGGGTAATTTTGGCACCAAATTTAAAATTTTTCATGACATATAGGAGTGGGCCATTAGTCTTAACAAAAGCGCCTCATGGATAGGAAGTTGCATGATTAGCACAAAACCCTTTACCACCCAAATTCCACCCAAAATGTGAGGATCGCCTTAGATTAGTAGGAATTAAAGCATTCATCTTCAATGCTTAGAGTGTGAACCGTAGTATATTAGATTCTAGAACTTGTTTTGTGATGCATTCCGAGATCGCAAGTGAGGCTACACTTGTGTAGTTAGGAATAACTAAATGATAAGAGGCATTAGGATAACCCTTGTTTGATACCCATAATATAATTACTTCTTCCACATCGGTTGAGTAATTCCCCACACCCTTTGCGTTGTACTCATCTTTAGTACACGATACCCTAGTTAACCCCTCGAGCCTATCTTTTCGCGGTTCTCGTGATGTTTCGGTTTTCCGAATATCAATGAAGAGCATTGTTTACACCCCACCCCAAATATACACCCAAATCGCTTTAGCCTACCCTATATGCACTCACTTTTAGTGCATTATTGTTATCACCCAAAACCCTTAGTTCAATTATCCGTTGCTTGCATGAGTTGCTAAGTCGAGTCATATCCTTTGTATACGCTTTGGGACGATTGGGATTCATGGGAAAAGTTAAAGTTTGTGAAATGACGGAAGGAACGTTAAATTCAAATTCCTTTGTTTGCATAACAATGTACCCCAAGTGTTTTGATCTTTTCAATTCGGGTCAAATTAGTGTTAGAGTAATAAAACTCAAGTGTAGGGATGTGCCTATAAATCCCTATCATTTTGATGTTACCGTAGAGGATGGTAGAGTAAAAGTGTATGAAAAAAAAAAAAAAAATAGAAAAGAAAAAGAAAAAAAAAAGAGTGTAAAATAAATAAATAAATAAATAAAATATATATATATATATATATATATATATATATATATATACATACCATCCTACATCTATCCTTTAAATTTATGTTTGTTTATTTCGTTGCCTAGAGTTTTAGAGTGTCGAGTCTTGGCTTAGCAACGCCATTCTTCGTATGCATTTAACATAGAGATTTTTGACTTGCCACCACTAAATAGCCTATCCCACCAAACCCTTGTTTCCTACCGTAAGCCTAACGTTACAACCCTTTAAAAGACCTCTTTGATAGTCTTTCCTAGGTGCTTACGCCAAAGCGATGGAGGTTTGATCTATTCTCAAGCCTATGGTAATCTATGTACTAGGACCGTTAATGAGTGTTTATCTTCCATTTCCTATTTGTTATATTTCATATATACACCGAGAGAGATGTGAGTATCCAAACACCCCATGTGAGGTGCTAGTATGTAATTCCGTGCTTGTTATGACTTTTATGGGCTTATATGTGTTGTGGACCGCTTTGAATTAATGCTTCATGACCCCTAACTTATAAATTAATTGGCTAAAGCACATTTGCTTGAGGACAAGCAAATAACAAGTGTAGGGATATTTGATAAGGTTTTAAAAGGTACCATTTTGAGGGTCGTTTAAGTCCTTATTTGATCACTTTTGTATCCGTTATTGCTTAATATCGCCTTTTCACTTTTAGGTCTCTTGAAGGCAAAATGCTGGAATGGCACTTATTTGGACGAAAAGGCGCGAATATATGAAGAAAATGGCCAAAGTCGAATCGAGACACTCAAAGTCATTGAAATGTAAGGCGACGGCGTCGTGTGTTAATTGCGACGCCGTCGGAGGATTTTGTGACGATACAAGAGCCAAATACCCTATTTTCAAGTGACGACGCCGGGCTTTAAAAGAGTAGGCCGTTGCTACCGACGGCCTAGATGCAACCCGCACGACGCCGGAAAGTCAAGAGGACGGCGCCACGGACATAAGGTGACGCCGCGCAAGGTTAACGTGGCCAAGACGAAACCCTAATGACGGCGACACGACGGCGCCACGAAACATAAGGTGACGCCGTCGCATATGTAATCTTATATATAGAATCCGAATTTTTCGCTTTTAGAGAGAGTCTTTGGAGTGAAAACCTAAACCGAACCTAAGGTGTCTTGTACAAGATTTTAGGGTTTTAAACCCTATCTTACATCAAGATAAGTATTTACTTCATCAATTCAATTATGTCTTTGATTATTTGTGTGTATGCTTGCATGTTCTCCATGTCCGCTAATTTATTTGTGTGTTTGCTTAGGAAGTATGAAACTTAATTATTGAATATTGATTGGTTGTTTCTTATCTTAGTTGATCAATGATCTAGTAATGCGATAGGTCATTCGTTGTGTACTTAATGCTTGATTCATCTTTGTGAACCTTAGAATATGATTACCGAGTAGTTGTAGGCTAAATTATCCAAAGAGTGCCTTAGAGTAAGAGTTTATCATCCCTAGTAGGTTTTGTAGACGAGACCCTTTGGTAAGTTCAAAGAGTTAGGGAGAAACGACACCCTACAACTTTAGACACACAACGCAACTAAGAATAAGGACGTGACAACTCAACCATCAATAGGAGATAATTAAGGAGTAGTACAACCTAAGTAAACACATCTTTAAACTATCATACGAGCACACATTAATTAGACATAGACTCCTACAACCTTAGTTTAGATAATTAGATAATAGTAGAGTAATCGGTAGAAATACCAACCCCCCCCCAAATCCAATACCCGAGATTCGTACCTTTCCATTTCATAAAACATAAAAATACAAAAAATAATCTTCCTCAACCTTAACCTTAGCGTAGTAACTTCATTCCTACTAGCATATCAATACTATTCCACTACAGAGATTACGCCTGGGTGTTATAAAACTCAATTTCCTTGACCCGAACGACGCCGGCGTTATCCCTAATGATATCTAGTTGAACATCCATATATAGTCGGACATTTTCTTAAACAAAAGAAAGATTAGGATAAAGATCATGAATAGACCAAAAGTAGAAAGAAAGATTTTGTTAAAGAAATTAAAAAGATTTGTATTGAAGAAAGAGATTGAAACTTGCATCAAATTTAGAACCAAATATTATAAGTTTACCAAATATTAATAAAGCATACATAACCCATATAGAAGTGGGTTGCAAACCATAGGCCTTTTGTGTATGTGCACGGGTATTAACAAAAGAAATGCCGTTGAGTTAAAAAAAATATATAATAATCAACTAATATATAATGAGTAAAAATACCTACAAGAAAAGTTGAAAGAAAAATACTTCACAACTAAACATTTGACAATAATTATGGGTCAAACGGACATTAAGGATCGTACCTTGAAAGACTGCTATCAGTTTATGTATTCAACCTTGTGCTTCCAGAAGTATTCAAGCATCCGTTCACGGTAAGCTAACGTTGTTTGAAGAGAGTCATCTACTTCCAGAGGCTAGTTACGGAGCAATCTGTACAAAATAATTCACACCCATACTCCGCAGTCACCATACAAGTCCGATTGTTGTGGTACTTTAGGACACTTGTATGTGATTTTATAATCCCCCGGTGATATGCCCTTACTATGCAGTACCCGACCCTTTGTTAGGTACGATTTAAGCTGTGTTTGTAACTTTCTCTTGGAACCTCGCAACCACCGTTCACCTCCTGCGGATATGGAGCTCACAGAGTACCCAGTGTTTTTATTTTCATTCATGCGAAAATACACCTGATATATAAAACAAATGCAGAATATTATAAGCTGTTTATAACAGTTGCCAAAATGACCTTTGCAACATCTCGCCAAGCCACAGGGTATGTTGTGCCATCTAAATAAGTGGTAGGCATGTTGCCACCTAGGATTTGATTGCAGAAAGTAGACCCTGCCAAAGCCCAATCTGAATCAGCTGGTCTAAACAACCACATCAAATCAACCCATGCATCCAAGTGCTGCGGACATATAAAGCAAATCAAAACTGTAAACATTCGGTTCATAAGTAACAAAACGAAATAATAAACAAGTGTAGTAGACCAGCTAGGCATCAGGTTTACTCACTAAGTCATTAAGCCAACCACCGGTGAAATCTTCAACACATGCCAAGGCTACCCAAAAACCCCTATAAGCAATAACCGCACCGGAGCCCCAAGGAAACCTATAAAGTAATGGATCTTTTAGCTTCAAATAGTTTCGAAGGTAATCAGGAACAATAACCTTCTTCTTGTTGCATTTCGGGTGTCGTAAAAGTTCCTAAACAATAAAAAATAAATATATTGAATAACATACACCCAATGATAATGATGTTAATGGACTAACAAACAGAACCTACCTCTACAAATGGTTCAATTGTGGGCAAATAGAAGCAACTAACTGGACACGTTTGGGGTTTCCAGATGTTTCCTGAAAACAAAGTTGAAAAATAAGCAGACAAACAAAAAATATTAGTTTCAGTTACAATTTAATAAGGTGCTTTACATCTGAACCGGCAGCCGGGATAATAGCCTCGTTAATGACACCCTGCGATCTTGTAAGACGGCGGCAAGGAGTAGCTGATGTTTTTGATACCCCATTTGCCGAATTGACAGACCCAAGCAACTTTGCGTAAGTTTGTACAATGCGCCTTCTTTTACTGAGGGTCTCGTTCAATTTTACTCTCTTTCTTTTGTTCGTTTTCTTATCGGAGAAAAGATCTTCCAACGAAGGTTTGTCATTAGGACCTACCACATTTGCAAATGACACTTTATTGGGTTTATCCCGAGATTCGGGGTTTCAGCGTCTTTCTTTGTTGGTGTATCTTCTAGGCTAACCACAGCAACATCATTGTTACTGGATTCAAGGCCAACAAACGAATTTTTGTCAACCACATCCCCTTGTTGATCATCACAATCCATTAAATCTAAAGATGGAACACACAATTTTTTATCGACGCTTTTGTTGACATTATCTTCGGAGGAAACAGGTCCCAACATAGGTGTGTTATTTTGGCCAACCACATTTACATATGGCAGGTAGTTGTCTTTAAACTAAGATTTGAAAATATAGTATGTTACAAAACAGCACATTATAATCTTATATTTATCGGCGATGTTTTACTGATAATGTAGATACCTCATGAGCTTTGTTAGTGGGTGTTCCTTCTTATGTATGCACACCAACAATATTGTTAACGGGTTCAGGTTTCCCAGCCAATTGTTTCTGAACCACATCTTGCTGTTCATTATCACAATCCATTGCATCTACGGAATTATCACCTGAAACCTTATCATCGTTTATGTAAGACGACCAATCATTACCACAATTCGGTTCCTGCTGAAATTTAAATATATATACATAAGTAGGGACGTATGCTACAGCTGATATTTAAACTGTAAGTGAAATATAACGTACAATAATGGGGTCACGGGGTGTTTTATTTTCCTCGTTAGGTGCAAGTGGTTGAAGTTGAGTACTACTTTCACCTCCATATTCAATAGCAAGACATTTTTGGGTTATGGCACAAGCTTCAACAAGAATACCAAGGTTACATGGTTGCGTTTCTTTAAGCCCATCATCATTGTCAATGTCCGTTGCATGGTCCGCATGGACAACCTTATCCCCGTTAGGGCCTACGATATGACACGACGTGGCCTGTATCGACCAATGTTTGATATAAGTGTAGACACGAACGATTATTTGAGTTTGGTATAAACATTGGAGGTAAACTGAAAAGTAAATACAAACCTTCGGATCATAGGGAGTAACGTCAGAGTCGTTTGTGGTGGCACAACTTTTAGATTGATCAGGATCGACAGCAGCATCATTATTAAGACCCAATAGTTGTTGTACTTTTGAAAGTCTGCGTTTCACAGTCCTAAACCCATCAAGTACAAATGGTGTGTTTTTGACCGAATGAATGCCGTTTTCTATCATCAAAACTTTTTTATTCAAATCGACTAACTCACGAAATAGACCCCCTGTCGAATGAGTAGTTCCTGTTTGTGCAACATTTAAATTGAAATCGTCCATGCATAAATGTAAATTGAAATCTTTCGCGAATTCATTCGAATGCTCTGCAGTCTTGTCACCATCGTCTGCCTGCGGAATGTACAAACCATCTATAAATTAGGCCGGCAATACACTACGGTTGTTTCATTTCACCAGTTGCGAAAGTTCAAGAATGGGAGTTAAATCCTACCAACCAAAATATTTAGAATTACCGATATCCGTGAACAAAATCGGTACAAGTTAATGGGGTCGATTGTAAGACTGTGATGCGTCACCGGTCCAAAGAGGTTACAACGATCCGCTTCCAAACTTTGAAAGTCATGACCTAGCAAGACCACGTGGAATGACCTTATTGTCTTTCACCCACCAAAGTGAGCTTTTAGGATATGTCTCCAAAATCCAAATCTTTAATAGCCACAACTGTCATCTTTAAAACCTGTACTCATGCAGCTTTCGTTTTTGAAAATGTTTCAAGGTTTACCAAAGTAAAGGTCACCTGTTTAGGATGAAACAATACCTTTATGGTTACAATTTAAAAAATAAATCACAAACTAAAATGTGTTATAACATTGTTGTAATCTAAATTATGGATAACTTTTATATTACTTGTAGACAGAACAAAACACCAGCATTTCATAACAATACAAACAACAACATTAATTTAAGGTACTTTTGAAATGAATAGGTAATAGCACAACAAAATAGAATCAAAAGCTTTTAATAACCTGTTTTTGTAAAGAAATTTGTTATCAAAGCTAGACATTCATACATTAGTACAAACTACTGAGAGTTCTAACCTTGAAAGCCCAAGCGAACCCGTATAGATTGTATGTGGTACTGAACTTTGGGTTCTTTTTCAATTTTAACAAATGATATTTTATGTGTATATGAACAATATTGACAGTCCTTTGATAAAATTTATGCCACGCCCAAGGAAATACATTCCAGGCTTCAAAATCGTCAACCAAGGTCAATAAGTGTTTATGGATGCAATACCTGTCTTCTTTTCCCATAAACACCAGTGTCTGCAGACTACTAGCGTATACACCCTAACAAAGATCCTCATCGAAAGAGATAACCACCTTTTCCCATCCTTTTTCCATCATTAACAAGTTCCAAAAGATCAATTGCATGTACATTTGTTATACCATTACTCTTTTTTTCAGGAAATACACTATCGAAAAATGCGCTAGATCGTTTAATCGGTTTTGAAACTTTGCCAAATCGAAACCATGTTATCAGATAAAATTCTTTCAGGCCAAACACTAACGAATGATCCCCAATTTGGAATATTAGTGGAGGGGAATCAGAGGAGATGTTAGAAACATATATCTGGTGTTGCAAAACATAATGCATCAGAAGGCAGTCATTATCGCATGACTTTATATCCAACCATGGACTAAATATTGTTTGCCTGAACAACCTTTCGCGGTTTTCATTCTTTGACAAACAGAGTTTAATATCTGGCAAGAACTTCGATGTAGAACGAATCGCTATTTTACAATTGTACAACTTTAATTTTGTCATATGGAATTATACAAGAAATTAATTAGGGTTAGAGGGTTCGTGAATAAGACGTGGTTTGTGAGTGTGTGCGTGATGTAGAAGAAGACGTTTAATTGTAGAAGTCTGTTAAAATTGTACAAGAAGATGTTTGATTGTGTGTGTGTGCGTGATGTTGTGTGAGTACGTGTTGAGTTATTATTATTAGTTTTATAATACAACCAGTGTAAAATGACCATATTATCCGCGTGTATAAATACAAGTTTCCCAATATTATATAGTTGCCCGAAGATACATTTTGGTTGCCCAAAAAACAATACCTTACAATACATGACATATACTCTCAAAATATGTACTTCTGTCATTCCTTTGTCGGACATGTGGCACCCCATGGTTGGCTCCAAGAAAATCGCTGGGCAACTGGTCTATTTTTATAACGCAAAAAAGCGTGGTCCGGAAAGTGATAAGCCTCAGGGCACGCGTCTATTTGACTAATTTTCCCTAAAACAAAACACAAATCTCAAAAATTCCTCCTTCCCCATAAAATCCCTTCCGCTCGTCTCACAACCACCAAACCCTGTTTTTTTTCAAATCTTCTACTTTCAAAATACCTCTCATTCAAACTCCATCTTCCTCCTCATCCCTTTTCAAAACAAAACCAAGAAAGAATCTCATCATCATGGTTTATATCGCTTTCGTGATCATCGTCTTGACACTCATCGCTCTTATGTTTCCCATGATCAAGTTTTCTCATGGAGACATGTACTTTGTGTTGTTAATCTACATTTGTATCATATATCCAATCCTTTGTATTGCTCTTAGCATTGAAATGAAATATTACTAATGTGTTAGTTTATCCTTTTTATTTCTCATAATGTGTTTGTCATTTTCTTTTTCTTTTTCGTTCGTATCTTTGATCTTGACATACTTTCATATTCTACAATGCATGCTTAAGTAGTAAATATTGGCTAAAACACACCTCCTTCTATAAACCTAAAAGTTGCAAAAATCAAATTTCACGTCAAGATCATTTTATGTCACTACAAATCCACGGATCCATAAAGTTTAACTAGCCAGATCCCTTTTAAAAGGGAACTGGGAGAACCGTGGAACTGGGAAACAGAAACTCATGCAACATAAAAACCACTTCATAAAAACCTACCATAAAAGGAAAAAGCCTACTAGAATGTTAGTACAAAGTAAGTTAATTGTCATTGTTAATAAAAATAAGGGTATACAAATAAAAACATTAGGAGTTTATTTTCACCTATCAAATGTCCTCTCCTTTGATGCATCACTTTATCTTAACTCGCTCATAATTATTCATTTCACTTCCATAGGTCTCATCATGACTCATGAGTATGAATTCGACTTTCAACTCACTTATGTCTACATTCCTAATATCTCCCTTGAGCCTAACACACCTGGCAATCATGTCCGTGGGTTCAATAATCTCAAAAATTGTCACTTTCATGAAGGTCGTATTGTTGACACACCTCTACTATACCAAGAAGGTATCAATACCTCATTCTGAACCATAGGACTAGAAAGCCTTCTCGGAATTAACGAGAAAATCTGTCCACGGTTTGTGTTGGAATTCTTCCGTCAAGTTGAACTCATTCGTAACGAGGATCGACGATCTCTCTCACTATGGTTTTGGATCAAAAACCAAAAGTTTGTCTTAACTCTTGGGAAATTTGCTCACATTCTCCGAATTCCAAATCATGGACAATGTGCCTTCAATTAAGATTAGTCTCTTGATTCTCTCTTCCACTACCATGAAGAAAATAGTCCATATTGTTCACACATACCTTCCCCTCAAGAATTAACTCACATGTTATGCAAACCTCGATCCAATTACTCAGATCCAAACATAATATATACACGTGATATCCGAGACGATCTTAAACCTCTCGCAGTCATTCTACGTGAAAATGTTTGGAGTCCTAGGGGAAATCGAGAAATTCTTCCCGCTTGTTGTGCTCACATAATGTATTGTCTCCTAACCCAACAACCATACAATCTCGCCTATTTCTTTGCAAGACGAATTGTAAACCTTCAAGACAACAAGAACAAACTAATTCCATACGGAATGTTCCTGACACGCCTTTATCATCATATCATGTACTTTCATCCTCAATTTCAAAGTCTTTTATATGTACTTGTGAACAAGATGATGGAACCTTTGAACACATCTCACATCACGTCATTCTTCATTCCTGAATCCGCAAATACTCATCATCCATTTGATGATCCGTCAAACAAAAACGCACAAGAAACCTAGTCTCCTCTACAAATAGATTCAATCCTTAGGATTCATCTTTTATCTTTGTAATAGGATCATTCCCATGAAATAAAACAATTTCCGTTTGATATCTCACTTATATAGATGTTATCACTGGTCTTAATACGCAACACCTTATGCAAAATCTGCACACTTTCTGTGAAGGTACTGGTCTGCAGTAGCCGGATCCCTGGGTTATAGCTAACCGGATCCCTCATATGAAGGATCCGTGGGATCCGGGCAGACAGAAATGGATTTACAGAATTCCACTCATCAAACCATTCCTCTTGATCACATCATACTAGCCAAACATGATACTTTAGGATCACTTAAGTCTTCCTCAAAATTAGTAGGTCTCACACTCACTCATAGCTAACTTAGGATCACACTCAAGGTGCTTTTTATCACTTCACCTAAACTCACCATATTTCCGCTCTAATACTCACACATTGTTCATCACATTTCAAAACACTTAGCTTGATATTCCTCTCAATTTTAGCAAATTGATTTTAGTCATCCTTACTTCAAAATAGGCCAAGAACTAGTTTTTCCTTTATCATGATTTTTAAGGATTTTCTCAAATATCTCTTAAGTTACCATATGATCTCTAGGATCATTTAACACCACTTAACACTCTCAAATCCATTAGTGTCATCTTTGATCACCTATTGGTACTCATGAAGTCTCATTTTCTTCCATAAAAGGCAATCATTAGCTATCATCACTCATTTCTCTTGATCATTCAAGTCCCCTTTCATTTAAGACACTTAAGAAGACTGAAACATTCAAGATGTATAGGTACTAGACCTTACAAAACATCATTTTCCTCTTTTCTTGGCTGCTGAGAGCCGGATCCCTAGGATTAGCCTAGACGGATCCCTCATTGGAGGGAACCGTGGGAACCGGTTGCACAGAATCAGCTAATCCTAGCTAAAACAATCATTTCAAGCTTTCTTGCTAACTTGAACACTCCATCTTGCCTTAATTAACCTCCTTGATCGGCAACTCAAGTTGACCCTTGTGAATGAAAATCATTGCATTTTGAAGGATCTTAGTGGTTTAAGCTTTGAATGCACTTACCAATTCCTTTCCTTTATAAACTCCTTTTGGTAGTACCTCTAAGTCACCATTCATAAACTTCATTCTCAGCAACTAAAAACCTCTAGAATCACTATCCATTTGTCATGAGGAAAGCTCCTAGTGCCAACTCCTCCACCAAAGGACCACTTAAGAAACTTGCTCGTGTTGTTCACTAAATTTCCTCAACCGAATCATCACCCGTTAAATCCACAAATGCTAGGATTTCCCCTCCACCAACTCAACCACTCAAACCAATCCCCAAAAGGATTGTTCCCACAAAACTACCATTGCCAAACACTATTATACCTCCTAAACCAAACACCCCTATTTCCACTAAACCATCACCCTTGGTGCCTAGAGCCTTATCATTCACCACTCCACTTTCATCTCCACACCTCTAAAACTTAGAGGACCTGCCTTCTAGGCCATCTCATCCTCCACCATTGCCAACATTATCCTCAATAGAGAGAATAGCGCAACAACAAAACAATGGTGTTGAAACGACACTAGCACCGGTATCCTTTTCTCCATCACTCTCAAATAGTCCCTTTTGGATTATGAGGAATCATCAAAGTCAACCACCCGATCACGTGGAAGTAGATACCTCTCTACCACCATCCTCGACGCATATTCCACCACCACCATCCTTGGTTAAACTACCTCCAAATGTGCCTCCACAAAACCCTCCTCCTTTTGTGGAACCTCAACTTAACCTTCCATCTCAAGCCATTCCATTTCTACCACCACCATTCCTGAGCCATGACAAAGATTATTATCATTGTCAACATGTTGAAGGCTTGGTACATGAACTACGTGAAGAGCTACATTTCATGTTTTACCACCTCCTCGAATGTTTCGATGAGGTCAACAAACCTAAACAAAACTAAGCTTAAGGATTCAAGAGGTGTCCTAGTCTTAAGCTTAACTTAGATGATTTAGGAATCATACTTCATGTTTTTTTCATTCTCTTAGTTTTAGAGATATGTAGATCATTTCTCGTGTTTTTATTGAATGAAATTACATGTTATATGCCATATTGTCTTGAGAATATGTTTGGGGCCTTAATACATAACTCATTTTGATGTTAACATCACATTTTACATCATCATTGCTGTCTTAAGTATGCAGGCAGACGGATCCCTCAATTTGGCCTAGACGGATCCCTCCTAGGGAGGAACCGTGGTATCTGTGCAACATAAACAATTTTTCTTACTAATTTGAGTCTTATTTGCAGGAAATTATGCATCATATACTTGTTTTCTAACCTTTGTTTTGTAGATTTTCAATATACACTTGAAGACTTTGACACCCTCAACAAGGGGGAGTTTCTTGTCAAAGCAAAACCTTGCAAAAATGCTTGCAATACTTTCATATAGGAGTACATTACTACTTGACGTCCTCCTCAAAAAGGAGCACTCGTCAAGGGGGAGCATGTTCGTCTAAAAGACGAAACCATTTGCAAACGATATTGCAAAACACTCGTTTAGCCTTCCTAATTACTTGACGCCCTCAACAAAAGGAAGCACCCGTCAAGGGGGAGCTAAGACGAGAATCCTTCTCTTCCCTTACTCTCTATTTTTCATATTTTTACTGTTCACATGTTTTTCTTCAAACAATGTATTAGTTTCTTTTCGACGCTCTTTTTGTTTCGAAAAAAAATGGAAGAAGAGAGTAAAAACTCCAATTCAAACTTTTACGAATTTTAGTTTTTCCTTAAAATAATCTTATGTTTTGTCATCAACAAAAGGGGGAGATTGTTAATACAAATAATCCGTAAAAACGTTTATTTATATTTTACGATCTTCTAATGTTTTGTCGATAACAAACGTAAAATCATTTTAATGAATCAAATAAAATGCGTAAATGGTTTGAGCCAATAGTTTACTAACACACTTACGTTTTCATACAAAACACTAAACAAGTAATAGTGTTTACATTTTATAGTAATGCATATGTATAACAACTAGTGTTTACATAATGGGTATATATATACATACTTAGTATATATTGTAATGGGTAATGTAATGGGTAAGAATCTAAGTACTTGACCCATTGACTAGATACATTGAATGTAGTTGGATAAAACCCAAAGTCCATGACCCATACCCATGGAGCATGATCCATAAACTATGAACCATTGCATGACATCATGCATGAAGTCATGTTGGGTAGTATCCATAACCCATGGAGCTAACCCATGACCCATTGACTAGATGCATTGCATCTTCTAGATACATTGTATCTATTTGGATACTGATAACGCCTAAAATGAACATTTTTGGTCAGTTGAGCAAGCATACTTGGCTATATAATGAACCTAGTCCTAGTTTACTAGGTGTGACACAACCAAAAGTGTATTAGTTTACATCAAAACTAATACCAACCATATTATTCAGCCCAAAAGCTTAGTCTTTACTGAAAAACGTCCAGAAGCAAGGAGGGAACAATTTTCATCCATAGTTTTGGTAATTTGAGTTATACGGTGAATCTAGGTGATTGGAGGCGTGGTTGCTACAATCCACTAATTCTAATTCTTGTAATCACAAAAGTTTAGGTATCTATGAACTTTGTTATGGATTTCTATTCTCTTGAATTATGGGAATTACTTTGTTATGATTTGTGTTTAGTTATTATTATCATGGAGTAGTTTTTGGATATACTTGTGTGTTGGGATGTAGTTAATCATACTAGTGTTCTCAATATGTGATGCATGTATATATGATCTTGTTTAAATAAGTTTGTTGGAAAAATACTAGTTTTGGTTTGATTTGTTGATAAAACATGTTTTAAGAAAAAGGACCAAAGGACTTCTCTGTGTTTTATTCCAAAAGTTGAGTGACAAACTAGTATGGGGATATGGTGATTGACAACCACCATGTTTGCTTATTAAAGCAAGACTAGGAACATTTTCATCACGAAGGGTCGAAAGATTCGTAAGAACAAGTTTAATAAGAACATGTTGCAAACAAATGGAATTTCTAAAGGATAATCATTAGGATAAGGACCAAAGGATTACCTATATGTTTTTGTTCTTAGAATGATTTTTACAAACATATACCATGGTTGGGGATCATTTGCTTATGATTTGTGCATCACATCAAGAGTTTACACCAAACCTTCATGAACACTATTTGTGATTGACTAAAGACTACACACAAGTATATATATTTCTTATTATTGAATTTCACTATAAACATCACTATTTGAGGAAGCCTTGACAAGCTTTCTTGTTGGAATCTTTTCATCAAAACAATTTCAAACACAAAAATCCTTGGGACGATCTCGACTTACCCAACTTTGCTATCACGGACGAGTATACTTGCTCGTATGTGTTAATAGAATTAGATGGTTAAATCGTGTTTATAAATTTTTAAAACTTGCACCACGGTAACACATCAAGTTTTTGGCCACGCCGGGATTTTCTATGATTTTACGTAAGATTGGTAGTATTGGAATTGAATTTGGTGAAAAAAAGTAAAAAAAAAAAAAAAAGTTTTGTTAAAGAACCGATTCGGTTGCTTTGCAACCGAATCCGGTTAGAGCTACGGAGTGAATTTTTATTTTTGATTTCATGGTTCTAGTTTGCTTAGTGATTTGTGTTATAGTTCATAGAGTAATTCTTGTCATAGTAGATTTTATTTACAGATTATGTCTTGTAGTTTAATGATTTCTTAGATTTATTTATATTTTCTTTATATTTGTTATTATTAGTTAATTAATTTTAAATTAATTCAAGTTTTAATATTAATGATTAGATAATAATTTTTTAGTTATATGGATTAATTATGTTTATGGTAGTTTTTAATAGAGTAGTTAATATAGTTTTTAGTTTAATGGTTTAATTATTAAGTCATTAATTATTGGTTTATGAAGAGTCTTAATTAATTTAGAGTTTAGTACACTTAATGATTTCTTAATTCCAATTAATATTCGCTTTAATAATAAATATATATATATATATATATATATATATATATATATATATATATATATATATATATATATATATATATATATATATATATATATATATATATATATATATTTGCGTGCTCATGTGATGACCGCTTAAAATAAAAACAATAAGAACCAACCAAAATATGACATGTGTCGGTTTTTATTTAAGTATCAAACAAAATAATAAATAAATATAAAAGGGTAAACGGTAATAATGTCTCCCTGTATCATAAATACAGGTAACCCTTCTCTCTCTCATTTTCACCTAAAACCAATTTATCTTCTCTCTCTTGCAAAAAAAGCTATACATCTTGAATCTCTGAATCCTACATATCATCCTCATCCTCTATTTATTTCATTAATTTTCTAGATCTCATAAAAAAGCATCCTAAACCATAACCCACAAACAAAAGTCGTCACTTATTAATTCGAATGAAAAGCCACAAAACCTATACATATATACGCCTTTCGTCAATTCCCTTTTAAACCGTCGCTATCTGCTACTTCTGGTTAAATCGATAGTCGATGAGCTTCGGCTATGATCTTGTTTCTTGTTTCGCAAAGAGTTTCTAATGTTCATCAACCGCTTGCTGTCGTGAATAATCTTACCGCCGCCCGCCCTTTTTGGCAATTGGCTAGAAATGTATTATTAAACTAAATGTTTAGTGTGTTACTAGAAATGTATTATTAAACTAAATAATCTTACCGCCGCCCGCCCTTTTTGGCAATTGGCTAGAAATGTATTATTAAAAAGACATGTCAAAATATTTAGTGTGTTACTAGAAATGTATTATTACACTAAATGTCAAAAAACTTAATTTGTCAATAAACATGTGTCATAAAAATCTGTTTGTCACAACAAACGTATAAAAATATTTTAATGTGTCATTATATATGTGTCAAAAAAAGTTGTGTGCTTACCATAGTTTGTCGCTACGAATTTACTAAAATTTTACAATGTGTCACTAAAAGTATACTAAATTTTGTAATGCAGCACTACAATTGTACCAAAAGAATAAGTATCACATAAAATGTGTCAAAAACTTAGTGTGTCACTAAAATGTATTATGAAATTAAGTGTGTCAAAAGGCCTAGTTTATCATTAAAATGTGTCATAAAAATTAACGTATCTTTATAAATATTTAAAAAAAATTGTGTGTCACAATATATGTATCAAAGTACTTACTCTGATAAACATAATGTATCACCACCAATGTATATAAAGATGTGTCTTTTTATTAAAATAATGTACAAATATAAATTAAAGTCGTCATAAAAGTATACCATAAAATGTGTAGATCGTATATTCGTTTTTCAATCCTTGTGAATGCTCTGTGCAAACCAAAGTAACATAAACAATTCAAAAGCAACTTGCATAAATAAATGTCATCTATTTTATAGGAAATTAATTAACGTAAAATCAATTAATGTAAGCCAGTACACAATGCCATCCAGTTTTCAATTTATTACAGTTATGCCACTATGCTAATTAATTTTATCTCATCCATATTGATTGATCCGACGGTCCACAACGGTTCTTATTGTTTTTATTTTAAGGGTGGTCATCATAAAACGCCCCTATATATATATATATATATATATATATATATATATATATATATATATATATATATATTGTGTCGATCTAGCCGATCGGTTGCAACCCGCAACCGGATCCGTTGCATCACTTGGTCTAGTTATTACCACCAACCGATTCGGTTGGTGAGCCAACCGATCCGTTGGAGCTCTCGTAAATTTTTATAATTTTTAGATTTTGAGTTTTAACTTATGTTTTTAGTTTTGTTAAGTTTCTTTGCTTGCTTAGTTTATGTTTCTATAGTGTGTTCTTGTTTTTACTAACTCTAACGCTAATGATTCGGATTTTGTTTTGTTTTGTTTTGTCAAGTTTAGCTAATTAGTATGGATAGTTTGAGTGGAATCTCGGAATACCTTCGTACTTTGGATGAAATGTTCAAGGATACCGGAAGTTCACTGGAAAAGATTGGAGGTATCTTGGAAGAGAGTAAGAAAGATTTGGGGATTGATACGGTTAATATGGAGGAACGGGTGAAAACAAGGTTCAACTTCCCAAGAAGGAAGAGTTATAGTATTCACACAAGCATCTTTAACGGTGTATGATTCGCCACTAATGAGGTTTGGTACGCCTTTGTAGTGTAGAAGGAGTAAGTGCTTGGGACACGAACTTAATATGGCTTATGGAGAAAACTACATTTGGAGAAGGTTCTTGACTAAATTGGTCATGTACGCTTGGACTATGAAGCATATGGAAGAAGGATGGTTAAAAATCTTAAGGTCAATATTCATGGACACATTTTAAAAAATGATTTTGTTGTGTTAGAAGAAGGAATGCGGATGAACCCAATGTATGTTTTGGTCAAGACTTTCTTGTCACGACCAAGTGTCAAGTTGATTTTGCAATGGGAGAAATGAGGATTAATATAACTGATTTGGAAGAAGGAAAATGAGTGAACGAGATGCTAGTAGAAGTGTGTGCCAACATGGAAGAGAAAGATGTGGAAGTAGTTAAAATGGGGAAGCAAATCGGAAGAAAACTTCATCAAACAAACTAACCCCAACCACAACCACCAACAAAAATGATTACACACCATCATCACCTCCCACTAAAAATACTTTCAAGCCTTTAACCGACAAACAAAAAGAAGCTATTTTAGAAAACCTAGAAAAAACATTTCTCGAGCTTAATGAGAAGAAACCGGTGATAAAGGTACTTCAAGATTATGTGCTCTACCGTAAGAAATTGGATGCGGTGATGCTAGCAAGGGCTAGGTTGGAAGATAAGAATCTAACGGAGGAAGAGAGAGATAGAATTTTGTTTCGAGGCATGCCACGGAAGGAGAAGGATCCGGGTAATTTTGTGTTTCCAATAAAAGTGAATGGGACTACACCAGTTTATGCTTTACCGATACGGGGTCAAGTGTTAATGTGATGCCCTACCCATTGTTTATGACTTTAGGCCTAAGTAATCCGCAACCAAATCATTCGAAGCTTACTATGGCGGATAATTCTCAAGCGAAAGCAATGGGAGAGGTGAAGAATGTTAGAGTGCAAATTAGCTATCAACCGTATTTGGCCGATTTTCTTGTCCTAGACATTCCGGTGGATAAGAGTTTACCACTACTATTGGGGAGACCATTCCTACGAACTTGTGGTGCGATTATAGACATGGGAAGAGGCACGATGACTATTGATGATGGGATTTCAAGGCAAACATACTATCCGAAACCAAGAGGACCAACTTTGGAATTTATGGAGGAGTTAGAATGGATGGAAGCAAATGATGATTTGACTTGTTTTGAAGTGGGACGTGATAACCAAGGAAACCCAATGTATGGACCATTAGCTCCACCTTATTTTGATATAGAGGATGAAATGGAACGTGCATTAGCGGTGGAAGCATTCTATAACCCATTCAAAAACATACTAGTCTACAAGAAGTTGACCGACTTTTTAGGTTCTTTACCGGTGCAACTTAAGAATTTGGAATGGAGACCCCGAGGTGTCGGGCACTTACAAGAGGCAAAATGGAGAATGGCATGTTAAGTTCGATATACTATGTCCGGACGGAAGAAGATTCATGAGGAAGTTCAAAACTTTTGAAACATACCGTGAGTTGACCGGAAAATTTCAAAGTGAGGACATCCTAAGACAAGAGTATTTCGAGGAATTCTAAGAAGAAGACAAGGGACCATAATAACAAGCAATTATTTGCTTGAATTTCATGAACTATTTCTTTTTGATTTTATGCATTTAGGATTTTTTTTTTGTTTCTCATTTCAGTTTTACATTTTTATTTTTATGATTGAGGTTATTTGGTTAATGCATTATGACTATGAGTTTTTAGTTGAGTTTTGGTTTAGTTCATAAGTATGATGATTTGAGTTTTTAAGATTGGATGATTGTTGAAATTTCCAAATGGTGGATGAATGTTTTGTGCATCTTTAATGTGATTTTGAGTAAAAATTTGTTGCTTGGAAGGTAAACGCTTAAGTAACATGAAAAAATGCAAAATTTGGCAAAATGCATACTGAAACGGTTGTGTCCATGACTGAACCGGTTGCATACAAGTATATATACCAAAAATTCACTTTTTTCAGAAAACACACACATACATACTAATTCTCCAGCTGGGTTTTGCAAAAATTCGTCCAAGAGAAGCTAATTGAAGATTGTTTAAGTTATAGGAGAACATCATGGCACCCAAACAAGTAAGCATCTACATTCAATTAACTCAATTGAGGTTTAATTAGAGGATTTGATTCGAATTGCATATTAGGTCACTAATTTGGGGGTTTTTGTTATAATTCGAATTAAGTTGTGATATTTTTGGATTAAGTGGGTAATTGATATAAAAATGCATTGCAAAAAGAATTGTAGTGGTTTATTCAACATGGAATGAATATTAGATGATTGAATTTTCGGATTTAATTAGGTTGTGCTAGTGAATCAAGTTCAGTTGCAATTGGTGATTCCTAATGGTAGATGATGTGTTTTTATGAGTAATAGATGCCACATTATTGATTAGAACTAATGATTGAAGAATATAGGTCTTATTAAGTTGAGTTCTAAGATGATGAATGTGTGATGATTTGAGGTTTGGAAAACGAATTTAGAGTGATTCAATGATGTAGAAATCATTGAGGATGTTAGAATGCAGTCTATGAGTGGATTGGACTTAGAAAATTCGAGTGAGTAATGGTTTAAAAGGCAAAAGCCTTATGCATATTATATAACCGATCCGGTTGCGCAACGCAACCGACCGGTTGATTTGGTCAAAAGAGTAACCGATTCGGTTTCTCGCAACCGAATCCGGTTCCGTGTTCGTGTTGAAAATTTTGAAATTTTAAAGTGGACCTTAGAGGGTTTCATGAACCTTCCGCTTGTTCTAACACTCTTATATTGTCTTATATTTATGATTTCTACAGAATTGTTGTAGGTAGCTCAAGCTCGAGGCCGCCCAATGAACCCGATTGTTACGAAGTTTTGTCAAAGGAACGAGAGGAAGAAAGTTAAGTATAGCTTGAAGACGGAAGCAAAAGCCAACTTAAAGTTCAAAGATCTCACCGACGGGGAGAAACATGCTTTTCGGAAAGGTTATCTAAATTACAAAATAGGACATGTTTGGTTCCGAGGGTGATAGATTGGGATTTGTTTGAGGAGTGTGATTGTGAAGAGGAGTTGAGAAGAATGATGCGGACATCTTATGTGTATCTAGCGGATGGGGATTCGTTCGATGATTTGTCATGGGAAAGAGCATTTAGTATCAATGAAGAGGTCTATCGAGAATGGTGTATGGAGTTCTTTTCAACCATGTATTTTGAAAGAAAGGTGAATGTTCGGAACTTGATGGAGGAAGTTTGTGTTTGGTTTAGGCTTTGTGGAAGGGATCATGCTTACACTTTTCCAGCTTTTGGTGTGGCTCTTGGTTTGTATGAGCCACATGAGGTTAATCATCGGTTATTTGAAGCTCACTTTTCGAGGCTTGGAGGTTTGAAAAGACTTTCCTAGTGTACCCACCTATTGGAATCGAGTGGGAGATCCTTCTTGCACTAGGAGGAATGCACACCATCGTGAATCCATTAATGAGGCTACTTCACAAATTGATAGTGACCGGGCCATTTAATAGGTATGGAAGCAGGGACAAATGTCAGAAACCGGACTTATGGGTTATGATGTTACTGGAGGAAACTAAGGACGGTAATGTAATTTTGCAGATAGCCGAAAATTTGTCTAGGAGAGCCCTGGGAATCAAAAGCAATAGCAACATTTGTGGAGGACATTTTGTGACAAGGTTGGCGAAGAATCTTGGGTATTATGTTGATGAGGAATTGGCTAAGTGTGGAGAGCCAAAGTATAGTGAGATGTGGAATGCAAATGGTTTTGGGAATGCTTTGAATAGGAAATCGAAAACCTTGGGGTTATGGGTTCAACCACAACAACAACAACAACAACCACAGCAGCAGGAAAGTATACCAATGGGGAACGTGCAAGCGGGTACGTCCAGTAGTTTTGATTCAGGTTGGGGAGAGTGGAACCAACATTTAGATGAGATTCAATGTAGGGATATGTGGAGAGACTCGATGATGTTGAGAAACAACTACATCAATGATTATTCAATGCCTATCTTTCAACACATGGCTCGTGAGGCCAATTACGAATTGCCACCCTACAATCCACCCAATGTTCCACCATATCCTTTCCCCTACACTTCTTATCCTGGACCCTATCCGTATCTATATCCTGGGTACGCACCATTTCCTAATCCAGTGCCCGCATATGGTCGATTACCTGAGGTTGGTGGAGCAAGCTATGATGTTGGAGGATCGTTATCAGGAGTTGGAGGAAAGAAGAAGAAGAGGAGAGTTCGTTCGGAGATTGTGGACGAAAATTATGTAACCGAAAGTGATGATGATGATGAGTATGATGATGAAGAAGGTGACAAGATGAGCGAGGACGACAAGTGATCATGGATCATTCGTGATTTGTGGTTTCAAAGACAATGGTTATGA
Organism: Chrysanthemum lavandulifolium; assembly: GCA_022545495.1. Classification (NCBI taxonomy): domain Eukaryota; kingdom Viridiplantae; phylum Streptophyta; class Magnoliopsida; order Asterales; family Asteraceae; genus Chrysanthemum; species Chrysanthemum lavandulifolium. Next base: position 106,459,099 of record CM040246.1, read on the forward strand.
TGTGTTAAACAATATTATTTCTATCTCTTTAACTATTTCTTTAGGATGATTAACATATTTTGCTTAGTTTTATCTTGTTTTTAGTAGCATTTGCATTTAGATTGTTTTGTTTTGTTTTGTGTATTGTGTGATGCAGTTTTTGTTTGCAGGATGGATGTGTCGGAAGCTTATTGATGGTCAAATGTTTGGAGTTGGATAACTCACATGCTTTCTTATGACCCAATGTGCGTGTTGCATATTCTATCCCGTGGTATCTTTTAACTAATTCTTTTCCCATTTTCTTTACTTTGAAGTTCATTTTATTACATTGAGGACAATGCAAAACTTAAGTATGGGGAGGAAGAAAATAGGAAAATGATACGATTATTAATTTTTAGATAACTTTTGGATGCAAGTAATTAGAAGGAATTAGCCTTGATGGTCTAGTTGTTTTCACGCATTATCGATAAATATTAAAAATAACTTGAGAATTTCAATGGTAAAATGAGGTTTTGAAAATTTTGATTTGAACCAAATTACGAAGTAATTCATTTTGGATTCGATAGCATTTTCTAGCACGCATTATAGCCTTTTTCCACGCAATTGTGAGGTTTCTTTTGTATAAAACACATCTTTTGTTTTATATTTGCTATGAGTGTGCCGGTGATTATGTCGATTCTAGAACTTGTACTAGTTATGCATTACGGTTAAAATCACTCTCGAGTGATATAAATTTGTTCAAGTGATAAGAGGCATCGTAGGATTTAACCCAAATGGCCTTTCGTTTACATCTAATGATATATTAGCTAGCCACATCGGTTAGTTAACCACCCTTATATGGACCCATTTGTTAGTGCTCATCTTTAGCACTAGATACCCTTAGTTACACCCTTTGACCCAATCTTTTCATTTGTTAAATCCAGAAAAATACAAAAAGATCTTACCCTTTAAACTTTAGCCAACCCTTGTCATGTCTATTGGTTTGTTGCTAGTTGTTTGTAATGTTGGAATGTTTTTGATGATTATGAAGAAGCTACACTTTGTTTATAGTGTGTACCATTTTCCATCATAGATGAAAGAGACGTCTTTCTCGATTTTTGTGGTGTATGCTTACACTAAGTGTGGGGAATTTTGTTATCTTTGAAAAAATGGTTATAGCCAATGAGCTATATGGAGGATATTGATTAGCCAATGAGCTAAATTGAGTTATACATATTTATGGAGATCGATATTTGAAGAGGTGAAATAATCATTTACGGGATTGTGGTTTGTATGATGGCTAGCAACATGGAGGTTTAGACTTGACTTTATTTTCTTTTAACACCAATTTCATAAACCATCCCATGCCTTATCCATACCCTTTATGAACCCTTAGCCTTAACGATATAACCCGAATAAAAGCCCTCTTTGATGAATTTATTTTCTTTGTTTCGATACTTGTACAAGCTTATGGTAAAAAGCATTGATCATGACTAGGCATTGAGTGATTTACATATACCCACCAATATATGAGTGTTAAGTGAATTCTTAAAATCATTCGTGAGGTGTTCTAGTTATGTTATCTAAAGTGTTTTGTTCATTTTTAAAAGTTTTCACATATTAAAAGCAAACCAATGATTATCTCTTTTGGGATGATTATTACATTTTTGGAACCATGGTGTCAAGACCATTGAAATCAATCTTTGCAAATGTTAGACCTACTCGAGGGCGAGTAGAGCTTAAGTGTGGGGGAATTTGATAACACCTAAAATGAACATGTTTTTAGTAGCGTTATTGTTGGTTTTGTGTATGATAATCGGCTATATTTACTCATAATTGTTGCAAAAGTGCAAAAGATGCGTAGTGTGTATGTATATGTAGCCAGGTATCACGAATGATGAAGAAATGAAGTTTTTGTGCACATTTGGAAGATTCTCAAGAAGGAAGTCGAGCAAGGAAGCTTTTGGATTCAATGATTGGGAATTACAATGATTTCTAAGTATCTACAACAAGGAAAGATCAAGTTTTGCCTTGAAAATCATCAACAAAGCAAAGAATGAAGCGATAAACAAGAAAGTCAACAAAAGTCAAAGAGCAACAACCACCGTTCGGTCGTAATCAGAACCGATCCGCCGGGCAAATGGTCAATCAAGAACCGATTCGGTTGCCATCGCAACCGATTCCCAATAAGAAGTTTAAAGCGGTCCTGATTAATCATCAGAGTCGCCTATGACCATGCCCCTTGCCAAGCATCTTCCAATAGTGAGCTATCTCCTTAAACCTGAGAACACATGCTAAAAGGTCAACTTACGCTGGTGAGATCATAGAGATTAGTTACAAAAGCAATAATGGACCTAATAGAGTTTAATTGCTATGCGCGACTAATGCAGATATATAATAGACATTCCAATCAACCATCAATCCAATCAATAATCAATCCAATCAATAATCCATAATCCACAACACAATCGAGATCTCGGCAGGGCCCCAAGCGACTCTAGCCAGGCACCACGCTATAGCAAAGCTTAGAACAATGCTACCCTGGTCTAGGTCGGATACAGATATCTATTCTTAGCTAGGCATCGCGTTATAGCATAAGAATGCTACCCTAGTCTAAGTCAACAACTGTCGCATGTCTAACCTTTTCTAGTCAGCACATTTAGCAATTCAAAAGAGTAGTGGCAGGTCCAAGAAATAGTTTGTATTCACATAAACACATAAAACATTCAATCACCAAATCAAATATACCAAACAACAGTCATTCCCAAATAATGTTCACATATCCAGTTATGGTTCGTTAAAAGCAGCATGTATTCTCCCCCAAAATAGTTATGAAAACCTTTGAAAAGAGGGGCTATGAAACCCACCTTAGCCACAGCAATGCACTATTCACTATTGACACGACTGGCATCTAAAGTTAATCTCTACGGCATCCAGATGAATGTACAACGAGTAGAAATGATGCAACCTAATGCGCATATGATTATCTTAAAATACGGCTCATACGATAAAGAAGTCGATAAAAGTAATGTGTCGTAGTTTTCGTGGATCATTCGTGTCATTACTTTCAAAAGTCCGTTATCGTTCCCAAAAGTTTATAATTAATATCTCAAAAGTTTAGTTTTAACGTTTCGTGTGGTGGTAAGAAACATAGACACGACGCACAACTTACGCGAAAGAGGAGAATACGTCGACATAGTCGAGACATACTAACTAGAACGCACGCCAAAAAGGAAAAGACGTTAACAAAGTCAAAAAATACTGACAATACTCAAGCTAGTCAATGACTAGGTAATGACGACAACTATTTATTTAGTATAAATAGATTAACTCTCGGTATTTTTCCCATACTCCCAAACGTACATGTTTATAATAAAAGAATAGTTCCATTTATCGCTTATTTAATAAAGGTTTCTCGATTGTTACTCGTATTTATACAAGTTTATAAGAAAGTACTTCAATTGTCTTATCAAGTAGTCACAATTTGGTGTTAAGAGCTTGAAGAAGTTGGAAGCTAGAGATCCTAGTTCAATCAAAGCCCTAATCCTTGTTCTTAACTTCCTTTCTTTAGAAAGCCAAAAGTTGTAAGAAACCCTAACACACTCTCTTGCTCAACATCATTAGCATATTTCTCATACTTCATTTATGCTATATATGGTCTTTATGTTATGATCATGATGTACAAAAATATTTAAAACAAGTTATGAGAACTATATGATAACTTAAAATGGGTAAACAAGAAAACTAGTGACATATGTTGTGAAATACGACCAAAATAGTATAACCATGATATTAGACACTTACCTACTGTTAAAAATTATTTTAAAAGAAAAAATAGCAATTTGAATCACCCAAAACGAGTACACGAGTCAAAAGATACGGCCAAAAGAAGTTAGCAAAACCAAAACGCCGAAACTGCCAAATTGAAACTGTTAAGGGTCTGCCCTTTTTTTTCAAGGCCTTCTAGTCCGTTTCATCAAAAATTTAAAGCATGAAAATTGTCCGGAACGACATTTTCCTACTGATTCAAAGAAGCTCGGGTCGTGAAAACGCTTAAAACAGACCATTATCCTTCAAAACTGAAACTGCCCTATATGTATAGTCTCACGACTATACTTTTGTCACAACTAAAGGAAAACCAAGAAGCCTAATGGCCTTAATCCAAGACCACAGCCACGGCTAAGGCCAAGGCTGAGTCTCAAGACCATGGTAGCCGAGAGCAAGGCCATGGCTAAAGCCTCAAGGCTTATTTACCCAAGACCGGTAACTAAGGTCTTAACCTTGGCAAATCAACACCAACACAAACCAAACGACATAACTTTATATACTTACATTATGAAATGATCATATTTATGAAATGACGATAACTTATAAACCGCCATTATATTTTCTAATAACCAAACAACCTAAGGATTTCATAACTTTCATTTTACTTTGAAAACGGCAAGAACCGAATTACGGAAAACAACTAAACCTACTTTACAAATCGTATAACTATTTTGACACTTATGATATAAAATCAAAACATATGTTTTACATACTAAAGTACTACAATAGTAGGGAACTTCATGTGAGGGGCCTCTTCGGGGTGAACGTACTGACGAGTTGTTGGATTTACGAATTAAAGTGTCCTAGCTCCTCGTACGTTTACTACATGACCTCTGGATTATGATGGCCCGAACGGTAGTATGTTATATATATAAACTAAACATATTTTCACAAACTAAACCACTTTTATAAAACAACATATACGAGTTATCAAGTGCTACATCATGATCAATATAAAGACGTATATAGACTTGTTGATACTTTCACATCATCATTCTAACAAACCTAAGAAATTTCATCATACTCTAGGTTGCGAGTAGAGTTTTCTCGGCTTATCCATCATATTCGTTAAGTACTAAACATCATCAAACTCACGGTGAGTTCATAGCCCCAATTTATATTGCTTAATTGTTTTACAAACCCTTGGGGAAGATACATGCTATTTTTAACATGAACACACAAACATTTGAACTGTATGCTTATCTGATTGTTTAATTTTCACTAAGTAACCATCATTGCCAAACATAAGGCCCCATATCATGAACCAGTTAATCACTATGGGTAGTGAGCGAATATTGTGAATAGGTCTATTGGGATTGATTTAATCCCGCTTTGTGTTGACCAAGCACGCTCAAACAAACACACTATATTTGAGAACAATAGGTATAACGGCAAATTACCTACGAGGCGATAAACACGCTAATTTAGTTGGTACACGTTAACGCTTTGGTTGCATGAGCTTAGTGAAATAATAACAGTTTTGTTTTCAAACTATGAGTGTGAGTCTATAACTCACACTACGGATATATTATGTTCAACAATCAAACTAAACTCTATGAATTCACTCAACCTTTGTGTTGACGATTTAAGCATGTTTATCTCAGGTCCATAATGAACGAGGCTGGCACGGATGAGCACAGATACTCAAGAAAGCTATAAATTTTATTATCATTCGAAAACCCATTTAAACTTATTTATGTAAATCGTGAAACTACTGGGACCTTATTTTTTTAAACTCTGATATTTATATAATTCGAATGATAAATGTTTTAAAACGACTCTATTAGAGTTCATTTTCTATTGTTATAAATGTTGTGCCATGATGTAACACCCAGATTGAATTACGATGCGTATCACGAAATTGGGGGTGTTACAGAGAGTGTTAGATGAAACAATAGGCCGGCATCATAATTTTTTTACGAGAAAAATTCAAACAAATCACAAAGATGAAAAAGACAAAGTCATTATAGTTGTTTTACGAGCAAAACTCAAAACTTTCACACAAGTCACAAAGAGGCCGCTTTTATATATGTTTTAAAAAACCAAAGACAACGTTAGCAATTTTGCCAAATCACATATAAACATATAAACATATAAACAACTAATGCATTTTACTCAATTAAATAACTAGTAAACTCTTTTCAACAAGTTTACATGATGTATAACCTATATATCATCCTAGAAAACCACCCCTAAAAAAATATAAATTTTGTTTGATAAATAACATGTAGCCTTTAAAATTTTGTATAAACTTGTTATTATCAAATTTAGAGAACTTGGCACCCTGAGCCATAGGACTTGTTATTTATGATGCGATTCTAAGACATCGTGCAAATCGCTCCATGCATTATACATCTTGCGCCAAATTCACCATCCAAGTTATCCACTTTTATTTGTTTTTTCTAGGGGTTTTGTGTTTGTGGTTATGTTTTGTGGTTGTTTTGTGTTTGAATTTATGTTTTGTGTTTGCATGTTGTGTTTTTTTTTCTTTAGGAAGAAGATGTCAAAATTAGATGGAAAATGGAATAAGACAAAAGTTGTTGTTTATTTTGACTTTTATATATGTTTACCTTATTAGTCACTTAGAAGTGATTTAAGGATCTAAAATTCATCTATAATTTGATATCTAGATCTGTGTGGCAATAATTAATTGGTTGTAGAAACCGGGACCATTTTATCACTACTTAATATATTTTTTTGAGGTAATATATTCACATGTCATAACATTTCACTAATTAGGGTAAAAAGAGAATTGAGGAAAAGAGTGATGGTATGTGAGTTGAGTTGTTGTGTGAGATGATCGATGTCTGCTTGAAGCCTAGTATGTTTGCTAGCCTAGGTGAGTTGATGTAATGGTGAGGGCAATAGTAGAAGGTGGGGATTATCAATAAGCGTTTGTATATTAGAGTATTAGATGGAACAATAGGTTGGCATCATAATTGTTTTACGAACAAAATTCAAATGAATCTTCAAGATGAAAAAGACAAATTCGTTATAGTTGTTTTACGATGAAAACCCAAAACTTTCTCACAAGTTACAAAGAGGTCGCTTTTATGTTTTAAAACACCAAAGACTACGTTAGGAGTTTTGTCAAATCACATATAAACAACTAATTCAGTTTACTTAATTAAATAACTAGTAAACTCTTTTCAACAAGTTTACATGATGTTTAACCTATACATCATCTTAGACAACCAACCTTAAAAATATAAAGTTTTTTGATAAAGAACATGTAGCCTTTAAAATTTTGTTTAAACTTGTTATTATCAAAATTAGATAACTCGGTACGCTGAGCCATGGGACTCGTTATAGCTTTATGGCATGACTCTATGGCATCAGATGACACTGCCCCTTGCGTTATACATCTCGGCGCCAAATTCACCATCTAGGTTATCCATTTTTATTTGTTTTTTTTTCAGATTTTTCTAGTGGGTTTTGTGTTTGTGGTTATGTTTTTGTGTTTGTGTTTGTGTTTGTATTTATGTTTTGTGTTTGTGTGTTGTGTTTTGTTTTTGTCTATATTGAGGAAGAATATGTCAAAAATTAGATGGAAGAAGGAATACGACAAAAGTTGTTGTTTAATTTGACTTTTTATATATGTTTACATTATTAGTCACGAAAAGTGATTTGAAGACCTAAAATTCATGTCAAATTTTATGCCTAAATCTGTGTGGGAATAATTTATTCGGGTCCATTTCTTCACAACTCAGTATATTTTTTTGATACAGTATAATTTTAATGCAATCTATTCACTGGTCATAATATTTCACTAATTAGGGTAAAAGGAGAATTGAAGAAAAGAGTGATTCTATGTGAGTTGAGTTGTTGTGTGTGACGACCGATGTCTTCTTGAAGCCTAGTATGTTTGCTTGAATCCTAATGAACGTAGGGTGAGCAGATGTAATGGTGGTGTAACATATTGGATTTCACAAACACATCATATCACTAACACAAGAGGCGTACAAGATGAGCTTTAGAGAGAGAAAGTTAGAGGTTTAGGGAACTTTAGTGAGAGAAAGAAAAATCTTATTATGAGCTCCAACTCTCTACCTTGGGAGGTAGAGAGTATTTATAGTCTTACAATAAAACGCCACCGACGGGTCGTGGATCGCATACAATGGGTAAAGACCGTCCATCCTCCACGGTGTTACCTAACTAAATACTACTTAACATTAAATAACTACGACTACGAGCTTAACGGATACATATACTTGAGGTGACCGACACTTTAATACCGGATTTTCTAAATCCTAACAATATCCCCAAGGAGGTCACCTCAAACACACATTAAAATTACATAGAATACAAACAGATATTACATTGAAATTGTTCTTGGATTCTTGTTCATGTTCTTTGTTCTCGTAGCTCGTAGTCTTTGATTCTTCATTTTGCATGTTTGGATAATCTTAGTGGAGGTCTTTAATCGATCCACGTGATAATCGAAGTTTTGAGCCACCTTTGAGATCATCACCACAGAAATCTCGACTCATCCATTGTGGTGTTGGTATAATGTGATGTTGTGACATTTGGACCGACATGCTCACATTCGGATCATGATATATTCTTATCGTAGTAGCGGAAGCTTTCGTTGATTCATGATATTGGCGTGACAGAAAGCGAAGCATGGAGTGATAATATCGTAGTCATTGATGCACCAATCATGATTTCTTTGAAATGAATGTGTTGTGTGAGCATGCGGCTAGGATTGACCGCTTCATTCGATCACCGCAAGCGTCGGTGTTCCCGCATAAAACAGCTTAGCAATAAAGCGCACAAGAGTGTCTTTGATCACTTTGTAGAATTGAGGTACACGCCCACGGTTCCCGCTGATCAAGACAAGTATCGCCTGTGATCGTGTATAATTCAAGAATTTCCTTGACAGGTTTCGCATTGCTCTAGTTGTTCTCAAACCGAACATCTCAAAGAAGACAACACGGAGTGAGTGAACCAAATGAAATGAGATTCACCGATTGATGAGAAGAGATTTGAAAACAATCGTATCGCTTCAATAGAAATTGTTTTGCAATACAACGAAGGTTTTAAGGAAAATCAATTATCAATCACAAACGCCTTTATTTTGAAAGATTGGTACACAATGATGTGCTAAGGAAAAGAGTTTTTAAGCACAATACCGGTTTTCAAAGGTATCCGCCAATCCATAACTCGAACGTGATTGATTCAAAGATTGAATCGCCCATTGTTTCATTCGGTTGTCACATGGTTGATCTATTGGGTAGATCTCACATGCCACCCACCGTGAGCTTGTTTGATGTTGGCTCTAGAAGGCTTTCCGCCTTCATTGTGAATATGTTTGCATATCACTCGATGTTCGCAATACCACAAGGATAATGCGTGAGGACTCATAAGATATAATCTCCTTTCCACAATGTGTGAAACATAGAGTCTTCATTGAAAGTGTCCTAATGAGATTTGTAGATGATCTCGTGGCTCTAGACTCAATTGTGCATATTTGGTTCCTAAGCCGAGACTAGGAGAGGGTCTCCTTCTTCAATATCAACAAACTCTAAGAGAAAGTTGATAGATAATGTCGGTTCCCGTAAGAATGAAACAAGTCCTTTTAAGAGAAACTTGAGGGCTTGGGAAGTTGTAGTGCAAAGGCCACCTGGGTCCATGACGCCTTGTCTCCAATACCGATGTTACCTTGGTAACCACTAGTAGCATATGAATTGAACCCGGTTTCGCCTAAGGTTGAATAAATTGAGGGCTATTTCTTTTCACCCCTTTTCACATTCAATTCGCTTTCATTCTTCAACCCCTTCGCTTACTTAAAACTTCATAACTAGAACCTTGTTGGGTTTATTCCAAGACTAGCTCACTTTCATCCGCACTCTTCCCATATCTCATTTTTCTCCTTTTTCAATATACCTAAGGACTCTACACTATCAAGTGGTTTTGTCCCCTGGTAGATCCCTCCGTCTCGGCGGATCATTGGACCTCAACCTAACCTTATCATCCTTATATCACCATGCATAAAGTAAAGTTGGTCGGTCTTTTTGAAATAGTTCTTCCGCCTTGAAACCAATTGAAAACCATTTGAAAATTGTAGGGTCGTGAATTTTATGTTGTTTAGATGATTCGGGTGGTCTAGGATGATGATAGTATATGAATGCCATGGTTAGAAAGATGAAGAGAGTAGAGAGGGAATTCTAGAGAGATAAACAAAAGTGTAGAATATTAGATTAGAACTTCCAACCCTCTACCTTGAAAGGTAGAGGGTATTTATAGGTTACAAACTAAACGACCTCCTGACGGCCTGTGGATTAGGTATACAGTGAGTAAAGACCCGTCCTTCCTCCACGGTGTTGTACTAAACTAAACTACGCTACAAACTAACTAATTAACTACTAAATAACGTAAATAACGACACGTCTACGAGCTAACATATGCTAGACCATAATTGGGGTGACCGACACTTTAACATGGAATTTCCAATTCCTAACAATCTCCCCCTAAGGGAGGTCACCCCATGATTTACATTTTGAATCCTAGCATTCTTTCTTTGTCTTTGTTCTTGAGCTCGTAGACTTCAATTCTTCAATTCCGCAATCTTTGTGCTTTTGTAGCGATTCTTCAAAGTCCGCATTGATTTGTACTTTAAGTGGAGGCCTTTAACTGATCCACATCTTTGATGATCTTTGAGCTTTCATTGAGATCATCAGCCACAGTAAATCTCTGGATCACCCTTTATTGTGTTGCCATCATGTGAAGTTGTGACTTTCGGACCGACATGCTCACACTTTTGAATCATGACATCTTTCCATCAGAGTAGCGGAAGCCTTCTCGGTTCATGATATTTGCGCAGTGAGGTAAGCATAGTATGAAATATCGAGCCGTGTTATGTAGATATGCACCATCATGATTTCTTCAATTAAGTGTGGATGTTGTGAACATGCGCTTTGGATTGACTCTCAATTCGATCACCGCAACCGTCTAAATGTACCGCAAACAACAAGCTTAGCAATAAAACACACGAAAGTCTCTTTGATCACTTTCGTTGAATTGAGGTACACGCCCACGGTTCCCCGCTCATCAAGACAAGTACCGCTCGTGATCGTGTATAATTCAAGAATCTCCTTGACTGTGGTTTCGCAACCGCTCTAGTTGTTCTCAAACCGGAACGTCTCAAAGAAGACAACACGGAGTGAGTAAACCAAATAATTGAGATACATCGATTGATGAAAATGATTTGAAAACAATCGCGTATTGCTTGAAGAAAGAGTTTTTGCAATACGACGAAGGTTTTATGAGAAAGATCAATTTTCAAGCAAAATACCTTTGTATTTGTAAGAGTACACATTCGATGTGCTAGAGAAAAGAAGAGATTTGCACATCGAACGGTTTTACAAAAGTATTTTCAATCGAGATACTTTTTGTGTTTGAAAATGAATACACATTCGACGTGCTAGAGAAAAGAAGGTTTGCACATCGAACGGTTTTTCCAAAAGTATTCGCCAATTCCACTCGACCAAGGTTGATTCAATGATTGAATCGCCCCATTGTTTCTATCCAGCTTGTCACAAGCTTGATCTTACGGAAGATCTCACATGTCACCCACCAAGGGCTTGTTTGATGTTGGCTCTGAAGGATTTCCATCTTCATCGTGAATACTTTTACATACCACTCGGATGTTCCGCAATACCACAAGGATAATGCGTAGGACTCTCAAAATATACTTACTTTCCACATTGTGTGAAACAAAGAAGTCTTCATTAATTTAGTGTCCTAATGAGATATTGTGGATGATCTCTTGGCTCTAGACTCAATTGTACACATTTGGTTCCTATGCTCGAGACTAGGGAGAGGGTCTCCTTCTTCAATATCAACAATCTCTAAGAGAAAGTCGATAGATAATGTCGGTTCCCGTGAGAATGAAACAAGTCCTTTAAGAGGAACTTGAGTAGCTTGGGAAGGTTAGTGCAGTGTGTCACCGGGTCCATGACGCCTTGTCTTTAATACCGGTGTTACCTTGGTAACAACCAAGAGTATATGTATTAAACCCGTGTATCCGCCCTAAGGTTGAATTATTGAGGGCTATTTCTTTCACCCTTTTCACATTCATTTCTTTTTCATTCTTCAACCCCTTCAAGCTTACCGAGACTTCATAACTAGAACCTTGTTGGGTTTATTCCAAGACTAGCTCGCTCTCACCGCACTCTTCCCATATCTCACTTTTCTCCTTTTTTCAATATACCTAAGGACTCTACACTATCTAGTGGATTGTCCCTGGGTAGATCCCTTCGGTTCTGGCGGATCGTGGGAACTAATACCTAACCTCACCATCCTTATAACTCCATGCATAAAGTGAAATGGTCGGTCTTTTGGTATTGTTCTTTCCTTCATGAAACCAATCGAAAAATCATTTGGAAAAACAATCAAGGTACTTGTGATACGAGATCAAAACATTTTGTACCTTAATAGTTTTGATCATTTTAGAAATGCTCCCCCTCAACATGTGCATATGATATTAAAATTGTTTGGCACATGGAGGCAAGAGTTCTTTGAAATAATTTCTTTGAAATAATTTTTTGATCACAATTTCCTTAGAAAAAGCCATTTGATTTTCTTGGTAAATTATCCCCCTCAATATGTGCATAGGATATTTGAAAATCATTTTATCACATACAGGCAAGAGTTCATTTGAAGCACATCCACGATTACAAAAGCCATTAAGAAACCATTTGCTCCCCCTCAATATGTGCATCGATAAATGAAAGAGTTTAGCACATATTAGAGAGAACTAGCACTTTTGAATCAAAATGATCATCATTTATCAGATTTCTCAATTAAATCACAAATTCTCCCCCGATAAAAAATATCAAACCCTTTGAGATTTTGGATCTCAAGTGATTTAATAAGGTTTAGAAAACATGGGAGAATATGTGGCCTGGTTTAAATACTCATCATGTTTTTGGATAAATCCTCCTCCTCAACATGTGCATTGTGTATTTGAAATCGTTTGGCACATGGAGGCAGGAGTGCCTATAAAGGACAAAAACCAATTCCATTTAAACAGATAATATATTTAAATCACTATCTCTCCCCCGATCAAAAATTTCAAACCATTTGAGATTTGTGATCCCAACAGATTTAAATCATTTAGAAAATTTTGGGGAAAGACGTGGCAAGATTTGATTTTGAAAAATGATGATAAGGACCAATTTAAGACATTAAAGATTGTTAGTGTCGTATGATTGTTTTAAGAGATCTTTAGTAAAATAAAACAATTTCACAATCAAACAAGAACGAGAAAGAATTTTATTTTGACAGATCTTTGAGTTTTAAAGAAAATCATACCATGACATAACATTAAATCTTTAGATCACCACATTTTAATGTACAACCCGGAACTTTTATGAAGAAATATTGTATGAAAATATTATATTTTAAATCACTCTCCCCCTCAATCCATGACAGTAGTCGATGATTGAGTGACTTATAAAATGAAGTCCGGTGATTTTCAAAATTTAGTCCAATTTATTTTCAAAACAATATTTTTCCATTTTCAAAACAATTTAATCAATTTTTTTCAAAATTGTTTAGAAAAGGTATTCTCGCACAAAGATACATTAGTGGTTGAGAAGCTTTTGTTGTTGTTGCTTTGAGGTTGGAAGAAAACCGTCTCGCAAATGCAATGAGACTTCTTACGTTGTATTTTAATTCCAACCGAGGTCAAATTAAGCTCCGCTTTCTTCAATCACTTAGAAGAAAACCATCTGTGATGCAAAGACACCTCTTACGTTGCATTTATGCCAACTCTCCATTGAAGTCCAATAAAGCTCTGTTTCTTCATTTGTCAACCCAAGATATAGTTACCCTTTCCTATCGGCATCCAATTGTCTTTAATTGTGGGATCCGGATCGGGAACATTCTTATATACCAATATACCTGCATACGTTAGTGAACACACACACATATATATGGTGGTCGACATCACCCAAACAGCAATCGACTAATAAAAGTCAATTCAACATATCAATCAGATCATATATGACATGGGAATAATGTGTTCATCAAACTCTAATCATCTAATCCTAACAATCATATCCTAAATTCCTAGTCCTTTGACATAGGCAAATATCATTTTTAATTAAGCACGTAGGATAATAAAGAAAGCCCGTTAGATGATGTAAATTTGAAAACATTCTCCCCCTCAATCAATGACTCATTTTTTGAAAAGTTTAAAAGCGCTGAAGTCATTGATTGAGTTTTCAAATTTATATAAAAACTCTGATTCTGATTTTTTTTTAAAGCAACTCATTTTCCACTATTTTGAAAACAACAAATATTTTTCTGAAGAATTTTAGACGGAAAAACATTTGTGTAGGAACAGCAGTCCTTCGACATACTTTCCTCAAATTTGTTTTAGGATAAGTGCACGAAATTTGTGAAAATCGTTTAAGCATAGCACTTTCCTTTCATGAAGAGCGGGTTGCTATCTGAAATAATAGCAAACCATAGTTTTAAGTGCGGGTTACAGTCTGAAGTAACTGCAAGCCATAGTTTAAGAGACATGTATAGAAAGAAATATTTACACCTCCTGCTCGAACTTCATCTAAAGTCCCGTGCCATTATTGAATGACATTTCTAAGACCGCAGATATTATCGATACCAGAAGACATGTCTTTAGAAAACATATTTTGGTATTTTTGAAATTTTCTGATTTTTATGGATTTTTGAAAGTTTTATATTTTTCTATTTTGTTTTGCTGGTTTTATAATTTTGTATTTTGTTTTTTAATAAATATATACAAAGATAGAGAAGATGATATAGTTAAAGAAGATGATGATACGAGTACCGAGATAAGGATATCGAGCAGCCCCGTTGTAGAAGATAGAAGTCATCATCCCTAAAACTTTCACCACCAAAGCTTCCGAGGCTCCATAATAGAAGATAGAACATGAGCCTTTGAGAAAGAGAGACTTTGGCAGCTTCCCCCCAAACCGAAGATCCATTAGATGAGCAGATTTGAAGCTCTATTTCAAGCTTGCCTTAGCCAGGTGCACAGAGAAGCACACCATTGTCATAAATCCCGCTGCTCCTTTTAAGAACGATAATCGAGATTCTCCGTTCGGGGTTATATCATCAACAAGAAGAACAGCAGCATATCATCCCACGCATAAAACAATCTTCTCAAATTTCATTACCACTGAGGTCTGAAGCGATCCATTCCAAAAGGTGTCAAGAGAACAATTCCCCCAAGTAGTTGAATTGATGCAGTCAATCTCTTTGTATAATGCTCAAGAACTCTCCCGAATACACATCATGAGGGTAATGAATAACACCTCCCTATGTTCACATCTTTCGTCACGATGAATGTGTATGAAGCTCAAGAACCCAAGTACACCAATATCCAAGAACTCTCCGAATACACATCATGAGGGTAATGAAAACACCTCCCTATGCTCACATCTTTCGTCCACGATGAATGTGTATGAAGCTCAAGAATCAAGTACACATTCCCAACGAGAGAATAACTAATAACACCTCCCTCATGTTACACATTTATCTCCCCTGAATATGTCGTACTTGTGTACCTCTTTTATCTTCAGAAACTTTCTCTTCCATCACTTCCCCCACGTAGTTGGAATAAGAACACTAAACGCCATGAGTCAAACCTTGAGTTTCTCTGCGGTAATGACATATGTTTTCCCGGGATTTCTTCAATCACTTAGAAGAATTAAGTTCATCAAGTTTACTCGCCATGAGTCAAACCTTGAGTTTCTCTACGGTAATAATATTTGTCTTCCCGGAATATCTTCAATTACTTAGAAGTATTAAGTTCATCAAGTTTTACTCGCGTTTAGATACGTGTCTCCTTCCCCATTGTTGGTTTTGACACTTGAATCAACAACATATTATCGCCCAAATACTTGAAATCATTGAGAAGATCGCTTGAAGTCTTTGTGAGAATCAACTTGTTGAAGAATGTAATGAGCAAGTCTAATTGGGGATTAAATATGGCATTTCACTCTCTCCCAATTAGTGCTCTCCCCTAAACCGATAATCTTTTAATAAATGCCCAGAATAAGAAGAAGTCTTTTGATAATTAAATGCAACTCGTCTTTTAGTCTTCTAACATACAGGAGAAAATGTAGAACCGACTGTAGACTCGACCTTCTTCTAGATTGTCCAGTTGGGGAATAGATAGTTAACATCTTCAACTTACCAAAACAAGAACGTCACCAAAAAGCATCCCAATTAACTTACATCTTGCAAGTCCCCTTAACTAAAAACTCTACCAATCAAACAAGAACAGAAAGATGTTCATCAAGGAAATCAGCAATCAGCCCACAGCGAACACGCGAGATGGTAACACCAAACTACTAATCACATCAAACAAGAACAAAGAGATTGTTCGGAATCATCATGTTGATGTGTACGTGAAGCATTAACCGGAAGCACTTTGTCGATAAACTCATATTAGCTTGTGAAGATGTCAACCAACGGGTCTTTGAAGAAAAACTCCATGTGAAGATGACCCGATAAGAAGAAGCTCGGTTCTTACATGAGTTTGGAGCCGTTTGACCATTTATTCTCATATATCAATTCAACCATGCAGAATTATCATACTTCTTTTCCCCCTCAAGAATTGCATACGGAGATGCCATTCTTGATTAAACAAGTGAAAATCATCCAAATGTAGTCAATTCACACTTCTCCCCAGCAAAATTAGCACAGGATGTCGCCATCGTCAATATAGTTGAGCAAGTGGAAAAAGAAAACAATCATCGGTAGCCCGGTTCACTTTGATGACAGAAGCGCATGGAAAAAGTATGAAGCATGTGGATGATAATGGTCATAATAAGAAGATTTCTCTTCTTCAGAAGATAAAGCGTACACTTTTCTTTTATTTGGAGTACGAGGCCTGAACTGATGTGAACATACGTCATAAGAAGATTTCTCTTCTTTCGAAGATAAAGCGCGCTGAAACGTACACTTTTCTTTTCTTTAGAGAACGAGGCATGAACTGTTGTGTTCATACGTCATAATCTCTCTCTTTTCGACTTTCTTGGCAATACATGTAATCAACCCATTATCATTCGAGAGGCTTTTGTAGTGACAAATGATGGAGAAACCCAGATGATGAATTTGACCTCAAGTAAACTACCCGAACTCGTGACTTAAACTTGCACATATGTAACAAAGAGCGGTGCGATTTCCATTAGCATCTCTAAGTACTCTATGTACTCTATACTCTTCAACCAACCAACCATAAAGTATAAGATGTACATTACCTCTTGAAAATCCACAATTGAATGTGACACTGAGCACTACAACGTAACTCCTTAAAGTGATAGTTATTTTGTGGTGGTATGAGCCCAATTCCCCCAAGTGGTAAAAGAAAAGGTAAAAGTCACCCAAAAATAACTAGATTTCCAAGTCTTCATTTTTGATAATAAGCTCGAACAAGGATCTTGAAGAATCTTCATCCAACCATCCCCGATACCTTCAGATACTAAGTATACTTTCCCGTGATAATTCACTTCAACCTCAAATAAATAATAGTGAATTAACTCCGTTGTCACATTTTCTGGTTAAAAGCTCAACTCTAGCCTCCTTTGACATTTAAATGAACTTTGATAATGGTTTCATCCCGACCATGGTTAAAAGCACATAACCCCGTAAAACCATGTAATAACCAAACTGCCATGAAGAAAATTCAAACAATCACCCAATTCATGAATTACACCCTTTTATCCCTTCTTCGAAGTAGAAACCGTAGCACCAGCATTAAATAAGATTCAGAATTACACTTTCCCTTTCTCCAGGATGGTTCCATCATTACGGATTTTACAACTCTATGGTTTAAACCGAGAAATAGTTTCTTTCCGGATTTTACAAAACCAAGAATAAACCGTAAGATAGATCCGGAAATGCACTTTACTATTACCAGGATGTTTCCATTGTCACGGGATTTTACAAGTCTATGATTTAAACCGAGAAATAGATTCTTTCACGGGATTTTACAAAGTCAAGACAAGACCGTAAACAATGTCAGCTTGAATATGTTATGACAACTTTGGTTTCGGTGAATATCTTGTTTTAGGGGAACATGCAGCGGTTCATCAACGGTTCATTCACCAACATTAACAACATCATCAACAATTCTTTACCCATATGTAGACAACTTCACAAACCATACTAAGTCGAGTAGTATACACCACTTCCCCTGAGGTTGACCGTAAAACATTAAAGTACACGTTTCTCCCCCATGATGGTTTCGAACTTTCGGAAGCATCATTAACTTGTACACCCATCTGCTCGAAAAGTTCTTGTCATAAGCAACCATCTTGAAAAGTCATGACTGACGCTGAAGATTCTTGACGGATTTTGCTTAGA
Source organism: Chrysanthemum lavandulifolium (assembly GCA_022545495.1). Taxonomy (NCBI): domain Eukaryota; kingdom Viridiplantae; phylum Streptophyta; class Magnoliopsida; order Asterales; family Asteraceae; genus Chrysanthemum; species Chrysanthemum lavandulifolium. Next base: position 106,477,246 of record CM040246.1, read on the forward strand.
CTGTGAAGTATCATTATTAATTGATGGCATCGAATTGTTGATCACATCTCACCCATTCAGCCCTTTGGTAAACACATCATCCACATAATCTGTCGGCTATTACTGTGACCACTTTGAGAAGCAAACCCGATATACCAAATTTGATCATGAAATAGAATTCCCCATATTTGTGTACTAATCCTCATGAAAAAGAAACGGTGTACCCAGTGTACAAAACCTCTTGACAAATCCTCAACTGCGTGAGACACCGAAAGTGATAGCTACTTTGTGGGTTAAGAGAAAGAATCACAAAAGTAACTAAATAGCCAAGTCTTTATCACACTCTATAAATGCCCAAACAAGTCATCTTCGCGGAAGGGTAAAAAGAAATAAGATGAAATAAGTAAACGCGCCCGGAGAACCTCACTTCAAATCAAAGCAAGAAATACCGTCCAGACAACCCCGTAGTCAGCATTGGTCAATTATCAATCATAAGCCGTGACATAATATTCACCATGAAAATGTATACACCAAAGTGTCAAACCTCATATCACAACAAATCACATCATCTCATCAACACATCAAATTTCTTCAACAAATCTCATTCTCAAATATCATACCTCGACAAATCTCATCATATATTATCTCTCATTATCACAAGTCTCATCGATAATTCACATCAGCAAATCTTATCGTCAAGTTTCTTGAATACATTCCAATTGTGAAAACCCCATTATTCGTCATCCAAATTCGAACCATCACACGAATTACACAAACTCGTTACTAAAAATTAAACCCGATCCATCCCGAATATCACTTCTCAATGAGGTTCAACTTCTCAATAATTTTATCACAAAGGTTTATGAAGCATTATACATTGATAAAATTCTTTTAAGTGATAATTTATGATAAAAGTATTGTAATCAACATTGAGGCCCCCCATCCACATTGTTAACGTATATGAAACAAAAGGTTTCACGAGGCCCAATTAACCATACAACTAGTTAGACCCAAATCATGCTATCACATTACCCAAATAATATTGCAACTCATGGAAGCCCACGATCATACACAACCACAAATCACGTGGCCCCATCCAAAATAACACAAACCCTGATTATTTTCGGGGAGTATAAAGGACCTCGTAAACTCATTCATACCCTAAAACCACTCACAGAAAGTACGCCTCCTTCTTCATCTTAGTATATCAAACCCTAGATCTCAAAACTCAGCATATCAATTATAATTAATCTCATATCACATCTTTAATCTCTACCAATCCCTAATCCCTCTTCAATCAAGTATTCGTTCATACACCATCCATTGATTAGTACACGACCACTACCTGGAAACGAAACACCTCGCCACAGGGATGGCTAGAAGGTCATTAATGCCACAGGGATGGTGTCAAGATCATTAGGATATGGTCACATGTAATTTTTTCATTGTTATGGATGGTTTCAAATGATTTTGATTTTTTAATCGAAGCAAGAGAAAATGATTATAACATAATTGTTATTAGTCATGTTCTTAATTTCGAAAATTAAACACATGAAGCAAGGCTTCTTAAAGATCATTAAGAATCAATGAAGAACTAATTTCGTGTTGAGGGCCTTCAATGGTCTTGATATAAATATCACCATACACGAATAAATCTGAGATTCTTTGACATTATTATTATTTTGAGTGTGAGTCTTGATATAGGATTGAGGTTTTGTAAGTTTACAACTTCATTGATGAGACTTGTTTAATATGACGATGAGAGTTGATGTTTATCAATTTGGATCTGAGAGAATATCATCTTTGCATCTTGATTGCTTTACTTATAAAAACCATGGACCGATGATGTGGTTAAATTGAGGTCGTGAGATGTTTGTTAAATGGTATTTGGTTTTGAGTTTGAGCTCGTGGTCTTGTAGTCTTGTTGTAGTTTGGTATTTTTGTGGTCAAGGTCAACAATTCTTCATCTTTTTCTGTCAACTTGCATCAACACCAACTCGCATATCTAACATGCATCTACTAACTCGCTTTTGACTTAAGTTGACTCAATAGTCAACTCGCATTATTTACAACTCGCATACATTTACCCATGCATATTCAACTCGCTTACCCAGTTTTATCACAACTCGTATCATAATTAGTACACAAGACTCGCATCATAGACATTGTATCTAGACAAGTTAAACAACTCGCCTTTGACCATACCAACTCGCATTTGATACCAACTCGCTCAAAAAGCAAGCTGCAACTCGCATATGGACCATAGCAACTCGCAGTTGATACATTGAATCAGGACTAGTTGCAGTCAATACTGTCAACTTGCATGTATGAATAAGACCAACTCGCATCCATGAATCAGTGCAACTCGCTAACAACACAAACCACATCCAGATATTGAATCTGGACAGTATCTCAACTCGCATTTATGAACAAGCACAAAGAAACATAGAACACAGATTCGACCATTTAAAAAAATCAGTTTGACAGGATGATTTGACCACAAAAATTTATATAAAAATCAGTTAAACAACTGATATTGACACATATAAGGTACATGACAAATCAGTGGAAACAATCATAACAAAAACCTTATAAAACAGTTTGACCACACCAATTTCAAACCAATAAACATCATTCAAATTGTTAAAGACTTATTAAAGACAGATTCAACAAGAACATGACAGTTAACATCTCAACACGACAGCCTCATCACACATCAAACAACCCATAAATCACATCAAACCGCATACAAGAAACGCATCAAAAACCATGCAAATCATCAAAACAACAAAACCTTGGCTCTGGTACCAATTGTAGGGTCGTGAATTTTATGTTGTTTAGATGATTCGGGTGGTCTAGGATGATGATAGTATATGAATGCCATGGTTAGAAAGATGAAGAGAGTAGAGAGGGAATTCTAGAGAGATAAACAAAAGTGTAGAATATTAGATTAGAACTTCCAACCCTCTACCTTGCAAGGTAGAGGGTATTTATAGGTTACAAACTAAACGACCTCCTGACGGCCTGTGGATCAGGTATACAGTGGGTAAAGACCCGTCCTTCCTCCACGGTGTTGCACTAAACTAAACTACGCTACAAACTAACTAATTAACTACTAAATAACGTAAATAACGACACGTCTACGAGCTAACATATGCTAGACCATAATTGGGGTGACCGACACTTTAACATGGAATTTCCAATTCCTAACAAAAATCAATCAAGATACTTGTGATATAAAATCAAAGTATTTTGTATCTTAATTGTTTTGATATTTTAGAAATGCTCCCCCTCAACATATGCATAAAATTCAGAAATTGTTTAGCACATGGAGGCAAGAGATCTTTGAAATCGTTAGATTAAGAATGTAAGGTCCAATCTTTTGATTAACATTTTCTAAAATGATCATCATCACTTCCCAATCAATTTGAGAGATAAAAACGTTTTGAGGAAGGATGAGGTTTTCAAAAGTTTGCTCCCCCTCAATATGTGCCTCGAAGTTTGAAAGAGTTTTGCACATATTAGAGGGAACATGCACTTAGAGACAATTTAATCACATTTCAATAATTTAAGGTTTAAAGTAGATGCTCCCCCTCAACATGTGCATGGAAAATTTGAAATCGTTTCTCACATGCGGGGAGGAAAATTTGTTAAACACTTATGAACCCATTTATCGAATTATCGGTTTAAATCAATTTAAATCACAAATTCTCCCCGATCACAATTTTCAAAACATTTGAGATTTGAGATCTCTTGTTGATTTAAATTGATTTTGAAAGCTTTTAAGGAGAATTGTGACTTAATTATGAAAAAGTTTTAAGCGATAGGATCGGATTTTGAGACTTTAAACTCCATAGATTAAACATGCATGATTTTCTTTTGAAAACAATTGTATGACAAATAACCTTTTGATTTAATTGAAATCATTCTCCCCCTCAATCAATGACATAAGTTGTTGATTGAGAGATAGATATTTTAACAAAAGTTAAGTCCATATGATTTACAAAAATAGAGTACGAGTTATTTTTCAAAGCAATTAGTTTTCATTAGATTGAAAGCAATTGTTTATAGAATCGAGCATGAGATTTGAAAAAGCAAGATAAAGTATGGCTCGTTCTTTCTTTAAAAAGCGGAGTTCTTGCTGAAATGACAATAAACCATGCATTTCACTTTCTCCCAAAAATATTTTTGATTTTTGATTTTTTTTTTTAACGAATATGTACATTCGACCAACATCTAAAGACCGTGTCACTCTTTGGTGACAAAGACAAAGACCGTAGATATTAATCGAATCAAGAAAGATATGACAAAAGACAATATTTTTAGATTTTTCGAGTTTTTCGATTTTATGGATTTTATGAAAGATTTTATATTTTCTATTTGCTTTTGTAGGTTTTGTAATTTTGTATTTTGCTTTTTGAATAAATATGTACACAGAGATGGACGAAGAAAGACCTTTACTCATCGACTTCCTCCTGAAGACGTTTGAGTGTTTCTGGTTGAAGGCTTTTCAAGCCAAGTCGTGGAAGAATAAACTCAAAACGTTCTCTTGGAAGAGCTTTGGTGAAGATGTCTGCTAACTGGTATTCTGACTTCATAAAATAGAGTTCCACCACACCGTTTTCTACTTGTTCCCGGATGAAATGATGTCGAATATCGATGTGCTTTGCTCTTGAGTGTTGAACGTTGTTGCAAGAGAGAGCAATAGCACTTTTATTATCACAGTACAGAGGGATTTTGTTTAATTCAAAGCCATAGTCAGATAATTGGGATCTCATCCATAGGATTTGAGCACAACACGATGACATGGCTATGTATTCAGCCTCTGTAGAGGAAATAGAAGTACTCATTTGCTTCTTTGACGACCAACTCACAAGCTTATCACCCAAAAATCGAAAGCACCTCTGACGTGCCGACGTGTATCTTGACATCCCGCATGATCGGCATCGCATAGGTCGTTAGTGACATACCGGTGTCCTTGGTACCATAGTCCCATATTGATGGTTCCTTGGAGATACCGAAGACCCGTTTAACCGCTTCAAGGTGCCTTTTAGTAGGCTTAGCCGATATCTAGCACACATGCACACAAATGAACAAGATGTCGGTCTACTAGGCGTGAGGTACATCGGGATCCAATCATACTACGATATTTCGTTTGATCTACCATGATCCCCGAGTGGTCCTCATCCGACTTGGTACGCTTCAATTATGGGAGTGTCAACGGTGTCACATGAAACAAATCCAAATTTCTTTAAGATCTCATTTGCATATTTAGATTGATTTATAAAAATGCCTCCGGGACTTTGTGAAATTTGTAATCTCAAGAAAAATGACATTTGTCCCATCATTAACATTTGAAATTTGGAACCCATTTCTTTTGAAAACGATCACATTCATTGGGGTCGGTCGAGACAAAGATAATATCATCAACATAAATCGAGCGTGAATTAAATGTTTGCACGACTTTACGGTGAACAATGTTGGATCAATCGCTCCTTGTCAATCCAAGATATAGAAGAAACTTTGACAACGTATCATACCATGCTCTAGGAGCTTGCTTCAAACCGTAAAGGGCCTTTTTCGGACATGAGTAGGATGCTCAATTCACAAAACCCTCGGGTGGTGACGTAAACCACCTCTTGCAAATCACCATTAAGAAAGGCGGTTTTCACATCCATCGATATACGACCATGTTCTTACTAGCCGCATTAGCCAAGAAGATTACGATAGCTTCGATCACGAGCAACAGAGCAAAAGATTCCTCAAAGTCAATACCTTCTTCTTGACGATATCCTTTAGCCACTAACCTAGCCTTATTTTTCAGCACATCACCATGCTCATCGAGCTTCACTTTGAAGATCCACTTTAGAGCAATGATCATAACATAGTCTGGAGCATGTACTAATTCCCATACATCTAATCGATCAAACTCATGAATTTCTTCTTGCATGGCATTGAACCAGTTATCTTCATTCATCACAATTTTAACATCTTTAGGTTCGATCTTATAGAGTACGGAGTTGAAGAAGCACCATAAGGCATCAGTAGAAAGTTGTTTACGAGTGGATACAGGACGAGAAGGGTTTCCAATGATGTTGTCTAAAGGGTGATCATGTGTTCATTTTCTAAGGTGTTCATGTGGTTGTTGTTGTGGAACTGAAGTAGCAGAGTCGATGTCTTCTGATGAAGATGGTTCAGATGATGAATCAGGAGCAAATATATTTTCAAATGGATCATCTTCGGAGTAGCAAAGGGATTAACTTCATCTTGTGAATCGGAAGCAATTCCTTGATGTACACTCGGTGATTGAAGGTTTGTTGATGAGATCGATTGATCAACAATGCGCTTCGACTTAATGACATAGAAACCGGGATTGACTTCATTGGCGGGGATAAAGCGACCTCGATGATAGGATTGATGATCATTAGCGATTGGTTCATAGTGTTCATCAAACATTGGATCAAATAGTTTTTCAAGTCATCTTATGAAGGAGGTACATAAGGAGTTCTTGGCGAGGCTCAGTAAACAAGAGTAGAACGATGGGACTACATGATGATGCGGGTCAGGCGAGTTGTCCCGGAGCCATTTGACCGGTCACTCATCAAACGTAACGTAAATTGTTTCCATAATATTTCGTGTTCTCTTGTTGTAGATTCGGTATCCTTTTACATTTGGTGCATATCCTACAAATACCCCAATGTCCGCTTTAGCTTTCGGTTTACCTAAGTCTTGACCATCATTAGTTGGGTAACATAATGCACCAAACACTCGGTATGATAGATCGGTTTTCAATTGTGGACAAGTTCATACGGAGTCTTTCTATGAGATGTCCGGATTAGGGATCGATTTTGAGTGTAACATGCAGTGGCAATAGCTTCACCCATAGAAACATTGGAACCTTTGAGTAAATCGGCATTGTTCTTGCGGCTTCCACAAGAGTTCGATTTCGTCTTTCAACTACACCGCTACGTTGAGGAGTTCGTGGAACACTTCTTTGAGGACCGATTCAACACTTTCATAAAATTCATTGAGTTCTTTATTAACAAACTCGGTTCCATGGTCGATTCGGACGATTCGAACCGTTTTGTTGAGTCGGATGCGAAGTTGTTTAATGAGTTTAATGATGACATCCGAGTTTCATCCTTTGTCCTCAAAACTTAACCCAAGTGAATCGGAGTAGTCATCAACCACTACTATAATGCATTTCTTCCCATTTATCGTTTGCACTCTCATTGGTCCGCATAAATCCATATGAAGGGTATGAAGAACTTCCATTCTTGAGTTTGTGGGTTTTGGTTTGTGGGCATATTTCGTGCTTTTTCCCAATTGGCAAGTGAACAGAGATGATCTTTTCATATTTCAATCTAGGTAACCCTCGACAAGATCCTTTACGGAAAGGTTATTAATGGTGCCGAAGTTCAAGTGATTGAGACGACGATGCCATAACCATGACATTGTTTTGAAGCTTTTGACAACAAGCAGTTGGTGAGGACTTCATCATGTCTTGATAGATATGGTGTATAGGTTTGAACCACGGGTTCCTCGAGAAGTTCCACACCATCAAGCTCTCTAACGAAACAAGTATGCTTTCCGAAAGCCACTTCAAATCGGAATCACATAATTGACCAACGAAAAACAGTTATGACCAAGACCTTCTACGTAATATACCACGAAATTACACTTTTACCAACTACATAATCTCCATAACCCATAATTGCACCGAAATGATCGTTCCGAATCTAATCGTCCGATGAATTTGCTCACGAAGTTCATGAGCCGCGACCGGTCTCCAATCATATGCTTGGAACGACTGAGTCCAGTACCACGAGCGATTTGAGCGATCTGCGGTTGAATACTGACGAGGAATGGATAAGCGGATAATTGGGATCCCCATGCAAGAATGGGTTCCATTTGGTTAGTAATGATGATTGGAACTCCCACATCGTAAATAGAAACACCCATATCGAAATAGAAGCAATGGAATCATTAGGAATAGATGCATTCTTGGTGTACAGATTTGACCTATTCAAAGTATGTTCACTTCTTAAAGGAATAGTTCTACCAAGAGGCATCCATTTTCTAGTGGGCATTGTCTTAACGAAAAAGGTATCCATTGATAACCTATCTTTCTAAATGTTCTTCCTGTGGGTTTCCACTGTTTTCTAACTTTCTTACGTCTTTGCCTTTTAGCCTTCTTAGCATTATTTTTTAGCATTAACAATTTTAATTGGGCATTTGACAGCATTAGACAAAACATTCACACCACATTCATGATTAGCAACAAAATTCAAGCAGACATCATTACATGGTTTGCAGATAGTATCAGAATTCAAATTAATTACAATACGCCTATGGCTAATACTAGAATCAACACGATTCGTTTTATTCAACTCAAACTTAAAGTTCCTAGGTTGGTCTTCTACTCTCTTCCAATGCACATTCTTAGCTTGCGAGGTCCTATCTTTTTTGGTATTGCATGGGCTTTGTCCCTTGCTTTAATGTCATTGATTACTCCTGTAGAGGAATTATGGGAACATTAGTTGGTTGATCTACTTTTGCATTCTGAACTAGATGTGCAAGGATCCGAAATACTAGAAGGCACATTAGTGTTCACTTTCTTAAAGTCGGGCATGGAATGGTTAGTATGCTTGGCACTAGGCATAGAACAGGTGTCGGGGATTGACTTGCTCACCTAGGAATTTAGGGCATATTGTAGTTAAGCATTCTAGAAGTTCTTGAGATCGTTTGGCATATAAGCATGCATGGCCAATTGCATTATCAAGTGGTTTCTCTAACTTATCCTCTTCTACAATCTCACGAAGACATTCTAGGCTGTCCTTAAGGTATGAGAAATATGTTTGAATAGCAAGTTTGTTATTCCTAAGATGAGGAGGAACATATTTCATAGACAAAGCATATTTATTACAACCATGCACCTTTGATGCACCATTCTCCCATTGGTCATTGGCATTTTCCCTTTTACGACTCTTGATTCTCAATTTCCTTTTACAACGAAGTTATTTGTTCATTATTTTTGTTACGAGTGACTTTTATTGACTCAAATAACTCATTGAAATGACGTTTAACCTTTTCATTTTCTTCTAGAAAACTCTCATTTTCCTTTTGTAAAGCATTAACCAAGTTTTGAAGATGAAAGTTTTGAAAATTCCGAGAATCTAAAGGAGGAGGCATTTGGGAGCCAGTCACATTGTTCTTTTCACCCTTTAATTGAGAAATTTGGGCTTTCAACTTTCTGATCGTGTTACAGTGAGCTTGAATCTGTTCATCACGTTTGTTTATTTCAAAAGCGCATCAAACTCGGGAACATCGAGGATATCTTGATGTTTGAGGTTTTAACATTTTCTTTGAGATGTTGATATTTTAGTTGTAAATCAAAATGTTCAACTTCTAGTTTAGAAAATGTTTTACCAAATTATCGTGATCATCCTGCTCAATTTTCTCACTTAGTTTAGAGTTTTGATTTCAAGCTCAATGACACGATCATGGGAGACTTTCAAAGCAACAGATAATTCATGAAATTGAGAAGCGATAATAGAACAATTAGTGGCGTGATAGAACACATCTTGAGAAATACAATCGAAATCGATTCTCATTTAAGGTATGCAAGTTCTTCCTCTCAATTTCATTATATTTTAATGCTCGCTCATAGTCACTAACCTCAACAATCATTGCATCAAATTCCTTTTCCATTCCTTTAATATCTCAGATCTATCCCTTTTAAGACTCTCAAATTGATCTTTTAGTTGTTTAAAGAAAGGCATGACCTCACTTAAGTAACATTGTTTTGTTTGCTCAAACCCCTTTCCCTTTCGCTTATCCCGGTGGGTGTGATCCTTTTCTTACAAGTTTTCTCAAAGTCAACAAATAATTGAAATATAACATATTGATGATTAAGGTCTTGCTCTTAGTGGCAATAGTTCTAGGAACTAAATGCATTGGTGTATTTGGAGGATACACGATCATTGAGCATTTTCCTAAGGGAGGGTTTGTTACAACAAGATTCTCTCGCTTTTGCTTATCTAAATCCTTTTCCATAACACTTGTTCGGATTTAACAACGTTGAGGCTTAAACTTGTTCAAGGAAATCCGCTTTTCCTTCTTGTAATCATGGGGTTTGATCGTTATGTTATTCTTTTACATTCGTGATCTTCTAGCTTCTTATTCATTTTCTCCTAGATGCATCATCTAATTTTCTATCTTCTTCAAGGCACTCAATGCAACTAGGTGTCTGTCTAGGTTTAAGAATCTCATTGCCATCATAAATAACACTTTGGGCTGCTTTTGTTTGCCTTACCATACTCGTGGTTGGATTCCTTTATAATAGGGATACTATGCTTATCGTTGAGAACTCTATGCTTCGTGATCATGTGAGCGCCCTGAATTGTATTCCCTTGTACGTACAACTTATTTTCGCTTGTTTTCAAGGTTTTTAGATTAGAAAAATCATTCAAAAGTTTTGATTCCTTAGCACCGAATTCTTGCTTAAGCATTTTAACATTTTCTTGAAGTTCTTGTTTTTGCTTAGCGCTTTAGAAAGCTTTTCATGTAAGGAGTTTAACTCTTGTTTTAATACCTCTTCTAAACTTACTTTTTCTAATAGTTGCACGCATTTGGTCATCCATTTCGCTCACGTGTGGTTAACTCAAACTTAGCACGTTGTTCATAAATGGCAACTCGCTCTTTATAGGCATTAAGTTCGGAGATAACACAATCATCGAGGGCACATGCGGTGTATTCATCAAAAACATAGTCATTATTGATGCGGAAGATGCATCACTTGGTACAATCTCACTTTCACTTTGTTTCACATATTGATCATATGGGACAACATTGATATTACCCATATTTTCAATATCTCGACTCAATAGTTTCATTGATTGTACTTTGTCATGCATCTTTTGCACATCAAAGATCATCGTATAGTTTTAATACCTCGTAAATGATTTTGTCTTTGGATGGACCAGTTTGTGGTGATGAAGAGACTTTAGAAGGGACCATTGGAGAAATGCTAGCCATGAAAATTGTTTGTGCAAGAGGTTCATCATCAACGCCGTAGTCGTATGCATCACAATCGCCGACTTGAAAGGCATTCGATGATTGTGGCCTATCTCCGAATTGGTTTGCTCATCCACATCGCATCATATGTCTTGGCATTTCCTCGAAGAAATAACAACTCTCTTCATCCAAAGTCGCACCATTATCCCGAGCTTGCACAAGCAACATCTTATCCTCAAGTACTCGCATTACGAGGCGTTTTGGCGATGTGCGTTCCTTGCAATATGTCCTCACCACCACAGTTGTAACACTTGATCGGCTTTGCTTGTCCTTGATTTCCATTCCTTCCCTATTCGATTTGCCACATATCCTCTACCAACTCCACCTCTTCCTTGTTCATACCGCCTTTCTTGAACCGGTTGTACCATAACCTTCCCATCTCGACGGTGGCTTGATTGTGTGGATTAGATGATGTTCTGAGGTTATTGTTGGTGTGTGGGAGAGTGTTCATGTTTTGACTAACCATGAGAGACAATTGGTTGATGAAGTTTTCCATGAGTGTGTTAGAGTCTGGAGGCTTATATGATGGATCGGGAATGAGCTTGTAATTACCATTACCGATGGGTATGACTTGTGAAGCTTTGGTTGTAATCCCAACATTGGTGTAAAATGCAATTGAATCATTTGATGAACTTGTTTCTCCCTGCTTTGATTTGAACCGATTAAGAATCATTTTTCAAACATGGCATGTCTCTCATTCAAGCGGAAGGCATATAGTTGTTCATAGTTTGTGTTCTTCAAACCTTTGGTTAGCTTCACGAGGTGACAAACTTGTGCCATTCGGGATTCATGTTGTTCACAAATTTTGAGTTCAATCAATGTTTGGCATGGTCATTTTGATATTCCTCATATCATTAACAAGCTTGTGGAATCTCACGTAATACTCATAAACACTCTCATCTTGTTTCATCTTGAAGTGCTCAAATTCATCATAGAGTTGTGATTCTCTGCCTTCCATAGTTAATTCGTAACCCGAGAGAAGCATCTTGACATTATCCCACACCGCCTTGGCTTCGTGTTGTGATTGATAAGCTTGTAGATATCCTTTGGAAGACCTTGAAGTATGATGTTAGAAGCCACGATATCGAGATCGAATCTCTTTTCTCCTTATCATTGAGCTCATCATATCTCTTTGGTCCATCTATTCCATAGATCATTGTTCCATTTGCAACAGTATCAATTAAGTCTCTTGTATTCTCAATCGATAAGGTCCTTCATCAATCGATTTGAGAATGTTGACCCCATTTTCCTTTCCAAGACAAGTACAATCGATTCTTTGAGCCCAAGAGTCGTAGTCGGTTCTATCAAGCATGGGTGGACGAGTATCGAACCACCGCTTGAACATCCTCAACAGCGATGGAGATGATTGTAGGTACGTTGGTAGACATGTTTAAAGATTACACGGATTTTATAACTCAATGATTAAACCGGGAAATAGATTCTTTCACGGATTTTACTAAATCAAGAGAAACCAGATTACACACAAGAGTCAACCAAGTCGCTACGAGTCCTTGAACCAAGTCGCTAAGCACCAAGTTGCTAAGTAATTAGAAGACAAGTCGCTAAGTTCCAAATCGCTACGATTTTGACAAAGAAGTCGCTATGCACCAAATCGCTAAGACGTCAAGTCGCTAAATAGCAACTCGCTAAGGTCCAAATCGCTAACACCAAGTCGCTAAGAAACTTAAGAACAAGTCGCTATCAAAATTGAAAGCAAGTCGCTACCTTACCAAGTCGCTACCCGTAGTGGATAATCCACTAAGTGTACTGTTTGTCGGCTTGTCTCAAAAGGCAAGTCGCTATGACCAACTCGCTACCAAAACTCACTACAACTCGCTATCGTTTACTGAAGCAAGTCGCTAGTATGAAATTCACCCAGAGCCAAGTCGCTACCAAGAAAAACTTTAAAACACACTTTTCAATCCAAAACAAGCTCAACCACGTTGATTCAAGCTTACCAAATCAAAACCCAAGCACATACAATGATTCTAAACACAAAAGTACACACAAAATTCAAACTTTAACACAAGAAATGAACCAAATGATGCAAAACCACTAAAATTTTCAAACTCAAAACCATCTAAAACCACTAGAAATCCAAGGATATGTAAGAGATGATCTAACCATGGCTCTTGATACCATTTGTAACATATTGGATTTCACAAACACATCATATCACTAACACAAGAGGCGTACAAGATGAGTTTTAGAGAGAAAGTTAGAGGTTTAGGGAACTTTAGTGAGAGAAAGAAAATCTTATTATGAGCTCCAACTCTCTACCTTGGGAGGTAGAGAGTATTTATAGTCTTACAATAAAACGCCACCGACGGGTCATGGATCGGGCATACGGTGGGTAAAGACCCGTCTGTCCTCCACGGTGTTACCTAACTAAATACTACTTAACATTAAATAACTACGACTACGAGCTTTCTAATGGATACATATACTTGAGGTGACCGACACTTTAATACCTGATTTTTCTAAATCCTAATAGGTGGGGACAATAGTAGAAGGTGGGGATTATTAATAGGCATTTAGGTACAAGAGTGTTAGATGGAACAATAGGCCGACATCATAATTGCTTTACGAACAAAATTTAAATGAATCTCAAAGATGAAAAAGACAAAGTCATTATAGTTGTTTTATGAGAAAAACCCAAAACTTTCTCACAAGTCATAACGAGGCCGCTTTTATGTTTTAAAAATCCAAAGACTACGTTAGCAATTTCAACAAATCACATCTATACAACTAATGTAGTTTACTCAATATAATAACTAGTAAACTCTTTTCAACAAGTTGACATGATGTTTAACCTATACATCATCTTAGACAACCAACCTTAAAATATAAAGTTTGTTTGATAAAGAACATGTAGCATTCAAAATTTTGTTTAAACTTGTTATAATCAAACTTAGAGCACTCGGTATCCTCAGCCAAATAAGTCGTTATACCTTTATGGAATGAGTCTATAGTATTAGGCGATACTTCCCCTTCCGCTATACGTTTCAGCGCCAAATTAACCATCAAGGTTATCCGTTTTTATTTGTTTTTTTTCTGGGTGGATTTTGTATTTATGTTTATGTTTTGTGTTTGCATTTATGTTTTTGTTTGTGTGTTGTGTTTCATTTTTTCCTTCGTGAAGAAGATGTCAAAATTAAATGGAAGAAAAATAAAACAAAATTTGTTGTTTATTTTGACTTTATATATATATTTACATTATTAGCCACGAGAAGTTATTTGAAAACCTAAAATTTATGTCTAAATCTGGGTGGCAATAATTCATTGGTTGCAGCAACCAGGTCCATTTCTTTATACATACATTTTTTTATGCAGTATATTTTTAATGTAGTATATTCACCGGTCACAACATTTCACTAATTAGGGTAAATAGAGAATTAAGGAAAAGATTGATGGTACGTGAGTTGAGTTGTTGTGTGGGAAGACTGATGCCTGCTTGAAGCCTAGTTAGTTTGCTTGAAGCCTAGTAAACATTGGGGGTGAGTAGATGTAATGGCGTGGGCAATACTAGAAGGTGGTGATGATCAATAGGCATTTGGGTACGAGAGTGTTAGATAGAACAATAGGCCGACATCATAATTTTTACGAAGAAAATTCAAATGAATCTCAAAGATGAAAAGACAAAGTCATTATAGTCGTTTTACGAGCAAAACCCAAAACCTTCTTACAAGTCACAAAGAGGCCACTTTTATGTTTTAAAAAACCAAAGACTACGTTAGCAGTTTCACCAAATCACATATAAATAACTAATGCTATTTAGTCAATTAAATAACTAGTAAACTCTTTTCAAAAAGTTTACATGATGTTTTACCTATACATCATCTTAGACAACCAACCTCAAAAACATAAAGTTTGTTTATAAAAAACATGTAGCCTTTAAAATTTTGTTTAAACTAGTTGTTATCAAACTTAGAGCACTCGGTTCCCTGAGCCATAGGACTCGTTATAGCTTTATGGTGCGACTCTATGGCATCAGGTGATACCGCCCCTTGCGTTATACGTCTCGGCGCCAAATTTACCATCCACGTTATCCGTTTTTATTTTTTTTTTAAGATCTTTTTTCAGATTTTTCTAGTGGGTTTTGTGTTTGTGGTTATATTTTGTGTTTGTATTTATGTTTTGTGTTTGTGTGTTGTGTTTCGTTTTTCTTTTTCTTGAAGAAGAATATGTAAAAAAATTAGATGGAAGAAGAAATACGACAAAAGTTGTTGTTTATTTTGACTTTTTATATATATTTACATTATTATTCATATGAAGTGATTTAAACACCTAAAATTCATGTATAATTGTAAGCTAAAATCTGCGTAGCAATAATTTATTTGGGTCTATTTCTTCACATCTCATTATTTTTTTTGATGCAGTATTTTTTTTAATGCAGTATATTCACAGGTCATAACAATTCATAATTAGGGTAAAAGGAGAATTAAGGAAAAGAATAATGGTGATGGTATATGAGTTGAGTTGTTGTGTTGGACGACTGATGTTTGCTTGAAGCCTAGTAAACGTAGGGGTGAGTAGATGTAATGGTGGGGCAAAAGTAGAAGGTGGGGATTATAAATAGGCATTTGGGTACAAGAGTGTTAGATGGAAAAGTAGACGGCATCATAATTGTTTTATGAACAAAATTCAAAAAAATCTCAAAGATGAAAAAGAAAAAGTCGTTATAGGTTTTTAACGAGCAAAACCCAAAACTTTCTCTAAAGTCACAAAGAGGCCGCTTTTAGGTTTTTAAAAACCAAAGATTACGTTATCAATTTCACCAAAATCACATATAAACAACTAATGCAGTTTACTAAATTTAATAACTGTAAACTCTTTTCAACAAGTTTACATGATTTTTAACGATTCATCATCTTAGATAACCAACCTTAAAAATATAAGTTTTATTGATAAAGAAGACGTAGCTTTTAAAATTTTGTTTAAACTTGTTATTATTAAACTTAGAGCACTTGGTACCGTCAGCCATAGGACTCATTATAGCTTTATGGCACGAATCTATGGTATCAGGCGATACTACCCCTTCCGTTATACATAGCAGCGCCAACGTCATCATCCAGGTTATCCGTTTTGTTTTTTTTCTGATTTTTCTGGTGGGTTTTGTGTTTGTGGTTATGTTTTTGTGTTTGTATTTATGTTTTGTGTTTGTGTGTTGTGTTTCGTTTTTTATTCCTTAAGGAAGAAGATGTCAAAAATTAAATGGAAAAAGGAATAAGACAAAAGTTGTTGTTTATTTTTACTTTTTAGATATATTTACATTATTAGCTACGAGAAGTGATTTGTAAACCTAAAATGCATGTCTAATTTTATGCCTAAATCTAGGTGGCAATAATTCATTGGTTGCCGCAGCCACGTCCATTTCTTCATACATATTTTTTTTGATGTAGTATATTCACTGGTCACAACATTTCACTAAATAGGGTAAATAGAGAATTGAGGAAAAGATTGATGGTACGTGAGTTGAGTTGTTATGTGTGACGACCGATGTCTGCTTGAAGCCTAGTTTGTTTGCTTGAAGCCTAGTAAACGTAGGGGTGAGTAGATGTAATGGCGGGGGCAATAGTAGAAGGTGGTGATTATCAATTGGCATTTGGGTACGAGAGTCATATATGGAACAATAGGCCAGCATCATAATTGTATTACGAACAAAATTCAAACGAATCTCAAAGATAAAAAAGACAACGTCATTATAGCTGTTTTTCGAGCAAAAACCAAAACTTTCTTACAAGTCACAAAGAGGCCACTTTTATGTTTTCCAAAACCAAAGACTATGTTAGCAGTTTCACCAAATCATATATAAACAACTAATGCAATTTACTCAATTAAATAAATAGTAAACTCTTTTCAACAAGTTTACATGATGTTTAATAACCTGTACAACATCTTAGACAACCAACCTCAAAAATAAAAAGTTTATTTAATAAAGAACATGTAGCCTTTAAAACTTTGTTTAAACTTGTTATCAAACTTAGAGCACTCGGTTCCCTGAACCATAGGACTCGTTATAGCTTTATGGCGCGATTCTATGGCATCAGGCGATACCGCCTCATGCTATAATGCCCTCGCCAAATTCACCATCTAGGTTATCCGTTTTATTTTTTATTTCAGATTTTTCTAGTGGGTTTTGTGTTTGTAAATATGTTTTTGTGTTTGTGTTTGTATATATGTTTTATGTTTGTATGTTGTGTTTCGTTTTTGTTTTTCTTGACGAAGAATATGTCAAAAATTAGATGGAATAAGGAATACGACAAAAGTTGTTGTTTATTTTGACTTTTTATATATGTTTACATTATTAGTCACGAGAAGTGATTTGAAGATCTAAAATTCATGTCTAATTTTATGCCTAAATTTGTGTGGCAATAATTCATTCGGGTCCATTTCTGCACAACTCAATATTTTTTTTTGATGCAGTATTTTTTTAGTTAAGTATATTCACCGGTCATAACAACTTACTAATTAGGGTAAAAGGAGAATCGAGGAAAAGAGTGATGGTATGTGAATTGAGTTGTTGTGTTGGACGACCGATGTTTGCTTGAAGCCTAGTAAACGTAGGGGTGAGTAGATGTAATGGTGGGGGCAATAGTAGAAGGTGGGGATTATAAATAGGCATTTGGGTACAAGAGTGTTAGATGGAACAATAGGCGGCATCATAATTATTTTATGAACAAAATTCAAACGAATCTCAAAGATGAAAAAGAAAAAGTCATTATAGTTGTTTTACCAAAACTTTCTCACAAGTCACAAAGTGGCCTCTTTTATGTTTTAAAAAACGAAAGATTACGTTAGCAATTTCACCAAATCACATATAAACAACTAATATTGTTTGCTCAATTTAATAACTACTAAACTCTTTTCAACAAGTTTACTTGATTTTTAACGTTTTCATCATCTTAGACAACCAACCTTAAAAATATAAATTTTATTGATAAAAAAGACGTAGCTTTTAAAATTTTGTTTAAACTTGTCATTATCAAACTTAGAGCACTCGGTCCCTTTAGCCATAGGACTCGTTATAGCTTTATGAAACGACTCTATGGTATGAGGTGATACTTCCCCTTCCACTATACATCTCAGCGCCAAATTCATCATCCGGGTTATCCGTTTTTTTTTTGTTTTTTTCTGATTTTTTCCGTGGGTTTTGTGTCCGTGGGTTTTGTGTTGTGTTTCGTTTTTTATTCCTTAAGGAAAAATAGGTCAAAAATTAAATGGAATAAGGAATAAGACAAAGGTTGTTTAGTTTGACTTTTTATATATGTTTACATTATTAGTCATGAGAAGTGATTTGAAGACCTAAAATTCATGTCTAATTTTATGCCTAAATCTATGTAGTAAGAGATCATTCAGGTCTATTTCTTCACAACTCGATATATTTTTTTTATGTAGTATTTTTTAGTGCTAAATATTTACATGTCATAACAATTAACTAATTAGGGTAAAAGGATAATTGAGGAAAAGAGTGATGGTATGTGAGTTGAGTTTCTGTGTGGGACGATCGATTTCTGCTTGAAGTCTAGTAAACATTTAGGTGAGTATATATAGTGTTGGGGGAAATAGTAGAAGTCGGGGATTATCAATAGGCATTTGGGTACAAGAGTGTTAGATGGAACAATAGGCGGCATCATAATTGTTTTATAAACAAAATTCAAACGAATCTCAAAGATGAACAAGATAAAGTCATCATAGTTGTTTAACTAGCAAAACCCAAAACTTTCTCACAAGTTCCAAAGAGGCCACTTTTACTCAATTTAATAACTACTAAACTCTTTTCAACAAGTTTACATGATTTTTAATATATTCATCATCTTAGACAACCAACCTTAAAAATATAAAGTTTGTTTGATAAAGAAGATGTAGCCTTTAAAATTTTGTTTAAACTTGTTATTATCAAACTTAGAGCACTCGGTACCCTGAGCCATAGGACTCGTTATAGCTTTATGGCGCGACTCTATGGCATCAGGCGATTTCACCCCTTGCGTTATACGTCTCGGCGCCAAATTCACCATCCATGTTATCCGTTTTTATTTGTTTTTTTTCTGGTTTTTCTGGTGGGGTTTGTGTTTGTGGTTCTATTTTTTGTGTTTGTATTTATGTTTTGTGTTTGTGTGTTGTGTTTCGTTTTTTTTTTCTTCATGAAGAAGATGTCAAAAATTAAATGGAAGAAGGAATAAGACAAAAGTTGTTGTTCATTTTGACTTTTTATATATGTTTACATTATTAGTCACGAGAAGTGATTTAAAGACCTAAAATTCATGTTTAGTTTTATGCCTAAATCTGGGTGGCAATGATGCGAATAATTAAAAACACAAGAAGTTTTACAATCCTCCTATGCAGTGTACATAACCGTTGTAGTGTAGTATATGTAAGACACAGGGAATTGATTATTCTCTTGGAGAATAGTGTTGTGAAGGCTCGAAGTGTATGACTAATTAAGTCTAAAGGTTGAGGGATGATTATTTTTGGTTTGTTTATATTTTTTAAGAAAGCAAAGTAAAATCTCAGGGTTTGAAGAGTTTTGTTTTATAACTACTAATTAACTACTTAAACTAAATATGTGGAAAAGTAAATTTGTAAACTCGTATGTTAATTAGTAGTAGTTATAGGGGAAGTATTCACCGGTTATAACATTTCACTAATTAGGGTAAAAATAGAATTAAGGAAAAGAGTGACGATATGTGAGTTGCGTTGTTGTGTGCGACGACCGATGTCTGCTTGAAGCCTAGTATGTTTGCTTGAAGCCTAGTGAACGTAGGGATGAGTAGATGTAATGACGGGGGCAATAGTACAAGGTGGGGATTATCAATATGCATTTGGGTACGAAAGTGTTAGATGTAACAATAGGCCAGCATCATAATTGTTTTACAAACAAAATTTAAACGAATCTTAAACCCAAAACTTTCTCACAAATCACAAAGAGGCCCCTTATATGTTTTAAAAAACCAAAGACTACGTTAGCAATTTCGCCAAATCACATACAAAACACAAACGCAATTTACTGAATTAAATAACTAGTAAACTCTTTTCAACAAGTTTACATGATGTTTAACCTATACATCATCTTAGACATCCAACCTTAAAAATATAAAGTTTGTTTGATAAATAACATTTAGCCTTTAAAATTTTGCTTAAACTTGTTATTATCAAACTTAAAGCACTCGGTACCTCAGCCTTAGGACTCGTTATAGCTTTATGGCACGACTCTATGGTATCGGTGATACTTCCCGTGTCGCTATACGCTACAACGCTGTTAATACAAATAAGCCGTAAAACGTTTATTTATATTTTACGATCTTCTAATGTTTTGTCGATAACAAACGTAAAATCATTTTAATGAAACAAATAAAATACGTAAATGGTTTGAGCCAATAGTTTACTAACACACTTACGTTTTCACATAAAACACTAAACAAGTAAAAGTGATTTTATGATTTAGTAATACATATGTACAACAACTAGTGTTTACATATTGGGCAAATATATACATAACTAGTATGTATCATAATGGGTAATATAATGGGTAGAAGTTTAAGTATTTGACCCATTGACCAAATACATTGAATGTAGTTGGGTAAAACCCAAAGTCCATGACCCATACCCATGGAGCATAACCCATAACCCATTGCATGACATCATGCATAAGTCATAAATGGGTATTATCCATGACCCATGGTTTTAACCCATGACCCATGGACTAGATGCATTGCATCTTGTAGATACATTGTATCTACTTGGATACCCATGGTCCAAAGTCTAGGACCCATGACCCATAACCCATGACCCATGACCCAAAACCCATGGGCAAAGAGGAGCGTCCCACGGATCCCTGTGATTACATCGGACGGATCCTCAAGTGAGGGATCCGTGGAATCCGTGGAACAAGAGCTAAATTTCTTCTATAAATAGTGAGCCATTTCTTCATTTTGGGTTGCCACTCCCACACATACTTTCTCCAAGTATTGTAACCTTCTAACCTCGGATCCTAAGGATCTCTATGTAGTTTGTGTTTTGTTTTGTGTGATTCTCTAGGTTCCTCTTAAAGGCGAGATCACCACCTCTTGAAGTCGAGCAAGCTCAAGTCCAT
Source organism: Chrysanthemum lavandulifolium (assembly GCA_022545495.1). NCBI lineage: Eukaryota > Viridiplantae > Streptophyta > Magnoliopsida > Asterales > Asteraceae > Chrysanthemum > Chrysanthemum lavandulifolium. The sequence goes on from CM040246.1 coordinate 106,498,394, forward strand.
GAGTTGCCATGCTTCGTCATCATCAAGACTACTGAGGTTCTCTTGTTGATAGTTCTTTCTTCCTCCATAGAAGTGTTGTGTCAAAGGCATTAGTGAAGGATGCCGAAAGAGTCAAGACGAAAGCATTAGTGAAAGGTGCTTAACGTCCGTGTCAAAGGCATTAGTGAAGAATGCCAAAGGAGTCAAGACGAAGGCATTAGTGAAAGGTGCCAAACGTCCGTGTCAAGGGCATTAGTGAAGGATGCCTAGAAGTCAAGTCAAGTGGCATTAGTGAAAGATGCCAAGGGTGTATAATCGATGAGGTGCATCGATGTACAAATAGAGATAGGTTGTATCCAAGGATATTGATATCCTTGATGATGTTGTAATAAGGAGTGGGTCTCCTTTGGGATAGGTGTTGTGTAGTGTTGGGTAGTAGTTCCTCCATTGTAATGGAACTCGGTATCTAGCCTAGTACCGGATAAAGGGTAGGCGACGTTGTGATAGGTGTGGTTCTACCTTGTGGAAGAACCCGGTGTCTAGCCTAGTACCGGAAAAAGAGTAGGCGACGTTGTGAAGGCTTCTCCGCCATAAGGAGTTGGTGTCGTGTAGTGTTTACGAACTCTCGAGTAGGTGACTCGGGGAGTGGAGTAGGGCAAGGAAGGTGTCCTTGTAGCCGAACCACTATAAACACTCGTGTCGTGGTTATGTGTTTCTTACTCTTTATCTTTCATTACACATTTATATATCTATCTATCAATGTCCAACATACACATCCAAATAGATTGACATAAGTCGATCTAAATATTTTAAAACATAGTTTTAATTGGTAAAACTACTAAACCCCTCTTCTAGTTTTCCACAATTGGCATCAGAGCTTCGTTACCAAGTTTCTTAGAGTATGTTGTACTTTAAAAACTTGATACGATCCGTGTACGTTTGAAAACTACAAAGAAGGATTTTTTTTTAAAAAGGTCATGTTTTAAAAATCATCATATTATTTAATGTTGGACAATGATAGAACGTTCTAATATTTTCTTTGTTAAGAATTCTCCATACTTGGATTTGGGCATCCTAAGAAGATCATGAAGAATTTCTCTAAATACTTCTTTCCTTAAAAGAATATTTAGCAAAGGTATGATCCTTAATAAATTACAAATATGATTTTTATTTTTTTTTTTTTTTGTCATTTTCTTTAATCATGATTAAGTCTTAGTAGTATCTTTACGCTCTCTTAATAATCACTAAAGTAGTTATCTACATTAAACTCATCATCAATAATAGTATTCTTCGTTGATCTCTATAGACAAAACTACAAACTAGTGATAATGATATCTCAGTTATTCGAGAGCCTTGATCATTACTCCTCACAAAAGGATTATTGACATTTCATCTATGTCAATGAGTATCCATGTGAAACTTCTTACATTATGATAAAATGGGATTTTATCATAATCTTTGAAAACTTCCCAAAGAATTATGATTTATTCATAAAAAGGGAACCTCGTCAAATAGGACTAGTATAACCCGTCAAAACCCCAAACCATAAGTTATAGAGCATAAACATCGACCCTAGGCAATTTAGAACTCCCAAACCAAAATTATCAAGGAATACTTAAGCTGACTAATTGTTGTTATGCCGGATCCCTGCGTTTGAACTAGCCGGATCCCTCATACAAGGGATCCGTGGGATCCGTGCAACAGAAGACAACATAAGTAAGAAATGATCACTGTGGAAGTTCCACTATCACTTTCCTCTATCAAAGACTCACGAACATAAACCTAGTTACTGTTCACAGGAGCAAATTGATCATTTCCTTCAAGCAAAACAATCTCTTGTGTAAGTATAATCTTCACTACATTGTTATTTCTATTCCTTGATTCCTAGGATTACAATTTTCATCTTTAGAAGTTGGGTTCAAATGGGTTTGTCATAATTTGTTACCACATTGTTTTCTAAGATAATCTAAATCAAAGAATTAACATTGTTAATACAAATTAAACTCATTCCTTGAATTCAATGAAGATGTTTTGAGCAAAATTGTGATCAAACCCTTTAGGCTACTATTCACACAATTAACACCACATTGTGGTTTTGTTGTATAGGAACAATCATGCCTAGTAACCGCCAACAAGATTATCATGATACCGCCCACTACATCCCAATGTACCATCGAAAGGAAGGCCTAAGCCCGGAGGATAGGAAAGCTTTCAAGTTGCTAGAAAAGAGGCTTTTTCATGAAGGCCGTGTGGTTGAACCATCATTCCTCGCGAACACCAACATCCGACAAGTCTTTGAAGGAATTGGCTTTGATTGCCTTTTGGACATAAACGAGCAAATTTGTCCGGTGTTCGTGCTTGAATTTTACAAGACAATGAGAATCGTTAGGAATGATAACGGGACCATCTCAATAGCCTTCATCATCAATGAGCATGAGTACACCCTCTCTCTTGTAGAATTTGGAAGAATACTCCGTGTCCCATATCAAGGAGTGTGCATGTATTCCAATGAATGGTCTTTGGCGGAGCTACATGACATGGTAGATCATCATGAAGTCTACTACATGAGAATCCCGGAAGCAACCACGGTAAGGGATACCGTATTCATGGAAAGAGCATCTCCATCGAGGGTCACGAGAAATTCCAAGGTGATCTATAGGGATCCATTTCAAATGGAGCTTTCAGAAATGTTCCCGTTGTACAAGAAATGGGAACTCGTGGTAAGGGAGAATGTGCTTTGCTTGGGAGGGAACAAAGATCATCCCAATGCGTGCTTGAGCTTCATGATTTATTGCCTTGTGACCGACACTCACTTCAACCTCGCTTATTACATGGTAAAAGAATGGCGAGTGTGAAAAGCATGGACAAGATGGTACTCCCTTATGCAATGCTCCTATCCCGTCTAGCAAACTTCATCTTTGCTTTAGAACCTTCTCCTTATTCCTTTGATCATAGCTTTTGCAACAAAGTCATGGTGCCGCTATCCGATGGAAAGACTACAAGGTTCATGGTGGATGGCAAGAGACCTCACCCACTAACGGATTCATTGGATGAGAGGGAAAGACAAAGAGAAGGAGAAGGAAGTAGCAACCCCCTTGGTAACACCGATCTCGACCCTTTAGATTACATCAATCAATTGCCAGATATTCCAAGCCCATCACAAGAGTGGCAACAAACTAAAGGGATCTTCAAGTGCTTCGCTAACTTCTGGAAGAAAAAGAAGTAGAGATGGTGGGATGAAGAGTGAAGGGGATGAAGATGAGGATGAAGACGGGAGTGAAATGGAAGGAGGTGTAGATGGAAGGTAAGGTCATAGGACCTTAATTTGTGAGAACAATTTCTAAAACAATGGTCTGTAACATCTTAACAATACTTATGTAGAGTAGGATGTAGTGTGTAGGAATTGCCATGATTTGGCATTGAACACCTTAACTTAGGAACTAGTAAGATGAGATTTTACGACATCTTGATTTCATTCAAGTAGTCGTCGTCACTCATCTTTGATTACCTTTAGTTCCCCACTTGCTATGCGTTATACTTGTTGTGTGCATGTGTTTACTGATTGTAGAAATGACTAGGATAAGCATTTGCTAAGAGTGCAAAAATTACACAATTGTTGAGAGGCTTCTGGTCTGCAGTAGCCGGATCCCTGGGCTATAACTAGCCGGATCCCTCAAATGAGGGAACCGTGGGATCCGGGCAAACAGATACCTGATACAGATCATGTTTCATCAAACCTGTCCTCTAGATCATATCATTCTAGCTAAACATGATTCTTTAAGACTACTTAAGTCTTCCTTAAGCTCGATGGGTCTCACACTCACCCGTGGCTAACTTAGGATCAAATTCAAAGTGTTTTTGATTTATCAACTCATCAAAACTCACCATATTTCCGCTCCAATGCTCACACATTGTTCCTCACATCTCAAAACACTTAGTTTGATATTTCTATCAATTTTAGCAAATTGATTTTAGTCATCCTTACCTTAAAATAGGCTTAAAACTAGTTTTTTTCATTTTTCTTTATTTTTAGGAATTTTTCAAATTTCTCCTAAGTCATCATCTGATCTCTAGGATCAATTGCCATCATTTGTCATACTCAAATCCATGAGTATCATCCTTAAACATTTAGTTACACTCTCAAAAAGTCCACTTTCCTACCCAATACCATCATTAAGTATCCTCACTCTTTGTGGTTGGACATTTAAGTCACCTATCACTTAAGACATCTAAGGAAAGTCAAAACCTCAAGATTTATAGGCATTAGACCTTACAAGAGCATAATCACTTCACCATATTTACGTCGACAGACGGATCCTCGGTTTATAACCGCACGGATCCCTAGTGAGAGGATCCGTGGGATCCGTGTCACAGAAAGCTTCTAATCAGCTTTTCTTTCAAAATTTAAACCATCTTTGGTAAACTAAACACCTTTAGTTACCATTTAATGATTCCCTAGAGCTGAACAACACCATAGTTGACCTTGGTGCATGCCTAATTCTCTTAGTGGTCATGAATTTAATTCCTTAATTCAAATTCACCCTTTATAAACCAAACACTCTTGAGAGGTTAAGTCATCACTCTTACCACATTCCTAAAAATCAGTAGTTAGAGACTCCTATTGCATCCTCACCATCACTATGACTAAAGCATCTAGCAACAACTCTTCAACCAAAGGTTCATCCAAAAGGAATGGTCATATGATCCATGAGATATCATCCACCGAATCATCACCCGTAAGAGGTCATAATGCTAGAATCCCACCTCAACAATCCCAATCAACAATTGCCAAGAGAACCGCAAGAATTAGTATTAGACCTCTTGGGTTAGAAAAGGGTTCATCAAGCTCTAAACCAAACGCACCTAGTTCTAGTAAAACACCTAAGCCTTCATTCCTAGAACATAGACTACATTCCTTCACCGAACCTCTTTCTCATCCAAATCTCTATTCATTAGAGCACTCACCACCGAGAACTTCCCACTCACCAACCTTCTCGTTAAATAGGGAACCACCTACATCACCAAATAGTCCACCGTTGGAGACAAGGAACCACCAAGGACTTAATCATATAGAGGACTCTCCATTACCACCACCTTCATTCTTAGTAGAACCTCATCCTACATTGCTCAATGTACCTCCACCATCATTTGTAGAGCCTCCTCAAAACATCCAATCTCCTTCGGTTCCTAATCAAGACAATAATTGCTCTAATTGTCTAATCACCTAAGGACTTGTTCAAGAAGTACGAAATGAGTTGCATTTCATGTTTAATCATCTTCTTGAATGATTGGACCAAATCAACAAGTCTACCCATCCTTAGATTCAAGCACATTGATGCTTTTTAAGTTTTTGGTCACTTATTAGAATTAGTAGAATATGTATTACATGGTTAAATCATTCTCTTAGTTTTAGAGATTTGTAGATCATCTCTCATATTTTATTGAATGAAGTTACATGTTATATGCCATATTGCTTTGAGTATATGTTTGTTGCTTGAATACATATCTCACTTTGATGTTAACATCATTTGTTACATCACCATTGTTGTCTTAAGTTTTCGATGACACGGATCCTCCATTTTGCCTAGACGGATCCTCCAAGGAGGGAACCGTGGGAACCTTGCAACAGAAGACTTGTTTTCTACTAACTTGAGTCTTATTTGCGGAAATTATGCATTATATACTTGTTTTCTAACCTTTGTTTTGTAGATTTTCAATATACACATGAAGACTTTGACACCCTAAGCTAGGGGGAGTTTTGTGTCAAAGCAATACATTGCAAAATCATTTGCAATATATTTTAGGATTACGTTACATGACGTCCCTTTGCAAAGTTGCAATCATCAAGGGGAGCATTATCGTCACAAAGACGAAACCATTTGCAAACATAGTTGCAATGCATTAGCTTAGTAGTTTTTCTTACTTGACGCCCTCACAAAGGGATGGACTCGTCAAGGGGGAGTTAAGACGAGAACTCTTCCCGTCACTTGCTCTCTATATTTTTTTTCTTATTACATGTTTTTCTTAAAACAATGTGTTAGTTTCTTTTCGACGCTCTTTTGTTTCGACAAAAGGGGAGAAGAGAGTAAAACTCAATTCAAACTTTTACAATTTTAGTTTTTCCTTAAAATAATTTTATGTTTTGTCATCAACAAAAGGGGAGATTGTTAATACAAATAAGCCGTAAAACGTTTATTTATATTTTACGATCTTCTAATGTTTTGTCGATAACAAACGTAAAATCATTTTAACGAAACAAATAAAATACGTAAATGGTTTGAGCCAATAGTTTACTAACACACTTACGTTTTCACATAAAACACTAAACAAGTAAAAGTGATTTTATGATTTAGTAATACATATGTACAACAACTAGTGTTTACATATTGGGCAAATATATACATAACTAGTATGTATTATAATGGGTAATATAAATGGGTAGAAGTTTAAGTATTTGACCCATTGACCAAATACATTGAATGTAATTGGATAAAACCCAAAGTCCATGACCCATACCCATGGAGCATAACCCATAACCCATTGCATGACATCATGCATAAGTCATAAATGGATATTATCCATGACCCATGGTTTTAACCCATGACCCATGGACTAGATGCATTGCATCTTGTAGATACATTGTATCTACTTGGATACCCATGGTCCAATGTCTGGGACCCATGACCCATAACCCATGACCCATGACCCAAAACCCATGGGCAAAGAGGAGCGTCCCACGGATCCCCAGGATTACACTGGACGGATCCTCAAGTGAGGGATCCGTGGGATCCGGAACAAGAGCTAAAATCCCTCTATAAATAGTGAGCCATTTCTTCATTTTGGGTTGCCACTCCCACACATACTTTCTCCAAGTATTGTAAACCTTCTAACCTCAGATCCTAAGGATCTCTCTATGTAGTTTGTGTTTTGTTTTTGTGTGATTCTCTAGGTTCCTCTTAAAGGCGAGATCACCACCTCTTGAAGTCGAGCAAGCTCAAGTCCATGAGTTGCCATGCTTCGTCATCATCAAGACTACTGAGGTTCTCTTGTTGATAGTTCTTTCTTCCTCCATAGAAGTGTTGTGTCAAAGGCATTAGTGAAGGATGCCGAAAGAGTCAAGACGAAAGCATTAGTGAAAGGTGCTTAACGTCCGTGTCAAAGGCATTAGTGAAGAATGCCAAAGGAGTCAAGACGAAGGCATTAGTGAAAGGTGCCAAACGTCCGTGTCAAGGGCATTAGTGAAGGATGCCTAGAAGTCAAGTCAAGTGGCATTAGTGAAAGATGCCAAGGGTGTATAATCGATGAGGTGCATCGATGTACAAATAGAGATAGGTTGTATCCAAGGATATTGATATCCTTGATGATGTTGTAATAAGGAGTGGGTCTCCTTTGGGATAGGTGTTGTGTAGTGTTGGGTAGTAGTTCCTCCATTGTAATGGAACTCGGTATCTAGCCTAGTACCGGATAAAGGGTAGGCGACGTTGTGATAGGTGTGGTTCTACCTTGTGGAAGAACCCGGTGTCTAGCCTAGTACCGGAAAAAGAGTAGGCGACGTTGTGAAGGCTTCTCCGCCATAAGGAGTTGGTGTCGTGTAGTGATTACGAACTCTCGAGTAGGTGACTCGGGAGTGGAGTAGGGCAAGGAAGGTGTCCTTGTAGCCGAACCACTATAAACACTCGTGTCGTGGTTATGTGTTTCTTACTCTTTATCTTTCATTACACATTTATATATCTATCTATCAATGTCCAACATACACATCTAAATAGATTGACATAAGTCGATCTAAATATTTTAAAACAAGTTTTAATTGGTAAAACTATTCAACCCCCTTCTAGTTTTCCACAGTGTATATCATTTTCAACAACCAACCTTGAAAATGTAAAGTTTGTTTGATAAAGAACATATAGCCTTTAAAATTTTATTTAAACTTGTTATTATCAAACTTATAGCACTCGGTACTCTGAGCCATATGACTCGTTATTGCTTTATGGCGCGACCCATGGCATCAGGCGATACCTCATGCGTTATCGCCCTTGCGCAAATTCACCATCCGTGTTATTTGTTTTTTTTTTCTGTTGGGGTTTGTGTTTGTGGTTATGTTTTTGCGTTTGTGTTTGTATTTATTTTGTGTGTTTGTGTGTTGTGTTTCGTTTTTTTCTTCGAGAAGAAGATGTCAAAAAATATATGGAAGAAGGAATAAGACAAAAGTTGTTGTTTATTTTGACTTTTATATATGTTTACATTATTGCGCCAGATATATATCCTCCCGAAAATCGATAATTGCGTATATATCCAAAGACGATAAAAACCATCGTAATATGTGCAAAAACATCAGACAGGATATATACGCATTATTCACTTTATGATATATATATCGATTTTACCTACATTGTAATTAGTCACGAGAAGTGATTTAAAGACCAAAAATTTATGTCTAATTTTATGTCTAAATTTGTTATAGGTTTTGAATTATAAAAGAAAAAACTAATGTGACAATAACACCGGTGAATAACTATTGCCCTTTACTAAAATTACAAATCTAGACATGAGTTTTTCTCCTAAACCCCTTCATCTTAATTAAAAATACAAATAAACCCTTTTCTTTCTGTGCAAGCTTCTTCTTCTTCATCGTTAATAACACACATACAGACACACTCAAAACCTTACTCCAAACACAAATTTGAAAATCAGTAATGGCTATGGAGATTGACCAACCTGTAAATATTAACACCGACGATCTCTTCAAAGCTGCTGAAAACGGCGACGTTTCGGCTTTCAAATCACTCTCTGAGGCGCAGCTGGTCACTCTCCGTAACGATGACGGAAGATCGTTACTTCACGTCGCTGTTTCTTCTGCCCGTACAGAGGTATTTTAATTTCTAGTTTCTAATTTTAAGGTTTTTTTTTGGTAAAATCGTTTAACTGAGTGTTTGGATTAGTTAGTTAGTTAGGTTTTTTTTTTTTTTTTTTTTTGGGGGAATGAGCTTGTTGGCTTTACGAATGTAAGTGAATGAAGATAAATTACTGTTTGTAAACAATGAAGATGACCTCGTCATCGTTTGTGTAAGCAGACAAGAATGACACATATCGTTACATCCGTGGTCTAGTACAATGGGACGGAATCTTTGTCAGGTACATTGTAGTCCACCGCATTTACACCAATCACTCTATGATTCAGTAATGTTCGGATTGCCAGTTGTCTCCTTCCTTATACTGCGTGTTTCTTTGGTGTGTTAATGGAGGGTTTGACGAGCCTTAATGTCTTTGGGCCGGGATATACCTACGTTATTAGAGTATATACCTAATACTTCTATTTTTGAATGAATGGACTAATGAATCTTCACAAAACATAAATGAACATAAAATCCTGTTCATGTTAGTTTATCAACCAAACGAACTTCCTGCCTACGGTTCATTTACAGCCTTGTATGTTATGTTTATTTGGCTGCAAGATTCCTATCAGCTTCGAATTAAAATTTCTGTTACTTAGGTTTGAAGTGAGTTTGTTACGTTTCTTGGATGAAGGGAGTATCCGAGTATGTATTTTATGTGAATTTTATCAGATGATTTTGTAGATTGATGAAATTCAAGTGAGGTGTTTGGTTAGATGTCTTCTAAGGTTTTGATGTTTGTTAGCCGATTACTTTTTTTTTATATATTGAGGTGATTTGTAGTTTTAATACATTGAGATGGGGAAAGAATGATAAATGATTTTTACTAATGTCTGGAATGTATGTGATGAATCAGGTGGTGAAGATACTTTCAGCTTTTGATCAATCCGTTAGTGGTATTAACAGTGCTGATGAAGAAGGTTGGGCGCCATTGCATTCTGCGGCGAGCAGTGGAAATGTTGAAATTGTCAAGATTTTGCTAGATAGAGGTTGGATTATTAATTTACAGCTTGCTCTTGTAATGCGTTTTTGTTGGCTCTGTTTGTAATTCAGTGTTAGATGTTTATAACTTGTAGTGAATATAAATGCATCTTTGTTAGCTGAGCAGTTAGTTCAAATTGTTATTTATTCTTGAAAAATCTTATAAAAGCATCTTAATTGAGGAAAATATATTTTCAATGGATGTTATTTTGACTTGGTTTTCCGCTTGCGTATTGTCTTTTATTGGGTTTTAGATCTATTTAGCTATTTAGAAGGATAATAAAGGGTCCACTTCTGCTGCAAATCTATCTCTAGTCAGTTGTTTGTGTCTTGCAAAAAGAACTAGTTATTTTCTGGGGAAGTCGTTGCTGCAGTTTTTGCATCTGAATATCCGTATTTGTGCTCTGGTGTTTGTTGACATATGTTGTGATTAAAGCCATCACAGATATCTAGCTTTTGTCACGCTTTGCTTCCTTTCTTTCCTGGTGTATTTAACTTTTGAGTTATCAGTTACATGTTCTTTGAATTGGTTACACAATGAGAATCTATTATTTGCTAAAGTTATTATTTTGATGAACAGGGGCTGATGTAAATTTGAAAAATGAAGGCGGACGCACTGCTCTCCACTATGTTGCCAGCAAGGGGTGGGTGGAAGTTGCTGAAATTCTGCTTTCGCATGGTGCAAAGGTCAATTCGAAGGACAAGGTTTGTAACTTAATACTTGTTATCTAACGTTTTCGACTTAAAAAACCTCATCATTTATCTTTTCTTTTTGGCTGCTAACTGTTTGGTGTTCTACCAATACAGGTTGGCTGCACTCCCCTGCACCGTGCGGCAAGTACAGGGAAATCTGAGTTGTGTGAACTTTTGATCGAGGAAGGTGCAGATATTGATGATGTTGATAGAGCAGGACAAACTCCTTTGATGAGTGCAGTAATATGCTATAATAAAGAGGTAGAAACACAGCTTATTAGTAGTTTGCATGCTTAAATCTAATATAATCTTCTCACAACCACAATCTTCTTCATGTTCGCTAGTGCCAACTTGCTAACATGTTACTTTTGTTTGGTTTGACTAATAATATGACCAAATGGTTGTGGAGATCAAGCTCATTTTGCACATACCTAATATACAGGAGTAAATTTGGGGGCTTTATTATTGACCATTGTGAAAATGCTATTCATACTTGGTTCTTTTTGTGGTGAAACAGGTAGCTCTTCTACTTATCAGACATGGTGCAGATGTTGATGTGGAAGACAAGGAAGGATACACTGTGCTTGGTAGAGCATCAGAGGAATTTAGACCAATACTAATAGACGCTGCCAAGGCCATGCTTGAAGGATGAGTGTTCCTTCATGGTATGCTTATTAGTGTTTCCTATGTCCTGTTTAGAGCAAAACGTTGTAATGATATTGGGTTTTTGACTCTTAAATTCTGGTTTGGCATAACAATATCAGTGTCCTTTTTGATAATTTAGATTCTTGAGACAAATAGCAAGAGATCAGTCAGAAATGTGCAAATTGCTGTGTTTGGGACCATGGAGTTTTGAGTAGTAGAATGAAAAAAGAGATTTGATGTTTAACTTTTTAAGGTCAAACATCTTATTTTTTATACATTTTGATCGTTGACTTTTTTAGGTCAAACTTTTTATTTTTTTCATATATGGTCAACATTGCTTCTGTTATATAAACATGTTGTAAAATTGATTCTGCTATACCAAAGGAATATGAGAAGAGAAATTATAAGGATGACTAAAAAACATGCCTAATTATACGACTAACACTATGCAAGAAGAAGTTTATTAGTTGTAATTTAGGACCCACTTCTTCGTAAACAATAAACTCTCGCCACATAATACAGATGTTTTTAAGATTCATATCATTTCTCTAGGAATATACGGCAGGAATTCTATAAAATTAATACTCGGTATATATAGGAGTTATTAATTAATCGATATTAGTTTATCTATAAATTAATGAATCGGGACATGCACAAAATATTATTTTAGAGAGTTTATTAATTTATCGAGTTTCTAATGTATTTTACTATATCATGAACAAAATCTTAAAGGCCAGACACAGACTGAATTGGTCATCGAGTTCATTGTAAAGTGAATCTATAAGCTGAATAAAGAAAAGAAAGATTCCTAACGTTGGTTTGCTCAGAATAAGTTACATTCGGAACAATAGAATTTTTTAGGAGTATTTAATAATCATCGTAATCACAGAATTTTTTAGGAGTATTTAAAAATCATGCTTTACTGTTGTAAAGCTGCCAAGTATATTTGGTTAATAATTTCAATTTGACAAAATTCACAATAGACTATGCTTGCGACACAAGAGAGGTTCGCTAAAATGCCCAGAGCCATTGGAGATAAGAAAAATGCAAGGATGGTTGCAAATCATAAATGGATCATAACATAGACTAATATCTAGCTTTGCATCGCAATTGCACCCACAGTTGCTATAAACGAATGCAAGATTATGTCTAGCATAAAAATGGACTATGACTAGCATCGCGACTCAGGCATAATTCTTTTCCAGATGACATTCTTTGCTTTCGAGAGCTGAGACCGTTCCTCTTTACATCACCTTTTGTATCAGCTAAGCTACTCTTCAATTCGATATTCTCGGCAACAAGCTTCTGAACATGAGCGCAGCTCATTAATGGCTTCTCTTCTCATCATTCCTCTTTACAAGCTCCGCTTGCTGCTCTAAATTCTCTTCAACAAGTTTTATCACGTTCAATCTCAACTCTTCCCAGTTCTTCTCAAAATCATCATCAACCAGAACAACCTTTGACTTTCCAGTTTGACTTTCAGGAGACAACTGTCCTTCAAAGTCCAAGAACTCGTAATCCAAGTCAGAGCTAGAGTTCTGACGATGATCATTCTCGGAACCCTGAAGTTTTAGAGGAAACCGTTTATGTTCAGAGATAGGCGAACCAGACTTGGAAAATGTACGTGCACTTTCGTATCTGATCATTAACTGGTCATACTTTTTAGCCAACGATTTGTACGATCCATGAAGATCTTTAACAGATTGAACGAGCGAATGCCTCTTTTTGTAGTACATCTCGGCCCTCTTTGCAAATGTATCTCCATCATCTTCAATAAAACTTAACATGTTTTTCACTTTATTCTCCACGTCTACATGCATCAAAACAAAGCAAACTTATTAGGTTTTCATACCCTTTGACTTTTTCAGTCAAACCATCTAATTTTCAAATCAAAATGCACACTAAATCAATCACAACTCTCAAAAAAAAACCTATACCCAGTTTCAAACACTACAAGTTCTATAAAATCATATGTTTAATTCAAAGATTACATCATTAATTTAAGTACCAAATAAAGAGTCAAACCTGATAAGGTTGACTGAAGCCATTGAGACTGATGAGGACGATTATGGTTGTTATTAAGCCACCATGAATAAGGTGAACCATCCTCATTGTTGTTCTCCATTTTTTCTTCAAAGTTTTAGAAGATGGAGATATAGCAACTCGTGTATATATGGTGTATCACAAAGATTATGCATAAATTATGGATTCTTAAACAAACTTTCCTAATAAAACTCTTTCAAAGATACGTCAAAGACTCAAAAGGACTTGCAAAAGTGGCCCACTTTACTTAACCATTAAAATGTTCAGCCCATGTATATTAGGTGAAATTGGTGATAAACTATATATTAGATTGATACGTGCAAATTAATGACCAAGATAGTGATGTAAATAGCAATTGATTCGTGACAATATTGATGATAAAAATTAAGCCATGCCACTAGTAAAATATGTATATTCAATAAGTTGCTGATGGTACTCACATTTTGCCAATTCTCTTTTTATTGGTGAATGAGAATTCATTGTTTAACTTTCTAGATGTGCGCCGAGTAGATCGTACGAGTAACAAAAAAACTCAAAAGTATCGTTTTAACAATGTAGTTTAACTTTCTTCTAACTTTCTTAACATACAACAGATAAGACAGGCGCCAGGCGGCACCTTCTTTGTAGAATATTGGCCAACAGAATCTCAATCTCACTGCCGCGATTTAGATGCTACGTTTTGTATAGAACTGAAGTTGGAAATGGGTAAGCTATTGGATATAGAGCGCTCCATGTGTTCAATGGAGAATGTTTTCTAATTGGTGAATACATTCAGGTTGTCATATCAACATACAGTTGCCTAAAATCTAGGATATAACCAAGATATATGACGCCACACCTATTGTTGCAGCAGCGTCATGATACCTCAGTCGCTGCATCAAAATTTTGTGCTGGACATTTAAAATCTGGTACATTTAGAGTTCACCGATTGTGGGGCAGCCACAACTGAAAAAACAAAGAAGGCTAACCAAAGACAATACATAAAACAAACTGAACTAGTAACTTAATATTGGAGTAGTAGATTATCATAATTAGCTCCCAAAAGTCATTCATGGTCAAACTTGTTTAGTACATGTGGACGTATGGTCCGGACCGGCCAGACCGGCCAGCGTAAGATCACGCCCACTCTACGCCTAAACCCTAATCTATCTCCTATAAATACATGACAAGTTATCTCTAACCCCGACTAACTTTGGTAGATGCTACATTGCATACTAACTGACTGTCGGAGGCGGACCCCGGCCACGGCCCCGGGTCCACTCCTAACGGCTTCTCTGCTGACAGGTCTACTAGGGCTCGAGAAGACGACTAACGGCCAAGGAGAGTCGTGAATCCAAATCACCAGATTATGCTCAACAAGTTGGCGCTATCCGCGACCACCGAATAAACAATGTTTCGTGTTCTCCTATTACCGAAAAGATCAATTTCTAAAGTTTCAGAACTCTAAAACCTTTCACTTTATTAAATTGAATGATGCGTATAACTTTATCCACAAGGATTAGCGCCTTCACGCTCGATCGTGAATTTAATATCATATTAATTTAATACCATGCGTAACTCTTGCTTTACAAATTGCTTTACCATGCGTCAATTTTGATTCAAAATACTTATGCATAAACGTGGTCCTACATGGAATAAATTTATGGAATAAAATATCACGTTATTATTGTGTATTGTTATATCCTTATTTACGAATAAGTCTATTCTTTTATTGCGATAGATAAAAGAATAAATCCGCACGATCGGACCTCTTTATATTTTAGTCCGCACGATCGACCTAAGCAAATATCCGCACGATCGGAGCTATTTTATCTTTTAGCCGCGAATTAATTCGCGCAGACATCGCTTTTACGGTTGGTACGCTTGTTCGCTGCCGAACAACGCAGTCATGATAAATCTACCCGCATTAGGCGCGCGCTCGCACATTTTCGCAGAACGCAGACGCGAAACCACGATGCTAGTCAATCGCCATGATGCGACCGGACCAAAAGCCGTGGTATAAACATCTCGCGATCATCCGTAAACGCTCGAGTCTATGCGGTTAAGATAAATCCATCTCGGTCTATTCGCCGCGGCCACCAGACGTCCATCTCGTTAAAGAAAAAGAAAAACAACAACACAATTTATTATTTCATCGGACGCATCCCACGACGCAAAAGCGCACCGCCAATTTTCTTATAAGCTATGTGCTATATATATTTTTATGCTATGTGCTATATATTGCTTAATTTTATTAGGTTTTATATCGCGATTCACTGCATATACTTTTAATCTTCAGACAAGTATTTTTCGCAGATTAAATAAGTTTAACGCTCCTACACGAGTAGCACCATCAAACTCGGGGCTACCGGTATACGCCACCACCGTTTTTACGCAGTGTATTTGAAGCGATCGAAGACTAATTTAAATATTCGCACCAACTTGCCGTAGGGAGACGCCCTCTGTCGGTTGTGAAGACGCCGCAAAGTAAGCACGCGCTCGTCGCACATCTTTAGCGGCACCTACCTGCGCAGGTTAGCACGCCTTCGTTGCACCTCTTTGTCACGCACAACAAGACACTTATGCGCGCGTAAGCACGCCTTCGTCAGACATCTTTGTCACAAGACAACAAGACACTTATGCGCAGTAAGCACGCCTTCGTTGCACATCTTTGTCGCACACAACAACACAAGACTTGCTATGTACACGCCTTCGTCGCACCATGCCGCGTTGCTACCGGTACAAAAGGCACGCCTACCTGCGATGCAAGATACGGGTTCCACTTTCACCCACGCTACCATCAGAACTTAAGTTCAGATATACATAGCCACGCGCTATCTCATACTAGACTTGGGGGCTTGGACGATGGTCCTGACCGGCCAGAATGGTCAGCCCGCATCGGCCCCACTTTACGCCTAAACCCTAATCTATCTCCTATAAATACACGACAAAGTTATCTCAACCCCGACTAACTTTGTAGATGTTACATTGATACTAACTCGACTGTCGGAGGTGACCCCGGCCACGGCCCGGTCCACTCCTAACGGTTCTCTTTATCGACGCCTACTAGGCTCGGTAGACGACTTAACTAGAAGAGTCGTTGAATCCAAATCCGCCAGATTATGCTTCAACAGTACAGAACTTCACTAAGGCATATATATTTAAAAGTTAACTTGAGTTTACTCATCTAAATAACAACTTGTAGCAATACTTTGACGCTCAACAATCATTTCTGCCAACGGTGATACACATGGGAAGCCAGACAGAATTCTTTTAAACTTCAACTCTTCATCCGTGGTAATCTTCATGTTAAGGATCATTTTCACCTTCATGAGCACGGGTGATATGGCAAAGATAAGCTTCGAAAACTCTATCTCAGCCTCCTGGCATGCGAAACCTACAATCTCCAATTCCTTCAAATGTTCCAACCATATATCCGAACAATCTTTTAGTGTACAATCTTTTAGTGTAACAACTTTTTTGACATACTCGATAAAAGAGAAAGGATCATCAACAATCTACATGAAGTGTTGGTATTTCTTGTGTCAGTGTACCTTGGCATGAGAATCAGAAAAAATTTAAATAAAGAAGATACAAGATGGACTTATGATATTTACCTCTAGCTTAATATTCTCCAAATTGGGGGAGTTACTGATAACAAAACCAAGATGTCATAACCCAGAATCATCAAAGATAATCATCTCTTTTATACATAAGTATTTAAGATGGATGAATGCAGTTGGAAGCATTCCTAGCACTCTGTCACACTTGAACCATAGCCGAGACAAGTATTAAGAACCAATAAGCTTTCCTATAAAAATATGAGGGTCCAAATTTATCCCATAAAATAATTCCATATGACTATCTATCAATCCATCAGTCAAATGTGCATTTGGAAAGCGTCAAGAGCAATGTTTTAAAAACTGTTTTTTTAATTGATATGATCAAGCCACAGGGTCATGGTTCAACCGTTTAACCCGGCTTTAAAACATCGGCCAAGAGCAGATTTAGATTAAGTTTATAATATAACGGCGATTGATCGACACGTTTAACTCGCATGCCTAAATATACGCCTAATACTATACTAAGATCATTCTATTGATGAAGTAGATTGCCTCACTACTTCACAAACCAATAAAACACTTCCGCATCATTTTGTGATAAAATTAGTCGTATATTATTGGGATGGGATCCTAGGTACACCCCATCATTTTCCATTTTCCATAATAAAAAGCTTGGACCAAGACTTTTGGGGCAACAGAAACAAACAAACGTGTAGGTCCTTGGTACAGCCATCAAATTTGAAAAAATAGTATATGTTTATATAAATATGTTATAGCTTAAACGCATTTTTCTTCACAACTTTCATATCTAATCAATCAAAGTTTGAACACTTGTTTCTACAAAGGAGAGGATCATAAAGAAAGCAATCTCACAGGTATTCTCTTGTGAATGTTGTTTTACACATATATTGATTACCGTTTACATTATGTTTGCTTGCTTCTATAACATTTATTGTTTTCATCAATATACCGTTGCTTGTTTATATTTACATAGCAATTCTTAAAAGATAAAAATACACTATGTCCCTTCATCATACATTCATACACGAGGGAATTATGTATACTGCTGGATACATAGGACCATATGATGAGGAGGATACGTTTAAAAAAAAGGCTATTTTGTCTACTTAACGAGAGTAGTACGAAAGTAGTGATGTTCCTGTTTAGTTGTGGTTTGTTTATACGAAATGAAAAGTTTAACGAAAAGAAAATAGGCTAATCTTGACTACCGGTTATCATTAGTAGCGGAATCAGGAAAATAAGAGAAAAAATCAAAAATTTAAACAAAAACTGCCATTTAATTGAAAGATAAAGTTTAATATAAATTGAGTTTATTTTTCATCTACCAAGAGATCAACCAAGCAAGTTTTAAAATGAATAAGGGTAGTGTATAAAATAATAAAATGGATAAATTGATATTTTGCTAGATTTGGTTAAAATATGTGAGGGTTGACTAAGTTAACGATCTTTTATTACAGTTAACACAATACTCTTATTCTTACAAGTATTAAGACTTTCCTCATTTTTTTCCTTGTTTTCTTCACAGTGAAAATGATTGAGGCCTTCAGAACTGCAGCTGCCGAGGTGATATTGAAAAGGCATTTTCGTTAGCTGCTAACGAAATCGCCGTTGCTTGGGGTTTCATGGATAGTTTGAATATCCTTAGTAGCAAGTTAAAGATGATTCGGGCCAAGTTACGTGATGCTGAGCGACCAAAGGGTAGTGAGGCTGTGACAGAGTGGTCAAACAACTAAAAGATGTGGTGAGCGACGCGATGATCTGTTGGATGAGGTTCAAGATGAAGTGTTAAGGCGTGAGATAAAGAAACGAGATCGACGACTAGAAAGATACAATTTCTCCGAATTTGAAAAAGTTTTCATTTCAGAGAAATGGGTCATAAAATAGAAAATATTAACAAAAAGTTGTCGAGATCAACAAACAAGCACTCGAGTTGGGACTACAAAATGAACAAAGAAAGCCCTGCTCCAAATAGTCTTCATATGAGACTCATTCAGATTTAGACGAATTCAAGATGGTTGGGAGGAGAAAGATGAACTACATATAATGGGGCTTTTAACAGAATCAAGAAAAGAAGACAAACTTACAATAGTTCCGGTTGTGGAATGGGTGGGATTGGAAGACCACTTTAGCTAAGTCGGTCTACAATAATCCAAAAATCCAAAACGATTTGATATTAAAGCTTGGTCGTGTGTGTCATTAAGGTTAACATCAATAGACTTCGAAATGATCTATGAATCCTAACCGCAAGAAATGTGAGATAACAACTAGAGAAAATTTGATTAAAAATCTTCGAGAAGTGTTGGGATCAAAAGATATTTGCTAGTCCCGGATGATGTGGGACGAAGAGAGGGCATACTGGGATGATTTTAGGAGTTGTATGGTAAATGTGAATTCACAAAATGGTAATGGCATTATCGTCACCACACTAAAACTTGGAATCGAACTATCGATATGACAAAGGATTCTTGTACTTTGCAAGGTCTTTCGATGATGAGGTTGGTTCATGTTTAAAGAAATAGCAAAACCGTTGCCAGATTGGAGGAAATAGGCGTGATATAGTGAAGAAATGTCGTGGTTTGCCATTGTTAGTAAAGGTGATAGGAAGCATGTTGCAAAATTACAGCGTGACAAAGATAAGTGGTTGTCCATCCAAGAAAGCAAGGTTTGGGGTGCAAATGAAGGTGACATGGTTCTAAGCACCTTGAAATTAAGCTATAATAGTTTGCCGAATTCGATATCCAAGCAATGCTTTGCCTATTGCTCAATCTTTGAGAAGGACACATTCATGAAAAAGGAAGAACTTATCCAGCTTTGGATGGCTTTAGGGTTGCTTCAAGTGGATAGCACGAGAAACGTTGATATGGAAGATGTGGGAAATGATATTTTCAAAATCTTGGTAAGCAATTCCTTGTTCCAAGATGTTGAAATGGATGGGTATGGTTACGTTTATAGATGTAAGATGCATGATTTAGTGCATGATCTTTCTTTACATATTTCGGGTGATGAAAGCTTGTGTTTGTTGGTTCCGACTAGCGATGAAGTACACATGTCTCATGTAAAACATCTATCTCTGTACAAAAAAACAGACAGAGATCCAGTTTCGGATAAAATCATAGAGGATATGGCAAGTACAACTTTGCACACGCTGTTCTTGAAAGGAGCTGACAATAAGTTTTCATTATTTCTGTTGGAAAAAGTTGAGAAGAATATTTCGTTTCAAAATTTCAAGTGCTTGCGTATTCTAAAGTTAACTAACACTAGACATGCAAGGATAGATGATTCCGTTGGAGATTTGGTGCATCTGAGGTATCTTGATTTGTCAGATACCAATATCAATGTTCTTCCAAAATCTATTAGTAAACTTCACCATCTGCAAACTTTGAGACTCCTTTGCTGTTCTAATCTTAAGAAGTTCCCTGAAGGCATGCGTAATCTGATAAGCTTACGACATCTTGTGTTTGATTATCATGTTATCTCCCCTAAATACGTGGGAAAATTGACTTCATTTCGAACATTGTCGTCCTTTAGCGTGGGTCGAGAGGAAGGACGTCAAATTAAAGAGCTAGGCCATTTGAAACACCTTGGGGGGAAGCTTGACATTTATAATCTTGAAGAAGTTGGAAACAAAGACGAAGCTAGCCAAGCAAATTTAGCTCAAAAGAAAAGTCTATACAAGATAAATTTCTGTTGGAAGACGAGCAATGAGGGTGTGAGGCGAAAGGACAAGGATATATTGGAAGGCTTGCAAACTCATGCAAATGTGAAAAGCTTGACAATCAAAAACTATTCGAGTGAATGTTTTCCTGCGTGGGTAATGAATATGTCTACCAATACTGGAGGGAAATGGATTCCCCTTGACAAGCTTGTGGATGTCACATTATCGGGATGTCGCAACTGTCTCAGTCTTCCAATTGTTTGGAAGCTACCACTTCTTCGTGATCTCGAGTTGAAGGATATGGACAAATTAACATGCTTAAGTAGCTCTTCTGACCTTGGATCAAGTAAGCCCTTATCTCTATCGTTGAGAAAGCTTGAACTAAATGGTATGAAAAGCCTGGAAAAGTGGACAGATGCAGCAACGAACTCCTCAATGATGATATCGCCTGTGCTAGAGACGTTGTCAATTAAAGCTTGCCCAAAACTCATCCTCTTAGATGAACATTATCCCCATCCTCTTGTTAAATTAGAGATTAAGAAGTGCACAAATCTCGAGTCCATTCGGAGTTTACGAGGGCTCACATCTCTTGAAGGTCTAGAAATCATCGGTTGTCGTGGTCTTTTAGATATACCCGATTTGCATAACCTTGGTGGCTCATTGAGAAAACTGAGAGTTTTATATTGTTGCAAAATGACTTCCGTGCCTAGTGGATTTGACCGTCTTACCTTGTTAGATAGGTTAGATATTGGACCATTCTCGAAGGAGCTTGATTGTTTCCCATGTCTCAAAGGAATAGAGAAGCTGAGGAGCAACCTTCGCTTTTAAGATTGGATGGTTGGAGTCATTGGAAGACAATTCGGAAGAAGTAAAACACCTCACCTCACTGGAGGAGTTATTGATATGCTAATTTGGTATACGAGAAATTCCAATCTGGTTAACCAATATGTCATCAATCAAACGTATCAGTTTCTTTGACTGCCTTGGGCTAGATCCTGACACTGTTTTACAGGGAGTGCCAAGGGAAGCAAAGTTTGTCCGTTTCAACGGCCAAGATCTACTCTGAATTTACATACATATTATACAAACAGCTCAATCATTTATCTTTCAAAATAAATGTACTTTAGAAATTGTATTCGCTTTTTAGCCATTAGTGCCAACATATATTCTGCAATTTGAACAGATTATGATTCATCATTGTTGTAACTTCTTAGAATTCATGAAATCAAGGGTGTGTCTTGCAACAAGCTTTTGAGAGCCTGAGTTTTTAAAACAAGTTGGTTTTTATTATAACCTTTGTTTGGCAACAAAATTTATAGGAGCTTATGAAATCCAAAAGCTCTTTCTAGAAGCTTATTGGAGTATTTTTTGAAGAGTATAAAAGCTTCTAATATAATTTATTACATTTATACCCTTGTAATAATATTAAGATCTGTTTGAATGTCTTTAGTGTCATTTCCTATTTGTAAATTTAAGCTCCAGCTACATGCGAAACATGTCTAAAAATAAGTTCTAGCTTTAGCTCTTACAAACTTCAGCTCTTATAAGCTTCAGCTCTAGTTTCCAACACAACAAGTTCTATAAAATCATATGTTTAATTCAAAAATTACATCATAATTTTAGTACAGAAGAGAGAGTCAAACCTGATAAAGTTGACTGAAGCCATTGAGACTGATGAGGACGATTATGGCTGTTATTAAGCCACCATGAATAAGGTGAACCATCCTCATTGTTGTTCTCCATTTTTTCTTCAAAGTTGTAGAAGATGGATATATAGCAACTCGTGTATGTTTACGATCATATATGGAAGTGGCCCACTTTACTTAACCATTATAAAATGTTCAGCCCATGTATATTGGGTGAAATTGGTGAGAAACTATATATATTAGATTTATACGTGCAAATTAATGACCAAGACGGCAAGACTGCAATGTGAATAGCAATTGATTCGTGACAATATTTCTGATAAAAAAAAATAAGCCATGCCACTAGTAAAATATTCAATAAGTTAATGCTGGAACTCACATTTTGCCAATTCTGTTCTTAATGTTGAAAGAGAATGATAATTCATTGTTTAGTATGTGCGCTGAGTAGATCGTGACGAGTAACAAAAACTCAAAAGTGTCGCTTTAACCATGTAGTTTAACTTTCTTCTAACTTTTATTACTCACAACAGATAAGATCGGTACCTTCTTTCTAGATATGGCTAACTAAATCTCCATCTCACTGTTGTGGTTTAGAGACTACGTTTTGTATAGAAGTGAAGTGGAAATGGATAGGCTACTGGATATAGACGATATAGTGCTCCATATGTTCAATGGAGAATGTTTTCTAAACAGTTACGTAATATCTAGAAGATAAACTAGATATATGACACCAGACCTTCTGTTAAAGCATCGTCATGATACCTTTGCTACTGCAACAAATTTTTTGTGTAGGACATTTAAAATCTGATACATTTAGAGTTCACTGATTGTGGGGCAGCCACAACTGAAAAACACTGAAGACTAACCAAAGACAATAATACATAAAACAAACTGAACTAGTAACTTAATATTGGAGTAGTAGATTATCATAATTAGCTCCCAAAAGTCATTCATGGTCAAACTTGTTTAGTACAGAACTTCACTAAGGCATATATATTTAAAAGTCAACTTGAATTTACCCATCTAAATAAAAACTTGTAGCAATCTCTTGCCCTCGAGAATAATTACATATTAAATTATTCAGTAGGGACACCATGTTTTCTTAGCAATCCTTTGACGCCAACAATCATTTCTGCCGACGGTGATACACGTGGGAGCCAGACAGAATTATTTTTATCTCCAACTCTTCATTCGTGGTAATCTTCTTGTTAAGGATCATCTTCACCTTCATGAGCACGGGTGACTTGGCAAAGATAAGCTTCACAAACTCTATCTCAGCCTTCTGGCATGTGAAACCTACAATCTCCAATTCCTTCAAATGCTCCAACCATATATCCGAACAATCTTTTAGTGTAACACTTTTGACATTCTCAATTAAAGTGAAAGGACCATTGTCAATCTAAATGAAGTGTTGGTATTTCTTGTGTCAGTGTACCTTGGCATGATAACCAGTAAAAAATTAAATAAAGAAGATACAAGATGGACTTATGATATTTACCTCTAGCTTAATTTTCTCCAAATTGGGGGAGTTTCTGGTAACCAGACCAAGATGTTGTAACCCATAATCATCAAAGAGAAACATCTCTTTTATACAGAAGTATTTAAGATGGATGAATGCAGTTGGAAGCCTTCCTAGCACTCTGTCACGCTTGAATCATAGCCGACACAAGGATTAAGAACCAGGCATATTTTTAAGTTTAATCAAATCATATACCATGTTGATGATATTACCTCAATGTTCCAAGTACAAATAGTCAGATGTTCAATAACTGGTAAACACTCAGATAGCTCAATAATTGGCATCTTCCCATCAAACCTGACAAGGCCTGATGCCTGCAGCAGCTTACAATATACAAATAAGTTATGAAACCCATGCGGATCAATATAATATTAAGAACTTACCAGTTCAAAGTATTTAAGTAAAGGGCAATTGGATAAGAAATGTAGAAGTGCATCTTTAGAGAAAATGTCACCCTGAACATATAAGCTTGTAAGGCTACCAAACCCGCTCAATGTTGAATCATCGCTAAATATACAACCACTGATGTATAGGTCTGTTAATTGATGCAACGAGGAGATAGATAAGGGCAGCTCATGTGTAAATTTATGTGATTTAGACATGCGAAGTGTAAATTTCTTGACAGTATCGTAGTTCCTCGCCAAATGACTGATTATTTGGTCAAGTTCAGCACATTTGTCATCTACACGCGTCATCGACAGGCTGAACTCAAGAATTGGACCCCTGTGCAGTGACAGAACTTGGTGTATAGCATTGAAAAATACATCAATAGTTTTATCCAACATATCCTTCTCACTAAAGACAAGTTTAGGAATTTTGGTCCAACTGTATCGCCAATCCTTTGAGAGGATACTTGTCCTTACAGCCTCTTTGATTGGTACAAGACATAGGATGTTTTCTATGATGATCGAAGGAAGGTTACTGATCTTATCCGAAGACGAATCTTGACTATCCATTTCAGTACACTGCTGTTGCACTCATACTAAATAACCCTGCACAAATCAATTTAACATAACAGAGTTTAAATGTTTAATAGATGCAATGCATTTCAGTCACAAGCATATTCATTTTCTTCTACTCTAAAGTCTACAGAGACTCAAAGCTGAATAAAATACATGAAAAATAATGATCATAACATGTCTAACACTCCTACAATAATTGGGTACAAGACATAAGATTATTTATATGATGGATGAAGGTGCTGGCTATATCCAAAGACTAATGTTTAGCGTTAGCTTTCATTTCATCATTAGGATCAATACTATATAGCTGCAAAGAATAGTTACTGTAAAACCGATCAAAGATTAACAAATTTTAGAAACTGTTTAGCATTAGCTTTCATTTCAGGGTGTTTGGCTAAGTTTATTTGACGTGCTTATTAGCTTATTGTATTATTGAAATACAAGCTTACTCAAACACATCTAACATAGTACTTAATAGAACAGTAGCTTTTGAAGGGCAAAACACCTTCATGCTAAAGCCCCTAAGAAATGGCTTTTTGCTAAAGCGATAAGCATTTTTATAAGCTTTGCTGAACTAATTCCTTATATTTTAGAGGTGTTTGATGAGCATTTTGAAGGTGATAAGCCCCAACATTTGCTTACAATTAGTTCATACTTAAAGGGCAAAATCTCAATAATCAACAATAATAAAGCAAAACTGATTACAACCCTATTTTGCTCAAAATAAATTAGCCATTTTCGCTTTATGTTTCATAATCTAATTTTTTCCGCTTATTTTGAAACTTATGCGCTTATATATGCTTCTTATGACATAGCAAATAAGCCCATAAGTTTCTAAATAGGCTGGAAAAAATGGCTTACGAGACATAAGCCGAAGCCCAAAATCCCAAAATAAGCTTAAGCAAACACCCCCTATATAACTATCTCATATAAGAAGATCTTTATAACTTGAAGAGGCACATACAAGCACCATCTCCTCCTATAAACACCACTTTGGTATTTATTCATCATTCTTGTAAAAAATAAAAGTAATAATAATAAATAAATAAATAAATAAATAAAGAAAGAAAGAAAAAAAGGTGAAGTTGCAAATATTTTTTTTTTTCTTTATTACTAATATTATTTTTAGTAACATTTGAGTATTTGACATTCAGCATAAACATATAAAACGGCAGAGCACAAAACATTGTAGATTTAAAAAAATGAGAGTTAGAACACATAGAAGAAGGAAGATACCTGAGAAGTGGAGGAAGAACCCTAACCTTTTTTACACTGGAAAATATTTCTGCTTTTGTTTCAAAACAGCAAGCACAGTATATTATTACACATTCTTTTTGTCACTATATGCTCTCTCTTATTACCGTTAGACTCCTCCTCCTCCCAGTGGGATAGGACGGCCGAGCCAAATTTTTCACCATGTCACGCGTGAACACTATTGGGTGCGTTTGGGTGGCGCGTGAGGCGAGCCAAAATGCTCACAAAAGTGAGCCGGTCATCATTTGGCAATGTGTAAAAGTGCCCCCTATATTTTTGCTTTGTTTCAAAACAGCAAGCACATATATTACTAAACGAGTTATTACACTTTTCCCTTATATGCTCTAAAAAAAAAGAAAGAAAGAACACCCAACGCCGCCTTCCACGGGCATGGACCCAACACCGCTTCCGTGTATGACGTGAGTTAGATGCAGACAAATTTTACCCCCTACCCAAGAGAGGCTGCCTGGGCTCTACCAGCGAGAAAGGACCTCCTACTTTGAAGGAGTGAGGATCGAACTCGACCTCTCTTTGAAAAGAAGTTTACCAACCGATCCAACCCTACTAAACTTCCCTTATATGCTCTATTACCGTTATTATTAGGGTGAAGGTTTGACGCCTCTACATTAGCTTCACATTAAAATTTGAGTTAATTTTAAAATAGTTCATGCGGTCTGTTGGTTTAACGAAAATAGTCCTTAAACTTTTTTAACGGATCTTCTTTTGTGGTTGCAACCCGTGGTCCTTTAACCAAGATTTTCGTAGTTTGACCGTCAAACTTATAAAATGACATAAATATCCTTACAAGTATGGTCCCTGTGATTTTTGGGGTATCAAGAATTTAGTGCCTATTTTTTTATTACTTTTTTGTTTGTTTTCGTCCATTTTTCTTACATTTTTATATGTTTTCGTCCGTTTTTCGTACGTTTTATGCGTTTTATACATTTTCATCCGATTTTATTTGTTTTCATCCGGTTTTATACGTTTTCGTCCGTTTTTCTTACGCTTTATGCGCCGTCCGCTTTTCGTCGTTTTATACGCCGTCCGTATTTCTTACGCTTTTATTTTCATCCATTTTTATATTTTAATCCGTTTTTATACGTTTCGTCTGCTTTTATACGTTTTCGTCCATTTTATTATGGTTCTGCTTTTATACGCTTTCATTCGATTTTATCCGTTTTTATACGTTTTCATCAGTTTTACATTTTTTCATCCATTTTATATGTTTTGTTCGTTTTCTTACGTTATCATCTGCTTTTATACGTTGTCGCTTTTATCACGTTCGACCATTTTCATACGTTTTGTCCGCTTTTATATGCTCTAGTCTATATAAAACGGACGAAAACGTATTAAATGGACAAAACGGATAAAATGTATAAAATAGACGAAACGTATGAAAACTTAGCAAACGGGCGAAACGATAAAATGGATGAAAACATATAAAACATAAGAATAACGGACGAAACCGTATAAAATGGATGAAACATATAAAATCGTATGAAAACAGATTAAAACGTAAAAAACAGGACAAAACATATAAAACGGATAAAATGAACCAAAATGTATAAAAATTGATGAAAACGTATAAAAACGGACGAAAACGTACAAAATGGATGAAAACATATAAAAACGGACAAAAACAGATGATAACATATAAAAACGGATGAAAACTTATAAAAACGGACGAAAACGTATAAAAACGTATGAAAATGGATGAAAACGTATAAAAACGGACGGAAACGTATATAAACGGACGGAAACGTATAAACACAGAAGAAAACTTATAAAAATTGATGAAAACGTATAAAATGGACGAAAACGTAATCCCCAGGTATAAAAGCGAAAAATGCGGACAAAAACGTATAAAAACAGACGAAACATACAAAAACGTAAGAAAAATGGACAAAAAAATAAAAAACAAAAAAAACAAAAAAAAACAAAAAAAAAGGGACAAAACCGGTTTAAAAAGTATGAAACGAACAAAACGTAATAAAAAATTAGGACTAAATTATACCCCACAAACCACATGGATCTTACTTTTAAGGGTATTTATGTCATTTTCTGTTAGTTTAACGGTCAAACTAACGAAAATATTAGTCAAGGGACCAAACCCGTTATCGGTCGCAACCACAGGGAGAGGGTCTGTTAAAAAAAAGTTTAGAGACTATTTCCGTTAAGGCCGACAGACCACATGGACCATTTTTGAAATTAACTCTTAAATTTTTTTTCCTTTCTTTAAAAAATTTACTTTTAACTATTACAATACATTTTGTCTTTTTCATTAAGTTCTTTCTTTATATATATATATATATATATATATATATATATATATATATATATATATATATATATATATATATATATATATATATATAGTGTCAAAACTCGTCCGATGGATCGGCATGACTTGTGGTTTTTATTTTTATGATTTAGTTGATCAAATATATACTAAAAAGTAACTAAAAGTTAAATGAAAGGGTTAAGATATATCATTGATGTTACCATAATCCATTAAACATCTAAAAGCATGTAAATACTTTGATTTGTGGTTTTTATTTTTAGGATTTAGCGTAACAAATATATAGTTAAAAGTTATTAAAAGTTAAATTAAACGGTTAAGAAGTATAATTGATGTTATCATTATTCATAAAATGTAAAAGTAGGTAACTACTTTCTAACATTTTGTCCTAAACAATATTAATCATGAACATCTTTTCATTTGATAATATTATTAACATTATTATTAGTATTTTGTTTTTGTTAATTATGTTTATTTAGTTATACATGTAAATTTAAGAAATGTTATAAATGATGTAATGTGTCTATTGTAGATACCTCTTGAATCTTGATCAAAGACCTTGAAGCACTTCTTTATAGATCCGTGGAATCACGAGCATTTTAAAAAAAACATATATTCATTAAGGAATTAGGTGCACGAATACAGTAACAAACAACAACGTTCGCAAAGAAGTTATATTATTTTATAAAGGGAATAATAAGTATAATATTCAAATGAAACGATAACCAATTTGGTTTATAACTATTAAACTAATGAACTTGCATGTATCATCATTTACAACCGGTAGATAGTATTGAAAGGGCAAAGTGTGTAGTCAACATCAAACACTCGAGTAGACCATGTTCATTCCGTGAACACTTACAATTTTTAAGCAACAAAAGTCAATTAAAAGGAAATTGGTGATAAGATAGGTTGCAAATGGTATAAAACATGTCATTTATATAGTTGTGCATACCGTTGAACATTGATCAAAGACCATGAAGTACTTCTTTGTAGACGACGTGTAGTACTTTTAGATATATTACCATCTTTATCACGAATGACAACCTTCAAACCTCGCTTTTGACCCTTGAAACAAAAACGATAATTGGACATGTGTGAAAACTTAAAGTGGTAGATACAAACCAACATTTGAAACATATTGACCTTAGCTCTTGTTTATTGTCATAGCAAATGAAACGACCACAATATATTTTTTCCCTTACAATCTTTAGGGCAAACGCTTATCGAAAGAGTAATTTCAACCTCGAAATGATCACCGCCTTTCTAAAGTGTGTTTCGCTTATTATTTTTGCCTCAATCAGTTATTAGTAATCTAACAACTTAAATTCTTGTTCGATTACATATTCCGTTGGACTGGTAAGTTGAATGTTAACCTGCAACACACGTTATTTTCCATCTTTATAGTAGATCAAACTTTATATTAATGAAAATCAAAAGTCAGCATAGAAGATGTCATTTTCACTAAAAGATTAGGAGTGCGGGTTTCGCAGTACATATTTAGTATCACAAGGTATTTTAGAAGAGAGGTTGCATAAGGACAACGAATATGCAATAGGAAGGCGGGCATGACTTATAGTTATCTTTGACATATTTTACTATAGCAAAAAAAGATGGGTAAAAAATGACTGAAAAAGATTCCAATAAATAAATTAAGTAATTGTTAATGAATTACAAACATCGTAAAATATTTATACAATGAAAATAATGAGGGGTTGACACTCTGTTGAGGCATTCTTCTTGTATTCTTCTCTTGATCGATTCTTTGTGCTAATATAAAGCTCAGCTACTTGTGATGTGCGATTGACAATGAAGCTCGATCAAAGATCCTTTTCAGCTTCCTTTCATCTTGGTTCACTTTGTCTTAGTATACCTGGATGCTCTTTCAACTCTTCTTCCATGGCTTCAATAGAAACGACATACTCAAGTCTTAAGTCATTCAACATAGAATGAGTCAAACGAAATTCATTAAGGAGTATTCTAACCTGATTTTAACAAACAAAATTTTAAAGCCAAAAGTGACCCAATTCAACAGCTAAAAAGGACCCTAAATATAGTTGTTTTAAATATCATTTTTATTTAGTATTGATAATCTGTTTATCCAAGCATGTAGTAAATGCATAAATATATAAGTTGAATCGGTTAATACTTGTAATTTGGGATTGGTTGTGGGCCATGGTTTCTGCACTATGGTAGTGAGGTATCCTGTGTAACTTTTCGGTTGCTGGTAGAGCACCTCTTGTAGTTCCATTGTTTTGTGGTATTAATTTTAAATATGGTGGCTTCAGTTGTGAAATCGTGACCACTTTAGAGCAGGAATTTTGTAATAAAATTTTCAAAAATGTATTCACTAAGTTCAAAAGAAGAGACATGAAATGATATCGCTCACTTAAATAACTTCTGAAACATACGGTCAGTTCAGTCTTCTGAATTCTATAAAATCACTTGATTATCTAATCTACGTACTATCTAAATTTGTATTTGATGTGATTCAGTCAAGGTTCAAAGGCCGACACAAAAACAGGGAGAAAACCGTGATATATTTAATATGAAGGATGCAAAATTCAATTAGAAAAGCAAATGCAAGCTTGGAGGTAAAATACCATGTGGGATGATGGCCACCCCCTTGGTCTCTGTAGCTCAGTCGACATTATACCTATTAACCGTTCATTTTCTTTAATCCAAAACCCTACATCGGTTATCATACTTTTCAAAGATTCTTATTTCTCTCTAGATACATCCTTAACTAAAGAAAAGAAAAGGTTTAACACATAAAAGAAAACCAACCATAGCTCAACAATGAGCGAAGGACCGTAGTTGTTCCCCGTTATCCGATCATTAAGTCAACGTTCACGCACCTATAAGAAGAAAGTAATATGGCGTGGTGGAAAGTACCTCTTTGTCCTAATCGGTTCTACAGCAACTCCAAATCAAGATAATGGTTTGTACCACAGTTTCTGTCAACATTCTATCCATATACCCTGCAAATTTCACAATGTTAATATACACATCAAATGGACGACTCATATAAATCAAACACATTATACAATATCAAGAAGGAACAATGTAGTACATAAATGAGTAAGGTGCATACCTTTACACCTCATTAGTTGCAAAACTGAGAGCGAGTCCTAAAGGAACATGAAAGATGTAGTAACATGCAATACTTATATATGCAATGGATGCTTGCTATCCTGCCACAATTACTTTTTAATACAATCATGTCATATATAACATATATATGCTAGTCTATCAAGATACATCAAATAGACTAACCCACGTACCAGTGGTTTTAGAAAATTCATGCAGGGGTGAAAAGAGTAAGTATTGTCACATGAAAAATATGCAAAAGAAAAACATAAGTGTGAGGAAGCAAATTTCGAACATGTTCAGAAACAACATCATCTTATGGATCCTTGGGTTCTGGGACTGACAACAGGGGTTGTAAAGAAATCCTAGAAAATTTTAGACTGACATTTGGATGCCTTGAAATTAAAAGACGTTTACATCTTAGAATGTATGTTTTGTGGTAACTAATAAACTGGAGGTTCAAATGGATTGAGATTAAAGTCTTTTTTTTTACCAAACTTTTGTAGTAAACCTCATCTCAGGAGACATAAAGGGATAGGTATCTGCAAGACATCAGAAACCATTGAACAATTTTAGGTAAGAGAGTTAACGATACCTCATTTGGAGGCTAAGGATAACGTTTTCAGCTTATCTGAAACATGTTTCGTGTTTATGGCAACCCTCATCTAATAATAACAGAACTTGGAACCAAATCCAACTATTTCTCAACAGAAAGGTTAAAGGCCAGTTCTTCAAAAAGATATAGTACAATAGCCTAAACTTTTGGCTAATGGGAAATCCGACATGTGTTCAACGAAAAGGTCTCTGCTTCAGTTATACCTCATCATTTAAGACTCAAATTTTTTTTTATTTGATATTCGTTAGTTACCTCGACAACATTTCTTTTCAGGAATATTGATGAATTTCTGAGATTTATTACTCAAATCAACCTTCTTGGTCATCACTAAAGTATTAATTATATCAATTAATTCAGAAAATTATGCATTTTGTTTTTCCATGTATAATTTAAAAAGAAGGAAAAGGTTGAGAGAGGAAAAACCATACCGCTGGTCTCAGAAATATGAAGTAGCTCGCCGCTTGATCCCACATGACCTGTCCTACAAATCTGGATGCTAGCATACAATGTCAGCTGGTCTATTTTGGTTATACTCTTTCTATTTTGACGCCATGACTTTTTCCAACGTCTCTTGATCCCAATCCTCCATTGTTCCTAAAAGTAGCATCAGTTTATATTACCATGCCAAAATACGAATGAATAGGTAATAGTACCCAATGATGAAAATACATGTAGAAATTTGAATATCCAAGTAATGGTACTAAAATATAACATTATCATCAGAAGGTCATTTTAAATTAAAAGATCAATAATAAAAAGATTTATTTTTTGATCTAAAAATACTGCATTTTTTCATTTTTCATTGCAATCACATTGAATCTTCGAACTCGTTTGTTAGTTATACCCGAATGATATATGACGTCTTTAAGAAGAGTGGTACTATTTTGGTGGTTTTTTGCAGCGTATTGGGTGCATGATTTTGTAGCTAATATTTATCCTTACTTTATAAAATTCATTTAAACCATTTTTAAAGAAAATTTTACTAAAACTTATTCCATAACAACTATAGAATTGAATATTCACAATTAAGTTTTCTATACATTTAATCTCAAACCACAAGAATATTAATAAGAAACTGACCAGTAGTATCATAGCAATTAGCAAGAGAAGTTGTTCGACATTAGCGAGAGAAGTTGTTCCAACCGATCCTTTCTCTAAGTTTTCATGTCATAGATGGTCGAATACGAAGCATACCACCAAGAGTAATAACGAACATAGGCTAAAGTGAGTATTGCACCTACAAAAATGACAACTTCAGGCTGACAATCAAATGCATGAAAAAATCCCATGAAATACGTATATGAAAGAGTACACATCAAAAAAAAGAAAAAGAAAGATGAAAGTAATTGCAATTAGCCTTAAGGCAGTAGCAATGTCCAAGCCTCTTTCCAATATTCAACTTTATACTAACAACAAAGAAAAGGTCAAATGATCAATTACATTGTAAGGAAACTGCCTCAAGATGAATACTAAAATTGAAACTCGCTCACTTTGTAAACAACAAACTCATCACATCCATCCGGATTACCCGCAAAAGCAAAAATGGTTGAGTTACTTCATTCAAACATAAATAGTTTTTTATTTTGAGCAGTTGTAGAAAGGGAGGAGAAGTTATAATACCATGTGGATGAAAACATAGTAAGAGAACCCATTTTTCTTTGTCTAGTGGTTATCTGTGAACTGCTAAAATACATTGCATCAGCACCCCTCATCATCGGTAACCCGCATCATCAAGAACACAAAGATATTCAACTTATGTATTAGTATCATCGAAATCGAGGTTACAAATATATATATTAAAAAAAAAAAAAAAAAAAAAAAAAAAAGTGAAATTACCTTGATCAAAACCACTATACCGCCTCCAAATCCACTATATCCCAAAACCACTACCAAAACCACCAAATATCAAAACCGATCGATCCACCGGATCAGACAACTTCAATAATTAATTTACATGAAATTGCTCACTTTAACCCGATCCATTCTGACCTATACTGAAGTACTAAAGATGCCCTGATCCACCCAGAACCTGTTTTGACCCATTACTTAACCTGACCAACCCGTCATTTTGTAACTTGATATAAAACATAAGCAAACAAAGGCGAACCTGCATATCAGGCGAAGGGTCCAATCAGGCAAAAAATAATCTTTACGCATTGTGTATTTAGTAGGGCTTGTTTTACTATTTCAAATAAGCTTATAAGCTCATTATCCAAACACCCCTTAAACATATGGCATTAGTGATCCACCCATAACCTGTTTTGACCCGTTACTTAACCTGACCAACCCGTCCATTTTGTAACCAAATATAAAACATAAGCAAACAAAGACAAACATGCATATCAGGCGAAGGGTTCTAATTAGGGGAAAATAGTCATTTATTCATTGTGCATTAAGTAGAGCTTGTTGTTCTTGATATGTAGACCTATACCAGAACTTACGTGTTTATCCAAACCCATATTGAACCCTTACCCATCTCTACCATTTTGCCAACTCTAATGTAAAGTAATGGAAGTCACCTTGAATCATTGTAGCACAATTACCAAAGAATATAAATGATACGCATGACAATTACTTTAAAAGTTGTATAGAGTTGTATCTAGTTACCACCAGCAAAGCAGGTCATGAATCTCAATCTTTAATAATGGTCAAAAAATGTCGATATAAGCTCACACGACCCGCTCAAGTGTTTCCATCCACTTGCAACCCGAGATAACATGATAGAACATAGTTTTAGCAATAGCATGAATATTTTAACAGAGATATCAAATTCCTAAAAGCTTGCATTAGGATATATGCACATATCATTCCAATGATCCATATATAAGGATCAAGTCCATATCTAAAATGCCACTCAAGTAACCCAGGGAGATCCTAAATAGATCATCTAAAAAGATCATCAAATGCTATAGTACGTTAAAGAATGTCATCTAGTTTCATATTGTAAACATCCCTAAGAGTAAAAAATAATATAGTACGTTAAGCCCATATTGTAGTTAAAGAATCAATTCTTTTAAGTTCATAGATCTGAATCAATGATCTCATCTAGTTTCTCAACTTCTGGATAGGAACGTATGCTACTATCAGAATATGATATTACGTGTTGGATTTGAAAAAAAGTCCAGTGATATCTGAGGACTTACCTTGTCACAGATCTACTTTTTCTGGAAAATAATCCTCCAAATCCATTTGAATAAACATTAATAATCTAGGATATGTTCGATTTAAAATCCCAATACTAATCACTGGCCTCTAATATGAGCAATGAGTAACGGTAATGCTGGCAATAGAGCTCTTGTTTCTTCAGGTCGTACAACAGCTATGTTGGTAAGACACCAAGCCGCCTCAAGCAACTACAACAGCCATTCAAAAAAAAAAATTGAACGGTAATTAACGGTACATGAACACCATATACGTGTACTATTCGAGCTAAATAAAAAGTTATGATTCGACATACACGTAAATATATTTCTAAGGTATAAAAGCTTCTATTAGCCTTTTAACTCTTTGGTAAATAGTTATGTAGAGAATTTGATGTTATTTCGCGCCTTTTCCTGCTCATTCAGAAAAACTCACCATGCTTCGATCATTATATACTTAAACTTTATATCAAGCTTGTAACCTTAAACCGGCTAGCGCTTCTAGGGTGTCTACCGTGTGGTGGTTAGGTTTTACCAAACTCAGATCACCAAATTATTCTCGATATTTGTTTCATGAGTTTGAGGAGATAATCATTAGTTACTAATACCTTTCATAGCATATCTCGCTACGAGTTACAAAATATCACTTATAATGTGCAGCATATGAGATAACCTTACCTTGGGCAAGCTCAGTCAGGCATCTAGCTTGCTCTCATGCTTCTAAAATTAATTTCAAGTCTATCTCGTGTGTTCTCAGAACACGCTAACAAAGATTTATAAGCACCTTGCATATTACACAAGTGAAAACATGTATCTCAGATAAAACTAACTCTTAATCCGTAATCATAAGCAGCTGAAAGAAACTGGAAGAATGGGATAGCTTAAACAAATGTAAATTCAATCTAGAAATAAAAATCAATTGAGATAGTTACCTTGATTGTTAATCGCCTCAACTCATTATATTTTCCCGCAACCCCGAAATGTAAGAAACAAAACAAAAAGTACAAATCACAGCTTGCCATAATAGCCTACAAATCAAATTAATTAATGAAAACATGTATGTATCTAATCTAATGATAATGGAAAGAAAGGTGGTTAGTTACTTTGATCAAAATCGAGTGCTCACCGTTAGACTCAAAGTGTAGAATTAATTAAAGCCATAAATAATTAACAATATCGCCTTTTCCTAAAAGATAAAACTTGAGTCATCAATGAGATCACTATTGAAAGGGTGGAAATAAAACACACGCAAAAAGGTACCGCAGCTTATGCAAAGATATTGAGCCCAAGTATATCCATAGTACAACAAAGAGCATTCATGATTCGATGAGAGAGCAAAAGATGTAATCTTGTGAATCGGAAAAGGTAACAATTAAATGATTAATAACCGAGATATTAAACAACATGATTAGTACCTAAAATTATAGTGTTATTGCATCCTCAAAATCCTCAGATGAAGAAAACAAAATTGAAGCAAGCAATCTCAATTGTTGTTAAAGATGAAAAAGCTACGGGTTTATATGTTTGATTAGGGTTGAAATTCTAAATACTTATGAGATATGGTAGATAAGTTCTAAATTTAAGTTATCTTAATGAGTAGCCTAGATTATCAAATATTTTGTGGGATTCTAATACTTTACAACCGATGCGCAAGAAACTGCTAAGTTCTCTCACGCAAGCGTAAGAAAACCTAAAACAACTTAAGCACGAAATCAATGAAGATCTGAGAGTATAAGGTCTCCCGGTCGTTATGTCCCAATGAGCTATGCAATGATTTATCAAACGACAAAGGATCGAGAAGTTTGAATCGAAAAGGATATTGATTATGATTATAACTACTTTAATAAGCCAACAAATAACAACGGCTTAAATGCAAATTAAAGAAAATTAAAAGATAAAATCTATTAAATAAACGCTATCACTATTTTACAATGATGTTTTGTTTTTATGTTTTGTAAATCGAAATTAAAATCTACGCGACGTACAAATTAAAAAGTGAAACTAAATCAATATTAACCCTAAAAATATGAAAATGATGTTTTTACAATCCTAATGATAAAAGAAACTTTTAGAAAAGAAAACTATTTTATCACTAATTATCTAGTTATTATTAATTAAAACTATTTTTAACTATTTAATAATTAACTAAAATACAAGAAATTAGGAAACAAAGCTAGAAAAATAAAATTATGAAATGAAAAAGTCTAAAATATCAAACTAGAATTTTCAAAACCATTTTGTATTTTTCCGACTATTTTCTATTTTTATGAATTTTAAACTATTAAAAACTATTTAAATTACTAAAATTACCAAACAAACTAAGAAAAATCTGGAAAATTACTTTTTCACTTCTTATATTTATCTAAACTTAATAAAATTGAAAAATTATTTTTTGAACCTTTTCTCGAATTTTTATATTAAAAGCTAATTAAAATTGATTAAAACTACTTTAAATTAAGAAAATGGCTAAACAACTTGGAAAAATCTGAAAATTTCAGGAAAAGTCTAAAATGGTACTAGGAATCGAGAAAATTGGAAAACAGCACTTGTTTGGGGAAATCAGAATCGCTTAAACAAGTGCTTATTATTAAGCACTAAAATAAGCCAAATGGACAAGATAGGCTTCCAACCGATATCGTAAGCTCTATACTACTAAAAGTGACCAATAGCAACTAATTTCAACAAACTACAACCACGTAAAAAACAAGCTACAAGGATTTGTTATCTATGAGATTAAAATCCAAAACAATCTGAGTGCTAAGTTCACACATGCACAAGCTTGAAAACAAGCTCAAATGGAAAACTACCAATTGGGATCCAAAGAAGACCTGGTTGAGATTACTTAAACCAAAAATTAGACCATGGTGAACTCTTATGAGCTCGTACACAAGTTACAAAATCGAGAGAAAGTCGTTGTTCACCGACTCTGGTGCAGGGATTTTGGTCCCAAAAGAACAGCTTTTATTTGGAGCTTTTAAAGAAATCACAAAATTCTACATAAATGCCTATAAGAAAGAGGACCTGCTGAGCTTTATGAAATACTAAGGTTCACTGAGTAAGTCCAAGGAATGAACTCAAAACAATTCTCTCTTTTTGACCCCAAAACAGATTTTCACACTTTTGACCTTTTGAAGAACTTGAGAATGTTGACTTAAATGAACTTCAAATCCAAATTTTGAGACTGAGATTAATGTTATGTGATATATTAAGTACAATAAAAGCAAGATTATGGGTTTCTAAACACAAACTGGTGGCCTGCTAATCCCCATTTCCCAACAGTGAACAGATAAATGGATTTAGGTGCAATTTTGACTTTTTGATGTTGCAGACCCAAGTTATTGATTCAATTGAGCTCACTTACACTAAATAAACATGAAGCAATGAAACTTAACTATGAATCAACCAATATGACAGATAGTACAAGAAACCAAACACCCTTATTGTTATCGATTTGAGTTCCAAACAGATTTAAACCATGAAACAACCGATTTAATGATCAAACTCACTTAAGTCACCTAGATACTACTAATTGAACAGATTATAACAGCTTTGAACTACAAATATAGATTATGCCAATAGAACTTAAAATGACTTACAACTTGTCCAAGCCACAATGGCTAGCCAAATGTGAAACAAGAACCACTAATCTATTAAACCAACCCATTGCTTTCCATTTCAACCCATTTCCTTGCCTGCACAACCCTATACCATTTCTGCACCATTTTTGATCCGTGTTGACTTTTGTTGACCAAAGTTAAAAGGTGAATGAAACTTCAATATGAGCTTATGGAAAGATATTATGAGCTTATATAAGCTTATTTGAGATTTACTTGAGCTGTTAAAAGCTTTGAAACATGAGTTTGAAACTTTGAAACTTCAACAGTTAACACATTGTAATGAGATTTGCCTTGAACCGAAATGGATGTTTAAAACAAGTTGAATTACACTTAGAAACCAATATAGGATACACATAAACTTAGAAATACAAATTTAAACTATTTAAGACATGGTAATTAAAATTTCACATACATTGTAAAATAACTAAAACTAACTCTTTTCCCATTGCTTGTCTTGGCCTTTTATACACCCAAGTCTCCTTCTCTCCTTTCTCGAAAAGTTCCCAAGACAAAAGTGACCCTTGGATCACTCAAACCAATCTTGGCCATTCAATTGCTTTTTGCGCCAATTTCGATTTAATAAAGGGCGGTGGTAGGTATGGGAGCATTAAATGCTTCTCTTGGCTCTTTGTGTTTGGAGGGGGTTGTAGAGTGATGATGGAAATGGTGGAGTGTGATCGTGTGGTATGCAGGAAGGGCGATGATGGTGGTTATCACGCCAAGAGGGAGGGAAAAGGCGGTCAACCTGGTTCGACCAAGATTAAACAAAGGATGGTTTGATTCGGTCAAAACCGGGTAATTTGTTTGGCCGG
The DNA here is from genome assembly GCA_022545495.1 of Chrysanthemum lavandulifolium. Taxonomy (NCBI): domain Eukaryota; kingdom Viridiplantae; phylum Streptophyta; class Magnoliopsida; order Asterales; family Asteraceae; genus Chrysanthemum; species Chrysanthemum lavandulifolium. Next base: position 106,537,799 of record CM040246.1, read on the forward strand.
AGCAATTGATTGGGCCCAAGGTGTAAAAGGGTCCGTTTGGGAAGAGTTAACACACAAGGACCATATTGCAATTTCCACAAAATCAAGGGACCAATTCTGTAATTCTGCAAAAGTGTTTTATGGACTGAAATTGACAAGAGTTAACATTACAAGGACCAAAGTTGACAATTTCACATTTTCCAGGGACCATTTCTGCCAATTTTGAAAGTCGAAGGACCAAATTGTAATTTTCTCAAAACTTTTACATTTTTCACCAAAGGACCAAATTTGACAAGTTATGATTTTACAAGGACCTTTGGTGACTTTTCTTTTGAAATTTTGACTCGTGGACTATTTTGACAATTTTTGAAACTGGGGGACTAAAACCGCAATTTTGCAAATTTGATATGTTTTTCATCCGATTTTGATATTTTTGTATTTAAAACACATAAAACACTGATTTGTGATATTTTGATCATTTTGATGTGTTTCGAGTGTTTTCGTATGAATTTGCGCTTATTTTGTACAAAATGATGAGTATTTACACACTCATCACAAACCTTTATAGATTTTAAGTTGCAAAATAAATGTCAAGTTATGTGTTGGTGTAGTGGTTAAGATGTATGTCAAACATAAACACAACCCATGTTCGAATCTAGCCTATGGCTTTTTTTGAAAAAAAATCCGAACTTTATGAATTGTACAAACCGAATTTAAAAACCAAAAAATTAAAATTGTACATATATTTTTAAAAATGCCACATGTCATTGTAAAATTAAATGCCACATAAATTCAATGATGACATGGAATATGATGTAGATATGGATGTTGCAAGCATAGATATGTACGCCTCTTATATATATGTATAGATATATAGAGGCATGCCACATATAACGTCACTAGATCCCATAACGCCATGTCATTACTCCATGTTATCATAGAATTTATGTGGCATTTTTAATGACATGTGGCATTTTTTTAAATCTATGTTTAATTTTAAAATTCATTTTAAATTTTTAATTTTAAAATTCGGTTTGTATTTGTGAATTTTAAATTTTAATTCAGTTTAATTAAAAAGAAGACATATATTGGATTTGAACTTGGGTCATTTGTAAGTTTTCTAAACAACTTACCACTAGACTAAATTGTTTTTTGATTTATATGTTCCAAATCAATACAAATAAGGACATGCTGAAAAATTCTGCAGTTTGTAATTTAGGAATGTATATTATGAAGATAACAATTAAAAAAAATATGATATATATTACTTACTAGATAATTATACCTTATATATTTTTAACTTTTTTTTTTTTTTTGTATAAATACACCTATTATATTATTCAGAAACATAATCCCTAACTGTGTTTTATGGCTTTTAAGTTTATCGAGTTTTAAGTTTTTCATTGTCATTGATCACACTTCCCATCAATCGATGAGAGGTATGTATGCTTATGCGTAAAATCTTTACCTTCCACAAAGAAATTTTATAATATATCCGATATTCCACTTTGGTGTTAACATGGGTTTGTTTTCCTTTATATTCCAAAGAGCTTCAAAGATCCGCTTGAGTGGCAATACTTTATTGAAACCTTGTTAGAGGATGTCCACATAGTTGAAACACCGCCACCTAAATATGTTGAACTTGGATTAGTTGGTGATGGTCCTAATACCATCGATTCGCTCGGGGAACACCACCTAAATCAGATTAGCAAGAACTTTCATGAACAAGGTTAAGATCCATGACCTTGAGAAAGTTTTCGAGCCTTTGTTCTACAACTCAAGCGATTGAAGAGGAAATCTAAAGAATTATTCGCGACTTCACAAATCGTGTGGGATTTGAGAAACTTCAAGAATTCGCTGACAAGTGGAAGGGTGTACCAAAATCATCTTCCCAATACTATTTGAAGCTTTTATCGACAAGGAAAATACGAAGTCAGATGAACTTGCAAGTTTGGAGAATAAGACCGCCATCAACCTGCAATGGAGGTCATCCGTAACTTTGTCGCTTCAAAGAAATGGCAAAAGCCGTAGTTATATGATCATGAATATCGAATAACCGTAATAAGAGTATGTTTCACAAAGCTCTGAAATTTATACTCTAATGTGTTTCAATTCAGGTGTTGATTCAAATTTGTTTCTCCATGTATGTCCTTTTTGAAGATAGAACGTCTGTTTTGAGTTTTTTAAGCTTCTTTTTTGCTTTGAGAGTAGTATTTGAGTTTTAGTATGACCCATAAGAGGCTTAAAGAGAAGGATATTATTACCTCTTGGTCTTGGGTCTTACGGACATGGTTTTGCTCATGTATTGATAAGGTCGTAGTTCGTGTTCTATATCAAAAAAAAAAAAAAAAAAAAAAAAAAGGACTCGATTTCAAGATCAAAGGTTTGACAAATATGGACTTTATTTTAAACCTTGTTTTCTATAGAGTTATCTTTACTTTAAAAGTGGCGCTTACTTTTATTACAAGGTTAGTTATTATAAGATGGAGATTGTGCCGCTCAAACATCACAAGGTTGTTTATTTCACTCATACCGATTCCAAGCGCCAACAATGGTATCTCAAACTCTATTTAGAAGCTAAGGTATCGTGTCAATTATAGAGCAATAAAGTATTCTCACCATCGAGGAACTAAGAATACTTTGGTCGCAAGAATGCGACAAAATGGAGGCCCGTGATCATGCTTTTCATATGAGGTATTTCTCATCCTATTTATCTTGTATTCATATAAGTTGCAAAATCTATGGTCGACACCAAAACTCCCACCTCCTTGACCATTATTATTTTTAACCACCATCGCCATATCATACGCCTAAGCTATTTAGGTTGCGATTACTATTCGATTTCAAAGTTATTATTGTGGCTTCAAGAATAAGAACCAAACGCCATGTCCCGCTTGACCTTTTCTCTTATGAGTAATTTTTCTTATTTTACCGCTTGACCCGTTAGAGAGATAATTCAATTAACACATTCACAAGTAAACAACCCTCGACCCCACACTAATATTGACTTGAAGACGATCAATGTTTCTATAAGTAAATAATTGTGTTTTTTTACCACTTTATAATCCCAAGCATGCTTAAACGTTCTTTTCAAATACTTTTGTTGTCATGGCATCACCACAATGATCTAAAATTAGAAAATATATCAGAGGCAACACACCATTTCACATTAGTATTTACAATAATCTTAGAAACCGTAAAGTTCACCTATATAAAGCCCACCAGCCAAGCGAGGTGAGGAACATTAACAGATAACCATAGGTTTGGTGGCACTCACCTCCCGATAAAAGGGAGATTGTTTTCATTCGAGAAAAACACACTACTTCGGCCTCTGCTTTGCGCTTTCCTTTTCCCGCACCTTTTGTATGTAGGGTAGAATCTTTGAAAACAACGATTTAGTAAACCAAATGTAGCACTAGACATCGATGATGCCGACGATGATACTGCTTTGTTTGGGTGAATCCTTCTTCATGAACGACAAGTATATACCTCTCTTATACTTTTTATAATTTTCTTTAGTAAACTTATATAAATTTATTATGTGTAGATTGTGAAGTTATGAGTGACTACATTTACATTCGGGTCTCATGTCCTTGAGCTTCTTTTGTCTCCAACCGCTTCAAAGAAGTTTTTTCTTTTCTTATTATCCGAATGTAGTTGGTGTTTGAGCTTTGTAATGTTTTTTCCTACAAGTTAACATGTAGTTTTTAGTACCATTATTTAAATGGTTTAAGCCGACATTAACCTTATGCCATATTCAAGATGGAAGAAACTTTCTTCCGAACTCACTCCTACATGCATGACTCTCGAGCTTGTCGATCGATTCATATCCCGTCCCTCTTGGCATTGCCGAGGACGATTTAGGAAAGTAGGAAAGTTCCATTTCCCACCGACTGGTGGTTGTTGATTTTGATGCCGATCATCGGGTTCCTCTCATTGTTGGTCGAGGATTCCCGAGAACGGGCCGTGCTCTCATAGATGTATTTGAGCAAGAAATCACATTGCGTGTTGGTAATGAAGTCACACCTTCAATCTTGACCAAACTTCGAGGTACTCCGCAAATTATGATTCGAATCGTTAACCGAATAGATATCATTGATGTTGCGCCCGATGAGTACTCTCAAGAAGTTCTTGGTTATTCTCATAATTCCGTGATGGGATACCACCACATCTTCTCGACCTATCATAGCCAATTCTACTCCTTCCATCACTCCGCTTTGAGGGAAGCGACTTCATCTTAGATGAGATTGAAGCATATTTGGCTAGTGATTCTGCTCCTTGGGAAATTGATCACGCCCAATTGATATTGAGGGGGACATACTTTATTGAGAAGTTGCTCAATGATGATCCATCATCAACCCCTCATCCTAGTGATTCAATCCCGCTGAGATTAATCAAAATGAGATTAATCCGAGGAGATATTCTTCTTAAGAAAGTGTCAACCGATACTTCTTCTCTCCCTCCCATCAAGCTTCATAACGAAGAAGTCAATTCGCTTGAGAAATCAAGAATTTCCCGAGGTTGAGCTTAAGGACTTTACCTCCTCATCTCGAGTATGCATTCCTTGAGGGTGATGATAAATTACCCGCCATTATTGCTCGAGATTTGAGTAAAGATGAAAAGTCGCTCTCATTAAAATCTTGAAGTCACACAAACAAGCAATTGCTTGGAAACTCTCCGACATCAAAGGTATCAACCCCGAGTTCAGACTCATAAAATCTTGATGGAGGATGACTTCAAACCCAGCTCAACATCGAGACGTGAATCCAAAAATCCATGATGTTATCAAACAAGAGGTTATCAAACTTCGATGCCGATTGATTTACCCGATCTCGCATACCCTCCTCGGGTTAGCCCAATTCATTGTGTCCGAAAAAGGGTGGCATTATCGTTATCACAATGAAGATAACGAGTTAATTCCAACTCGATTGGTTACGGATGGCGGTTTGCATCGACTATCGTAAGTTGAATGACGCCACCAGTAAAGACCATTTTCCTCTACCCTTCATGGACCGGATGCTGAGAGATTAGCAGGAATGATTACTATTGCTTCCTCGATGGTTTCTCGTTACTTTGATCCCTATTGATCCACGGGATCAAGAGAAGACCACATTCACTTGCCCATACGGAACTTTTGCCTACAAACGTATGCCTTTTGGCTTATGTAATGCTCCCGCACGCTCCAACGATGTATGATGGCCATATTCCACGACATGATCGGGAAACAATGGAAGTGTTTATGGATGACTTCTCGGTCATTGGGGATTCTTTTCAATCATGTCTCTCCCATCTAGATAAAATGCTTCAAAGGTGTGAAGACACCAATCTTTGTCTAAACCGGGAGAAGAGTCACTTTATGGTCAAAGAAGGCATCGTCTCTGGCCATAAAATTTCAAGAATGGGATTGAGGTAGATAGAGCAAAAGTCGATGTTATTAAAATCGCTTCATCCTACTACCGTCAAAGGTATTAGGAGTTTTTAGGTCATGCCGGTTTCTATCAGATTCATTCAAGATTTTTCCAAAATCGCCCTACCAATGACCCATCTTCTTGAAAAGGATGCTCCTTTATCTTCTCACCCGAGTGCATCATAGCTTTTGACACATTGAAGAAAAAGCTATCAAGCACCCATTCTCGCTGTTCCCGATCGACTTGCCTTTTGAGCTCATGTGCGATGCAAGTGATTTTGCTATCGGTGCAATTCTAGGGCAACGAAGAAATAAACATTTTCACCTATTCACTACGCAAGCAAAACTATGACCGAGGCTCAAACTCATTACACCACCACGTAAAAAGAGCTATTAGCCGTGGTGTATGCTTTGAGAAGTTTCGCCGATCTTATCCCCGACCAAATGCGAGTGTATACGGATCACTCGCTCTTAAATATCTCTTTGCAAAACAGATGCAAAGCCGAGATTGCTTCGCTGGATTCTCCTCCTCCAAGAATTTGATATCATCATACGTGATAAAAAGGAGCCGAGAATCTAGTCACGATCATCCGTCTGCATTAGAAAACCTCACCAAGATGTCTTCGAAAAAGGATATAAATGAAACATTCCTCTCGAGACACCGAATGCGGTTTCTTTTCGTGAAATTCTACCACCCCATGGTTTGTCGACTTTGCAAATTACCATGCGGGTAATTTATCAGAAAGGGATGTCGACCCAAAGAAGAACAAATTCTTCAAAGATGTTAAACACTATTTCGGGACGACCTTTCTTGTTCAAAATCGCGGATCAAGTCATCCGACGGTGTGTTTATGGACGTAAGCTATTGATATTCTCACATTGCCATGCCGACCCACCGGGGCCATCATAGTCCAAACTACACCGCTAAGAAAACCTAAAACAACTTTAAGCACGAAATCAATGAAGATCCGAGGAGTATAAGGTCTCCCGGTCGTTATGTCCCAATGAGCTATGCAATGATTTATCAAACGTACAAAGGATCGAGAAGTTTGAATCTAAAAGTGGATATTGATTATGATTATAACTACTTAATAAGCCAACAAATAACAACGGCTTAAATGCAAATTAAAGAAAATTAAAAGATAAAATCTATTAAATAAACGCTATCACTATTTTTACAATGATGTTTTTGTTTTTATGTTTTGTAAATCGAAATTAAAATCTACGCGACGTACAAATTAAAAAGTGAAACTAAATCAATATTAACCCTAAAAATATGAAAATGATGTTTTTACAATCCTAATGATAAAAGAAACTTTTTAGAAAAAGAAAACTATTTTTATCACTAATTATCTAGTTATTATTAATTAAAAACTATTTTTAACTATTTAATAATTAACTAAAATACAAGAAATTAGGAAACAAAGCTAGAAAAATAAAATTATGAAATGAAAAAGTCTAAAATATCAAACTAGAATTTTCAAAACCATTTTTGTATTTTTCTGACTATTTTTCTATTTTTTATGAATTTTAAACTATTAAAAACTATTTAAATTACTAAAAATTACCAAACAAACTAAGAAAAATCTGGAAAATTACTTTTTTCACTTCTTATATTTATCTAAACTTAATAAAATTGAAAAATTATTTTTTTGAACCTTTTCTGAATTTTTTATATTAAAAGCTAATTAAAATTGATTAAAAACTACTTTAAATTAAGAAAAATGGCTAAACAACTTGGAAAAATCTGAAAATTTCAGGAAAAGTCTAAAATGGTACTAGGAATCTGAGAAAATTGGAAAACAGGCACTTGTTTGGGGAAATCAAACTGCTTAAACAAGTGCTTATTATTAAGCACTAAAATAAGCCAATGGACAAGATAGGCTTCCAACCGATATCGTAAGCTCTATACTACTAAAAGTGACCAATAGCAACTAATTTCAACAAACTACAACCACAGAAAAAACAAGCTACAAGGATTTGTTATCTATGAGATTAAAATCCAAAAGAACTGAGTGCTAAGTTCAATACGCACAAGCTTGAAAACAAGCTCAAATGGAAAACTACCAATTGGGATCCAAAGAAGACCTGGTTGAGATTACTTAAACCAAAAATTAGACCATGGTGAACTCTTATGAGCTCACACAAGTTACAAAATCGAGAGAAAGTCGTGTTCACCGACCAAGGCAGGGATTTTGGTCCCAAAAGAACACTTATTTGGAGCTTTTAAAGAAATCACAAAATTCTACATAAATGCCTATAAGAAAGAGGACCTGTTGAGCTTTATGAAATACTAAGGTTCACCGAGTAAGTCCAAGGAATGAACTCAAACAATTCTCTTTTGACCCCAAAATGATTTTCACACTTTGACCTTTTGAAGAACTTGAGAATGTTGACTTAAATGAACTTCAAACCAAATTTTGAGACTGAGATTAATGTTATGTGATATATTAAGTACAATAAAAGCAAGATTATGGGTTTCTAAACACAAACTGGTGGTCTCTTAATCCCATTTCCCAACAAAGGAATGATAAATGGATTTAGGTGCAATTTTGACTTTTGATGTTGCACCCAAGTTATTGATTCAATTGAGCTCACTTACACTAAATAAACATGAAGCAATGAAACTTAACTACTGAATCAACCAATATGACAGATAGTACAAGAAACCAAACACCCTTATTGTTATCGATTTGAGTTCCAAACAGATTTAAACCATGAAACAACCGATTTAATGATCAAACTCACTTAAGTCACCTAGATACTACTAATTGAACAGATTATAATGCCTTTGAACTACAAATATAGATTATGCCAATAGAACTTAAAATGACTTACAACTTGTCCAAGCCACAATGGCTAGCCAAATGTGAAACAAGAACCACTAATCTATTAAACCAACCCATTGCTTTCCATTTCAACCCATTTCCTTGCCTCGCACAACCCTATACCATTTCGCACCATTTTTGATCCGTGTTGACTTTTGTTGACCAAAGTTAAAAGGTGAATGAAACTTCAATACGAGCTATGGAAAGATATTATGAGCTTATATGTTTATTTGAGATTTACTTGAAATCGTTAAAAGCTTTGAAACATGAGTTTGAAACTTTGAAACTTCAACAAGCTAACACATTGTAATGAGATTTGCCTTGAACCTGAAATGGATGTTTAAAACAAGTTGAATTACACTTAGAAACCAAGTTATAGGATACACATAAACTTAGAAATACAAATTTAAACTATTTAAGACATGGTAATTAAAATTTCGACATACATTGTAAAATAACTAAAACTAACTCTTTTCCCATTGCTTGTCTTGGCCTTTATACACCCAAGTCTCCTCTCTCTCCTTTCCGAAAAGTTCCAAAGACAAAAAGTGACCCTTGGATCACTCAAACCAATCTTGGCCATTCAATTGCTTTTGGCGCCAATTTGGATTTAACTAAGGGCAAGGGTGGTAGGTATGGGAGCATTAAATGCTTCTCTTGGCTCTTTGTGTTTGGAGGGGGTTGTAGAGGTGATGATGGAAATGGTGGAGTGTGATCGTGGGTATGCGAGGAAGGGATGATGGTGGTTATCACGCCAAGAGGGAGGGAAAAGGCGGTCAACCTGGTTCGACCAAGATAAACAAAGGATGGTTTGATTCGGTCAAAACCGGTAATTTGTTTGGCCGGAGCAATTGATTGGGCCCAAGGTGTAAAAGGGTCCGTTGGGAAGAGTTAACACAAGGACCATATTGCAATTTCCACAAAATCAAGGGACCAATTCAGAATTTCGCAAAAGTGTTTTATGGATCTGAAATTGACAAGAGTTAACATTACAAGGACCAAAGTTGACAATTTCACATTTTCCGTGGACCATTTCGCCAATTTTGAAAGTCAAGGACCAAATTGTAATTTTCTCAAAACTTTTACATTTTTCACCAAAGGACCAAATTTGACAAGTTATGATTTTACAAGGACCTTTGGTGACTTTTCTTTGAAATTTTGACTCGTGGACTATTTTTGACAATTTTTGAAACTTGGGGACTAAACCGCAATTTTGCAAATTTGATATGTTTTTCATCTGATTTTGATATTTTTGTATTTAAAACACATAAAACACTGATTTGTGATATTTTGATCATTTTGATGTGTTTCTGAGTGTTTTCAGATGAATTTGCAGTTTATTTTGTACAAAAATGATGAGTATTTACACACTCATCACAAACCTTTATAGATTTTAAGTTGCAAAATAAATGTCAAGTTATGTGTTGGTGTAGTGGTTAAGATGTATGTCAAACATAAACACAACCCATGTTCGAATCTAGCCTATGGCTTTTTTTGAAAAAAAAATCCGAACTTTATGAATTGTACAAACCGAATTTAAAAACCAAAAAAATTAAAATTGTACATATATTTTTAAAAAAATGCCACATGTCATTAAAAAAATTTAAAAAATGCCACATAAATTCAATGATGACATGGAATATGATGTGAATTATGGGATGCCAGTGAGATTATATGTGGCGCCTCCTATATATAATGTATAGATATATAGAGGAGGCATGCCACATATAATGTCACTTGGCATCCCATAATGCCATGTCATTACTCCATGTTATCATAGAATTTATGTGGCATTTTTTTAATGACATGTGGCATTTTTTTTTAAATCTATGTTTAATTTTAAAATTCATTTTTAAATTTTTTAATTTTAAAATTCGGTTTGTATTTGTGAATTTTAAATTTTAATTCAGTTTAATTAAAAAGAAGACATATATTGGATTTGAACTTGGGTCATTTGTAAGTTTTCTAAACAACTTACCACTAGACTAAATTGTTTTTTGATTTATATGTTCCAAATCAATACAAATAAGGACATGCTGAAAAATTCTGCAGTTTGTAATTTAGGAATGTATATTATGAAGATAACAATTAAAAAAAATATGATATATATTACTTACTAGATAATTATACCTTATATATTTTTAACTTTTTTTTTTTTTTTTGTATAAATACACCCTATTATATTATTCAGAAACATAATCCCTAACGTGTTTTATGGCTTTTAAGTTTATCGAGTTTTAAGTTTTCATTGTCATTGATCACACTTCCCATCTGGGTCGATGAGAGGTATGTATGCTTATGCGTAAAAATCTTTTACCTTCCACAAAGAAATTTTATAATATATCCGATATTCCACTTTGGTGTTAACATGGGTTTGTTTTCCTTTATATTCCAAAGAGCTTCAAAGATCCGCTTGAGTGGCAATACTTTATTGAAACCTTGTTAGAGGATGTCCACATAGTTGAAACACCGCCACCTAAATATGTTGAACTTGGATTAGTTGGTGATGGTCCTAATACCATCGATCTCGCTCGGGGAACACCATTTCAAATCAGATTAGCAAGAACTTTCATGAACAAGGTTAAGATCCATGACCTTGAGAAAGTTTTCGAGCCTTTGTTCTACAACCGGCGATTGAAGAGGAAATCTAAAGAATTATTCGCGACTTCACAAATCGTGGGATTTGAGAAACTTCAAGAATTCGTTGACAAGTGGAAGGGTGTACCAAAATCATCTTCCCAATACTATTTGAAGCTTTTACCGACAAGGAAAAATACGGTCAGATGAACTTGCAAGTTTGGAGAATAAGACCGCTTCATCAACTCGCAATGGAGGTCATCCGTAACTTTGTCGCTTCCAAAGAAATGGCAAAAGCCGTAGTTATATGATCATGAATATCGAATAACCGTAATAAGAGTATGTTTCACAAAGCTCAAATTTATACTCTAATGTGTTTCAATTCAGTGTTGATTCAAATTTGTTTCTCCATGTATGTCCTTTTGAAGATAGAACGTCTGCTTTGAGTTTTTAAGCTTCTTTTTGCTTTGAGAGTAGTATTTGAGTTTTAGTATGACCCATAAGAGGCTTAAAGAGAAGGATATTATTACCTCTTGGTCTTGGGTCTTACGGACATGGTTTTGCTCATGTATTGATAAGGTCGTAGTTCGTGTTCTATATCAAAAAAAAAAAAAAAAAAAAAAAAAAAGGACTCGATTTCAAGATCAAAGGTTTGACAAATATGGACTTTATTTTAAACCTTGTTTTCTATAGAGTTATCTTTACTTTAAAAGTGGCGTTGCCACTCTTTATTACAAGGTTAGTTATTATAAGATGGAGATTGTGCCGCTCAAACATCACAAGGTTGTTTATTTCACTCATACCGATTCCGTAAGCGCCAACAATGGTATCTCAAACTCTATTTAGAAGCTAAGGTATCGTGTCAATTATAGAGCAATAAAGTATTCTCGCACCATCGAGGAACTAAGAATACTTTGGTCGCAAGAATGCGACAAAATGGAGGCCCGTGATCATGCTTTTCATATGAGGTATTTCATCCTATTTATCTTGTATTCATATAAGTTGCAAAATCTATGGTCGACACCAAAACTCCCACCTCCTGACCATTATTATTTTTAACCACCATCGCCATATCATACGCCTAAGCTATTTAGGTTGCGATTACTATTCGATTTCAAAGTTATTATTGTGGCTTCAAGAATAAGAACCAAACGCCATGTCCCGCTTGACCTTTTCTCTTATGAGTAATTTTTCTTATTTTACCCGCTTGACCCGTTAGAGAGATAATTCAATTAACACATTCACAAGTAAACAACCCTCGACCCCACACTAATATTGACTTGAAGACGATCAATGTTTCTCTATAAGTAAATAATTGTGTTTTTTTTACCACTTTATAATCCCAAGCATGCTTAAACGTTTTTTCAAATACTTTTGTTGTCATGGCATCACCACAATGATCTAAAATTAGAAAATATATCAGAGGCAACACACCATTTCACATTAGTATTTACAACAATCTTAGAAACCGTAAAGTTCACCTATATAAAGCCCACCAGCCAAGCGAGGTGAGGAACATTAACAGATAACCATAGGTTTGGTGGCACTCACCTCCCGATAAAGGGAGATTGTTTTCATTCGAGAAAAAACACACTACTTCGCCCTGCTTGCGCTTTCCTTTCCTCTGCACTTTTGTATGTAGGGTAGAATCTTTGAAAACAACGATTTAGTAAACCAAATGTAGCACTAGACACCGATGATGCCGACGATGATATCGCTTTGTTTGGGTGAATCCTTCTTCATGAACGACAAGTATATACCTCTTATACTTTTTATAATTTTCTTTAGTAAACTTATATAAATTTATTATGTGTAGATTGTGAAGTTATGAGTGACTACATTTACATTGGGGTCTCATGTCCTTGAGCTTTTTGTCTCCAACCGCTTCCGAGAAGTTTTTTCTTTTCTTATTATCCGAATGTAGTTGGTGTTTGAGCTTTGTAATGTTTTTTTCCTACAAGTTAACATGTAGTTTTTAGTACCATTATTTAAATGGTTTAAGCCGTACATTAACCTTATGCCATATTCAAGATGGAAGAAACTTTCTTCCTAACTCACTCCTACATGCATGACTCTCGAGCTTGTCGATCGATTCATATCCCGTCCTCTTGGCATTGCCGAGGACGATTTAGAAAGTAGGAAAGTTCCATTTCCCACCGACTTCGTGGTTGTTGATTTTGATGCCGATCATCGGGTTCCTCTCATTGTTGGTCGAGGATTCCCGAGAACGGGCCGTGCTCTCATAGATGTATTTGAGCAAGAAATCACATTGCGGTTGGTAATGAAGTCACACTTCAATCTTGACCAAACTTCGAGGTACTCCGCAAATTATGATTCCGAATCGTTAACCGAATAGATATCATTGATGTTGCGTCCGATGAGTACTCTCAAGAAGTTCTTGGTTATTCTCATAATTCGTGAGCTGGGGATACCACCACATCTTCTCAGCCTATCATAGCCAATTCTACTCCTTCCATCACTCCGCTTGAGGGAAGCGACTTCATCTTAGATGAGATTGAAGCATATTTGGCTAGTGATTCTGCTCTTGGGAAATTGATCACGCCCAATTGATATTGAGGGGACATACTTTATTGAGAAGTTGCTCAATGATGATCCATCATCAACCCCTCATCCTAGTGATTCAATCCCGCTGAGATTAATCAAAATGAGATTAATCCGAGGGAGATATTCTTCTTAAGAAAGTGTCAACCGATACTTCTCTTCCTCTCCCTCCCATCAAGCTTCATAACGAAGAAGTCAATTCATTGAGAAAATCAAGAATTTCCCGAGGTTGAGCTTAAGACTTACCTCCTCATCTCGAGTATGCATTCCTTGAGGGTGATGATAAATTACCCGCCATTATTGCTCGAGATTTGAGTAAAGATGAAAAGTCGCCTCATTAAAATCTTGAAGTCACACAAACAAGCAATTGCTTGGAAACCTCCGACATCAAAGGTATCAACCCGAGTTCGTACTCATAAAATCTTGATGGAGGATGACTTCAAACCCGCAGCTCAACATCGAGACGCAGTGAATCCAAAATCCATGATGTTATCAAACAAGAGGTTATCAAACTTCTTGATGCCGGATTGATTTACCCGATCTCGAGATACCCTTAGGTTAGCCCAATTCATTGTGTCCCGAAAAGGGTGGCATTATCATATCACAATGAAGATAACGAGTTAATTCCAACTCGATTGGTTACGGATGGCGGTTTGCATCGACTATCGTAAGTTGAATGACGCCACCCGTAAAGACCATTTTCCTCTACCCTTCATGGACCGATGCTTGAGAGATTAGCAGGGAATGATTACTATTGCTTCCTTGATGGTTTCTCGTTACTTTCAGATCCCTATTGATCCACGTGATCAAGAGAAGACCACATTCACTTGCCCATACGGAACTTTTGCCTACAAACGTATGCCTTTTGGCTTATGTAATGCTCCCCGCACGCTCCAACGATGTATGATGGCCATATTCCACGACATGATCGGGGAAACAATGGAAGTGTTTATGGATGACTTCTCGGTCATTGGGGATTCTTTTCAATCATGTCTCTCCCATCTAGATAAAATGCTTCAAAGGTGTGAAGACACCAATCTTTGTCTAAACTGGGAGAAGAGTCACTTTATGGTCAAAGAAGGCATCGTCCTTGGCCATAAAATTTCCAAGAATGGGATTGAGGTAGATAGAGCAAAAGTCGATGTTATTGCTAAACTGCCTCATCCTACTACCGTCAAAGGTATTAGGAGTTTTTAGGTCATGCCGGTTTCTATCAGATTCATTCAAGATTTTTCCAAAATCGCCTACCAATGACCCATCTTCTTGAAAAGGATGCTCCTTTTATCTTCTCACCCGAGTGCATCATAGCTTTTGACACATTGAAGAAAAAGCTCATCAAGCACCCATTCTCGCTGTTCCCGATCGACTTGCCTTTGAGCTCATGTGCGATGCAAGTGATTTTGCTATCGGTGCAATTCTAGGGCAACGAAGAAATAAACATTTTCACCTATTCACTACGCAAGCAAAACTATGACCGAGGCTCAAACTCATTACACCACCACGTAAAAAGAGCTATTAGCCGTGGTGTATGCTTTTGAGAAGTTTCGCCGATCTTATCCCCGACCAAATGCGAGTGTATACGGATCACTCGCTTTTAAATATCTCTTTGCAAAACAGATGCAAAGCCGAGATTGCTTCGCTGGATTCTCCTCCTCCAAGAATTTGATATCATCATACGTGATAAAAAGGAGCCGAGAATCTAGTCACGATCATCCGTCTGCATTAGAAAACCCTCACCAAGATGTCTTCGAGAAAAGGATATAAATGAAACATTCCTCTCGAGACACCGAATGCGGTTTCTTTTCGTGGAAATTCTACCACCCCATGGTTTGTCGACTTTGCAAATTACCATGCGGGTAACTTTATCAGAAAGGGATGTCGACCCACAGAAGAACAAATTCTTCAAAGATGTTAAACACTATTTCGGGACGACCCTTTCTTGTTCAAAATCTGTATGGATCAAGTCATCCGACGGTGTGTTTATGGACGTGAAGCTATTGATATTCTCACAACTTGCCATGCCGACCCACCGGGGCCATCATAGTCCAAACTACACCGCCAAAAGGTGTTTGATTCCGATTCTATTGGCCCACAATCTATAAGGATGCCCACGATTATGTCAAAACTCGCGACGCTTGTCGCGTCATGGTAATATATCTCAAAGGAATGAAATGCCACAAATGCCATTCAAGTTTGTGAGATATTTGACATATGGGGTATTGATTTTATGGGGCCATTTCCTTCTTCTCGTGGTAACAAGTACATACTCTGGTCGTTGACTATCTCAAAATGGGTTGAAGCAAAAGCCTTACCCACTAATGATGCCCGAGTAGTTGTGAAGTTTTTGAAATCTGCTTGCTGTTTGGAACTCCGAGAGCGATAATCGATCGTGGTACACATTTCAGTAATGACCAATTTGAAAGAGTCATGCAAAATATGGTGTTACCCATCGCTCTCCATCGCATACCACCCCAAACAAGCCGGGCAGTGGAAGTTTCAAACCGTGGTATTAAAAGGATTCTTGAAAGGACAAGAGGCGAGAATCGTGCATCCCGGTCGGATAAACCGGATGACGACTGGCTTTTCGTGACAACTTACAAAACACCAATCGGTGTACTCCATACAAGCTAGTGTACGGAAAGGCATGTCATCTTCCGATCGAGTTAGAGCACAAGGCATACTGGCCTTAAAGCATGCAAATTTCGATATAAAGACACCGGTGATCATAGAAAAGTTCAAATGAATGAACTTAATGAACTTCGTGATCAAGCTTTATGAGAACTCTTTGATCTACAAGCAAAAGACAAAGAAGATTCATGACTCCAAGATCAAGAACCGCGCTTTCAACGCTGGTGATCGAGTCCTTCTTTTCAATTCCGATTGAAGATTTTCTGAAAGCTCAAGTCCCGCTGGTCTCGGCCCATTCACTATTGCTAAGGTTTATCCTTATGGTACCGTTGAGTTATCTCAACCCGATGGTCCTAATTTTAAAGTGAATGGTCATCGAGTTAAGCATTACTTTGGAGAGGACATTCCCCTGGTTGTCCCGATTTACAAACATTCCCATGAATCAATGAATGCGGGATCGAGTCAAGCTAGTGACTCGAATCAAAAACATTAGCTCGCACCATATGGGTTTTCACCCATAATTTCGCCTTCTTATCCCTTTCTACCACCCAAGTGTGGGGAGTTTTCCCCACATCGTTGTATATTCTCAATCTTTCTAAAAAAAAAAAAAAAAAAAAAAAAAATCTTAATAAATGGCCGTAATATTTCCCTTTACGTTTTTTGTTTCGCATAACCGCGGTACTTTGAATATTGAGGGCAATATTCATTTCTATGCTGGGGAATTTCACGAATTTCATATATATTATTTACCCAATTCTGCTTTTGGCCAAAATTTTTTGGAGTAAGTGTTTTACACTTTCTCATTCGGTTATCATCCGCCATGTCTCAGAAGACAAAAGGATTGGCTAATCCAGAGCAAACGGCTCTTGGTAAAGATTTCTCAAATCCGCTTATATGGCTTGCAATTTGCCCAAAATTGTATGGTTCTTCACCCCCATCATCCTCAAAAGATAATGAGTTGGCTAGCCCGCAAGGTTATGGCTTGTGGTAAAGGCAAAGGAAAATCCATAATTGGTATTCACCACCAAAGATAATCCCGATAATTTATCTAAGAGTTGGCTAGTCCGTATGGGTACGGCTTCCGTAAAGACACATCAAACCATTATATGGTTTATGATTCGCTAATAAATCATCCGTTATCATTGTACCAAGATTCTTACTTGAATCAAAACAATTATTACTCCGTATGATGGCTTTTGGTAAAGAGTTTTCAAATCCATCAAAGTTTTCAAATCATTGCTAGGGACTAGCAATATCTCATGGGGGATTGATGAGTTTCCAAATACTCATCATTTTTACATAATCTAAACCGCAAAATCATCTGAAAACGCTCAAAACACATCAAAATGATCAAATTATCACAAATCAGTGTTTTATGTGTTTTAAATTCAAAAATATCAAAATCGATGAAAATGTATCAAGTTTGCAAAATTGGCGCTTTAGTCCCCGAGTTTTAAAAGTTGTCAAATCTAGTCCTCGAAATTCAAAATGTGGAAATTTATCATTCAAGGTCCTCAAGTATTCTAAGTTGTTTAAAATGATCCTTGAATGATTCTTTGGTCAATTGGCAAGAAAGGTCCTCAAACTTTGAAAATTACAAAATAGTCCTTGGACCTTTAAAATGGATTTTATGCAAAAGGGCCCTTGTTTTATCAATGTTTGTCAAAATTGGTCCTTGTGAGAAGTTTGGAAAATGGTCACTTTCAGTCCTTGAAGTTTGGCAATTTACACTTTTGGTCCTTGTTTAATAATAAAACCAAACGGATCCTATTTAATCATCTAAGGCCCAAAATCCAATCCAACACTAGCCCAACCCATTTCCCTTGACCCTTGAACCTTGACCCCACCCCACCACATCCAATTTGACCCCCACACTACCCCATTCGACCCCTTTGTTATTATTTACTGTGGTCAACCAAAGTCAAACCCAAAAACGCTACTTTATACCGCCTCATCAGAGACCATCTCTTCCCAACAGAAAACCCAAAACCACACATGTTTTCACCACATTTTCAACCCTCCCCATACCATGTCCCTCCACACCTTCTAAACTCCAAAACTTTAATTATCAAAACCAAATTCCATTAAAGCTTAAAACTCGCTATAAGAAATTTTTGGCGCCAAATTCAAGGTGGACGGATATGATTAGTCTCAAGCATCCAATGGCTCAAACTTGGTGGGATTCAATCAAGCACGGGGAGTGATGAAAAGTCTATAAAGATGAAGTAAGATGCAATGTATCAACATCTCTAGTGTAATTTTATTTATTATTGTCGCTTTTAAGCTTTTCAAGTTTAAATGTATGTTTTATCTTCTAACTCAGATTTCAAGGTCTTTTGTTATAAGAAAGCTTTTGTGAAGTTAAATTCAAGTGTTATATTGTATTTCATCTTATGCAATTTTCATCAAATTTAAAAATCTCATGTGTTTCAAATGGTGTTGTTTGTTGTTTACATGGACTAGATTAAGTCACTTAAGCTCCAAGAAAGCTTAATCAAGCTTTTAGATACATCTAAAACAAGTTTAGAAGTTAAAATAAAAATCACCAAAATAGCCATTAAATACTTTAAAATCAAAAATCATGTTGAAAGGTACAAGAATGTTTGAGCAAGGTTGATATTGATGGCCTTGGGTTAGTGAACTTTGGGGAAAGTTAGTAGGAGTGGTTTTGGTCATTGGTTCATGGTTTTCGCTTGAAGCTTGTAAGCTTTTTAACCATTTTGGCATTTTATCGTTGTAGTTGTTATTTAGCTTAAATTTCTGCTTCTTTTTGTTAATTAGCTATAGTTAAGTGTTTTTGATCATTAAAATCAGTAGTTGTACTTTCTAATTTGTAGTTTACAAAAGTTAGTTTTAATGCTTAAAGTTGCATAATCTTAAGTCTTGTGTTTTATGTTGTTAGCACTATTGATTCATGTCTATTTAATCTCATATAATGATATTGTAAAGGTCCGAAATCAAGTTTTTGGTTTAAAATTATGTTTTGGTTTGAAAAGTCCATGACAAGCAATATTAAGGTGTGTTTGGTTTATGGTATTTGAAGGTGTTTGGTCTTTAGTTTTGTTGGAACTCGTCCAAACAAGGTCTAAACCACTCAATTCAGTCAAGAAAACAAGTACTTGTTCATCAAAAGTCAAAATTCATTTGATCGCACTTTATGCGCTATCATATGATGCTAAAGATGCAAGATCTTGATTTTGTGTTCAAAAGTTGTTAAACTTGCTATAAGTCAGTCTTAAATCACCTTAATACAACATATTAAGACTTTAGATCAAATCAAAATCCAACTTAGTCAACTTTTTAGTTTTCTCAAAAGTCAAAATTCTCAAAAGGTCGTTTTGATTAAAGTTGGAATTTCATTGTGGGCTTATTAAAGAGATTCATATTATAAGCTTTTGGGAATTGAAGTCTAGTTGCTAAAGAAAATTAGAAAATGATAGTTCTTGGTTTCTTAGCTTTTGAGTGCTTATTTAGTCGCTTTTGGGGTACTGCTCGAGAATCGCCTGTGTACGTAAATTGATCCCAACTTGATAAGCTCACACCGAGCTTATTACTTGTCCAAATCTTGTAATTTTGCTTCTTTGGAAAGCCAACCTGGTCTTCTTGTAGTATCAAGTTTTATTTTTCATTTTGAGCTTTTAGCTAGGGTCGCTAAAAGCTTGAACCTTGTCCCATTTTCTGCTTTTCACCAAAACAAGAAAGTGCTTATTGGCTTGTTAAGAGCTTTTCAGCTTTAGTGTTTGTGTCTTTTAGCTTCTAGTTAGTTTCTTTAGCTTATTTTGACATCATTCTAGCTTTTGGTTCCATTTTACAAGCTTGTTTGAGCTTATTTCTTAAAATAAGCTTATTTTCAAAATCGTGGAACTAATAAGCTTTCAAAACGCTTATTTGAGTTTTGTAAATTTTTGTCTTTATTAAAGTTTCATAATATTAGTATATAAGTAGTTTTCAAAAATAAAATCACAAAACATCAATATAAAAATAGTGATAGCGTTTATTTAAGATTTTTAGCTTTTTAATTTTTCTTTTCAACTTATTAATAAGCAAATCTTGTTTTTATAGTTTTCTTAGGTTTCGTCATCTTATAGGATTTTTAGAAAAGTTTCAGATTTTTCTTTATCTTTTAGTATTTATTATAATTATAAATAGTTAATAAATAATAAATAATTAGTAATAAATAATTAAAAAGTCTAAAAATATATTTTCTGTTTTAAAATTAGTTTTATCATATTTTAGATTTTTCAAAGTTAAAATTTTATTTTTCCAAGTTTATTTTCTATTTTCTAGTATTTAAGTGTATTTTAAATAATTATTAATTAATAATAATTATATAAAAGTGTGAAAATATATTTTAGTTTTAAAATTAGTTTTATAGTATTTTAGATTTTCAGAATCATAAGTTTATTTTTCTAGCCTTATTTTGTATTTTCTTTCATTTTAGAGTATTTATTAAATAGTTAAAATAGTTTTTAATTAATAGTAATTAATTAAATAGTGTTAAAATAATTTTCCTTTTCTAATAATTTTCTTTTATTTTAGGATTCCAAAATGTCCTTTTTATATTTTTAGGTCTTTTATTTCTTAGTTTTCACTTTTTATTTTGTGCGATACGTAGTTTTTAAAACTTACGCTTACGCTTTCTTTGATCCGTTGTTGTGCTTTCCAATTCGTGTCCAATTCTATTCCAAATCAATCAAGAGTGTAATTTCTAATCATAACCTTTACGATCACTATCCTTAGTGATCATTCTATCCTCCGAATCTCGTTGTACACACCATCGAGTCTCCTTGGGACTAAACGACCCGAACTCTCGTATTCTCCGATCTTAATTGTATTTGTGTCTCGAGCTGCTTTAAGTCTTCTTGACTTGACTGCTTTGCGCAGATCAAAATTTTGGCGCCACGCCGGGAGGCTTTAGCGGTTCAGCCATTTTCGCATCCATTGTTGCACATACCCACCATTTGTAAAAAGTTTTGTAAAGTTATAAGAAAACTAAAAAGTCATTAACACTTTTCCTAAAGTGTTAAAACACCAAAAAATATAAAACAACAAAACAATCGAACGCTTTCTATTTTGTATTCTCTTTAAGGTGATTCTTGAAGAGATACGATTTGGTTAAACGGACGATAACAAAAATATTGTCCAAAAGTTTTTGAACCCATCAAGACAAATCTAACCTACGCCTTTTCAAAGGTACTTAATTGAATACATAAAATCAACCACCGCAAATCAAGGCAAAGGCACTACCTAACTGGGGTGCGACCATTAATAAGTTCCCAACATCGATTTAAAACTTGCCTTTGTGTCACTTGTGATTTGGTGTACCTTTTTCAAAGAAGCCATTTCATTTGTGATTATTGGTTAAGTTCACTTGTGTTTTGCCTCATTTGTTTTGAAAATTGGTTTTATACATAGTGCATGCGACTGCTCTTCCGCTTCTACAAGTCCACTTTCCGAACTTGGAAACATTCCTCGCAGACGAGAGACGCTCACTCCTTCACCGTGATCGAGGAACGCCTACCACCACCACCTCCCGCCGAAATGGCGTAAGACAAACCCATGAATGAGCTTCTCCAAGCACCCATCGAGGGTTACGGAGATGCCATTGTTGTCCCACCATTGTGGCCGATACCTTCGAGCTCAAGACCGGGTTGCTCAATCTAGTAACCCAAAGCCAATTCTATGGTTTTGAGCGGATGATCCTCATGCACACATTCGATGGTTTAACAAGATAGCATCTACCATCAAGTACAAGAATGTCCCATCCGGCTATCAAGCTTCTTCTGCTCCCATTTTCTGTAGGACAAGCCCGAATTGGCTTGAGAAACAACCCCTCGCTCTATAGAGACATGGGAAGATCTTGTCACCAAGTTCGTTAACTAGTTCTATCCTCCATCCCGAACCACAAGTCTTAAGAATGAGATAATGAAATTTTCTCGTAGATTTGATGAATCATTCGGGAGGCATGGATCGTTATAAAGAGTTGCTTCAAGTGTCCGCATCACGGTTTTACCGAGTTAATGCAAATGGATACTTTCTACAATGGTCTCAATCAGCCAATCAAGATTCTTTGAATGCCTCCGCTGGAGGTATTTCCTGAGCAAGACCACCAAAGAGGCCTTGCGATCATTGAGAACAAATCTCGTGTCCGTCCTTTCGTAGCTAAGACATATCGCCTAATGTCGGACCTTCTTCTTCTTCATCCCCGTGAGTACATCTAGCACCGATGCTAAGATTGATAAACTCACGACATTGTTCGTGCTTTGGTTCTTGCTAACTGAAGAAAGTCTCCTTCACTCACCCACCAACACATGTCAAGTGAAGAAAGTTGAAGTTTGTGTCACTTGTGGTGGTCCTCATGCTTACTACAATTGTACCGCCACCGATGGTAGTCCTTTTGAGGCCAATGCTTTAGCCGGTAGTTCACAACAAGGAGGTAATCAATACCGCCCTCAAATGAACCACACTACCGCTAACACTAATCGTGCACCACCCGGTTTTAATCCAAATCATCATGCAAAACCGAATCGAACCAACCAAGAATGAACCAAGGTTATCAAAACCAAGGTAATTTCTATCCTCGACCCAATCAAGGTTTCCAACATCAAGGAAACCCTCATCAAAACAATTTCAATCGAGGGAATCAATTTCATGGGAATATGAATCCTAATCAAGGGAATTTTGGTCATAATCAAAACATACGGCCTCAAATTGTCCCTCCAGCCTCCTCCCGCCATTACTCCTCCAGACCATCATCCGATGAGTTATCAAGCGCTCATGAAATCCCAAGATGAAATGAACAGTTGTTGGTCACCGATTGTCGATCCAAGAAGTCTTTAAATGATCGACCCTGCCTGTGTACTTTACCGAGCAACACGATCGCTAACCCGAGGGGCGATGCCAAGGCGATCACAACCCAAGTGGTGTTTCATACCGGACCCGCTGCCCTACTACCTCTTCTTCTTCTTCTTCTTCCTAAGGTAGTGGACAAGTGAACCTCCAAAACATAATGGACCCACGACTCCAATGCCACCTCCTCCAAAGCCAATGAGTCAAGTTACCAAGGATACTACGGACAAAGTGCATAATTCAAGCCCACGGCATCAAGACACGCCCTACCTTCTGTAGTCCAACCTCAAGTGGTCCAAACCCAAGTCAAATCAAGGAGTTGTTTTGAACCTCCTATAGCTCCCTGCTGAGAATCGAATCCAAATCTTCTATTCCTTACCCATCACGCTTGAATGAGCAAAGCTCCGCGAGAAAGCTAGTCATCAAATGGATAAATTTTTCCAAATTTTCCAAGAGTTACATTTTGACATAAGCTTTATGGATGCTATCATGCCGATGCCCAAGTTTGCATCAACTCTCAAGCACATGTTAAGCAATAAGGAAAAGTCGCTTGAAATGGCTAAGACTCTCTTAACGAGAACCGCCAAAGAGCTATTCTAAAGAAGCTTCCCGAAAGCTTGAGATCCCGGAAATTTCTCTTACCTTGTGTATTCCTCAGAATGGTTGAATGCTTTGCCCTAGCGATCTTGGTGCAAGCATTAATCTTATGCCATATTCAAGATGGAAGAAACTTTCTTCCGAACTCACTCCTACATGCATGACTCTCGAGCTTGCGATCGTTTCCATATCCCGTCCTCTTGGCATTGCCGAGGACGATTTGTGAAAGTAGGAAAGTTCCATTTCCCACCGACTTCGTGGTTGTTGATTTTGATGTCGATCATCGGGTTCCTCTCATTGTTGGTCGAGGATTCCCGAGAACGGGCCGTGCTCTCATAGATGTATTTGAGCAAGAAATCACATTGCGTGTTGGTAATGAAGTCACACCTTCAATCTTGACCAAACTTCGAGGTACTCCGCAAATTATGATTCCGAATCGGTTAACCGAATAGATATCATTGATGTTGCTTCCGATGAGTACTCTCAAGAAGTTCTTGGTTATTCTCATAATTCGTGAGGGGATTCCACCACATCTTCTCACCTATCATAGCCAATTTACTCCTTCTATCACTCCGCTTGAGGGAAGCGACTTCATCTTAGATGAGATTGAAGCATATTTGGCTAGTGATTCTGCACTTGGGAAATTGATCACGCCCAATTGATATTGAGGGGATATACTTTATTGAGAAGTTGCTCAATGATGATCCATCATCAACCCTCATCCTAGTGATTCAATCCCAGCTGAGATTAATCAAAATGAGATTAATCCGAGGAGATATTCTTCTTAAGAAAGTGTCAACTGATACTTCTCCTCCTCTCCTCCCATCAAACTTCATAACAAGGAAGTCAATTCGCTTGAGAAAATCAAGAATTTCCCGAGGTTGAGCTTAAGGACTTACCTCCTCATCTCGAGTATGCATTCCTTGAGGGTGATGATAAATTACCCGTCATTATTGCTCGAGATTTGAGTAAAGATGAAAAGTCGCCTCATTAAAATCTTGAAGTCACACAAGCAAGCAATTGCTTGGAAACTCTCCGACATCAAAGGTATAAACCCCGAGTTCAGACTCATAAAATCTTGATGGAGGATGACTTCAAACCCGCAGCTCAACATCGAGACGAGTGAATCCAAAAATCCATGATGTTATCAAACAAGAGGTTATCAAACTTTGATGCAGATTGATTTACCCGATCTCGCATACCCTTGGGTCACCCCAATTCATTGTGTCCCAAAAGGGTGGCATTATCATATCACAATGAAGATAACGAGTTAATTCCAACTCGATTGGTTACGGATGGCGTGTTTGCATCGACTATCGTAAGTTGAATGACGCCACCAGAAAGACCATTTTCCTCACCCTTCATGGACCGATGCTTGAGAGATTAGCAGTGGAATGAGTACTATTGCTTCCTTGATGGTTTCTCGGTTACTTTCAGATCCCTATTGATCCACGTGATCAAGAGAAGACCACATTCACTTGCCCATACGGGACTTTTGCCTACAAACGATGCCTTTTGGCTTATGTAATGCTCCCGCACGCTCCAACGATGTATGATGGCCATATTCCACGACATGATCGGGAAACAATGGAAGTGTTTATGGATGACTTCTGTTCATTGGGGATTCTTTTCAATCATGTCTCCCATTTAGATAAAATGCTTCAAAGGTGTGAAGACACCAATCTTTGTCTAAACCGGGAGAAAAGTCACTTTATGGTCAAAGAAGGCATTGTCCTCGCCATAAGATTTCAAAGAACGGATTGAGGTAGATAGAGCAAAGTTGATGTCATTGCTAAGTCGCCTCATCCTACTACCGCCAAGGGTATTAGGAGTTTTTGGGTCATGCCGGTTTCTATCGAGATTCATTCAAGATTTTTCCAAAATCGCCTACCTATGACCCATCTTCTTGAAAAGGATGCTCCTTTATCTTCTCACCCGAGTGCATCATAGCTTTTGAAACATTGAAGAAAAAGCTATCAAGCACCCATTCTCGCTGTTCCCGATCGACTTGCCTTTGAGCTCATGTGCGATGCAAGTGATTTTGCTATCGGCAAATTCTAGGGCAACGAAGAAATAAGCATTTTCACCTATTCACTACGCAAGCAAAACTATGACCGAGGCTCAAACTCATTACACCACCACGTAAAAAGAGCTATTAGCCGTGGTGTATGCTTTTGAGAAGTTTCGCCAGATCTTATCTTGACCAAATGCGTAGTGTATACGGATCACTCGGCTTTTAAATATCTCTTTGCAAAACAAGATGCAAAGCCGAGATTGCTTCGCTGGATTCTCCTCCTTCAAGAATTTGATATCATTATACGTGATAAAAAGGAGCCGAGAATCTAGTCACGATCATCTCGTCTGCATTAGAAAACCCTCACCAAGATGTTTTCGAGAAAAGGATATAAATGAAACATTTCTCTCGAGACACTCAATGCGGTTTCTTTTCGTGAAATTCTACCACCCCATGGTTTGTCGACTTTGCAAATTACCATGCGGTAACTTCATTGTGAAAGGGATGTCGACCCAACAGAAGAACAAATTCTTCAAAGATGTTAAACATTATTTCGGGACGACCCTTTCTTGTTCAAAATCGTATGGATCAAGTCATCCGACGGTGTGTTTATGGACGTGAAGCTATTGATATTCTCACAGCTTGCCATGCCGACCCACCGGGGCCATCATAGTCCAAACTACACCGCCAAAAGGTGTTTGATTCCGGTTCTATTGGCCCACAATCTATAAGGATGCCCACGATTATGTCAAAACTCGTGACGCTTGTCATCATGGTAATATATCTCAAAGGAATGAAATGCCACAAAATGCCATTCAAGTTTGTGAGATATTTGACATATGGGGTATTGATTTTACGGGCCA
Source organism: Chrysanthemum lavandulifolium (assembly GCA_022545495.1). Classification (NCBI taxonomy): domain Eukaryota; kingdom Viridiplantae; phylum Streptophyta; class Magnoliopsida; order Asterales; family Asteraceae; genus Chrysanthemum; species Chrysanthemum lavandulifolium. The sequence goes on from CM040246.1 coordinate 106,564,103, forward strand.
TTTCCATCTTCTCGTGGTAACAAGTACATACTCGGGTCGTTGACTATCTCGTCAAAATGGGTTGAAGCAAAAGCCTTACCCACCAATGATGCCCGAGTAGTTGTGAAGTTTTGAAATCTCTTTGCTGTGTTTGGAACTCCGAGAGCGATAATCGTGATCGTGGTACACATTTTGTAATGACCAATTTGAAAGAGTCATGCAAAATATGGTGTTACCCATCGCCTCTCCATCGCATACCACCCCAAACAAGTGGGCGTGGAAGTTTCAAACCGTGGTCTTAAAAGAATACTTGAAAGGACAAGAGGTGAAAATCGTGCATCCCGGTCGGATAAACCGGATGACGACTGGCTTTTCAGATACTTTTACAAAACACCAATCGGTGTACTCCATACAAGCTAGTGTACGGAAAGGCATGTCATCTTCCGATCGAGTTAGAGCACAAGGCATACCGGGCCTTAAAGCATGCAAACTTCGATATACGATACCACCGGTGATCATAGAAAAGTTCAAATGAATGAACTTAATGAACTTCGTGATCAAGCTTATGAGAACTCTTTGATCTACAAGCAAAGACAAAGAAGATTCATGACTCCAAGATCAAGAACCGCGCTTTCAACGCTGGTGATCGAGTCCTTCTTTTCAATTCCGATTGAAGATTTTCTGAAAGCTCAAGTCCCGCTGGTCCGGTCCATTCACTATCGCTAAGGTTTATCCTTATGGTACCGTTGAGTTATCTCAACCCGATGGTCCTAATTTTAAAGTGAATGGTCATCGAGTTAAGCATTACTTTGGAGAGGACATTCCCCGGGTTGTCCCGGATTTACAAACATTCCCCATGAACCAATGAATGCGGGATCGAGTCAAGCTAGTGACTCGGTAATCAAAAACATTAGCATGCACCATATGGGTTTTCACCCATAATTGCCTTCTTATCCCTTTCTACCACCCAAGTGTGGGGAGTTTTCCACACCGTTGTATATTCTCAATCTTTCTAAAAAAAAAAAAAAAAAAAAAAAAAAAATCTCTTCTAAATAAATGGCCGTAATATTTCCTTTCACGTTTTTTGTTTCGCATAACCGCGGTGACTTTGAATATTGAGGGCAATATTCATTTCTATGTGGAGGAATTCTCACGAATTTCATATATATTATCTACCCAATTCCCCTGCTTTTGGCCAAAATTTTTTTTGGAGTAAGTGTTTTACACTTTCTCATTTGGTTATCATCCGCCATGTCTCAGAAGACAAAAGGATTGGCTAATCCAGAGCAAACGGCTCTTGGTAAAGATTAATCAAACCGCTTATATGGCTTGCAATTTGCCCAAAATTGTATGGTTCCTCACCCCCATCATCCTCAAAAGATAATGAGTCAAGCAGCCCGCAAGGTTATGGCTTGTGGTAAAGGCAAAGGAAAATCCATAATTGGTATTCACCACCAAAGATAATCTTGATAATTTATCTAAGAGTTGGCTAGTCCGTATGGTACGGCTTCGTAAAGACACATCAAACCGTTATATGGTTTATGATTTGCCAATAAATCATCCGTTATCGTTGTACCAAGATTCTTACTTGAATCAAAACAATTGGCTACTCCGTATGATGGCTTTTGGTAAAGAGTTTTCAAATCCATCAAAGTTTTTCAAATCATTGCTAGGGACTAGCAATATCTCAAGTGGGGATTGATGAGTTTCAAATACTCATCATTTTTACATAATCTAAACCGCAAAATCATCTGAAACGCTCAAAACACATCAAAATGATCAAATTATCACAAATCAGTGTTTTATGTGTTTTAAATTCAAAATATCAAAATCGATGAAAATGTATCAAGTTTGCAAAATTGGCGCTTTAGTCCCCGAGTTTTAAAAGTTGTCAAATCTAGTCCTCGAAATTCAAAATGTGGAAATTTATCATTCAAGGTCCTCAAGTATTCTAAGTTGTTTAAAATGATCCTTGAATGATTCTTTGGTCAATTGGCAAGAAAGGTCCTCAAACTTTGAAAATTACAAAATAGTCCTCGACCTTTAAAATGGATTTTATGCAAAAGGGCCCTTGTTTTATCAATGTTTGTCAAATTTGGTCCTTGTGAGAAGTTTGGAAAATGGTCACTTTCAGTCCTTGAAGTTTGGCAATTTACACTTTTGGTCCTTGTTTAATAATAAACCAAACGGATCCTATTTAATACTAGGCCCAAAATCCAATCCAACATAAGCCCAACCCAACACCCTTGACCTCTTGAACCCCAACCCACACATCCAATTTGACCCCAACCACAAACCCCATTTTGACCCCTTTGTTATTATTTAGACTGGTCAACCAAAGTCAAACCCCAACAGACGCGCCTTATACCACTAGTCATCAGACTCATCTCTTCCCAACAGTAAACCTCAAAACCACCATGGTTTCACCACAATTTCAACCCTCCCATACCATGTCCCTCCACACCCTCTAAACTCCAAAACTATTAATTGGCAAAACCAAATCCCTTAAAAGCTTAAACCGCTTATAAGAATTTTTGGCGCCAAATTCAAGTGGACGGATATGATTAGTCTCAAGCATCCAATGGCTCAAACTTGGTGGGATTCAATCGTAGCACGTGGGAGTGATGAAAAGTCTATAAAGATGAAGTGAGATGCAATGTATCAACATCTCTAGTGTAATTTTATTATTATTGTCGCTTTTAAGCTTTTTCAAGTTTAAATGTATGTTTTATCTTCTAACTCAGATTTCAAGGTCTTTTGTTATAAGAAAGCTTTTGTGAAGTTATAATTCAAGTTTCATATTGTATTTCATCTTATGCAATTTCTCATCAAATTCAAAATCTCATGTGTTTCAAATGGTGTTGTTTGTTGTTTACATGGACTAGATTAAGTCACTTAAGCTCCAAGAAAGCTTAATCAAGCTTTTAGATACATCTAAAACAAGTTTAGAAGTTAAAATAAAAATCACCAAAAATAGCCATTAAATACTTTAAAATCAAAAATCATGTTGAAAGGTACAAGAATGTTGAGCAAGGTTGATATTGATGGCCTTGGGTTAGTGAACTTTGTGGAAAGTTAGTAGGAGTGGTTTTGGTCATTGGTTCATGGTTTTCGCTTGATTCCTCATTTGTAAGCTTTTTAACCATTTTGGCATTTTACTATTGTAGTGGTTATTTAGCTTAAATTTCGCTTCTATTTGTTAATTAGTCATAATTAAGTGTGTTTAATCATTAAAATCAGTTGCTTGTACTTTCTAATTTGTAGTTTACAAAAATATAGTTTTAACAAAGGAAAGTTGCATAATCTTAAGTCTTGTGTTTTATGTTGTTAGCACTATTGGATCATGCTCTATTTAGTCTCATATAATGATATTGTAAGGTCCGAAATCAAGTTTGTGGTTTAAAATTATGTTTTGGTTTGAAAAGTCCATGACAACAATATTATAGGTGTGTTTGGTTTATGGTATTTAAAGGTTCTTTGGTTTTTAGTTTTGTTGAAACCTGTCCAAACAAGGTCTAAACCACTCAATTCAGTCAAGAAAACAAGTTCTTGTTCATCAAAAGTCAAAATTCATTTGATCGCACTTTATGCGCTATCGTTGATGCTTGAAGATGCAAGATCTTGATTTTGTGTTCAAAAGTTGTTAAACTTGCTTAAGTCAGTCTTAAATCACCTTAATACAACATATTCAAGCACTTTAGATCAAATCAAAATCCAACTTAGTCAACTTTTAGTTTTCTCAAAAGTCAAAATTCTCAAAAGGTCGTTGATTAAAGTTTGGAATTTCATTGTGGGCTTATTAAAGAGATTCATATTATAAGCTTTTGGGAATTGAAGTCTAGTTGCTAAAGAAAATTAGAAAATGATAGTTCTTAGTTTCTTAGCTTTTTGAGTGCTTATTTCATCGCTTTTGTGGGTACTGCTCGAGAATCCTCGTGTACGTAAATTGATCTCAACTTGATAAGCTCACACCGAGCTTATTACTTGTCCAAATCTTGTAATTCTTGCTTCTTTGGAAAGCCAACCTGGTCTTCTTGTAGTATCAAGTTTTATTTTTCAGTTTGAGCTTTTAGCTAGGGTCGCTACAAGCTTGAACCTTGTCCCATTTTCTGCTTTTCACCAAAACAAGAAAGTGCTTATTGGCTTGTTAAGAGCTTTTCGCTTTTAGTGTTTGTGTCTTTTAGCTTCTAGTTAGTTTCTTTAGCTTATTTTGACATCATTCTAGCTTTTGGTTCAATTTACAAGCTTGTTTGAGCTTATTTCACATAATAAGCTTATTTTCAAATCGTTGGACTAATAAGCTTTCAAAACCGCTTATTTGACTTTTGTAAATTTTTGTCTTTATTAAAGTTTCATAATATTAGTATATAAGTAGTTTTCAAAATAAAATCACAAAACATCAATATAAAAATAGTGATAGCGTTTATTTAAGATTTTTAGCTTTTTAATTTTTCTTTTCAACTTATTAATAAGCAAATCTTGTTTTTATAGTTTTCTTAGGTTTCGTCATCTTATAGGATTTTAGAAAAGTTTCAGATTTTTCTTTATCTTTTAGTATTTATTATAATTATAAATAGTTAATAAATAATAAATAATTAGTAATAAATAATTAAAAGTCTAAAAATATATTTTCTGTTTTAAAATTAGTTTTATCATATTTTAGATTTTTCAAAGTTAAAATTTTATTTTTCCAAGTTTATTTTCTATTTTCTAGTATTTAAGTGTATTTTAAATAGTTATTAATTAATAATAATTAGATAAAAAGTGTGAAAAATATATTTTAGTTTTAAAATTAGTTTTATAGTATTTTAGATTTTTCAGAATCATAAGTTTATTTTTCTAGCCTTATTTTGTATTTTCTTTCATTTTAGAGTATTTATTAAATAGTTAAAATAGTTTTTAATTAATAGTAATTAATTAAATAGTGTTAAAAATAATTTTCTTTTTCTAATAATTTTCTTTTATTTTAGGATTCCAAAATGTCATTTTATATTTTTAGGTCTTTATTTCTTAGTTTTCACTTTTTATTTTGTGCGATACGTAGTTTTTAAAACTTACGCTTACGCTTTCTTTGATCCGTTGTTGTGCTTTCCAATTCGTGTCCAATTCCATTCCAAATCAATCAAGAGTGTAATTTCTAATCATAACCTTTACGATCACTATCCTTAGTGATCATTCTATCCTCCGAATCGCATGTTGTACACATCCATTGAGTCTCCTCGACTAAACGACCCGAACTCGTATTCTCCGATCTTAATTGTATTTGTGTCTTTTTGAGCTGCTTTAAGTCTTCTATGACTTGAACTGCTTTAGTGAGGATTCAAACAACTAATCGCTAGACGTAGGAAATTAGCACGACTCCGGCGCAATGGCGCCTAAAATTTGATGCGCCAAGAAATCAGTTAAGTTCTCTCACGCAAGCGTAAGAAAACCTAAAACAACTTAAGCACGAAATCAATGAAGATCCGAGGAGTATAAGGTCTCCCGGTCGTTATGTCCCGTGAAGCTATGCAATGATTTATCAAACGTACAGTGATCGAGAAGTTTGAACGGAAAAGGGATATTGATTATGATTATAACTACGGAATAAGCCAACAAATAACAACGGCTTAAATGCAAATTAAAGAAAATTAAAAAGATAAAATCTATTAAATAAACGCTATCACTATTTTTACAATGATGTTTTTGTTTTTATGTTTTTGTAAATCTGAAATTAAAATCTACGCGACGTACAAATTAAAAAGTGAAACTAAATCAATATTAACCCTAAAAATATGAAAATGATGTTTTTACAATCCTAATGATAAAAGAAACTTTTTAGAAAAAGAAAACTATTTTATCACTAATTATCTAGTTATTATTAATTAAAACTATTTTTAACTATTTAATAATTAACTAAAATACAAGAAATTAGGAAACAAAGCTAGAAAAATAAAATTATGAAATGAAAAGTCTAAAATATCAAACTAGAATTTTCAAAACCATTTTTGTATTTTTCTCGACTATTTTTCTATTTTTATGAATTTTAAACTATTAAAACTATTTAAATTACTAAAAATTACCAAACAAACTAAGAAAATCTGGAAAATTACTTTTTCACTTCTTATATTTATCTAAACTTAATAAAATTGAAAATTATTTTTTGAACCTTTTCTGAATTTTTTATATTAAAAGCTAATTAAAATTGATTAAAAACTACTTTAAATTAAGAAAAATGGCTAAACAACTTGGAAAAATCTGAAAATTTCAGGAAAAGTCTAAAATGGTACTAGGAATCTGAGAAAATTGGAAAAACAGGCACTTGTTTGGGGAAATCAGAAACTGCTTAAACAAGTGCTTATTATTAAGCACTAAAATAAGCCAAATGGACAAGATAGGCTTCCAACTGATATCAGAAGCTCTATACTACTAAAAGTGACCAATAGCAACTAATTTCAACAAACTACAACCACAGAAACAACAAGCTACAAGGATTTGTTATCTATGAGATTAAAATCCAAAACAGAATCTGAGTGCTAAGTTTGGGCACATGCACAAGCTTGAAAACAAGCTCAAATGGAAAACTACCAATTGGGATCCAAAGAAGACCTGGTTGAGATTACTTAAACCAAAAATTAGACCATGGTGAACTCTTATGAGCTCATACACAAGTTACAAAATCGAGAGAAAGTCGGTGTTCACCGACTCATGTGCAGGGGATTTTGGTCCCAAAAGAACAAATTTTATTTGGAGCTTTTAAAGAAATCACAAAATTCTACAAAATGCCTATAAGAAAGAGGACCTCTGAGCTTTATGAAATACTAAGGTTCACTGAGTAAGTCCAAGGAATGAACTCAAAACAATTCTCTCTTTTTGACCCCAAAACAGATTTTCACACTTTTGACTTTTTGAAGAACTTGAGAATGTTGACTTAAATGAACTTCAAATCCAAATTTTGAGACTGAGATTAATGTTATGTGATATATTAAGTACAATAAAAGCAAGATTATGGGTTTCTAAACACAAACCGGTGGCTCGCTAATCCCATTTCCCAACAAAGGAATGTATAAATGGATTTAGGTGCAATTTTGACTTTTGATGTTGCGGACCCAAGTTATTGATTCAATTGAGCTCACTTACACTAAATAAACATGAAGCAATGAAACTTAACTCACTGAATCAACCAATATGACAGATAGTACAAGAAACCAAACACCCCTTATTGTTACCGATTTGAGTTCCAAACATTTAAACCATGAAACAACCGATTTAATGATCAAACTCACTTAAGTTGACCTAGATACTACTAATTGAACAGATTATAACAGCTTTGAACTACAAATATAGATTATGCCAATAGAACTTAAAATGACTTACAACTTGTCCAAGCCACAATGGCTAGCCAAATGTGAAACAAGAACCACTAATCTATTAAACCAACCCATTGCTTTCCATTTCAACCCATTTCCTTGCCTGCACAACCCTATACCATTTCGCACCATTTTGATCCGTGTTGACTTTTGTTGACCAAAGTTAAAAGGTGAATGAAACTTCAATATGAGCTTATGGAAAGATATTATGAGCTTATATAAGTTTATTTGAGATTTACTTGAGTCGTTAAAAGCTTTGAAACATGAGTTTGAAACTTTGAAACTTCAACAAGCTAACACATTGTAATGAGATTTGCCTTGAACTGAAATGGATGTTTAAAACAAGTTGAATTACACTTAGAAACTGTATAGGATACACATAAACTTAGAAATACAAATTTAAACTATTTAAGACATGGTAATTAAAATTTCGACATACATTGTAAAATAACTAAAAACTAACTCTTTTCCCATTGCTTGTCTTGGCCTTTTATACACCCAAGTCTCCTTCTCTCTCCTTTCTGAAAAGTTCCCAGCACAAAAAGTGACCCTTGGATCACTCAAACCAATCTTGGCCATTCAATTGCTTTTTGGCGCCAATTTCGGATTTAACAGCTAAGGTGGGCAGGGTAGGTATGGGGAGCATTAAATGCTTCTCTTGGCTCTTTGTGTTTGGAGGGGGGGGGGTTGTAGAGGTGATGATGGAAATGGTGGAGTGTGATCAGGTGGTATGCAGGAAGGGTGATGATGGTGGTTATCACGCAAGAGGGAGGGAAAAGGCGGTCAACCGGTTCGACCAAGATAAACAAAGGATGGTTTGATTCGGTCAAAACCGGTAATTTGTTTGGTGGAGCAATTGGATTGGGCCCAAGGTGTAAAAGGTCCGTTGGGAAGAGTTAACACACAAGGACCATATTGCAATTTCCACAAAATCAAGGGACCAATTCTGTAATTCTGCAAAAGTGTTTTATGGACTGAAATTGACAAGAGTTAACATTACAAGGACCAAAGTTGACAATTTCACATTTTCCAGGGACCATTTCTGCCAATTTTGAAAGTTGAAGGACCAAATTGTAATTTTCTCAAAACTTTTTACATTTTTCACCAAAGGACCAAATTTGACAAGTTATGATTTTACAAGGACCTTTGGTGACTTTTCTTTTGAAATTTTGACTCAGGGACTATTTTTGACAATTTTTGAAACTTGGGGGACTAAAACTGCAATTTTTGCAAATTTGATATGTTTTTCATCCGATTTTGATATTTTTGTATTTAAAACACATAAAACACTGATTTGTGATATTTTGATCATTTTGATGTGTTTCGAAAGTGTTTTCGATGAATTTGCAGCTTATTTTGTATAAAAATGATGAGTATTTACACACTCATCACAAACCTTTATAGATTTTAAGTTGCAAAATAAATGTCAAGTTATGTGTTGGTGTAGTGGTTAAGATGTATGTCAAACATAAACACAACCCATGTTCGATCTAGCCTATGGCTTTTTGAAAAAAATCCGAACTTTATGAATTGTACAAACCGAATTTAAAACCAAAAAATTAAAATTGTACATATATTTTAAAAAATGCCACATGTCATTGTACTTAAAAATGCCACATAAATTCAATGATGACATGGAAATATGATGTGGCATTATGGGATGCCAAGTGGCATTATATGTGGCATGCCTCCTCTTATATATAATGTATAGATATATAAGAGGAGGCATGCCACATATAATGTCACTTGGCATCCCATAATGCCATGTCATTACTCCATGTTATCATAGAATTTATGTGGCATTTTTTTAATGACATGTGGCATTTTTTTTTAAATCTATGTTTAATTTTAAAATTCATTTTTAAATTTTTTAATTTTAAAATTCGGTTTGTATTTGTGAATTTTAAATTTTAATTCAGCTTTAATTAAAAAGAAGACATATATTGATTTGAACTTGGGTCATTTGTAAGTTTTCTAAACAACTTACCACTAGACTAAATTGTTTTTGATTTATATGTTCCAAATCAATACAAATAAGGACATGTCAAAATTCTGCAGCTTTGTAATTTAGGAATGTATATTATGAAGATAACAATTAAAAAAATATGATATATATTACTTACTAGATAATTATACCTTATATATTTTTAACTTTTTTTTTTTTTTTTTTTGTATAAATACACCCTATTATATTATTCAGAAACATAATCCCTAACGTGTTTTATGGCTTTTAAGTTTATCGAGTTTTAAGTTTTCATTGTCATTGATCACACTTCCCATCAATCGATGAGAGGTATGTATGCTTATGCGAAAAATCTTTACCTTCCACAAAGAAATTTTATAATATATCCGATATTCCACTTTGGTGTTAACATGGGTTTGTTTTCCTTTATATTCCAAAGAGCTTCAAAGATCCGTTTGAGTGGCAATACTTTATTGAAACCTTGTTAGAGGATGTCCACATAGTTGAAACATCGCCACCTAAATATGTTGAACTTGGATTAGTTGGTGATGGTCCTAATGAATGCTATCGATCCGCTCGGGGAACACCAAATTAAATCAGTATTAGCAAGAACTTTCATGAACAAGGTTAAGATCCATGACCTTGAGAAAGTTTTCGAGCCTTTGTTCTACAATCACGATTGAAGAGGAAATCTAAAGAATTATTCTACGACTTCACAAATCGTGGGGATTTGAGAAACTTCAAGAATTCGTTGACAAGTGGAAGGGTGTACCAAAATCATCTTCCCAATACTATTTGAAGCTTTTACCGACAAGGAAAAATACGGTCAGATGAACTTGCAAGTTTGGAGAATAAGACCGCTCATCAACTCGCAATGGAGGTCATCCAGAACTTTGTCGCTTCCCAAAGAAATGGCAAAAGCCGTGAGTTATATGATCATGAATATCGAATAACCGTAATAAGAGTATGTTTCACAAAGCTCAAATTTATACTCTAATGTGTTTCAATTCGGTGTTGATTCAAATTTGTTTCTCCATGTATGTCCTTTTGAAGATAGAACGTCTGCTTTGAGTTTTTAAGCTTCTTTTTTGCTTTGAGAGTAGTATTTGAGTTTTAGTATGACCCATAAGAGGCTTAAAGAGAAGGATATTATTACCTCTTGGTCTTGGGTCTTACTTGACATGGTTTTGCTCATGTATTGATAAGGTCGTGTAGTTCGTGTTCTATATCAAAAAAAAAAAAAAAAAAAAAAAAAAAGGACTCGATTTCAAGATCAAAGGTTTGACAAATATGGACTTTATTTTAAACCTTGTTTTCTATAGAGTTATCTTTACTTTAAAAGTGGCGCTTACTCTTTATTACAAGGTTAGTTATTATAAGATGGAGATTGTGCCGCTCAAACATCACAAGGTTGTTTATTTCACTCATACCGATTCCGTAAGCCAACAATGGTATCTCAAACTCTATTTAGAAGCTAAGGTATCGTGTCAATTATAGAGCAATAAAGTATTCTGCACCATCGAGGAACTAAGAATACTTTGGTCGCAAGAATGCGACAAAATGGAGGCCCGTGATTATGCTTTTCATATGAGGTATTTCTCATCCTATTTATCTTGTATTCATATAAGTTGCAAAATCTATGGTCGACACCAAAACTCCCACCTCCTCGACCATTATTATTTTTAACCACCACCGCCATATCATACGCCTAAGCTATTTAGGTTGCGATTACTATTCGATTTCAAAGTTATTATTGTGGCTTCAAGAATAAGAACCAAACGCCATGTCCCGCTTTGACCTTTTCTCTTATGAGTAATTTTTCTTTATTTTACCCTTGACCCGTTAGAGAGATAATTCAATTAACACATTCACAAGTAAACAACCCCGACCCCACACTAATATTGACTTGAAGACGATCAATGTTTCTATAAGTAAATAATTGTGTTTTTTTACCACTTTATAATCCCAAGCATGCTTAAACGCTCTTTTCAAATACTTTTGTTGTCATGGCATCACCACAATGATCTAAAATTAGAAAATATATCGTGAGGCAACACACCATTTCACATTAGTATTTACAACAATCTTAGAAACCGTAAAGTTCACCTATATAAAGCCCACCAGCCAAGCGAGGTGAGGAACATTAACAGGATAACCATAGGTTTGGTGGCACTCAGCCTCCCGATAAAAGGGAGATTGTTTTCATTCGAGAAAAAAACACACTACTTCAGTTCCTGTTTGCGCTTTCCTTTTCCTGTACCTTTTGTATGTAGGGTAGAATCTTTGAAAACAACGTATTTAGTAAACCAAATGTAGCACTAGACACTGATGATGCTGACGATGATACTGTTTTGTTTGGGTGAATCCTTCTTCATGAACGACAAGTATATACCTCTCTTATACTTTTTATAATTTTCTTTAGTAAACTTATATAAATTTATTATGTGTAGATTGTGAAGTTATGAGCTGACTACATTTACATTTGGGTCTCATGTCCTTGAGCTTCTTTGTCTCCAATCCGTTTCCAGTAAGTTTTTTTTCTTTTCTTATTATCCGAATGTAGTTGGTGTTTGAGCTTTGTAATGTTTTTTTCCTACAAGTTAACATGTAGTTTTTTAGTACCATTATTTAAATGGTTTAAGCCGTACATTAGACGTTTACTTTTCTAGATGTTCCGGTATGATACGTGTAACCCAAAAATTACACGTCAGCTTATGTCCCAATGCACCGATTACAAAATGGACATATTAGTACAAATTAAAAAGTTGAAGTACCAGACGAGTGCTTTTTTTTTAGCTTAATCCCTTTTTCAGATTCATGATACATAATGTCTCTAATTGCTAATTTTTTATTTATGTACTACTTATGAACAAGCACTTCAAGAATAATTTTTGAGAATTTAGTTTAATCTTAAAATAAAACACTTCGATATAAGCATGTCCTAACCGCCTTACTAGAAACTGCTTATTTTGCCCCATAATAAACTGATAGGCAAAACCATTTTGTATGAGCCAAACACTTTAAACTGCTTATTGGCTAAAATAAACAGATAGCAGTTAAGCAAATAAAAGTAAGCAATTCCAAACACAGTAATAAGCTTGCTGATTGATGTTTGATAACAACCCATGTGGTGGACAACATGCTTTTTATATCTTCTATAACTAAGAATAGTGGTTAGTTGACAAATGATAATTTTGGTGTTGTCTTCTTCTCAATTACTTTCTACTTTTCTCTTTTAACAAATACTTATCATGTCTTGCGAAAAAATTGTAGCCCGTGCCTAAGAAATCAATGTAATATGAGGAAGAGTTATGTGGACAAATAAATAGGGTGTCTTTAAGGAATTATTAGAAAACAATTTCTGCATTTCCATCATTTTGGATAAGAATTCAGAGTGTAATTATCATCTTTGCAGATTCATTTGTTGCCGATAGCTCGCATGCAATCCAAGAGGGTCGAGATACAAGAATAGATGGTAATCTCTATACTATGTTCTATTTCTTAGAGCACATAGGTATTTCCTACTATTCGCCTAGCACATATACAAAGTAGGTGTTTATGTTCATTGTTCACTAAGTTTTATGGAATGTTGTAAATTTTGCTTTTATAATCGCTTATTGCATTCTCAATTGGTTGTATGCTCTGCAGTTAGCACCTCTTAGGAATGAAAATTGAATGGTAAGACTGTCGAGTTGACCAATTTCTATATAGCAGAAGATAATAAGTTTTACCTACTCTTATTACAGCATTTATTTGTAGTTTTTACAGCTTTTATTTTTTCCACTTTTGCATCATTGCTTTTACAGTAAACAGTGGTCGTTTGGACAAGAGGAATATAGTAGAAACATGGTCAAACATCCGAGAAATTGAGGTTTTGTTAGCGTAGTTTTCACAACTTTTGTGTGCTTTTTAACAGCTTTTTCATGTTGTTTTGTACAACTTTTATATGTTTTTTTTCCAGCTTCTGAGTCTCTGATCAAATTCAAATGTTTCAATGCATGACTATAGACTCTGACATCAAAACCCAAAAGAATAACCGAACCGCCAATCCCAGGAACGAAGCTGATCGGTGGGAAAAAAAACTAACAAGATAAAACATATAAAAGCAAAACAAAGAGATCAAACTCATATCCAGATTCGTAAACGAAAGTCAGCTGCTTCATATTGGAATCGTTATCAGGTGAGTTGCTTGATTCACATTGTTTTGCTATTCTTTTCAAATGCATTCTTAAAATTTGTAACTCGGAACACAGCTCAACTATCACCTATGCCACATTGTTATATTGTTAAAAGTTCTGGCCTTTGCGTAAGCATTTTTTTACCAAGTTAATATTAGTATTACTATTATATGTCCTGAATGTGCATTGTTTAAATTCTAACTATTTGTTGCAGGTAAGAAAACATTATCTACTAATTTGACAAGGGATTTGGTAAAAATGCTAGGGACTTTTTGAAGGCTAAAAGGAAGCAACATATGTGCGAATGTTAGCTGATGCATAAGCTAAGATTGCTGATGTGAGCGAGAACATAGAAAAATGAGATAAGTTTATTCGTCGGTATTAGTGTAGTTCACATGTTATATAAGATTTAGATTAGTGTAGTTCAACGGAAAACATTGAAACACATGTGAATTAACCATATGTAAGATTTAGAAGGTCATATGTTCTTTTTTTTTACTTTACGACTTTCAACCATTATAAAGCTGATTATATGCAGATAATCATTCTTAATAAGCAGTTACAAACGGCCCATTAGTTGCGACAACGTAACAGTAAGAAGCTGATAAAGATGTTTTGTATCTTCGGATTAACTTTATTATGAGGTTATCCCCTTGGTTTGGAAAACTAAAAGAGTTCAGAACCTAAATTTAAGTCAATAGCGACTCTTAATAAACAATCCCAAACACTCCGTTAAGTGGTTTTTCTTTTCCGATTTTGTATTATTATTACTATTTTTTCTTCTTTCGGATGTTAATTGTATATTTCGCTAATGGGAACACCGAAAAGCTTGCATTCGGGTTGATGACACCTTATTGTAGACAATGCCATTCTTTACAACGCAGCTTATACGCGTGATGCTTGATATCCGGGTATGTAGACGGTCGTGTATATCGCATCATTGATCGACTAGGTTAGTATACCTTTCACTTATAGAATGAGTGGGTCTTGTCATGTGAAAATAATGATCCCGAACTTCTATCTTATGCAGCCGCCTTTCACCTCTCGTAATTTCACGCCTACATTTCATTGTGATTCACGCTTACATTTTCTCGAAATGATCTCATTCCAAAAACGACAAAGTACGACCGATCGGAACAAATACCACATGCATAAGAGATTTGGTTAGTTCTTTATTTACGCCTTTAAACCTTAAGTATTTCATTCTTTCTTTTAGGTGCCAATCATTGCTGGAGCAACGATACCAAATAAGAATCATAGATGTCATCTTGCCACAGGTCTGAAGGGTCTCATGTAGCATTATGTGGTGGAATACCATTTGGTGCTTTTAACTGGGTTGGTTGGACCCTAAAGAATCGGAAAAACACATGTATATCAATGTTTCACTTTATTGCATGCTCCTTATGATAATAGATCTCTATCCATAAAAGGCAAAGAGATTATTAGTGGTTTGAAACAACGATTCTGCGCATATTATTCGTATACCAATGGATTCTGTAATAATTAGAAAGACTATGTTTTGATACCAGCTTAGTTGGAACAAAAGTACGTATATAAACTACCAAATTTGATAATTGGTGATTTTAGATAAAAGTATCCAAGTAAAGTAGATTTCTTGGTATTTAGATGTACGTACCCAAATTCACACATTCATATTACATGCAAAATTTCAATGTGATTTTGACAAGAACGGTTAGTTTCTATGACAGTTATACGGTTTGAAAAGTCAATCACTTTCCTAAAAGTTATTGTGCTACTTATATTTGTTAATTTCTACAATAGTAAATGTTAGTAATACCGTTTGTCGAATACACTACTATTTCTATAGTATCTTGAGTTGCAGCCTGCACGCGTTTGGATACTTGATTATTATCATGTTAAAAGTGGTTGAATATGTTACATTGTTTGTATAACAATAATATTTGGTGCATCAATAAACAAAATTTACTTCTAAGACCCAAATGATGTATGCTTTAGAAGACATTATAGGCCATAGTACAGTTGATAATTTTATTTGGCTTATTGTTGATTTCTTAGTTCTGTTTGAAGCTCTCTTTTGGCTGCACAACCATGCGATCATGGAGGCTTGGATAGTCATGTAATATACATTGATGTAGAATAAAATTTTAGTTCAAAAAGTATTGTAGGAGCTAATTACATTATCCTTTGTATTTTGTTTTCTGGTATGTTAACTAGACCTACTTTGGTCTATCAAAGCTTTAGTGAATTTTAATTTACGTAATGTTTGATACATCAACTAAACTCAATTCACTCCAGCGCAACGAACGGGTTACATTGTGTATTGATCGCTTCCAAACTGTCAAGTTTATTACACAAGTCAACCACTTGTGAATGGTCAACCGTAATAAAATTCAAACAATAAAACCAATGCAATTAAGTCCAGAGGAGTTTAGAGTTTCCCGGTCGTTAAGTCCCAACGAGGTGTGAAACCGTAATACAAACGAATGTGTCTTTGAAATAATATTGAATATACAAAAGCAGAATCGATTGACTAACACTAGGAATGTGAATAGTGATAGCTCATGTCACGACTATGTCGTTAAAAACGTGCAATCGAAACCTAAAACGTAAAGATATACAAACGTCGCTTAACTTAAATTAAACGTAAACGTATAAAAACAAAACGATTATAACTATAGTAGGGATTTGCATGCCTTAGGGCTTAAATGCAAATTAAACAAACTTTAAAATTTTTATTTATAATTTACAAACTTATATAAAAGTTAAGGAAATCTAAAAAAACTAAAATGCGTACGTGTACGTAGCAATTACGTAGACGTAACAAAATAAAAAGTGAATTCGGTCCAATACAACTTCCACAAATGTGAAAATCATATTTTTGGAATCCTAAAAAGATAAGAAAATTTATTAGAAAATTAAAATAAATTTTTACACTATTAAATTAATTAATATAAATTAAAAATGAATTAAATGTATTTAATGATGAATTAAATAATAAGAAAATCTAAAATTAACTTAAATAAATGAAATAAGGAATCAAAAATCTAAAATATTATAATATAATTTTAAAACTGAAAATGTATTTTTTACACAATTATTCTATTTATTATTAATTATTTACTATTATTAATTACTAAAAACTATTATTGATTTATTATAAATATTAAATGAATCAAGAAAAATCTGAAACTTTTTACATAATTCTAAAATAAATAAAAGAAGCTAGGAAAAATATAAAAACTATATGTCATTAACAAAAATAAGCTAATAAGCAATTAAGCTTCTAAATAGAAGCTATCTCTTATTTGAAAAAGCTCTTTTTTGGAATTTTCTTTTTCTGAAACTCAATATGTACTGAATATGAATAAGTTAAATGAAAACAAAACTTTACAAACCTAAAAATAAGCAAATTGTGAGCTTATGAGTCAAGACAGTCAAGCATAAGCTTGACTGTTGAGACTTAAGCTTAGAATAAGCTTGGAAAAAGCTATAAACATGAAACAAAAGGTAAAATAAGATATATACAAGTCCAATGGATAAATATAAACAAGAAAATGGACTGTGGTAGTGTGAGCTTAAGGTTTAGACAGTTAAGCTTTTTGAGCTTAACTTGGATGGAATGGAAGCTTGCAAAAGCTTGGTATAAGCTCCACACGGAAAGTAAAGAAAAATAATATGAATACAAGTGATATTGACAAGTATGAACAAGCATGTGTCTGAATTCACCCATAAGCTTGTAATAAGCTAATAAGCTCTTCCAAGACAACTGCAGATCAAACACCCTTGCAACTTTTTGTAATGGCATTTAAGTGAGAGTATAAGTCAAAATGGCAAAATAATAATTAAGTAGCAATGCGGGTTGGTGAGGATTCCAAAAATCCAAAGCTCAACCTGTGGAGTTCACAGATGAGCTTTTGAGAAGCTTATGAAGTAGGTATGATTACACTGATTTCTCAATGTAAACTGAGAAATGGGACAAACAAAGTCGTTGCGACCTACTTAATGAGCTGCAACATAGAATATAAGCATTGGAACTTAGAGTCTAGTGGGTTAGCTTCCAAAAGAAACCAAAATCACAAGCTAAGTCCACAGGATAAGCTTTTTTTTGAGCTTATGAAGAAGGCCAGTGTATACTGAAAGCTCAATATACACTGATGGAATGGGACAAGTTACAAGCTACTTGCAGCCCTATATAATAAGCTACAAGGTGGGATTTAAGTGCTGGATCAAAGAGTTGGGTAGATGAGCTTCACATGAAACTAAACCACACAAGCTTATGACCACAAATGAGCTTTTAGAGTCATTGGTATGGTGTAAGTTCACCGATTACTCGGTGAACTGCTGAGAATGGGCAAACAACAAGCTCAATTATAACCTATCCATTAAGCTCATAAAAGCTACACAAGCATTTGGAACATTGAGTGTGATAGATTAACCTCACATAAGGTCAAAATCACAAGCTCAAGCTCAATGAGGAGCTATTTGAGAGCTTAGGAAAACAACTCCAACTACTACGGTTTGTACGTAGTGAGTAAATGGGACAAAAAGGTGGTTGATTAAGCTATATAAATAAGCTACAAACTGAAAAACAAGCATACACATAATAAAAGGCCATAAGGGCAACACAAAGAAACCAAGTGCCTTTGGATAGGCTAACTCCACAAGCTTTTGCAAGCTCATGGTTTTAATAAATTTCTAACCATGGTGCGAGGCAAAATGGGCACAAAGAAGCTACAAAATAAGCACTTAAACATGGAAAACAAAAATAAACAAAAATACAAAAAACAATATTAGCAACAAAAATCAAACATCCTAAAAGCATTTAGACAGAAACTAAATAACAAAGGCACACTGAAATTATTAAGTTTATTCAAAAATGACAAAAGTGAAAATTTGACTTTTTACAAGAACACTAAAGTTTGACTAAAGTGAATTTAGATCTTAATCTACTGACTTAATATGTTATATTAAGCTATAAGAACATGAAATAAACAAAGATACACAACATTTAAACACTTATGCAAGATTCTAGGATCCAACAACCTCATAGTTCTCATATATAGATCATCAAGTGTCAAATTGACTTTCTAACATGCTAAACCCTTTGGTTAGTGTTTCTCTGAGTTGTTTAGACCATGTTAAGGGTACATCAAACAAGAACAACCACATACACAGCCCTAAACACAGATTGACTATTAAATCCAAACAATCCTTAAAATGGCTCAAAATGAGGTTTTCAAAGCATAAGACTGCATAAACTTATTTCATCAAATCCAGAGATCATATTGTGTCAAAATAGACCTTTTTAAGCATAAACAAGTAGTCACTCAAGTCTAAACCTAGGTTTCTCAAAAACTAGCATATGGCAGTCCAAATACCATTTCAAACCACAATCAAATCCAAAACATAACAACCTAAGATTAAGCTCTAATATCATTAACAAACAGTAAAGAAACACAGAAACATGATAATTAAATCATATAAAACATCAAACAAAAAATGCAAAATGGTAAAATGAGCTTACAAGTAAAATCTCGCTTGGGCCGAGAATCATGGCCACAGAACACATCCTAAGGCTTTCCACAAAGCTTCTAAACCAAAGGCAATCCACAATTAACCTTGCTCCATGCGGTTTCCAAGAACACTTTATTATTTTTGGTTTTTCATTTGTTTTCTTGATTTTTAGTGTTTTTCTAAATTTTAAAGACTAAACTTGTTTTAAGGTCTCTAAAAGCTTTAAAGCTTTTGTCAGGAGCTTATGTGAGCTAATTGAGTTCTTTAAACAACTACTTAATAAGAAATTAAAGTGACTTGAAAATTAAAGGTAATTAAGCAAAAGCTTGAAACTGAAAGATATTTGAAATTAAACTGAAAATAAAGTTTCATTACACTACTTTGATGAAAATTACAACATTAAAACTGTAAATGACAAGTAATTTAAAGAAAGCATTTTAAAATTACACTACGTGACCATTGGCTAGTCCAAGGTAGTCTTCTCTCTTCCTTCTCTTCTCTTTTATAACATACTGAGTTCCCACCATCTTCCTGGTCAAATCCCACTTTAATTTGTGTCCATTGGATAAGCAGAAATCATCCTAGCCGTTTAAATTACTTTTGGCGTCAAAAGTCATCCATGCTGCTAGGGGCAGTTTGAGAGCAATTAATGAACCTTGGTGTGTTGTGGAGGTGGAGGGGACAAGGTGGGAAAGGTTGGTGATGAGCTGGTGGTGAAACCAGGGAGGTGTAGGGCAGTTTCTGGTTTTGGCGGGTATGTGAGGAAGGAGATGGTTTTGACCGTATTTGACCACAGTTTTATATTTAAGGGATTAATGGGTTGGTTTGTCAATGGATATGGATTTGGTTTATGAAGTAATAAGGATCCGTTTAGTTTATAGTGTATAAAAGCCCAAGGACTAAAGTTGTAATTTACAAATCATGAAGGACTAAACTCAGTAACATTTCATAAGTTATCACAAGGACTAATAATGCCAATTTTGCTAAACCAAAGGACCTTTGTTGTATTTATTACAATTTAAAACACCCGGGACCTTTTATGACATTTTCCAAAGTTGAGGGGTGAAATTGTAATTTTCCCAAAAGTTATCAAAAGGTTCCAAATTGTAAGTTATGAATAGTACAAGGGTATTATTTGATAAATTATACTTTTAAATACCGTGGACTAATTTTTGCCAATTTTGAAACTTGAGGGTAAAGTTGCAGCTTTGTGTAAACTTTCATCCGAGGATTATTTGTGAACATGTTTGATTATCCAAGGACTAAAGTTGACTTTTCATACATTTTAAACTTTCGAGGACTAGTTTTGCCAATTTATGAAACTCGAGGGGCGAAAATGACAGTTTGTGAACTTTGATCATTTTTCACTTGTTTTCAATCTTTTGTACTGAATCACATAAAACACGCTTTCATGATATTTGTAACATTTATATGGTCATTTGTGTGTTTTTGGTCGTTTTTATGGGTTTAAATAAGGTAAAATATATGTGTTTTTAGACACATATCATGTATGCATATAGAAAAAAAAAACGTACAAGAAACCCATATGCTAGATGCAAAATAATCTAATGAAAAAAACTCGGTTGCAAGCACATGCAATCCTACTCAAATGGCTTCATTCAAGTTAGTTTAGACAATGAATATGTGCAATGATCAACATAATGGAGTCTTTATCGAGTTTGTCGGTTCTCCTATTCACTCATATTTAAATGATATCACTGCCATCATCATTTGCATGTCTTCTACTTTTGTAATATACTAATATGACAACCTCATTTTACCCATTTACTCATTTGGTGGTACGTTTTCCATTTCATATTATGCAATCATCAAGCAACATCTTGAACAATAGTGGTTTGCAAAAATTACAAACTAAAATAATTGCTTACTCCACAAAACATTAACATAATTCTAATAAACATAAAAGGGTCAATATAGTATGGGTTCAAATGGGTTTATACGTACAATACAATAAAACCGCCAACACACTTTTGTCCACTTTATTTGAGATTTACGTATCACTGTTGTAAAATCTTACAAATAACACAAAGAAAACTACATTGCTGCTCACCTTATCATTTTTTGTTTGTATTATGTTTGTTTTATTTTCATTAAATACTTTAGTATAACAAAATACTTTAGTAAAACTAAACATACAATATTAATGTCTATCCATTTGTAACCCTGAAATATGAAAGCATGTGAGTTGGAGTTGGAACACTAATTTGTATAGAGGTTATGCCAGTTATAAGCATATGAGTTACTATATTTGTACCGAAAGTCAAAGTTCAATCATAGAATATTGCAAGTGATAAACTTATACAGGAGTAAGTACCTCTATATGTTTATGAATTTAACAAAGCCAAGCTGCAAAAAAATGCCATCACAAATTTAACGATTAATGTTTTATGCTAATTTCAAAGTATCTTATTTAAAAAGGTTTTGCAGCAAACCAAAATGTTTTCGTTTGGATACAATAACATAATCACAATTGTTCTATGCATCGATAAAGCATTCCCGCAGCAACGTGCGAGCTAACTTGCTTGTATGATATATAATGTATGTGTATCTTTAATAATTGTATGTTATCTCTATTCATATGAAATCAAGGTAATTTATTTTACATACTAAACTTTTCTCATATACCAATAGACTCATCTCCACCATCCATCTACAAAGAAATTAATGGTTGAAATTAAAAGCATTTTATATTTCACTTATTTTTTATAATTTAAATATCTCTTAAACCGTTAATCGTAAAGCGAAAATATTTAATTATCTTTCTATAGACGGACACTTTGATATACTTTCGAAAAGAAAAAAAATTCGTTTTCTCAAGTTTTTTTTTTTTTTTTTTTTTTTTTACGCATCGAAATTGCATGAAAAATCATATATGATTAAACACTAAGTTAAATATCATATGTGATATTAGTGTTAAATCATATATGAAATGTAATATCACATGTGATATGATATGTATATCATATGTGATTTTACACTAATATCACATATGATATGTATATCATATGTGATTTTACACTAATATCACATATGATATTACATATCATATATGATTTAACACTAATATCACATGTGATATTCAAATTAGTTTTTAATCATATATGATTTTTTAATGCAAATTTCAGTAACGTAAAAAAAAACGAAAAAACTTTAAAGAAAACGTGAAAAATACGAAAAATATTTTTTGTCAAAAGTATATCAAAGTGCCTATCTATAGAAAGATAATTAAATGCTCGTCGCAATGATATATTTTTTTTCGCTTAACGATTAACGGTTTGAAATATATTAATATTTGAAAAAAATGATGAAAATGGGTTTTTTTAAATGGTTGAGAACATCAATTATAGTTGTAAATTGTTTAATTTAACTTTTAATTACTTTTTAGTATATATTTGTTCTACTAAAACCTAAAAAAAAACCACAGTCATACCCGTCCATCGGACGAGTTTTGACACTATATATATATATATATATATATATATATATATATATATATATATATATATATATATATATATATATATATATATATATAATCTAGATCAAATAAGATTAAACTTAAAGTTGTTAAAATGATATCCAACTAAAATTTGACAAGTGACATTCTCCTTAAAACAAAATAATTTTTTATTAACTACAACTAAAATTATTAAAGTTTCGATAGATTTCTTTTAAAATTTATGAAACCTAGGTGATACACTTTGATTAAAGTGTAAGGGATGAGGAGTGGAACTTTTCACCTAATACCCTAAGGGTGCCACGTCACCTCTATCCAATAAAAACCTTCCAACTCAAAACTACCCCAATACTACCCTAACACTACCCTAACAAGTGGGAGTGGTACCCTAGTACCCGAATTCCATTTTTTTTTTTTTTTTAAATACATAAAATCACATACAATATTTAAAATAAAAACATACCATTTCATTAAAAAAAAAAAAAAACATTACATAATACTTAAAAAAACTACAACTTAAAAATTGAAACTACAACTTAATAAAAAAAAAAAAAAAAAAAACATTACATAAGTTGAAATTAAAATTACTTGAAACTACAATTTAAAATTGCAAGCCCATCCGTGTTTGGCCATGAGTTCACGTTTCGGGTAAGAATTAATTCCAACATAGCGGGATCGCGAATGTGATCATCGGCTCCAAAAAAACTTCAACTCCGTTGTGCATTCTTGAACTTCGCCTCGAGTTGTGTAGCCAACAATTGTTTCGCCATCTCGCGTTTTCTTCCAAATATTGTGTCTTTTTTTGTGTATGCTGCGTTGATTTCATCCGCAACGCTTGAGATAGACGAGGAGGATGCGCTTTGCTTCTTCTTCATTTTTCTTGATTCAATTGGAGGGTGGGGTCTTCATTCATGCTCGGAAGGGTGTTGCTTGCCGCCTCATACTCCCCGACCTCCTTTTTGAAGAATTGCTTGCGACCAAGCAATATCTTGAAAACATTCTTGCTCGTCCATTTCTCATGTACTCTAACAACCTCCCACGCCCGGTATGAAGAAAATGTTTTTTCTTGCCGTAGAAATCCATTTCGACTTGCCTCACCACGCCCAAGTCGTTGCACCCACTAGCCTTAGCACGTTTCTACATTATATACAAAATAATTTAATTGTAAATAAAACTGCGGATTCGCAAAATAAAAAGTATAGCTAAAACAAAATAATGTAATTGTAAAAATAAAGTATAGATTATGTACCGCTTGGAGGTAGTAGCCGTTGAAAATACCCATGGCCGTGTTCATTGTTCTCCACTTGGTATTCAACGCATGAAATGTTCGGGAACTCGAACCCACGGTTGTCTCGTAATGCTCGAGAATCCGCTTCCAAAACCGTCGGACTTTTGTTCATTACCGACAACACCACAAGTGGAGATTTGAACCCATGCTTTCGCCAACGCCTCCTCTTGTGCCAAGCGTCCAAACTTCACGGGGCCTCCTCCCTGAAAGCTTTTTTCTTCCTCTAGGATCGACTTGAACTTCCTCATCTTCGCCTTCTTCATTTGGTAGTGGTTGTGTTTCGCACGCACTCTACGTCTTCACTAAGGTTTTCGAGCGGAGAAAACTCGCTTAGCAGATGATGTTGTAGTGTTGTGGATTCAATTGAGGAGGACCCATATTATATGGGAAAAATTGTGGAGATTGGGGTTGTGGAACATAAAATTGATTCGGGGATGGTTGAGAATAAAATTGGCTAAATCCTAACGGAGTTTGGTTTGGTTGATTCAGAAATGGTTGAGACCGACCTTGACGCGAAGTGGAAGTTTTTTTAGCTCTCCTTGGATCCATAGTTTAGTGTTTTTGAAAGATTATTGTGTGTTGTGGGTTTTTATTTTGAAAATAGAAGTGAAATATTAGTTTAAATAGGAGTGAAATTTTTTTTTTTTTTTTTTTGGGTTTATAGCCGTTGTCAAACGGCAAAAAAAAGCAACGGTCAAATTTTCTCCACTTTCTCACGCGGCTTCTGAGCTCGCAAATCCAACTCGCAACTCGAACCCGAGCTGGGCGGAATGGTGTTGCCGCTCGGGTTCACGAACTCGATGCCCAAGCCGATGTCCACTCCGTCCCCCCTAATGTGTATCAGGTTTTTGTACGTCTATCACGTTTTGAAATATTTATTAGTGTAATGTGTATCAGGTGTATCACGCATCCAAACTCATGTATCATTTGGTTACTAGTTTCTAAAATGTTAATTTCTCTTAAAATATTATTTTTGTGTATCATTGCTAAATTTGTTATTTATAAATGTTTTTGTGGTTTTTATACTAGATCTTATTTTTACAACTTTAAGTTTGATCTCACATTAACTCTCCCATATATATATATATATATATATATATATATATATATATATATATATATATATATATATATATATATATATATATATATATATATATATATATATATATATATATATATATATATATATATATATATATATATATATATATATATATATATATATATATATATATATATATATATATACTTATAATAGAGGAATGAATATCTCTCCTCATGGTCTTAAAATTAAGACTTACAAAATACAAAGCCTATTGTACAATACATAATGCACTATTAATGATCTTTTCATCAATCTTAATTTTAAGACTTACAAATCTTAAAGCTTATTGTACAAATACAAAGCACTATTAATGTGGTCAAGATATTTAATGTAGTTAATTAATTAACCGGTAAATAAATACAATTAATGCAGTTATTAAAACACCCTTACACAAGAAATACAAATTATCAAGCATATTGTACAACCAACTTAAACATAATTCCCATTAAATGTCACTAATACAAATAATAAAGAACATTATACAAATATTCAAGCCCGAACGGCACGATCCAAACGGGCACGGGCCAAATCGGTCGAGCTCGAGGGAGACGGCCAAGCAGACTCGAGCCCGAATCATGAGCTAAACGAAATTCTTGAAATCAGTAAATTTATTATAAAAAACATAATAAACAAAATACATGATTCACCGAAATTTTTTATTTCGTATCCATGCCAAGCGCGAGAACCACATTAAATGTCCCCGATACAAATAATAAAGCACATAATACAGATATTAAAGCCCGAGCAGTCATCGGGCAAAATGGACTTAAGCTCGAATGCGAAGTGCCTAAACGGTTCGAGCCCGAACGGGCATGGGCCAAATAGGCACGGGCTAAACGAAATTTTTGATATCCGTAAATTTATTGTCAAAAGAACATAATAAACTAAAATATATATATATATATATATATATATATATATATATATATATATTCATTTATGAATACTTTCATAACATAAATACTCACTCACAAGTCACAACACATTAAAATTATGTTTCTTTCTTGTCTCTCTCTTTTCCTTAATCGAGACTTAACTCCGGTGGACATACATTTTATATGGTACTTCTCTTTCTCCGAAGCAAGGTGTGCATTAATACAAATAAATCGTAAAAACGTTTATTAATATTTTGCGATCTCTTTGTGTTTTGTTGATAACAAATATAATGTTGTCTTAAGTATAATTATAAGGATACATGTTATTTTTGTAAAGCATTTACATATAGCCATTTAAATACAAAAATGTAGTAATTAAGCATTTGTTGTAATAGTTTATTAGGATGGGTAAAAACCATAACCCATGGACCATAACCCATGGATCTTAACCCATACATAAGAAGACTAGATACGATGTATACTTAGATACATTGAATCTAAAGAAAACCCATGGACCAACCCATAACCCATGACCCATAACCAAAAAACCCATGGGCAAAGAGGAGCGTTCCACGGATCCCTAGGTTTACACTAGACGGATCCCAAGTGGAAGGGATCCGTGGGATCCGGAACGATGAAGAATTTTGCCTATAAATAGAGAGCCATTTCTTTATTCTAACTCACCCTCTTCTTACTAAATCTCTCAAACACTCTCATTCTCTTCTAACATATAGATCACTTGATCTAGAGAGTTGTTCTTCTTTCTTTCTATTGTGATCCTCATATAGGTCCTTCTCAAGGCGAGATCACGAGCATTCTAAAGTCATCCAAGCAAGGGTCCTTGATTGATTTGTCACTCCAAAGATTTACATGAGCGAAGATCTTGTATTTGATATTTCACATAGTTGTTGTGTAATAGTCGTGTTGGTTTGGTCCACCTTATTACGGACTCGGTATCTAGCTTTGTCTGGGAAAAGTGTAAGCAACGTTGTGAAGGCTTCTCCGCCAAGTGAAGGAGTTTGTTGACATAGTGCTTGAACTCGAGTAGGTGACTCGGGGAGTGGAGTAGGGCAAGGAAGGTGTCCTTGTGGCA
The DNA here is from genome assembly GCA_022545495.1 of Chrysanthemum lavandulifolium. NCBI lineage: Eukaryota > Viridiplantae > Streptophyta > Magnoliopsida > Asterales > Asteraceae > Chrysanthemum > Chrysanthemum lavandulifolium. The sequence goes on from CM040246.1 coordinate 106,590,910, forward strand.
GAACCACTATAAATCGGTTGTGTCATTTCTATCCCTTAACTTATTTACTTGCTTACATTATCATTAGATCTATACGTTCTCAACATCCATAAGATCTCACATATTAACGAATCTAAAGTTTTTGAAATCAACTTAAAATCGGCAAAACTATTCAACCCTCCTAGTTTTCCACAATTGGCATCAAGAGCTAAGTTTATAAAAGTTTTAAAGTAAAATTGTATTTTAAAAACTTTTCGATCACTATGGGTTCTGAAAATTATAAGGAAGGGCAATCTATGCAGCGACCACCACTACTTGAAACTAATGGTTTTATATATTGGAAAATAGATTCAAACATATGTGAAATCTAAAGATATTGATCTTTGGTACATTATTGTTGAAGGCGACTTTGAGGCTACCTCAAAGGCGATAAAGGAATTTAGTTAACATACCTCATGATAAACTAAATGATGAAATGAAGAAAAACTTTCTAAAATAGTGAAGCAAAAATGGATTTATATAATGCTTTACCGAAAAAGGAATTCGAAAGAATTTCTATGCTTAAAACCTCTAAAGAAATTTGGACTTCTTTAGTTGTAACTCATCAAGGCAACCAACAAGTTAAGAATAATAAAATTGATTTATTTGTTCAACAATATGAACAATTTTCAATATCGGATGAGGAAACTATAAATCATTCCTTTGCTAACTTTAATACTATTATTACATCGTTACAAGCACTTGATGCATCTTTTCTAGCCGTAACCATGTTAGGAGATATCTAAGGCACTTCCATCGAGTGGAGATCCAAGGTGACGGCGATCAAGAGTCAAAAGATTTGACAATCCTCACCCTCGATGAACTCATAGGCAACCTAAAAGTCTACGAGCTTGTCCTTGCAAAGACCAAGCCTCAAAGGTAAAGAAAACACAAATCTCGGCCGCCGGCCAAAAGGCTTCAAGCGATGAAGAGGACTCTCTTCGAGTAGTGACGACGAGAGTACGCTATGGCGGTAAGGGACTTTAAAAGTTCTTTAGAAGAAAGGAAGATCGTCAAATAACCATATGGCGATAAGAAAGGCTTCGGAAAAGCAAAGAGGACGAGAAGCCAAAGGATGATCGTGCTTGCTTTAAATGTGGTGATCTAACCACTTTATTAGTAAGTGTCCCAAACGGGATGATCAAAAGGCATTCGTGGTGCGTGGGGAATAAGCGACGAGGAGGATGAAGAAATTTGTCTCATGGCAAATGGCGAGGTGTGTAAAGGTCGATCTAGACCCCGATGAATGGGTCGAGGATAGCGGGTGCACAAAGCACATGACCGCAATAGGGATCTATTCTCCACATATGAATCCGTAAATGGAGGTAATGTGGTGTTTGGAAATAGCAAAGTAGAATCATCGGTAAGGTATGATTTCTAACAAATCTCTAACCATTAACGATGTGTGTCACGAGAAAACCTAAACTTTAATCTCTTAAAGTATAGGAGAAATATGTGATAAAAGTGCAATGTACTTTTAAAAACCTGTAGTAAGATACTAAAAATGGCATAACCATAGAAGAGGAATTAGGAAACATGGGTATATGTCATTAAAATTGGTAATGAACCTAAAGACAAACTTTGTCTTACCTCTATGGATGATACTTGACCTTATGGCATCGAAGATTGGGTCATGCCAATATCGACTTCTTGATCGCTATCATCCAAAGATCTAGTAAAGAGATCTACCTAAGTTAAAATATGAACATCACTTTTGTGATGCTTGTAATGTAGGAAAACAAGCTCATTCTAGTCATAAAGCTAAAAACATGGTGTCAACAACTAGGTGTCTAGAATTACTACATATGGATTTATTTGGTCCATCCGCTATCCAAAGTTATGGAGGCAACTACTACACTTTGGTCATAGTGGATGACTACTCTAGGTATACATGGACAAAATTTTTAAAGAACAAAATGGAAACCTTTAATTATTTTGAAATATTAAGCAAAAAGATCCAAAGACAACTAGGAAGTCCTATAGTGTCCATTAGGACGGATCATGGTAGCGATCTGCTCCAAAGTCGTCAAGTTTAATCACTCAAGCCACACTTGTGAATGGCCAACCGTAACAAACTTAAAACAGCTCGGAAAGCAAATGCAATGAAGATCGGGGAGTCAGTGTTTCCGGGTCGTTATGTCCCAACGAATGTGCGAGAATAGTCAAACGATGTAGTGATCGAGAAGATTTGAGCGGATAAGGAGATATGATTGATTATAACTACGAAAAAGTCTATAAATTACGTGGGCTTAAATTCAAATTAAAGGAAATTAAAAAGATAAACTATATTAAATAAACGCTATCACTATTTGTAAAATCTAATGTTTTTTATTTTCTTTTATAAAACTTAAATTAAAAAACTACGCGACGTACAAAACAAAATGTGAAACTGGAACAATATTAATCCTAAAAATATGAAAATGATATTTTTACAAACCTAATGATAAAAGAAAATTTTTAGAAAAGAAAATTATTTTATAACTATTTAATTAATTATTAATTAAAAACTATTTTAACTATTTAAAATTACAAGAAAATATGAAATAAAGCTAGAAAAATAAAATTTTGACTTGGAAAAATCTAAAATAACTAAAAAGAATTTTCAAAACTATTTTTGTATTTTTCTGATTATTTTTCTATTTTCTATGAATTTTAAACTATTTAAAACTAATTAAATTACTAAAAATTACAAATTAAACTATGAAAAATCTGGAAAAATAATTTTTACTTTTATATTTATCTTAACCTAAGAAAATGAAAATTATTTTTTTTGAACTTTTCCGAATTAATTGTATTAAAAGCTTATTAAAATGTCCTAAAAATTGTTTTAATTAAGAAAAATAGCAAACTGTCCTAGAAAAATGTGAAAAATTCGGAAAACTCTAAAATAATGTTATGAATTTAAGAAAAATAGAAAAACATGTGCTTGTTTGGTAGAAAATGGAGCTATGATTACAAGTGCTTATTTATAAGCACTGGAATAAGCCAAGATTACCAAATGGGCACCAAACAAGCTCTGAACCTATGTTATGCTAAAAGTACTCTAAAACAACTAAAACAACAAGACTTAACCTCTGAATTTCAAGCTTATGATTTGGCTAATTTGAGTTTATTCTTAAAAAGCAGTTTGAGGCTCGACTTTGAGCTTACACTAAGCCAACCAATAAGTCGGAAATCAAAACCGCTTATTGAAACCTAAACTAGACACGGCCAAGTACTTAAAATCCAAAAACCGGACCTAAACAAGCTCGATGAGCTCTTGACAACCTTACAAAACTCGTGCACACCTCGGTTAATCTTGAGTGTGTGGAACAACAAACCATATTCACAAGCCTTTTAGGAGCTTTTAAAAATTAACAAAATTCTACAAAAATGATAATAAGCAAGTAGACCAACTGAAGTTTTTATAACCACAATTTCAATTGATTTGGTCCAGAGATGAAGCAATGAAAAATCCACTCAGTTGGGATCAAAACAGGTTTTCACACTTTTGACTTTTTTAACAGCTATGAAGAAGTTGACTTTTTTGAACTTTGCAATCAATTTTTGGACTGATAATGATGTTATATGATGAAATGAAGCTAAAGCAAGCTATGTCTATGAATTTTAAACACAAAACAAGAGTTTGCTTTTATAAAAATCCCAACAGTTGAGCAGTTAAGACAGTTTAATGAGATTTTGACTTGGAGTATTCTAGTGACCAATTAACTGACTCAAATGATTCAAAAGACTTATATTGAGACTAAGTAAACAGGTTTCAAGCATAAACAACAACTCAAGCTCATACAATTCTACTGATCCAAACACCACTTTAGAGACTGTTTTGAGCTTTTAATCTAAACAAACTACTGAATTAGTACAAATCATTGCTAAATATGACTATAGTTACACTAATTACTACTATGTAAACAGATTAAACTATTAAATACCACGTGTTCCAACAAAAGCACAAGATGCAAATTGAACTAAAGCCGAAAATGAGAATACCAACTTACAAGGGTCCAATCTTATATTGCGACAAACCAAACCAAATACAACTATTCTAAGCTAATTCCAACCCATTCAAACCTTTCGCATCACCCAAATACCATTTCCATGCCCATTTGGCTTTCTCGATTGACTTTGTCGACCATGGACCAATATTGATTGACACCTGAATTCCAAGCTTACAAAGAGCTATAATAAGCTTAAATAAACTTGTTTGCACTTAAAAATAAGCTAGTGGAAGCTTGAATTCAAGAATTTGAAACTTAACTTTTACCTTGATGGTGAAAACTTGAAATGTGGTTTTACTTTGAATTGATACTTGAATATTGATTATAATGATAAAATACCTTAAATTGAGTACATAGAAGCAGAAAACTAAAGCTTTTAAATTAAACTAAGACATTGAAATTTTAAAACATACATGAATAATAAAAACTAAATCTTCGCTTTGTCTTTGCTTCTCCTTCCTCTTTATACTTCAAATGGCTTCTCTCTCCTCTGATTGATTCCCAGCAATAATCTGGACCATTGGATGCCTAGAATTGATATTGGCCATTTGATCATTTTTGGCGGGAAAGCCTATTTTGACCTGTGGGCTCTGAAAACTGCAACTAGGGGGGGTGGCATTTATTGTGGTGGGAAAGGTGGGTAGAGGTGATGATGAGGGGGAAGGATAAGGCTGAGGTGATGGGAGGTGCTTGGCAGTGGGAAGAAGAACAGGATAAGGTGGGAAAGTTTGTTTGACTGAGTTTGACCAAAGGTTCAAAATGAGGCAATGACAGGGGCCAAATGGGGTAAGTGGCAGGGGTCACAATTGATTTTGACAAGGCATGGTTTTAATATTATAGGGACCATTTTGTAAATCTGCCAAACTAGAGGGACCAAACCTGTAATTTTCTCAAATTTCACACAAGGGCTAAAACTGATAAACTTCAATAGTACAAGGACCAGTTTTGACATTTTCAATTTTCCAAGGACTATTTGTGACAATTTCAAAACTTGAGGGACCTTTTCTGCCATTTGACAAAAGATTTATTCAAGGACCATTTTTAACAACTTAGAATATTTCAGGGACCTTGAATAACATTTTCTTTATTTTGTTTTACCAGACCTGTTTTGACAACTTTTAAAACTTGGGGACTAAAGCGCCAATTATGCAAACTTGATACGTTTTCACCACATTTTGATATTTTTGCATTTAAAACACATAAAACACTTATTTGTGATATTTTTATCATTTTGATGCATTTCAAGTGTTTTCGGATGTTTTGCAGTTTAATTAGTACAAAATGATGAGTATTTAGACACTCATCAATCCCGCACTAAGATATTGCTAGTCCCTAGCAATGTTTTGAGAAAAATTAATGGATTTCATCTCTTTACCAAAAGCCATTACCAAAATTTGATTCGCTCCAAACCGCGAGTTTTATCGCGCAGTCACCACTTGTGAATGGCCGATCGTAACAAACTTAAAACAGTCCGGAAGCAGATGCAATGAAGATCGAGGAGAGTATAGTGTTTCCCGGGTCGTTATGTCCCGTAGCTATCGAAGAATCACCAAACGAATAGTGATCGAGAGATTTGAGCGGAAAGAGTTTTGATCGATTATAACTACGGAAAAAAGCCTATAAATTACAGAGGCTTAAATGCAAATTAAAGAAAGTTAAAAAGATAAAAAATATTAAAACGCTATCACTATTTGCAAAATGATGTTTTTGATTTTTTTTGTTTTATAAAACTTGAATTAAAAACTACGCGACGTCTGAAAGAAATGTGAAACTTACACAATATTAATCCTAAAAATATGAAAATGACATTTTACAAACCTAATGATAAAAGAAAATTTCTAGAAAAGAAAATTATTTTTAAAACTATTTATCTAATTATTATTAATTAAAAACTATTTTACTTATTTAATAATAACCTAAAATACAAGAAAATATGAAATAAAGCTAGAAAAATAAAATTATGACTTAGAAAAATCTAAAATATCAAAGAGAATTTTCAAAACTATTTTGTATTTTTACGATTATTTTCTATTTTCTATGAATTTTAAACTATTTAAAACTACTTAAATTTCTTAAAAATACAAATTTAACTAAGAAAATCTAGAAAAATATTTTTGACTTTTTATATTTATCTTAACTTAAGAAAATGAAAATTATTTTTTGAAGCTTTTCTTAATTAATTGTATTAAATACTAATTAAAAATGCTTAAAACTAATTAAAATGAAGAAAAATAACAAACTGACTTGGAAAATCTGAAAATTCAAGATAAGTTTAAAATATTATTGTGAATCTAGGAAAATAGAAAAACAGTGGTTGTGTGCAAGAATATGAAGCTAAGCAAAGTGCTTTTAAATAAGCAAAGTTAAACTAAAAGCTACAAACAAGCACCAAGCGATTAAAGCTATATTATGCTACAAGTACCTAAATGAAACTAATCTCAACTGCTTTTAACCTCTAAATCACCATTTACACAGATTTGACTTATTTGAGTTTAGTCTTAAAAAGCAGTTTAAGGGACTACTACTTGAGCTTAAGCCTGAAGTTAACCAACTAATAAAATGCAAAGCGAAGTTGGAATCTACACTAGACCGGCTAACTACTTATGAACCAAATACCAACCCTAGACAAGCTCTTATGAGCTGCATGCAAGATCTCAAATGACCTGTGCACACTCGGTTAATCTTGAGCTTGTGCATGCGGAAGTAAGGCCCAAAGACAAGCTCATATGGAGCTTTTAGAAATTTGATAAAATCTACAAAAATGCTAATAAGAAATGAGACCGGTGAAGTTTATGAACCCACAATTTCACTTAGATTGGCTCGTAAATGAGCTCATGAAAATCCTTTCGGTTGGGCTCAAGCAGAGTTTTTCAACTTTTGACTTTTGATACAAATTTTGCAAAGTTGACTTATTTGATCTTTGAATCCAATTTGAGGACTGATATTGAAGTATTATGATGAAATGACACTTCTGCAAACTATGTCTATGTATTCTAAACACAAATCAAGATTTTGATTTTGCAAAATCACAATGATTAAAATTGTTGAGGCAGTTGAAGTGGAATTTTGACTTTGGTGACTTGCAGATGCAATTTTATGACGTAGATGAGTCAAAAGAAGCTACACAAGCTTAGCACAACAAGTTTGAACCATTGCACTATCCTTAACCACAGTTTAAGCGATAAATCCAAACACCTTTAAACAACGATTTGCAATTTTAAATGAGACCAACTGTTTAACTAGCTTATGATATTGATCAAACTAAGTTCAACTACTAAAATTACCACTAAATGAACAAGTTAGAACTATTTATAACCACAAAAACAAGTTATGCAATGAGACTTGAAAATAACTTAATAGGTCCGGCCACTATGGCTTGAAAATCAAAGAACCAATGAACCTCTAACCTATTTCTATCAACCCCTTAACTCGAATCAACCCATTTCCATTTACGCATCAACCCATTTCCATTTCATACCCATTTGCTTCCTCGGTTGACTTTCATTGACCAAAACCAAAATGGCATGAAACTTAAATGTAAGATTATAAAGCTATAACAAACATATGAGCTTGTTTGAGCTTAGAAATAAGTTACTAAGAGCTTGTACTTAAGAGTTGGAAGCCGCAAATTTCAACGATTGGCACAAAAATATGAAATTGTAACATAAGCTTGAATTGATATTTAAAAGAGTTGCAATACATTGAAATACTCTAATTTGATACAAAAAACTTGAAAATACAATGAAAATCTTTTTAAGACTAAGAATTTAAAATCTGACATACATTTAGAAATTAAACTAAGTGCTCCTTTCTCTTGCCTCTTTCTTCCTTTATTTATACTCCAAACGACTTATCTCTCTCCTCTGAGTGCTTCCCAGCAATAATCTGAACCATTGGATAGCTAGAATTGATCTTGGCCATTGGATTGAAAATTGGCGCCAAAATGAGTTTATACCAGCTGGGGTTGAGTGTTAGGTTGAAGGGGCATTAAATGCACCTTGGCTTGGGGTGAGGTGGAGGGTAGTAGGATGATGATGGAGGGGGGTTGAGTATGCAGGCAAGTGTTGCAGGGTGATGATGAGGAAGGCAACCCGTGAGGCGGTTTTTTATATTTTAAATTGGGCGGGTTTTGACCATTTGACCGGGGTGATTAATATATTAAGGGGTCCAAATGGGATTGGCAGGGTCATTTGGTTTGTGACAAGGTCCAAGTGGTATTAAGGGTTTAATAATAACAAGGACTAGTTTGTAATTTCAAAATCAATGGACCAAAGCGCCAAATGCAAAAGTTGTTCCAAAGTATGAAAATGACAAGTTTCAATAGTACAAGGACCAAAGTTGACATTTTCAAAATTCCAGGACTATTTTGCCAATTTTTAAACTTGAAGGACCAATTTGTCATTTCTCAAAACTTTTGACATTTTTCACCAAAGGATTAATTTTGACAAGTTATGATTTTAAAAGGACCTTTGGTGACTTTTCTTTGAAATTAAGTGCTCGAGACTATTTCGACAATGTCTACGAAACTTGAGGGATCAAGCGCCAATTATGCAAACTTAGCTCATTTTCATCGATTTTAAATATTTTGTATCCGAAAACATATAAAATGCAATTTTGGAATATTTTCAGTATTTTGATGCATTACGAGCATTTTAAGCGTTTTGCGATTCAGTTAACAAAAAATGATGAGTATTACACACTCGTGGTAGGGGTCGATAATGAAGTGCGATTTGGAGCCTTTTGTGGCTAATGGTATTACTACAACTTCTCGGCTCCACGCACTCCACAATCTAATGGGGTAGTAGAAAGAAATAATAGAACCCTACAAGAAATGAGTCGAACAATGCAATGAACAATCCATACCTCGAAAGTTTTGGTGTAATCTGGTTGATACTTCAACGTGCGTACTCAATCGAGTCTTAATAAGACCAATCTTAGGTAAAACTCCATATGAGTTACTCCGAGGCAAAATCCTACATTAAATCACCTTAGAGTCTTTGGAAGCAAATGTTTTATTCTTAACACTAAATATTACCTTACAAAATTTGATCCTAAATCAGCAGAAGGTATCTTTTAGGTTATTCTCAAATAGCAAAGCTTACGTCATATTAAACAAAGAAACAATGAAGGTAGAAGAGTCATTAAATATAAAATTTGATGAAAGTCCACCAAACCCTCTCCACTCTTGTCGATGGCGAGATCATAAAAAGTGATGCTATAGTAATAAAGAAAAAGATAAATGAAGAAGAAGAACCTTTAAATAATGAAATCATAAACATTAAAGTCCAAAGATCACCCGTAGATAAAGTCATAGGAAAGCTAAACAAACGAACATTAAGGTCTCAGTTCAAAATCAAAGTAGCTTGTTTTGTTTCGTTTCAACCATAGAACACAGGAATACACAAAGCCATAAAAGATGAGAGTTGGGTAATGGCTATGCAAGAAGAACTAAATCTATTAGGTGTACAATGATGTTTGAATGACATGTCCTCCGCTTAGTAATCAAACCATAATAGGAACCAAATGGGTTTATAAAAACAAATTAGATGCAAGCGGAGTAGTGTCTAGGAACAAGGCTAGACTCGTTGCTCAAGGTATAACCAACAAGAAGGAATAGACTTTGATGAGACCCTATGCCCGTGGCTAGATTAGAGTCTATAAGAATACTTCTGCGTATGCTTGTGCTAATGATCTAAAGCTTTATCAAATGGATGTTAAAAGCGCTTTTCTAAATGGTTTCATTAATGAATATATATCGTAGCTCAACCTCCGGCTTCATAAATTTTGAAAAACCCGAACATGTATTTAAATTAAAGAAAGCCCTTGATGAGTGTCTAAATACTCATCGTTTTGTCTGATAAACCGCAAAATCATCCGAAAACACTCAAAAATGCATCAAAATGATCAAAATATCACAAATAAGTGTTTTATGTGTTTTAAATGCAAAATATCAAAATCGGATGAAAAGCGTATCAAATTTGCAAAATTGGCGATTTTAGTCCCCAGTTTCAAAGTTGTCAAAAAGCGGTCCACGTATATCAAAATAAAGAAAAATGTCATTTAAGGTCCATGGGATTCAAAGTTGTCAAAACAAACCCTTGAAATATAAAATTTGCAAAACTACAACTTTGGTCCCTCGAGTTTGAAATTTGTGAAATGACCCTGAAAATTGCAAAATGGCAATATTGGTCCTTGTACTTTGAGATTATCACTTTCAACCCTTGGATCAACTTATCTGAAATGGCGAATGGTCCTTTGATTTTCGATTTACACTTTAGTCCTTGTCATTTAAACCTTGAAAACCTTTTGGCACGGTCATAAACCCTCTTGAACCCCTGTCATATGCAATTTTGGACCCTTTGATTATTAATACCCACCCGGTCAAAGAAAGTCAAAACCCACTCACGCCCAAAACCAATTGGTCTGTAGCTCTTCCTCATGAACAACGAAACTCAAAACAAGTCTGGTTTACCTCCTTTTCTCAGCCCCCAGCATACTATGTCCCTCCACCTCCTCTAAACAACAAATATCCTTAATTGATTGAACCAAACCCAATTAATGTCTAAACACGCTCAAGACCTTTTAGCGCAAAAATGACATATGGCACTTTGACCAATCCGATGGCTCATAAGTGGTGGGATCAACTCGAGAAACAAGTGGGAAGAATTTTCATCTATAAAAGAGAAGAAAAGCGGTTTCAAGAGAGTAGTTAGTTTTAGTTTTCTTTAAATGTCGTTTTTAAAATTAATGTTTTAGTTTAAAGTAAATGATGTAATATCGGTTTCTATGTATTGGATTTAAAATTACTTAAGTGTTTGTAATCAAGTTTCGGTCTTAATTTAAAGTTTCATTTGAGTTTCATGAATTCATGTTCATTTGTTGGAAAATGCACTTTCAAATTCTTACATTCAAATCTTTAATAGCTATGTTTAAATTCCAATAAGCTTATTTAAGTTGTGTTAAAGCTCTTGGAAAGATTAAAACTCAAGTTTAAATACATTTTGTTTGTGGTCAACAAAAGTCAACGATGTAAGAGGTTTTGGTTCATCCAGTTTGGAAAAGGAATGGGTGATGCACAGAGCGATTATTTAGGTTGGAATAGAGTAGGATAGGGTAGATTGGGTTTGGTTTTAAAAGTGCGCACGGTGACCGTTGTAGTAGGGGGTGTCATTGGTGACCAGGCCGAACGGGCAATTCGGAGCAATTCGGTCGGTCAATCAGTCCAAAATATATTCGGTCAATCGGGTCAACCGAATTGACCGAGTTCTAAACAAGGTCGGGTTCGGGTATATTTTTTAGCCTTGACCGGCCAAGACGACCCCGAACCAAACTAACTTGGTTCGACAACACTTTTACAATGTAAAATACTCGGGTTGACCCCAAACCAATTTACCCGACCCGATTGACCACCCGAGTTGACCCGAACCGAATTGACCGACCCGAGTTGACCGAGTTTTAAACAAGGTCGGGTTCGGTATGTTTTATAGCTTGACCGAGTTGACGGGCAGGTTGACCGAACCCGTACGGTCAACCCGATCTTACCCCTAGTTGTGAGTACTGTTTCATTTTAAGTTTCAGTCGGTTTTGCATTTTATGATTATAGGTATCATGTGATCTTTACTAGTTTTAACTTTGTTAACATAGTTGTATTGTAGTCATATAATCTCGGTTGATCTATAATTTTAGCTAGTCTAGTGTAGTTTCATTTAAAAGCTCAAATCGGTGGGTAATAGGGGTGTTTGGTGTTCTTTGCACTATCTGTCTTGTAGAGCTAATTAGTGGTGTACTCTTGTTGCCTTTAGTTTGTTTAGGTTAAATCAACTCAAATCATCGATAACATGTGCCTTTGAGCTCCAAGGTCAAATCCTATGTAATCTTTCATAAGTCCTTATCATTGGATTTTACAAATCCGGAAACTTGTTTTGTGTCTCAATTTCATAGATTTAGATTGCATTACCTTCATTTCATCCATATATATCATAATCGGTCCAAGAATCATATTCAAAGCTCATTTAAGTCAAACTTTTCAGTTTCTTCAAAAAGTCAAATTGTGCAAAAGTGGTTTTGAGCCCAGCTGAGAAGGGTTTTCATTTGCTCATTTCAAGCCAATCTAAGTGAATCTTGTGGCTTTTAAAATTCGGTTGGTCTACTTTCTTATGGTTATTTTATAAATTTTTGTCAATTTTTATAAGTGTCAAAAGTGCTTGTCAAAATGGTGGCAAGCCCTGCAATGGGTATTAGCTGCACGAAATTTCTGAGTTTTGAGACCTTGCACAAGTCTCATTTGAGCTTGTCAAGGTCTCAGACTTTGGTTTACTAAGTCCCAACCAGGTCTAGATCAAGTCCCTTCTTTTGCTTTTCATTTCCGACATCTAGAAGCTTATTTTCTTGCTTAAAGTAGCCCTCGAATCATGTATGTAGCTTATAAGCTCAATCATCAAATCTGTGAGCTTGTTGTCTAGAGTGTTAAACTTGTTGTTTATTGTTTCATTTGGTCATTTTAGCATAATTTAGTTCTGTTCTCGGTTGGTAGCTTGTTGTGCTCATCTAGCTTATCTAAGTCTTATTTTTAAGCACAGTCCACTTCGTTACAAATCCTCCAAACAAGCCCCTGTTTTTCTATTTTCCTAGCTTCCTAATATCATTTTTAGCTTTTCCTGAAATTTTCAGATTTTCTAAGCTTGTTTGCTATTTTCTTAATTTAAATTAGTTTTAAGCACTTTTAATTAGCTTTAAATACAAATAATTAAGAAAAGTTTCCAAAAAATAATTTTTCAATTTTCCTAGTTTAAGAAAAATATAAAAAGCATAAAAAAGATTTTTCCTTATTTTTTTCCCTTTTATTTGGCATTTTTAACAATTTAAATTAGTTTTAAATAGTTTTAAATTAGTAATAAATATATAAAAAGTCTAAAAAATATATTTTCTGTTTTAAAATTAGTTTTATCATATTTTAGATTTTCCTAAGTCTTAATTTTATTTTTCTAACCTTATTTTGTATTTTCTTTTATTTTAGAGTATTTATAAATAGTTTAAATTAGTTTTAATTAATAATAAATAAATAAATAGTTGTAAAATAATTTTCCTTTTCTAATAATTTTCTTATATAATTAGGATTGTAAAATGTATTTTCTATATTCATAGGTATTTTCCTTCTTTATTTTCACGTTTTTATTACATGCGTTTACGTAGTTTTAATTTAAGCGTAAGTTTTAGGTTTTAAACGTTCATCACTTTAAATATAGTGATAGCGTTTATTTAATATATTTTATTTTTAATTTTCTTAATTTGTATTTAAGTCGCTTTAATTTATAACCTTTATCGGTGAGTGTAATATTGATCCAATCCTTTACGATCACTATCCTTAGTGATCATTCTCCGTCGATCAGTGTTTACACACCATTGAGTCTCAGGTGGGACTAAACGACAGAATTCACTATATTCTCGATCTTAATTGCATTTGTGTTTTAAGCGGTTTTAAGCTTCTTACGATTACGCCATTCACAAGTGGCGGGCTTGTGTGAGGTAGCTTGGTATTTCGGCCGCAGATCAAAATTTTAGCGCTTGTGCCGGAGGAGCTTTAGCGTGTGTTTAGCCATTTCGGACCACTCTTGCACATACCCCATCTTTTGTAAAAAAATTTTGTAAAGTTATCAAAATCAAAAGTTCATTAACACTTTTCTAAAGTGTTAAAAGCGCCAAAAATATTTTCATTCTTTGTTTTTATCATCATGTTTTTCAAAATACCAAAATATTTCTCTTTACCCTCTTACCTTTTGATTCTTCATTTATTACCCTCTGTTAACCTTTGATTCTTTCTATGTCTTATCCTCGCCTCTTGATTGTCAATGGTGTGGTGGTCCTTATAATGGTGGCAATTGCCCCGGTTGTAGCATGGTGGAATCGGGAACCGGTGCATCTATAACCAAGATCCCTATTCCTACCATAACACGATGATTTATTCCATCGGCTACCACCGTGAGACTCGGCGATTTCTTGTTGTGAGTCTTGTGGTGGTTCACATTCGATTCGATTGTCGATCGAAACACGCTTGTCTATGAGCGGGTTCTCGATACCAATTCGACTACAACACATACCACTCGCCACATCAGTTTCTTGTTGTGGTATTGTGGAGGTCCTCACTCTAGCTCGGATTGTCAAACAAGGAATCCATTTCCTTGTAACAATTCGACTCTTAGTATCATGACCAACTCTACAATACCAGCTGACCCACTTCCTCAAAATCTTCTCCTTGATCTTTTGGATTTAGTGAAAGATTTGAAGGAATCTAAACATCCCATGATAATCCAAATGAAATCCATGGAAGTTTTGTTAGCCGAAGGCGGTGCTAAATTAGATTCCCAATTGCCTTTGAACAATCTATTAGGGAGTCGATTGCAAAAAAAAGCGGCCGAATCTAGCTCTCGATTCCGTTTCATTCCGATGGCGATGATGATGAAGATATCCTTGATATCCTACAATTTTATAACGGTTCATCAAGTTCATCGGTTGAAACTCCTTCCATGAAAAGTCGGGAGAAAAGACTATGATGGAATTACTAGCGGAAGAACAAATGGAAAGTATAAAACATATGTATGCTAGTCCTTCTAAACTCCCTCGATCATTGTTATCACACCCGATATTCCCACTCACTTCTAAACATGGGGATGAGCTTAGCACTATTCGAAAATGGAATCGTCAGTGTTGAGAGCCTTGTCTCGATCCCAAGAGAGTCGCGGGAATTCTCGACCATATGTGTGATATCCCTTCCCTCTTGAGTGTTCTAATGATCATTTTGAGACTTTCTCCGATTTTAGCGATGATTGTAAATCTTATGGAGACATCGAGTATGTTGAGGCATCACTTCCAGCGATCGATCCTCTTTTGAGGAGTTCACCGATGAACTCGCTCACATCGATCCACTATCATCGAGAAAGTGGCGATGATCTCTTTGATTTCGCCGATCTTGGAGAAACTAGAAATCTCCTATATAATGATCATTCACTCATTTCTTGTCCCATTTCGACTCTTCCATTCCTTCTCTCACCCGGATGAGGAAGATGACAAATTTTGGAAGGAGGTCGATGATTTTCTTAGTGATGAGTCGATTCCAACAGAATTGACAATACTTACTGATTCGGAGGAGACATCCTTTTCTTGAAAATCTTGATTGAAGAACCGTCTCGACTCTCCCTCCGGAAATTTTGTTACCAATCACCATAAAAGCTTCAAGTTTAAGCTTAAAATGTCAAAATGGTGATTTGCTTCTTCCGACGATGAGAATGGACTGCATTGTAATGCACATATTTATTCCATTCTTCACAAATGGTGTGGTTGCTCTTTCCCTTTTCTCCTTCGGGAATGAGGACACTATTTTTGATCCCGGCATTTTCAATTATCATTTTTGAGCGGTTCTCTCTATATCTCATCGGTGTGGAACTTTCGCGTATTTCAAATGTTTGTCGAACATCTTGAATGAAAGTCAGATGGAGATTGTTTCTTCCACTTTGCTTCCCGTGAACCAATGAATTGAGGTCGAGTCAAGCTAGCGACTGGAAATCAAAAATGAGCACACACTATATGGGTTTTCACCCATTTCATCTTCTTACCCCACTTCTACCACCTGTGTGGGGTGATGCCCATGTTATATATATATATATATATATCTAAAAAAAAAAAAAAAAATCATTTAAATAATGGCGTAGTATTTCCTTTTACGTTCTTTGTTTCGGCATAACTGCCAGTACTTTGAATATTGAGGGCAATATTCATTTCTAAGTGTGGGGGGAATTCTCACGATTTCATATATTATCTACCCATTCCCGTTTTGGCCAAAATTTTTTGGAGTAAGTGTTTTCACTTACTCGGCTTGGTTATCGATCCGCCTTGTGCAGTAAGACAAAGGATTAGCTAATCCAGAGCAAACGGCTCTTGGTAAAGATATATCAAATCCGTTTATATGGCTTGCAATTTGCCCAAAATTGTATGGTTCTCAACTCACCATATCCTAAAAAGTGAAGAGTTGGCTAGCCCAAGGTTATGGCTTGTGGTAAAGGCATGGAAAATCCATAATTGGTAATCACTCACCAAAGATAATTACGATAATTTATCTAAGAGTTGGCTAGTCCGAAAGGTGCGGCACGGTAAAGACAAATCAAATCCGTTCTGACTTATGATTTGCTCAAAATCATTTGGTTATCGATGTACCAAGGTTCTTACTTGACTGAAACATTTGGCTACTCGAGTGATGGCTTTTGGTAAAGAGTTTTAAAATCCATTAAAGTTCAAATCATTGCTAGGGACTAGCAATATCTCGATGTGGGGATTGATGAGTGTCTAAATACTCATCATTTTGTACTAATATAAAGCGCAAAATCATCGAAAACACTCAAAATGCATCAAAATGATCAAAATATCACAAATCGGTGTTTTATGTGTTTTAAATGCAAAATATCAAAATCGGATGAAAAGCGATCAAATTTGCAAAATTGGCGGTTTAGTCCCCAAGTTTCAAAGTTGTCAAAAGCAGTCCACAGTATATCAAAATAAAGAAAAATGTCATTTAAGGTCCATAGGATTCAAAAGTTGTCAAAACAAACCCTTGAAATATAAAATTTGCAAAACTACAACTTTGGTCCCTCAGTTTGAAATTTGGCGAAATGACCCACGAAAATTGCAAAATGGCAATATTGGTCCTTGTACTTTTGAGATTATCACTTTCAACCCTTGGATCAACTTATACGAAATGGCGAGAATGGTCCTTTGATTTTCGGCATTACACTTTAGTCCTTGTCATTTAAACCCTGCAAAACCTTTTTGGCCTGGTCATAAACCTCTTGAACCCCTGTCATATGCAATTTTGGACCCTTTGATTATTAATACCCACCCGATCAAAGAAAGTCAAAACCACTCACAGCGCCCAAAACCGGTGATGCTGTAGCTCTTCTCACAAACATCGAAACTCGAAAACCAGGTCCTGGTTTTACCTCCTTTTTCTCAACCCCCCCCCCCACCATGCTATGTCCCTCCACCTCCTCTAAACAACAAATATCCTTAATTGATTAGACCAAACCCAATTAATGTCTAAACACCTCAAGACCTTTTGGCGCCAAAAATGACATATGGCACTTTTGACCAATCCAATGGCTCATAAGTGGTGGGATCAACTCAGAAACAAGTGGGGAAGAATTTTCATCTATAAAAGAGAAGAAAGAAGCAGTTTCAAGAGAGTAGTTAGTTTTTAGTTTTTCTTTAAATGTCGTTTTTAAAATTAATGTTTTAGTTTAAAGTAAATGATGTAATATCGGTTTCTATGTATTGGTTTAAGCTACTTAAGTGTTTGTAATCAAGTTTGATCTTAATTTAAAGTTTCATTTGAGTTTCATGAATTCATGTTCCTTTGTTGGAAAATGCACTTTCAAATTCTTACATTCAAATCTTTAATAGCTTATGTTTAAATTCCAATAAGCTTATTTAAGTTGTTTAAAGCTCTTGGAAAGATTAAAACTCAAGTTTAAATACATTTTGTTTGTGGTCGACAAAAGTCAGCAGATGTAAGAGGTTTTGGTTCATCCAGGTTTGGAAAAGGAATGGGTGATGCAGAGCAGTTATTTGGGTTGGAATAGAGTAGGATAGGGTAGATTGGGTTTGGTTTTAAAGTCGCACACCAAATGACAAGTTGTGAGTAGGGGGTGTCATTCGGTGACCAGACAGAACCCGACCTTGCACAAGTCTCATTTGAGCTTGTCAAGGTCTGTACTTTGGTTTACTAAGTCCCAACCAGGTCTAGATCAAGTCCCTTCTTTTGCTTTTCATTTCCAGCTTATCTAGAAGCTTATTTTCTTGCTTAAAGTAGCCCCTCAGAATCTGTTGTGTAGCTTATAAGCTCAATCATCAAATCTGTGAGCTTGTTGTCTAGAGTGTTAAGCTTGTTGTTTATTGTTTCATTTGGTCATTTTTAGCATAATTTAGTTCCTGTTCTCAGTTGGTAGCTTGTTGTGCTCATCTAGCTTATCCTAAGTGCTTATTTTTAAGCACAGTCCACTTCAGTTACAAATCCCTTCAAACAAGCCCCTGTTTTTCTATTTTTCCTAGCTTCCTAATATCATTTTTAGCTTTTCCTGAAATTTTCAGATTTTTCTAAGCTTGTTTGCTATTTTTCTTAATTTAAATTAGTTTTTAAGCACTTTTAATTAGCTTTAAATACAAATAATTAAGAAAAGTTTCCAAAAAATAATTTTTCAATTTTCCTAGTTTAAGAAAAATATAAAAGCATAAAAAGATTTTCCTTATTTTTCCCTTTTATTTGGCATTTTAACAATTTAAATTAGTTTTAAATAGTTTTAAATTAGTAATAAATATATAAAAAGTCTAAAAAATATATTTTCTGTTTTAAAATTAGTTTTATCATATTTTAGATTTTCCTAAGTCTTAATTTTATTTTTCTAACCTTATTTTGTATTTTCTTTTATTTTAGAGTATTTATAAATAGTTTAAATTAGTTTTTAATTAATAATAAATAAATAAATAGTTGTAAAAATAATTTTCCTTTTCTAATAATTTTCTTATATAATTAGGATTGTAAAAATGTATTTTCTATATTCATAGGTATTTTCCTTCTTTATTTTCACGTTTTATTACATGCGTTTACGTAGTTTTTAATTTAAGCGTAAGTTTTAGGTTTTAAACGTTCATCACTTTAAATATAGTGATAGCGTTTATTTAATATATTTTATTTTTTAATTTTCTTAATTTGTATTTAAGTCGCTTTAATTTATAACCTTTATCGATAGTGTAATATTGATCGAATCCTTTCGATCATTATCCTTAGTGATCATTCTACGTCGATCAGTGTTTACCACCATTGAGTCTCCGTGGGACTAAGCGACCGGAATTCACTATATTCTCGATCTTAATTGCATTTGTGTTTTAAGCGGTTTTAAGCTTCTACGGTCGCCATTCATGAGTGGCGGGCTTGTGTGAGGTAACTTGATATTTTCAAGACAGAATCGACCACTACGGTCTTAAACAAGCTCCAAAAGCTTGGTATGATAGACTCAAGTCATTTTTAATTAAACACAACTATACCATGGGGTTAGTTGACAACACACTTTTACTAAGAAAAGAGAGTCACATATAATCATAGTACAAATATATGTAGATGATATTATATTCGGATCCACATCAAGACATGTGTGATGATTTCTCTAAAATCATGCATGACGAGTTCGAGATGAGTATGATGGGAGAACTTAGTTTCTTTCTTGGTCTACAAATTAAACAAGTAGAAGATGGTATCTTCTTTAATCAATCTAAATACATAAAGGAGATGTTAAAGAAATTGATGCAGAAGAGTCGAAACCAATTAGGACACCAATGTCATCCGACACCAAACTACAAAAAGATGAAGGCAGTGAATCCGTAGATAATACTACATATCGTGGCATGATAGGTAGTCTTCTCTACCTCACGACAAGTGAGGTTGGATATCATGTTTAGTGTTTGCTTATGTGCTAGGTTTCAAGAAGACCTAAAATATCACACCTAGAAGCCGTAAAAGGATATTTAGATACATTAAGGTACAACACAATTAGGATTATGGTATCCTAAGGGCACGGGAGTAGAAACAATTGTATGTCTGATTCGACCATGCGGTGATTACGTTGATAGAAAAAGTACAAGTGGGGTATGTACTTTCATGGGATGTTGTTTAACATCTTGGTTTTCTAAGAAACAAGCGGCATTAGCAATATCAACAACGAAGCCGAGTATGTCTCCGCCGGCAAAGCATGCCAACAAGCACTATGGATGAAACAAGCGTTAGTCGATCTCGACATTCATCTAGCGACATAGCCATCCTATGTGACAACAAAGGTGCCATCGACTTAAGCAAGAATCGGTATTGCATTCTCGCAAAAGCATATAAGATTCGACATCACTTCTTAGAGACAATGTTCAAAGGGAACATCTCTATTGAGAAGGTTGCATCCGAAGACAACATAGCCGACGTCCTCACCAAACCGTTGAAGCGGGAACAATTCAACCTACTTCGTCTTGGTCTTGGTCTAATGGAACAAACGTCGTAAATTATTTGACTCTACAAGGTATGTAAACACTAGCCTTCTTCTTTCTGAGTCTAGGATCTCTATTTCATGCACAACTCACAAACAATACGGGAATTTTCAAAACCCAAGATAAGTTTTCAACTTATAAGCCTTCTTATTTATTTATTTATTTATTTTTTCAAACACATACACATTTTCAAAGAAAAACTCTTTTCAAAATGTTTTCTAAAAGAATGATACCTTCCCGTATCAATTTCACAAAAGCAATTTCTCACGTCTAGGACAAATCGCTTTTTCATTATTAATACAAAGTAAAACCCGTTTTCATTGCATCTCATGTCTTTTGAATGCTAAAGGGACACATAACTAATATGTGTTTTCGGGTACATTCATTTAAGCAACACTGAATTAGGAGCATTGATAACACTCGATTACGTACTTGTGTACTAAATATGTGTTTCGGGTTATCTCAATAGGATGTTTTTTTCTACTTCTAGTTCATTTTCTTTTTCCTTTTAGAGGTCGAGATAACCATAACTCAAATAGTTTGCATATAGGCACAATAGGCAAAAATGTTTCCAAAGGAAAATTTTGTCTTTGCTGAATCACCGGACCTACGGATCCCACCTTCATGCCGGACGGATCCCTCGAGGAAGGATCATGGGATCAGTGAGACAGTGTCGTTTTATCTTCTATTTTTCTCACTTTGGATGAAAATCCACATTTGTTCAATTTTTGGAGTATGCTCTTTAATGCTTGTGTTCTCATGATCACATGCCTTAAATTCATATCTAATCATTAGATTTTAATCCACATTTTGGGTCAAGCATTCATTACAATGCTTTGTTTTTCTATATATATAACTCCCAAAATGCTTGCATAATCCATCTCTTCCTCACAAACACAATACACCATGTCATCCACAAACCCTTTAGATGAATCACCTAGTACAAACAAACATCTTCATGATACCCAAACCTTTGTACTACCACCATCTAAAATACCACAATCAAACTCTAGGATATCCGCACGGATTAATATCCGATCTTGTTGCTTAGCAAAACCAACCTCAAATGGTTCTTCCTCAACAAACAACTCACCACAAGATGCTTCCTTTATAGCACCTCCCTCATCACCAACAAGTACACCAAATTCATCACCACCTAAAGTAACTCTTTTGGAACTCCTTAAGACTCCAACAAGATCTAACCAACCTAAAGAAAAAGAATTAGTCTTTTCAACACCCCCCACATCTCCAAATACTATATTTCAAGATCTTGAAACATCACCACCATTAGCTCCCATCACATTACAAGAACATCTAGGTTCTTCTCCACCACCATTTACAAACATTCCGGATGTTGATCCATATTTTCCTATTTTTCCACCACATCTTCCGCATAACTCAAATCAAAACAACCGGAAAACTTCCGCACTCATTACCCACATCATCTACATTGTGAACATTGCCAATCCACTGGGAAATCGCAATAGAAGTTAGGGAAGAAATCGTTTCATACTCAACCTCATCCTTGATCGCATCAATACCATCACTCATCAAACCTCCATCCATAACCTTATGCAAGCATGGAAGGAATCACTACTACTATTTTCTATTTTTAGTATTTTTTTTCTTTTGAAGTCATTTTCAAGAACAAGTCTTGTTCTTATTGTTACATGCTTGTGCGTGGCATAAATACCACTACAATTTGTTGTTTTATTACAGGGCTTGTTTACATACCTTGGCTCCCAATCTTGATTCTCGTCAATCACAAGATTATTTAAGCATGTTACTAACCTTTCTTTTGTAGGATTTTATTTTTCTTCTCTTGGCGCCCAAACAAGGGGAGCTACGGTCGAGGGGAGTTAGTGTTTATTTCTTCCAAGGTTAACTTTTGTTTCGACAAAAAGGGAGAAGAAGTAAAACTTAGGGGCTTTCAAAACTTACATCTATTCTTAAGTTTTACTCATCATAACATTATGTTTTGTCATCAACAAAAGGGAGATTGTTAATACAAATAAACCGTAAAAGCGTTTATTAATATTTTGCGATCTCTTTGTGTTTTGTTGATAACAAATATAATGTTGTCTTAAGTATAATTATAAGGATACATGTTATTTTTGTAAAGCATTTACATATAGCCATTTAAATACAAAAATGTAGTAATTAAGCATTTGTTGTAATAGTTTATTAGGATGGGTAAAACCATAACCCATGGACCATAACCCATGGATCTTAACCTATACCGAAGACTAGATACAATGTATACTTAGATACATTGAATCTAAAGAAAACCCATGGACCAACCCATAACCCATGACCTATAACCAAAAACCCATGGGCAAGAGGAGCGTTCACGGATCCCTAGGTTTACACTAGGCGGATCCCAGTGGAAGGGATCCGTGGGATCCGGGAACAGTGAAGAACTTTGCCTATAAATGAGAGCCATTTCTTTATTCTAACTCACCCTCTTCTTACTAAATCTCTCAAACACTCTCATTCTCTTCAACATATAGATCACTGATCTAGAGTTGTTCTTCTTTCTTTCTATTGTGATCCTCATATAGGTCCTTCTAAGGCGAGATCACGAGCATTCTACAAGTCATCCAAGCAAGGGTCCTTGATTGATTTGTCACTCCATAAGATTTACATAGCGAAGATCTTGTATTTGATATTTCACATAGTTGTTGTGTAATAGTCGTGTTGGTTTGGTCCACTTGTTACGGACTCGGTATCTAGCTTTGTCACCGAAAAAGTGTAAGCAACGTTGTGAAGGCTTCTCCATGAAGTGAAGGAGTTTGTTGACATAGTGCTTGAACTCGAGTAGGTGACTCGAGGAGTGGAGTAGGCGAGGAAGGTGTCCTTGTAGCCGAACCACTATAAATCGGTTGTGTCATTTCTATCCTTAACTTTATTTACTTGCTTACATTATCATTAGATCTATCGTTCTCAACATCCATAAGATCTCACATATTAACGAATCTAAAGTTTTTGAAATCAACTTAAAATCGGCAAAACTATTCAACCCCTTCTAGTTTTCCACAAGTCGATTTCTTGTAGGAACAAGGTGGTCTCGTTTGCTTTATAACTCTCACATCTATCACACTTAGCGGTGCAATGGTCACCAAAGTCACCGCTTTACATAAACATTATATCAACTTTCGACATATTATCAAACTCATCATCAAACATGTGTAATAGTCATCATCAAAATCTTTTTTTTTCTAACAAATTTTGTGGGCATTTGAACATTTTATTGTCTATGTTGTTCTAAAGGTTTTAGTTTTAAGACATTTTGTATAAAGATAGAATGAGAGTATAAAGATAAGATCGAAGTGTTTTGAGATATTTGTATAAAATAGAATGAGAGTATATAAAGTATAAATATAATGAAAAGTCGTGAATAAAAGTTGATGTGTATGGAGTTATTTATAGATAAATAAGATAATAAAATTTAAAATATATATATGCTTCAATATTTTCAATAAGTAGCCGTTTGGGAATTTTATAGCCGAGTTTTTTGATGTGTAAAATGTTCAATGTTGTGAACCACTAAACCATTGCCGGTTCACACGACTATGTGTGGTCATAGATGGCGTAATGATGGTCCACGGTGATCTATCACCTACCATTAGACCCATTCGCATTTCGCAATATCTTTTCTTTAAGTTTTTTAAAAGCATGAATTTCTTACACATCTGCGGGATATCATGCGAGTTATTAATTTCGAAAATGAACATTCATAGTCGACTAAACTTATAACAACACATCTCTTATAAAATATTTTACTTTTTCACATTTTATGTTTTTAATCATTTAGTGGTTAGACTTTTGTTTTATTATAGTATTACATTTATAACTTATACATATTATTATTTTGTTTTTCTACCCATTAAAATGAATAAGCGTGATGAAATATATATTTTAAATCTTTTGACATCACATAACATGATACATCTTGTCAAAACATTTTTAAGATAATTAAAATTACGAAATAAAACATTTATATCATATTAACTTAAACATGACATGACTTCAAACTTATGTCAAAAACATATTATTTTCACCAAATAATAACATATTACAATTTCTACCATCACTTGCACCACACTTACATAATTAGCTTTCACAGGAGAAGCTCGAGCTCGCTTAAAAAAGCTCAACTTATTTACATTATCAGCCCGTTAAGTTTCAAGCTCATGATATAGCCTTCAGCTTAAGCTCGACTTAGTGAAACTAAACTAGAACGAGCTTGGTTTAGCTCAACCACAAATCACTCGACTCGGTTGTAACTCGACTCGGTTGTAACATAGTCGCTGAAGAAGCCTCATCTTCGTTATCCCCTTGCATACTTTGCCTCGACATACTTAGAAATTCCTCCAATAATCTGAAGATAAAAAAACACAACACAAAATGATAAGTATCTTCAATTATTATTGGAGTCATAATTAAACACAAAACTCAGAATAGTTATCGCCTTTAATTCAGGTATAAAAATAGTCCAAAAGACATGTCAATTCAGGTATAAATATAGTCCAAAACACCTATTACTCGGAAAAAGCATTGAAACGTCCACTAACTCATCTATTTACACGGTCCCAAACACCCTTTAATTCAACTATTACAAACATTCCAACAGTCCTAAAACTCTTAGGGATGTTTGGTGCGCATGAATGGAAAGGCGAGAAAGAGAAAAGAGGTTGATTCTCATGTTTGTTTGACATAAGAATGGAAGCAGGAATTAAATTACCATTCTCATTCATCGTTTTGTTTATTTAAAAAGAGGAGAAAGGTGGAGAATGAGAATTTTAAAGAACTTTTCTCTATTCATTCTTTAGTGAATGAAAAATCACCGAAAAAATTCACGTTTTTTTTTTTTTTTTTTTTTTTTTTTTTAATTCGCGTTATTTTCTTCGCTTCATTCGTTTTAAATCTTTTTTATCGTTTTCATCCGTCTTCGTTCGTTTCGTCCGTTTAATACGTCTTCGCCCGTTTTCATACGTTCAAATCATTTTCATACGTTTTCGTCCGTTTCGTTCGTTTTCATACGTTTTCGTCCGTTTTCATCGGTTTTCTTTCATTTCGTCCATTTCATACGTTTTCGTCCGTTTTCATACGTGTTTTACGCTTTCATAAAAAATGTGAATAAAAAGAAAAAAAAAAACAAGAAAAAACATGGACTTAGGTTTATCTATTAAATTTTAGATTAATCACCATTAGATCAAATTAGATGGATGGTGAGGATTTGTCATAAGTAAGTCAAAATAAGAGTAAACATTTAAATTTTCTACTTCCAGTAACATGTAAAAAGCCTATAGCGAAAAATTATACAAATATTGATATGTATATACTAGTGTTTGTAAATCGGGTTTTAATTGCTTATCCTCTACGTGTATATACTAGTTCGATCATGAGTATTATACATTATCCATCTTTTTTATTAGTTGTGTTTAGTGCAATGTGTAAGTTGTAGAAATATGTTTTTTTTTTGTCATTTTTGTTTCATCGAGAGATGATATAATATATTTTATATGACAAAAACTTGAATTATGTTTGCATAATTGTAATTATGTGACGATAGCGTCGAATAATCAACGTAACTAAAAACCTAAAATATATATATTCATTCTTTTATGTACCAAACAAAGAATTGATTCTTTAATCGATTCGACACTTTATCCTCTATTTTTTGTCAAACACTAGATTAATTCTTTTATATCGATTCATTATCTTTCTCTGCCATTCCATTCTCCAATGCGTTTCATTCTTTGTGATTCAATCGCACTAAACGTCCCTTCATTCTTTATAAAAATTCAAGATCTACAAATCTACAATTATTAACCTTAAATTGCTAAATAATTAACTATATTTAATTATTTATCAATTAAAAAATTAATTTGATAAAATCTAAAATTTGACAAAAAAAGCACATTGGGAAAAATTAATAAATAGTAATGTAACTAATTAAATATATTTATCAATTAATTTGATTATTAACTCTAAATTTAATTTGCAAATAATTAAACATATAAAGATTTTCTATTTTCATATCATATATTATTAAATAATAATGCATAAAAGATACATGTGTTTGCACTTTCTTGATAAATTGTTAAGGTTGTTGTCATGTGAAGAAAGACTGAAAGAAAGAAAAAAGGGGAAAAAAGCCCACTTAAGCATGGAAGCGGACAAAAAAACACCCGGTTATATAACTAGCGCCTGCCCATTAGCCTAACTACATTTATCTATTTTTATTTAGAGCACGTAAGAGGCCATAAAAAAAAAGTAAAGGGGCAAAAGACGCCCTAAACTTTTAAAAAAGTGCAAAAAAAATGCCCGAAAGTTACAATTTAAGCAAGATTTGCCATCACTACACTACACTTATATGTGGCTCAAGCTCGACGAGCTCTAATAAAAGAAGCTCGAACTCTTTTTAAAAAGCTCAACTTATCTACATGGTGAGCCCGTTAAGTTTCAAGTTCATTCTATAGTCTCCCGCTTGAGCTCTGCTCAATAAAACTCAACTAGAACGAGCTTGATTTAGCTCAACCCCAAATTACTCGACTCGGTTGTAACTCTTGAAAACACTCTCTTTCACATTATCTGAGCGTCAAAAATCGTACCAAAACATTATCTATTATCTAATATAACTAAAAGGCGGGAATGAGTGTTGCATGCCACATGTCCCACATTTAATCTTAACTTTTAGAGTTAGCGAAAATAGTCAATGAGGTTTAGGTGTGGTTCTGAAAGTAAATCTAAGTTGCAAAATAGTCATTAAAGCTTTAAGTGTCATTTGAAATAAGTCATTTACGAAGATTTAGCGAAAATAGTCACTATCCAAATTCGCGTCTGAAAGCGATCATTGCGTCATACGGGTTTCATCTTCGTTTTATCGAAAAGAAAAGTCATCTTTATAACTGGATTTAATAAAAAGGGATAGATAATTCTGACACCCCACAGAAAACGACAAACAATACATAGCTCTGTAACACCGAACGAAAATAAATCACCACATAATTATCGTCACACCAATTTAAGTAAGTAAAATTATTCACAATCTACAATATCAACATCACGTTTTCATTTAATTCCTGTTATTTTCAGTATGATTATGATTCCTATAGTTTTTATTCCTATTTTTATCAAATTAATGCTTCAATCGATACCTCATTTGCAATGTTTATTGATTTGGTATCATGCTGATTAAGATTGACCAGATTTGTTATGCTTCTGCTTATAAATAAGCACTTGTAAGCCGCTTAATAATAAGCACTTTAGGAATATACTGGTTTAACGTATTCGGTGATAATACTCGTAAAAACGATAATCTATTAAGATACTATCGATCAAATTAAAGGTATTCGGTTTAATATAAAGGTAATAAACTGTTTAAGCTTATTTTTCGGTTTAAAATAAGCAATCACAGACACGCCCTAGGTTGAATATTATGACGCTGGAAGGTGTTTGGGGGTTTTATAAACTTGTGATGACAGTTTTTGAACTAATGTAAGTGAATAATAGTAATATTTTGGATATAGGAGGGCTAGTTAGCGGAGATAGATATGTATTCGGCAATTACGGATCGTGGTGGAGTGGCAAGTGATAGTGGCGGAGATGTTGTTGTGACTCTTGACCAGGTACCTAGATGGAGTGATGGTGATTTTGGATTTGTTAGTGAGATTGGTGATTCGAGTTTGCAGTTTGGAGATCCGTTAGCCTCGTCGTCTGAGGCGGAGAGTAGTGGGAGTGGGATGGGTTCGAGGTTTCCGGTTGATCATGAAGTTAACTCCAAGGTTTATTTGTGGAGAGGGAATCCGTGGAATTTGGAGGTTGATGCTGTTGTTAACTCGACGAATGAGGTGAGCTGTTTTTTCATTATGTGTCGGTTAGCATCTAGTTGTTGTCTGGTTCTGCTTATATGTTGATATTCCTTTGTGTTGAGATGTAATTTGACTTGGTCTGGGATCAGTTTCATAACTACTAGAGTAGGGTGATTGACAAACTGATGCTAATATATGTGATATGAAGTAAAATTATGAAATAGAAGCAGATAGTGACTGTTATAGAGTCTGTGAACTTATGTTCGTGTTATTTGTCTATTGTTAATTTCTCTATTGATAGATACCGAGGAACACTGTGTTGTTGGCATTCGTTATCTGTTTGATTATTCTGAGTATTGTTTGGGTCCCAGAACAGTAATGTACATAAGTTATTTGTAATTGCATCCTACACAATCCACTAAAGCCTCAATTAACTCCATGCACCCGGCTCTACTTGTGCGCAGACTGCGTTAAGAGTACCTTTCACACGCACCAGTCATCGTGTTTCCATTAGTATTATAACCCGTGTATATGTAAATAGATAATAATTCATGCCTGCATATGTTAGTTGGTTAACTTATAGAGTATTCATTAGACATTGGCTCAAACTTTGACGTACTAAATTTATGTGCGAACAGCTTGTTGAGACACATATAGCCTAATAGGGGTGATCATAATTTACACAAATTAGCTTATAGCATCGACTCCTGCAGCCAGCTTGTTTTCTTTTCTTTGCGTTGATTATTGAGATCGTCCACAATAGGTCTTGCTTTTGTCAATTATATATTATCGATATTACTTTTACAGAACATGGATGAAGCACACTGTAGCCCTGGTTTGCATGCTGCAGCGGCCCTGATCTTGCTGAAGAATGTGCATCACTGGTAACTTACCAATCTACTTGTATATATATTTGATTATAAAATGGAAGAAGATGTTTTAGTACACCACATGTTTGTATCGTTGCTATTACTAAAATAATCTAAATAACCAAGTTCTTGATTTAGTTGTATTTTCTCTATGTCACTACACTCTGTTCTCGAGTATAAAGCGAAAAGAAGAGAAATGAAGAGAGGAAAAAGAGAGAAAAGACAAGGAGAGGCAAAAAATGATTTTTAATTTTGTGTTCCTAGTCGGAGAGAAAAGAAAGGGCATGTAAGAAAAATGGCTTTAAAACCACTCTCTCCAAATCATCCCAATTTGAGAAGAAGATTAGGAGAGAAATTTTGGCATAATTTCCTCTCCTCTTCTCTTCTCTCCAAAAAAAAAAACTCAGGAATGTGACTTTTTTTCAATTCCCTATTCACTTCTCTTCTCTTCTCTCCAAATAAGAACTCGGGAACAGAGTGTAAGATGGCTATATATACAAAATTAATGTGAAGTTTTTCAATTCCCTCTTCACTTCTCTTCTCTTCTCTCCAAATAATAACTCGGGAACAGAGTGTAAGATGGCTATATATACAAAATTAATGTGAAATAGCCTTCGACTGTCGTAGGGTGGTTGCAGAACAGGGATGGCAAAAGTTACGAATGCATATGATCTACCTGCAAGGTACGCATTAGGCTGTTTTCTCAAATTATTTGCTGTCACTTTTAGCTTACTACGGAGTATATTGTTAACCATAGTTAGGATACATCACTTAAGACAATGCGCACTAGATATATAAGATGTGAATACTATATCCCCATCACTCATTCCTTACAATGGCAAGATAAATGATGTTTATAATTCTAAATTTGGTGACAGAAACAATTTGCCGCATAAAACCTTTCACTCTGAACACGTGTTAAAGATTTAAAGACCTCGCATATACCCTGTTTACTGACCCAAGGGATGGGTACTTCAGGCCTCCAGCTAGAGTTCCAGTTACCAGCATGCCTAAAAAATAGACCTTGAGCATTGATAAATCTTGCTATCTAGAATCAATATAGGATTTACTTTAGCTCATTAATTTCGATGTCAGATTATTTTCTTCGTTTTGTTTACTATTCAGCACTCAAATTGTTCTCTTCGCTTTTTGTAGGAGGGTTATACATACTGTTGGGCCTAAATATTCTGTAAAATATCATACCGCTGCAGAAAATGCTCTGAGTCACTGCTACCGTTCTTGTCTGGAACTTCTCATTGAAAACGGACTCAGAGGTTCTTCCGTGCCCATAGACTGGGTCCAATAATTCATTTTCCCTTTTCATATGGCGGTTGTATGTGTGAAACACTTGAGCTGATTATCCCTCAAATTTCTGAATTCAGCATTGCTATGGGGTGTATATACACAGAGGCGAAAAACTATCCACGGGAACCTGCTGCTCATGTAGCAATAAGTAAGTAAACATTGTGATTGTCTGTTTCTTATATGAACATTATATTATATAAATTCCAATCGTGTCCCTAAAATAGCAAACTTCAAAAGATGTGAGGCTCGATTTCCTTTATCACTTTGGATTATAGGTAGCATATCAATCACATACATATAAAGAAACAGTTAAATGCATTAGGTTCCAACATCTGTTGGCAGAAGATAGATGGCTTTGTGTGCTAAAATGAATCTGCAACGGAATGGAACTGAAAAGCTTACCTGAATTCATATATTAATATTCTAGACTTCAAATTGGTGGTGTCAAAGACTCAAAATCTGAAGCAGTGCATATCAATGTGTTGTAGGAAATACATGATCAGCTGATTTGGCTTGTTTAGTTTGCTGCAGATGTATACATACTTCATACATCGATATGTGTATGTGGATGTGTAAAGAAGTTGTATCTTCTATTTCCTTAATTCTCTTTTTGCATGTATATGCTGGTATTTTGCTCCCTAGCTCATATATGCTAATGCTATTTCTGTCAGGAACCATTCGCCGGTTTCTTGAGAAACAGAAAGATAGAATCACAGTTGTGGTCTTCTGCACAATTACAGCAAATGATACTGAAATATATAAGAGGTAAGCTGGTGATTGTATCTGTTAATCTGTAATGCCAATCAAGCAAGGCATGTTTCCCCTACTTAATACTGTGACTTCTGATTTGGTAAAAGTGAACTTTCTGTTTGACTTGGCACTTCTGCTGTATGTCCTTTACAATTGTAGATTACTTCCACTCTACTTTCCCGCGACAGAAAGGAGGAAAAATCGCTGTTATGAAGCTTCCTGCTGATGTTGGGGATGAAAATGGTGAAACAATTATAGATGAGCGGAAAATTAGAATAAAACCCTACCCAATCTGAAGAAGACGGTTCTGAAACCGACCCAAGTCTCGCTAGACGTGCCTGTCAGCGACCGTGGATTGACTAGACGGTTGGTGATCTGGAAACTCATTATGTTTGATAAATCTTGAGGAGATTGATACTCTTTATTTGTGAATGTATTGTTTTAACTCTTTTGTTTCATGACAGGAACTCATCACATTTGGATTCATATTTAGATCCAGTTTTCATGTCCCTGATCAAGGATCCAGATCAACGACGCAGGGAACAATGGGAGAAAACAGCTCAATCACAAAATGGGTTTAACTTCGCTAAAATTCTAGGGTTTGGTGATCTTGGCGGGCCTCAACTTTCAGCTTCCGAAGAATACTCACTCCATTCTAGATACCTTGCCAAAGCCAACTCTCTTAATCTTGCCGAGATAGCAGAAATGAAGATTGTGTAAGTAGTTGCTGAGTATCTCATTATACGTGCCAACATGGTACCGGTGTATTCGTTTTTTAAAACTGTGGTTGTATTAACAACTTTACATAAGATAAGATGTACATGCTGATTGCTGTGCAGTTTGTAACATTTTTTTTTGGTTTCAGGTACCGAGGAGGAGTAGATAGCGAAGGTCGTCCAGTCATGGTTGTAGTGGGAGCACATTTTCTTCTTCGGTGTCTCGATCTTGAAAGATTTGTACTCACGTAGTGAAGGTAATGAAGTTATCAGTATCATGTTATGATTGCTAACAAAGGAAAATGTGAATGTGATTGAGAACTTATGAAAGCAGGGAATGTGCATATCTTTGAAAACTCGAAAAAAATTGTTGCAATTTTTCAGAAAAGAGATTGTTTTGTAGAATTTGGTATATATTATACTCGGTGTATAGAAATGTGTATCATCTCTTGAATGCTGAATTTCAGGAGTTTGAGCCTGTGATCCAGAAGGCCTATAGCATTGTCTACTTCCACTCTGCTGCGTCTTTACAAGTGTGAGTATACATTTTTTCCCCCTCATTTTAAGTATATTGTCTTCCTTTGTTCTGTAAAAAAATTTAGGCAGTCACAACACAAAATTAATGCAACAGTCAACAAGCATGCAACTTGCATGTCTAAAAGAGCAAACGTTTTACGGGCCATCTGAATGGCTTGTATAAGAGCGCCATTTGGATGCTTACTTAGCAAATTTATGCAGTGACTACTTGTGATTTTCACTTTTTCTATTATAATTTTTATTCTACCATTTAAGAAAAATATATGGTCGATGACTGTTGAGTCAGCAGTCATGGGAACATAAAGGAAGTGCTGGACTCTACACAAGTGATTGATTTATCAAAGCATTATACATCATTTTTTTTGGTTGCAAACTATATTGTGAAAATGTCGAAAAAATGAGCTGTTTTGGACACATTGTGGAGATGGACTTGTAAATTATTTTACTTGCGCTTTTTGTCTGATACCGATCATTCCTGTAAACATTAGTTAGATTTTATTTTTCTGTTTTTCTATTTGTTTCTAATTTTCTCATTCCTAGACTCCTTAACCCACTGACTTATCAAGATCGACTCTTGGTACACCTTTGTTTCAGATGTACCTGTGTTACCCATTTAAACTGTTATAAGATATTGGCCATTTTGATTGTGATCCATGGTTAAAGGTTATTGGGTAGTTGATTGTTGGTCATTGATTCTTTAAACTAGGTCAAGTCAGACATTATATTTGTTTTGGACAAAAATAGTTTATTTTCCTTTAGCTTTAGTCATGGAGATTTGTTCTGGTAGATAATTACAGCAGTCACTGATAACAAACATGCTTATTATTCGATATCGTTATCCACTTAAATTTACTTTGTACACCAATTTCTTGGAGTTAACAGGCAACCAGATCTAGGATGGATGAAGAAATTACAGCAGATACTTGGCAGGAAAAGTCAACGTAATCTTCATGTAAGTAATATAAATAAGTGTATGTATTTGTATTCCCTTTTAATTTGTAAACTTTCATCTACCATTGTGCCTAAAAGAGACCACTCTGGTTCTACTAATTTTAAGCTTGAACTTCACAATGCTTTCAGTCCTTTTTTGATTCATGTGATGCTTTAAACATAATTTCTTTACCAGTTCTTAAAAGATTTCATGTTAAATATTCAAATCCACTCGTGTATATTAAATGTATCCTTAGAAAATCATCCAAAGAAGAGTTGAGACGTTTATTTAAATGAGTCAAGTATTGAAGTCAAACAACAAATTGAAAATATGTGCTTTTGAAAATAAGGAAGTACATATGAGCAGTCTATGCAGGACGGGATACATGAGTATACTTTTATTGTTTTCTATATATGCAGGCAATCACGTTCTTCACCCGACCTTTGGACTGAAGGCTGCAGTATTTACAATGCAACTTCTAGTTGATGCAGCGGTAAGCACAAACATGATTGACCTAATA
Source organism: Chrysanthemum lavandulifolium (assembly GCA_022545495.1). Taxonomy (NCBI): domain Eukaryota; kingdom Viridiplantae; phylum Streptophyta; class Magnoliopsida; order Asterales; family Asteraceae; genus Chrysanthemum; species Chrysanthemum lavandulifolium. Next base: position 106,624,439 of record CM040246.1, read on the forward strand.
CATCGCTTGATTTACTCAAGTCTCCTGCTATATAATTGGATATCCGCTTACAGGTGTGGAAAAAGGTTGTGTATGTTGATCGGCTTCTTCATCTTTTCAAATATGTTCCTCGTGAGCAGCTAACGATACCGGACTTTGTTTTCCAGTTAAGTTTGCCGTTCTTCCTTTTAATGTGCCTTTCCTCTACTCAGTTATGTTTTAAAATCAGATGTTACACAGTTTCTATGATGATGTTTTAAGTTCTTTTATTATTACGAGGATGAAATGGAATGGATTGGATTGGATTCTTATTCATGTACTTTGGTATTTAGGCATGACCTGGAAGTTAACGGAGGGAAGGGACTTGTTGTGGATCCAAGAACGAAATCTGCATATCAACGACCCTAGGTAAGGCCCACACTGTAATCGATTTTGGTTTTTCGTCTTCTAGTTTAGTACATAGTGAGTTGTGATTATAATTAGTTTCCCATAGTTTCTGTTCCTGCAGTTTTCTTGTAGATATTATTAATTTTGGCCCCATTCTCATAATTCGTTATTGTGTATGGAATTATTTGTCTTCAATAAATATGAGTGCCAGTGGGTTGTATTTGAACTTCTAGTTTACTTTAGAAAATGTACGTCTGTGGTGCATTGATGATGGGTGGGAGGTATTCCGCTTTCTATAGCTGCAGCAACATCTGTTACAGAGACTCAATCACAGCAGGCGGAAGGGTAGCAGTAAATAGGATTGCAAGCCCGTCAAGAATATCTGTGGAGTGATAAACTGTTTCGAAGTGCAGCTTAAAGAGAAGCTGTAAAGTTCAATTTTTGGTTCTGAAATGTTAAATCAACTAGTTCTCAAGACAAATCATGTGAGGAAAGTTGAGCTTCACAAAACTTGAACCTTGTCTCCAGAAAGGCCCGACCATAATGCCAACTGTCTTAGTCTCGAAACCAGCCTTGACGGTCTATTTTACATGGAATTTCATCCGAGAGTTGCTGCTTATAGCGATTTTTATTTTTTCAGAATGAGATAAGTCAGAGCTTCGAGTCCACTGTTGGCAATAATGAAAAATAAATGTGAATCATATGTGAAAGAAAACTGGTGTTACTAGGTGTTGGATATGTCTGCCGGATTGTACAGATTTTAGTGATTGAGGAAAACAAAGTTTCTGACTCTAAATTTTGGTCTCTCAAGTCATAATAGCCATTTGTAAGAGTATTTGTTAATACATAAAATATCTTAGTAAGCCATGATTCGGCCTTGAAACAGACTTGGTATGACCAGGACTATAAGAAATTTGATCCAATTGGGCGTTACAGATGTTTGAGCCTGAGCCTGTTGATGCAGCTCTAGTACTCCTTCCTTAAGACGATGTAATGGTATGATGCGGTTAGAGGTGGCCAAGCAGGCGGGCGGACAAGGTCGCGTCATGGGTCAAAAGCGGCTTGGCCGAACGGACGTGGGCTTAAATGAGCGTCAAATTGACGACGAAAGTTAAATGAAACCGTATTATACTGAATCATTAGAAAAGGCGCAAAATGACGAAAATTTTCTCAAACCTAAGACCTCATTTATTAGTTTAAAAAAATAAAAAATTGCAATTTCTTCAATTGGGAGAATATATGTTCGTTAATTCTCATTTAGCTTTTGAAAGTACAATACATGATTTCAAAAAAAAAAAAATAATAAATTTAAATGTCTTAAAATCTTTACAAATTAAGCATACAAGTTAATTTTATGATTTTGGGCACAAATTCCCACCTCCAGAGGCGGTGTTGTGTCACATCAGCATTCATCCTATTACCAAACTCTTGAGAGTAACACCAACCAAATTTTCTAGTGACCACAAGGGTGGTGTAGATGTGATTGAAGCGTAAAGCAAGAGGTTGACGCGTGGTGGTGGTGGTGGTTGCGGTGCTTGTAAGAGAGTGTGTCTTTAGTATGGACATGATACGGGGTTAAGGAAGTACAGTTATTCTTATTTCAATTAATACGACGTCAGTTTTATTTGTCAAGACATTTTTGAATAGTTGCAATTTAGAAATAGATACTTATCCGGGAACATTTCATACTTTTTGCCGTAGCCGGTATATGTGCGTTCTAGTCTCAATAAGACTACTAATTCTTACTCTAGTCTCAATAAGACTACTAATTCCTGTTCATATAGTATAATATGAATATACCACATCAATTCATTATGTATGGATGATAGAGATTTCATTTTTTGGCCGTAGCCAGATTGTGTAGTCAACATTTCATACATCACTGAACTAATTTCTACAGGAATTTTGCTTGAATATGGATAATAAACAACCTCCATGTTCTTAAGAATAGAGGTTAATATGGGAGAATCTTGTCGTTCTTTTCCCAAAGTGAATGACAGGAGAATGAACCCAAAAGGATTGATGCATAATATTTCGAGTCTTGATTAATTTAGATGTCTAATTGATGGTCAATACTTGCACTGCTATGATCATGGGTTACTATTTTCCTAAGATGTATATCTTCATATGAACCATACAAATCGGGTGGTGGCCTGACATTAAGCAGATGCAGCTACCAACCGTATGTCTGACCCCATGCCGTTCTCAATAGAACGAGCCAAGAGATTAACCAAACACCTACAAGAATAGTGGCTCAACATCAACAGTTCCGATGAATAAACCGTAAAAAAACCATATGATCACCTCTTTACACATAAACAAAGCCTGGGTTGGGCAACTGATCAAACAAATGGAGGACACCTTTTATAGTACCTGAACATATTCGGCTATTCGCAAACAAGTTCACTTGATTGGCAATCTTACCAATGATCAAGGACTGCAATTCCTATTTTTTCACATGAATCTATAAACTAAAAGGTTTTCAAGAGACTTGGACGGCGCTTCTCACCATTAGCCATCAATTTGACCACAGTATGTATCAAAAAGGAACCATGAGATATTTGTTTCCAATTATATGAAGTTGCAACAACTTATCACTTTGCACAAGATCATGTCAACTGGACAGCAACACTAGTATTACCCGCAGCACATCTTTGCCTTCGAGGTCTTCTAGTTGTCTTACCCCACCCTGTCAAGCTTCTTTCCTCCAATCCCACCACCTCAACGTTGTTAACCTGCTTACATGGTGTTGATGGAGGAGTTGGTGGTGGTGGTCGCGGTGGTGTAGCGACCTGAATTGGCTCAGCCGCCTTCACCTTCCGCTTGCCACGGGCTCCAAGTCTTTTTCCATTCTTTCTTGTCGATCCTAAATTCCAAGAATGACCTGTAGCTCTCATCAACCCCCCGAATATTTGAACATCTTCGGTTATCTCAGGCCTTGACAAAGAAGTCATAGCCAGAAGGATATCTCTTTGGAAGTCCCTTCGTGGCCTACCTCTCCTTGCTTGCCCTCTCCTTGGTCTACTCGTTAAAGCGGCACCCACTTCATCCGGTTCCTGAAAATCAGGAACTATTGGCTTAGGCATGTAATCTTCTTCTTTAGTCTCCTCAAGTTGTAAAGTCAACTTCTCGTATTCATCCGGCTCATGAGTGGGGGAAATGGTCTTTCTCTCGCAAGAACCAATCACCTCAACAAACCATAATAGCATATCAACGTTGGTTTCATTTTCATTGGTTGTGTTACACACAGGCTCCGCATGAACTTGCTGACTAGATATTGCAACTATGGTCTCTGCTGCAATCTTTAAAAGCTCTTCATTTTCAGGATTATCCAATTTTGGTTCGGTTTCTGTGTGCTCGATTTCTTCCTCAATCTCTTCAACAGCAGGTGCTTCTAAATCTATTTCCATTGCCATTTTCTTGAGCTTTTGATACACTCCGTTACTAGTATATCATCATCCTCAGTCACACATGAATTCAAGTCGAATTGATTCTTGAAGTTCTTGATTTCTGCATCTGCTTCTTCCCTTTTTTCATTACAAGTTTTGACATCAATCTGTTCGGAAGCCGAAACATCATCCCAAGCCACATTAATGTCAATTCCCCTGTGTTGAACTGATGCAGAGGTTGAAACCCCAGTCGCAGCCTCGTTTTTTGAAATACAAAATTTCCCAAAAATTGGAATCCCTAACAACTTTTTATCACTAGCCAAAGACTCATCTTTCACCTTTGGCGCACCAGGTCTAAGCCAAGGTAAATCCGTTTTGTCATGTTTTCTAAGATTCTCGTCTTCATTAGACAAGGTTTGAACAGTATTCAAGTCCATACCTTTGGTAGTACCCGTTAAATCAACAAAGTTCGAGCTGTTATATAACTTTTGTGGCCCGTCATTAATCTTATTGCAGTTTCGATAATCAAAACCAACTGAAGGCAACCGGGCAGAAAGGTGTTTTGACCCAGATGATGATCCGTTGAAAGCCATTGCCATTTCTATGCCACCTGTCTCTAAAACCCTCATGGTTCTGAGGAGATGATAGAAACGACGGGTGTGTTTGAAAAGATGTTAACTTGTGAGTAAAGTTATCATTTAACTTTCCCCAAGATGGACCCGAGTTTGACCAAGAATATCCCATTTCTGGGGTATTAACATATGGGTATGCACTAGAAGCGTTAAAGAGCAAAGGGGTATGATTAATTTCTGAATAACTTCCTCTATGTTGAACTTCTTTACCGTGCCAATGTTGCATTGTATCAGAAGGTGTCTGCACCTTACATTGAGATATGTAGTTCATATTGCTACGATTCCCTGTTACAAAATATCGCCTATTTTAGTGTTTATTATGCAAGAAAAAGGAACACGAGAGACACAAACATAAGACTTAAATATAGATGGAATCACCTGTTTCACGCAGGCCAGACGAAAACCTATCTAAATGGTTGAATGCTGCTGGTTTGGCAGATGGACCAAGGAAGTCAACATTTGATTCATGAATGTGAACCGGTTCATTAAGATCAGCTAACCCATTAGGCCGCATAGAATGTTGACCAGATGCAATGCTTCTGTTACAGTCTTTCTTCCCACCATCATCAAGAAATATTTTTACCCCATTTTTAGGTGTAAATCCGTTTTCTTTAGGGGGGAAGTTTGAGCTTTCAGATGCCTGATTGTCTTCTTCTGATTCAACGTTCTCATTAGCCGGAAGTTCAAGATCAAATAATTTCTTCCTAACTTTTGAAGGTCGGCATTCAACTACCTCACAATCCTTTGAAACATTCCCTTTGAACAACTTAACGGAGAATTACTTATATCCACTCCAAAAATAGATGGTCTAGCAGACGGAGAGTTTGCCAATGGAATTTGCCACTTGTTGCCATCTTCATAAGGTTTTGAGACGGTATGAGGTTTGAAGAAGATGACGTGTCGATAGAAATATGATATTTATGGAAGTCCTTTCTTTTAACTTCTTCCATTATGTCTCTTTGTCTTTTATAAAGACGGTGGAGTTCATGAACCTGTTATGAAACAAAATATCATATGAACTTTATGTGTTGGGGTGCATACAATGTAAGATCACTTTTGACATTCCCTTCTAAACGGGTGTTTGGCATTGTGTTTTACTGAAGTGATTATATGATATGGAATGATTGAATCAGAAAATTTAACATACAGGCTGTAGAAATTAGTGTTTGGACAATTGGAGGTACTTGTTCTGTTTAAACTAGTAATAATGAAATCAACTCAGATTTACATGGAAACTTGCCAATAAATAATCAGAGTTAGTTTTCTTGCAGATATGCGTAAATTAATTGATTGATCACTAAAAATTCTAGATAACTAGAATCAGTTTACTCTATCCAAGCTTCGGAAACTGCTTATCTAAGACTTGAAAACACAATAATGAGATAACCATTTTCAAAACACAAAGCCAAACAGAGTCTACGTCAATGTGAATTACCAACGACATAAATTTTTGGGTCAGTCTGGTCACATGTCGTATATGAGCATTTAATCAGGAAGGAAAATATTTCTGTGAAAGATACCTGGTTCTTAAAGACTGCTTCGTGGTGAATCATTTTTTGCTTTAATTCGTCTTTCTCGTGGCCTGGATATGCATCTGTGACGGTTCTTGGGGTAAGAGCATCATAATAATGTCCGTTCGTTAATGTGTTATCTCCATAGAAGAGCCAGCTGCTATTATTGGAATCCTCATTGGCATTTCTCATAGAGTGATATCCAGCGAACGAGTTCTTATAGTGTACTTCTGTTCCCATTCCTGTTTATGGTTCCAGAAAAAATTATTCAAAATCGAAAACCATCATTAAAGTGTAGTTCTCTAACGACTAACGTCATTTATATAAGTGAAGTAATGAGCCCAATATAATAAGTATCAGAATCGTATACGTCAAGTAGCCACACCGTCAAAAGCTACTCGACCATTATCAACAACATGAATCAAAAGTCAAACAAACTACACAATCCCTTATCAAGAACAATAAAAACTATGGTGTTAGGTGCCGATAATTCATGTCATTAATGAAACAAAGCTCCAAGTAGCATAAACTATTTCAAACCAAATTTATTGCAAAACTTAAACAATCTATGGACAATCAAACAACACACAAATAAGCTTTATCAAAAACCATAACAATCAATAAATGAAGTTCTAAATTATTTCCCATTCTGCAGTTTATACATTCATTCAGAATCTGAACTAAATAAATAAATAAATAAATAAATAAATAAACAAATAAAGAACAGATCCCACATAGAATTATTATGTTCAGCTACCTAAAGCAATATCAAACCTTAAATCCAATAATATAAATTCAACAAAAGTTATCAAAACCCCAAATCAAGAAACATAAATATATTCCATATCTATAAATAATATTTTTATAAAAAAATCAACCATAGTACTTTTCAAAATCCAAATAAAATACCCATTAATAATATAGTACTTTTTTATAACTTAATGCAGTTAATACCATTTATATACAATTATTTCACTAATATGCAACATCAAAACAAAACATAGTAAATGTAACTAAAATAAAATTTTACCTTAGACCCACATCCTTATATATCCTGTTGATGATAAATTTACAACCTTTTCACTATTTCCTTTACATGCCCATGAGTTCAAAAATCTTGAAATTGCTTACAAAAATATATTAAAAAAAAAATAGTGATTATAATAAACTGATAGTAGTAATAATAATGGAAAGAAGATAGTAGTATATAATAATCACAACTGAAAGAGGTTGGATCATAAGTTGCATTTTTATTTACTTATGAAAAAACAATGAAGATTTTTGATCTGATGGGCCACACACAGAAAAACACTCTCTCTCTAAAGATGGTTTTTAAGAGAGAAAAGGTAAGGAAATTTTATGTGTGTGTGTGTGTTGTGTTTGTGAGAGAGGAGAGAGATCCCAGATAAGAAAATCTCTTTATACAAACAAATGACCTTCTTAAAAAACAGTGACATGATTTTTGTCAACACTATCTTTTTATTCTCCTCTCTTCTTTTTTTTTACACACACTATTGGTGTGGTATGTTTGTTTGATAGAGTACCAATTTTTTTTAGTAAACTCAAAAAAATATTCTAAGTGGTTTTTTGATTTTGTACATTTTGTCATTATTGTTTTATTTTTGTAAATTATGTCACTACTGTTCACTTTTTGCCGCAAGTTATGTCTCTCGAGCTAATGATTGTTAAAAAATCTCGTCAATTACTATTTCAAATCGGGGTATTTTAGTCATTTCATTGTTTGCAAGATATAATTTGCAACCAAACCTTGACTTATATATTAATTTTAAGATACACACACTTAAGAACACACTTTATAACCTTATCAGTTTTGGATTCACTTATTCTATCACATGTGATTTTATGTGTTTTATCAAACTTTGACGAATTAATTGCTTTAATCTAGAATTCGAAATATAATGTGTTATATGGTTAGCAACTTATGAATATCTAGTTTCTATTTTAAAAAAGGCGAAACTTTTAGAATTTTGAAGAAAAAAGATATGTTCATTTTAATACAGGCTCAATGCTCGAATATAAAAAGTAGCGTTGAATTGTATATGATTTATTAAGCAAGTTTCAACCCAAAAAAAAAAAAAAAAGAAAGAAAAAGAAAAAGTTTGTCGAAAATATGTCAAAGTCACGGTTTATGGATATGTAATTAAATGTTTGTCGTGATGGTATAATTCTTTTTGCTTAACTAATAACAGTTTAAAAGATATTAATTTTTTTTTTTAAATAGTGAAAATGAGTTTTTATTTGATAAAAGAAATGACTAGAATTGATTCCTTGTTATGTGAGTACTTAATTGATATGTAAATGAACTTAAATCTATACAATTAAGGTATTTAGTCAATTGTACTAAAAAAATGTTAAATGTACATGTTAATCTTATTATAAAATAAATTATATCATATCACATCATGCTTTTGTATAAAGAAATGCTGAATTTTCTCTATGGTGAAAAAAGGTGCAATTTTTTTATCTTTTCCACTTTTGGTGATTCAATAACTTGGCGTAAATAACCAGTATGTTGCCAACAAGGAGGAGGACCCGCGATGACCACTTTCGGACACTCATTTTCCAAATATAAAATTTATAAATTGGTATTTCAAACTACATAATAATTGAAAGTTTTTAGGTAAATGGTTAAATACTATTAAAGTCCTTATTTATCTTTCGAATATAGATCATTTAACGCTACTCTAAATATATGATCTGTGTATTTTTTGTTTCCTTATGTAGTGTGAAGGAATAATTTTTGATATTTAGTGCGAAGGGTTTTGCTAACAAGTGTTCACTTGGCACAAGTTAGTGTGTAATTAATAAATACAAACTTTTTAAATTTACCAAAAAATGCATTAAATGCACATTAAATAAAGTGATAAATTATTATATTTGAACATAATTTTCTCTTAAATGAACTAGAACATACCTTTTATAAACACGTTAACACGTGCCCAGTGGTCACATGTTAGCAAAACTCTTTAAAAAGAGGTTTTGTTAACAACCACTCTTCATAATTATCTTGTTTAATTGAGGAGGGATGTCTTGTATTGTATTTTTTTTCCCTTTTGGATCTTTAATATATTGTTGCCTTTCTAAAAAAATAAAAAATAAATTAACAATTAATGAACACAAAATATTTTGTGGAAAACTGTAAGGGGTTGAATAGTTTCTGGATTAAAACTCCGTTTAAACTATTTATATCGACTTATTTCAATCTATTTGATATGTGTGTTGGATATTGAGAGATAAGCATATAAGTAAGTAATGCAAAGATAAAGAGTAAAGGAATACAAAACCACGACACGAGTATTTATAGTGGTTCGGCCACAGACACCTTCCTTGCCCTACTCCACTCCCCGAGTACCTCACTCGAGAGTTTGTAAGCACTACACAACACAAGCTCCTTAATGTGGCGGAGAAACCTTCACAACGTCGCCTACTCTTTATCTGGTACAAGGCTAGACATCGAGTTCTTCCACGAGGTAGAACCAAACCTATCACAACGTCGCCTACACTTTATCCGGTACAAGGCTAGATACCGAGTTCCATTCCAAAGGAGGAACTACTACCCAACACTACACCATAACACAACTACCCCAAAGGAGACACACTCATTGTTACAATACTAGAAGGATATCAACATCCTTTAACCCAAACTATCTAACTTGTACATCGATGCACCATATCGAATGTACACCTTTGGCACATTTCACTAATGCCTTCAACACGACCCTTCGGCACCTTTCACTAATGCCTTCAACACAACACTTCTATGGAGGGAGGAAAGAACTATCAATAAGAGGCACTTGAGTGGTCTTAATGATGACGAAGCTTAGCAACTCATGACTTGAGCTTGCACGTCTTCCAGAGGTGGTGATCTCGCCTTTAAGAGGAACCTATAGAATCACACAAACATAAAACTACATAGAATGATCCTTTGGATCAGAGGTTAGAGATGTTAGAATACTGGGAGAAAGTATATATGAAGTGTTAGTGAGCAAGAGAGAAATGGCTCACTATTAATAGACAAAACTTGTCTACTGTCCCACGGTTCCCACGGATCCCTCCCCAAAGGGATCCGGCTAGTGCAAAACTAGGGATTCGGCTACTGGGAGTTTAGTTCGGATTTCGGGTTGCAAACCGGGTTATGGGTTATGGGTAATGGATTATGGATACTCAACAAGATGCAATGTACCTAGTCATTGCGTTATGGATCTTGGGTCATGGGTCATGGACTTTGGGTCATGGATCATGGATAATACCCAACATGACTTCATGCATGATGTCATGCAATGAGTCATGGGTTATGGATCATGCTCCATGGGTATGGGTTATGGACTTTGGTTTTTACCCAACAACATTCATTGTACCTAGTCAATGGATCATGGGTTATGCGTCATGGGTCATGGACTTTGGTTTTTACCCATTACTTTACCCATTAAAATATATACAAAGCATTTCTATATTATGTAAACACTAGTTGTTATACATATGCATTTTTATAAGATGTAAGCAATATTACTTGTTAGTGTTTATATAAAAATGTCTTTGGTTTTATATAACTTATTTACTAAACATGTTTTGATATAGTTTTAATATGTTTAATAAAAGTGTGTTAGTAAACTATTGGCTCAAACCTTTTACGTATTTTATTTGTTTTGTTAAAATGATTTTACGTTTGTTATCGACAAAATATTAGAAGATCGTAAAATATAAATAAACGTTGTTATGGCTTATTTGTATTAACAATCTCCCTTTTGTTGATGACAAAACATAAGATTATTTTAAAGAAAATAAAATTAAGTAAAATTTGAATTGAGTTTTACTTTTCTCCATCATTTAGTCGAAACAAAAAGAGCGTCGAAAAGAAACTAAAACATTGTTTTGAAAAAACTTGTGAAAAATAACAAAATGAAGAATAAAGAGTAAGATGAGAGAAAGATTCTCGTCTTAGCCCCCCCTTGACGGATGCTCCCCTTTGTTGAGGGCGTCAAGTAGTTAGAAAGGCTAAACGATTTTGTTGCAAGTATGTTTGCAATTGTTTCGTCTTTGACGAAATGCTCCCCCTTGACGAGTGCTCCCTTTGAGGAGGACGTCAAGTAATATAGAAACCTAAGTAAATGTATTGCAAGAATTTTTGCAATGCTTTGCTTTAACGAAAGCCCTTTTGAGGTGTCAAAGTCTTCATGTGTATTTTGAAAATCTACAAAACAAAGGTTATAAAACAAGTATATAGTGTATAGTTTCTGCAAATGAGATTCATATTAGTAAGGAAATATGTACATTGCCGCGGATCCTTCTCGTGGGAGATCCGTCAGGCAAATTTGAGGGTACCATGTACCGCATTCTTTTAATGACAATGTAGATGTAAAAGTGATGTTAACATCCAAATGAGTTATGTATTATAGCACCAAACATATTCTCATAACTATATAGCATACAACATGTAGTTTCATTCAATAAAACATGAGAAATGATACACATATTTCTAAAACTAAGAGAATGATACAAACATGTAGTACATTTTCTAACAATTCTAAGTTTTGCCTAAGACTAGAGAAGAACACCATTGTGCTTGTATTCCTAAGTTCTAAGGACAAGTAAATTTGTTGATTTGGTCAAATCGTTCAAGGAGATGATTAAACATGAGATGTAACTCATTTCGTACTTCTTGAACTAACCCTTGGGTATGTTGACAATTAGAGCAATTATTGTCATGAGTAGGATATGGAGGTATTGGAGATGGAATGTTTTGAGGTGAAATATCGGGTGAGAGGGAAGAAGTTTCCACAAAGGATGGAGGGATTTGTGGAGGTGAGTTAAGTGAAGTAGGATGGGGTTCAACTAAGAACGAAGGTGGTGATGTATGGGTTGGTGGTGGAAATAAGGAGGTATCTATATGGTCCGGTCTTTGAGATTAGTGATTCCTTGTACTCAAAGATGGACTATTTGATGGTGGAGGTAAGTAGAATGCGGGTGTTGGTGACGTTCCATCATCAATGTTTTGGTGTGAAGGTAGTTCCTCATTTAGTGAGAAGGATGGTAAATGAGAAGTCCTAGGTGGTGAGTCTTCTTAGGAGTAAAGGTTTGGATGTGAAAGAGTGTAATATAGGTTCTAGAAATGATGGATTAGGTGTTTTAGTGGAGCTAGGTGTGTTTGGTTTAAAGGGTATGGTAGTGTTTGGTGAAAGTCTTTCCAAACCACATGGGTCGGATTCTAATTCGAGCGGTTCTCCTAGCTTTGGTTGGTTGAGTTTGTTGAGGAGGAATTCTAGTGTTTGAGGTTTTGACGGGTGATTACTCAGTTGAAGAAATTTCATGTACAACATGAGCATTTTTCTTGGAGGAAACTTTGGTTGGTGAGATTGTACTAGAGGCTTTAGTCATGGTGTAAGATGTGTTTTAGCTACTGATTTTGAATGGTGGTTTGAATGTGGTTTGAGAACACAAGTACACTTGGTTTATAAAGGATGAGTTTAGGTTAGTAAATTAAAGTTTAGACCAGTAAGGTTCTTAGCATGTACTAAGGTCAACTACAGTGTTGGTCTTTCCTAGAGAGTCATTTAAGGCAAAGTTAAGTGTTTATATTACCAAAGATAGATTGAAATTGATGAGTTAAGTGAATTTCAACTATTCTGTAGAGCCGGTTCCCACGGATCCCTAACATTGGGGATCCGTCTAGTTGAAATCTAGGTATCCATCTTCAGAGAGAAAGAAAATGGAGTGATGATGTTCTACCAAGGTCTAGTACCTATATATCTTGAGTGTTTAAGTTCCCTAAGATGTCTTAAATGGTATAGGACTTTAAATGTTCAAACATAATGAGTGAGGATATTTAATGATGGTTTTTATAAAGGAATGGAGTTTTTATGTATGCACATAAGTGGTTAAGCATGATACTAAGATTTTGAGAGTGTCAAGTGATGTCAAATGATCCTAGAGATCATATGGTGACTTAAAGAACATTTGGAAAATTCCTTAAAAATCACAAGAAATGAAAAACTAGTTTTTAGCCTATTTTGAAATAAAGATGACTAAAATCAATTTGCTAAAATAGAGAGAAATATCAAACTAGGTGTTTTGAGATGAGAGAAACAATGTGTAAGCATTGAAGCGAAAAAATGGTGAGTTTTGAAGAAATGATAAATCAAAAACACCTTGAATGTGATCTTAAGTCATCCATGAGTGGATGTGGGATCATCTGAGCCAAAGGGGAACTTAAGTGAACCTAATGTATCATGTTTACCTAGTCTAATAATGTGACACACGGTAAATTTTCACTAAAATTTAACTGATAATTACTAATTTATTATTACTAAGCATAAGTCATTAAGCATGCATAAGCTTTGCCTGATCATTTGAGTAGATAACTCGTGATCTGATAGATAATTTCACCACTTTTTCATTCATATCATTTTATGAATATTTCATTTCATTTTGTCTTATGATTTAAATTGTAAGACGAGAAGTTATCTCGTTTTCCCCAATGGCCGAAACGCTTTGCCGCATCTGCACACTATGATAAGGACTTGATAAAACAAATGACAAATGTTCGTGATATGGAATATTACAAAGATAAAAATATTTCGAGACACGCAACAATAAAATACTACGTTATAAAAAGTTATCAAACAACGAGACTTGATCACAATTTAATATCGCGGGACACAAAGTATATAACACACTTACACTTAAATATGAACTTTTATAAGACTCAAATACAATTAAAATATAAGTGTAACACAAGTACATGTACACAAAATAAATCATAAGTATACATTACATATACACACACTTTACTTACATTACCTTCTTTACTTATATTACATTTAAAAGAAAATGTTTTATAAGACTTTGAGATATATTATCTCTTTGTCTTTCTCTTCCACACGACAAACCAAAACACAAAAGCGGAGAAACAAAAGATATCAAATCTCCTTCTCTCCTCTATACTGCAAGCATCTCACCTAGGTCGAATCTCCCAAAATGGTAAACCAACATACCTCTTTTATTATTCTTCATCTTTCCTCACCAAAACCATGAAAGTTTTGCTTCTCAAATCTCTCCTTGATGCGCTTGCTACTACTAAATGCGAATCCAAGGAGAATCAAGACAAAATCACTCAAGAGAATCATATCTTCACTGTGTCTACCTTGAGCTAAAGTCCAAAACATTCTAAGGGTTGGAAGTTAGCCAAATTCGACTTCAAACCAAGACACAAGGAGAGAAAGTTAGCCAAGCTTCTTCCAAAATACTTCTTTATCTAGTAGAGATGCAACGCCCAAACTCGCTTTCAACATCAACTTTACCAAAACTAGTGTTTGTGAAAGTTAGGATTTTCTAAAATTGATTTGGGGTTTTGCAATTGGAGGTATTTTGGAGCTAATTCAAGTTTTGTTTGGTTCGAAACCCATGAAGCCATTTTCGTCCTCACCCATCATTTTCGAATTGAGATTATAATCTTTCTTGATGTAATGTTTTTATGTTCTTTTTATGAGATTATGTTGGAAAAATTTTATCAATGGAATTGTTATATGTTGGTCATGTCGATTTTTATTTGTTCTTGGATTACAAGTCGAGTTATGAGTTTGGTTGTATGAAATTTGAGTTTTCATTTGTTATGTTAATCTTGTTCTTGTCGAGTGGTATAAATCAAGAAGTTAGGAAAATTGAGTTTTTACAAAAGTTAACCAAAGAACTAGAATTTTGGATACTATAAATCTTGATATGTGACCATGAAAGTTAAGTTGTCATTAGCAAATGGGTCGAGTTGGTTTTACGTCGAGAAGCATGAAACAAGAAAACCGGATAAGTTGAGTTTTATAAGTTTACTAGTAACACTTAGTATTAAACACGGAAAACTAGTAGTAGTTGTGACATCCTCGTCTAGTGCTCAAACTTGCGTATAAAACTTAGTATCTTGTACCAACTTGAATTCATAATCTTTGGTTATAAAATGTCATCTTGGTCTAGTGTCGAGTTGTAAATCGACTCGACTGTGAGCTATGGTACTCACACAAGATGATGTGTATGCTTGATCCGCACAAAACCGTCAAGTCAAAAAGACTTAAAACAGCTTAAGCACAAATACAATGAAGATCAGAGAATACAGGGGATTCCCGGGTCGTTATGTCCCACGGAGACTCAATGGTGTGTTAACACTGATTCAGACGATAGAATGATCACTAATGATAGTGATCGGAAAGGATTAGGATGGAAAATTACCTAAAGAAAAGATTTACAAATAACAGCGACTTAAATGCAAATTAAGAAAATTAAAAAGTTAAAATCTATTAAATAAACGCTATCACTATTTTTAAAGTGATGAACGTTTAAAATTAAAAACGTACGTTTAAAATAAAAACTACTTTAACGTACAAAATAAAACGTGAAACTTACACAAGATAAATCCTAAAAATATGAAAAATACATTTTTACAATCCTAATTATATAAGAAAATTATTAGAAAAGGAAAATTATTTTTATTACTAATTAATTAATTATTATTAATTAAAAACTATTTATTAAGTATTTAAAATGCACTAAAATAGAAGAAAATACAAAATTAACCTAGAAAAATAAAATTATAACTTAGAAAAATCTAAAATATGATAAAACTAGTTTTAAAACAGAAAATATATTTTTTAGACTTTTTATGTATTTACTATTAATTTAAAACTATTTAAAACTAATTAATTTATTTAAAAATACAAATTTAACTAAGAAAAATATGGAAAAATACTTTTTATTACTTTTATATTTATCTTAACCTAAGAAAATAGAAAACATATTTTTTTAAGCTTTTTCTAATTTATTTGTATTAAAAGCTATTTAAAAAGGATTAAAAACTAATTTAAATTAAGAAAAATAGCAAAACAACTTAGAAAAATCTGAAAATTTCAGGAAAAGTCTAAAATGATATTAGGAAGATATAAAAAATGGAAAAACAGGTGCTTGTTTGGAGGATTAAGCAACTGATATGGAAAGTGCTCAAAAATAAGCACTTTGATAAGCTAAAACAACACCAAAAGGTACCAAACTGATAGGGAGGTTCTAATAAGCTAAAATAACTCAAAAGAAACAAGTCTCAACTGCTTAAGACCTCTGGATTACAAGTTGCAATGATTTGAGGATCTGAGATTATGGCAGAAAACAGTGACAAGGGGGCTACTTTGAGCAAAGAAATAAGCACACCAATAAGCTAAAAACAGGAAAACACCAATTGGAACTTGGAGAAGACCTGGTGGAGAGCTTGTAAACCAATTATCAGACCAAGAGGAGCTCAAGTGAGCCCTGTGCAAGGTCTGCAAAACCTGCACAAACCACACATGCGGCAGCAAGATCTCTGCATGGGACTTGACATCATTTGGACAAGCTTTTTTGAGGCTTAAAGAAAATTTACAAAATTTGGAAAAAATGACCATGTTAAAATAGACCAGAAGCACTTTCTAAAACAACAAGTTTCATAGAAAATAACTCAGAAATGAGTTCAACAAAAATCACTCTAGTTGGCCCAAAAACTCACTTTGCAAACTTTGACTTTTTCACAAAACCAAAATGTTGACTAAGTTGAGGTTTGATCAAGATTTAAGGACTGATAAAGCTGTTAATGTATGAAATAAAGTTACTACAAGCTTGACTTATGAATTTAACACTCAAAATGAGCTTATGGCTTTGTAAAAGCTCAACAGACCACTAATTAAGACAGATAATGACAAGTTTGACTAATGAGCAAGTGCAGGCACAATGTTTTGACTCAAATGAGTTAGAAATGGTTATACAAGCTTGAACCAACAGAGACCTAACCTTGCATCAACCTATAACTCAGTTACAGATAATGAACCAAACACTCTTGTTAAAGACTATTTTGAAGCTTTTGTTACTAAAATAAGTTTCTGAACCAAGCAAGCTATTAATTAACTTATATAAACTATATTAAGACAGACTTTAACTAGAATTAACACTGTAAGCTCTAGAATTAAGAAATGCACATTTTAAGAAAAGGCCTTACAAAATGAATTCAAGCTCAAAACAGAGATTCAAGGATTGAGATCACACCCTATGGCTTCCCAAGCTCTGACCATTAAGCAATCCAAATTCACTCTGCAATAGTGTCTTGATCATCATTCCATAGGTTTTTTATTTTCAAGCTATTTTTGAGTAATTATTTGGTATTTTCTGCTTTTGAGATTAAACAAAATTGTACACTTACTAAAGCTTTGGAGCTATAACATGAACTTTTATGAGCTTTTGAATCCAAGATAATAACTATTAACACCCTTTAAATATTTTGAAGATTCAAGCTTAAAAATGGCATTAACTAAATTGCATAAAACTTAAAATTGAGATGAAAGTAGATTCTTGATACATCGAAAATAAGATTACAAATGCTTGAAAGTTTTAACATAAACTAGAAAACATAAAAATTTAAAAACGACATGTTTAAAACTAAATTACACTAATACTCTCCTCTCTTCTCTTTCTTCCTTTCTTTTATATGTTCTGAGTTCCACTTGAGTTGTCAGTCAAATCCCACTTCAATTGGCAGCCATTGGATGGCTCAAACTAATCCTAGCCTTTGAAAGCATTTTTGGCGCCAAAGTCTTTTTCAACAGCTGGAGGGTTGAGTGAGTTGGGTGAGAGGCATTTAATGTTGTTTGGAGTTGTGTTGAGGTGGGGGGACAAGGAAAATGATATGGTGAGGAGGGGGAATGGTGTGAGGTAGAGAATGGCAGAGAGTGGGTGAGGAGGACGAAGAAACAAGGGGCGGGTTTTGTTTATTTTAAACTTGGGTTTGGGTCGGGTTGTGGGTAGCCGGGTATAAAATGGGATTGGGCTTGGTTAGTTGGGCTTGGGTTGGAAATGGATTTTGGGTTTGATATAAGGGTCCATTTGTTATAAGTTTAAGCATAAGGACCAAAAGTGTATAAATTGCAACTTCAGGGACCAAATCTGTTCATTCTGAAAATTGTAATCCAAGGATTGATTTTGACAATCTCAAATAATATAAGGACCATATTTGCCATTTTTGAAAATTCCAAGGACTAAACATGACATTTTTCAAACTTGAGGGACCAAAGTTGTAATTTTGCAATTTTACATTTCAAAGGTTTGTTTTGACAACTTTTGAATCCCATGGACCTTAAATAACAATTTTCTTTATTTTGATATACCGGGACTGTTTTTGACAATTTTTGAAACTTGGGGACTAAAGCGCCAATTTTGCAAATTTGATACGTTTTCATCGATTTTGATATTTTGCATTTAAAACACATAAAACACGATTTGTGATATTTTCATCATTTTGATGCGTTTTGAGTGTTTTCGGATGATTTTGCGATCTAGATAGTACAAAAATGATGAGTATTTAGACACTCATCAATGCTATGGGTTGTCCGCTCACGAACCACTCGTTAAAGAAAACCTCCCCTCTGATTCTTGTTAGCAACCATTCGAGACTAGAATATGTGTGAAAATGAAATGAGTTAAGTGTAGTTGTCACAAAATAAAATCATGACTTATTAGCCTACATATTGACGTCGAGATGAAATCGATGTGGAGTAGTACTCAACTATTATGGTTTTAACGTTTTCCTTTGATCTAACATGTTAAGATATACATGTTGGCCTCGAGTAACGTCCGGATTATTATTGCCTAATCAAGTGGTCAAGATGTGTGTCGAGCACATCAATCACGACACTTTTGGTTTGAGCATGACTCAGGAGTTAACGGTATTACATTTGAAGTATTTAACCACTTTTCCTTTGGCGTCCAAGATAGATACACCAACATTAAAATCTTGATGTGAAATGTGTTAAAACTAAAACCGCATATCTACTCCTTGTTTTCAGTACCACCTTTGGGCATGACCCATGAATTACCATAAGGGTGAAATTGGCTAATCAAAGGCTAAAGCTTTTCTTGGTCCAAACCCCACGGGCCTAGGACCAATCCGCTTCCTTATCACTTTAAACATCGGGCCACGACCCATGTCGGTTCGAGGTATTCGATTGATGGTATTAAACGAGTTTACAAAATAAAACGATGTAACATGAAACTAGAAATCAACCATAAAATCCCAACTTATTTGTCACTCATCCGAACCCTCCTACCTCATATACGTATATAAGATAACAAATAAACAAGTGCAAAGTTATTTTATGCGACAACGAGTGCCTTAGAACATGCTACACTTAATAATGTCTACAACAATGTTTAACGACAATAAGTAAACAAATATATGTCAAGAAAATCTCACGTAAAGGATTATATATTAAGAACAAGTCATGATCAATAAATAGATACCATTATATCATTTCATCTTGTATTAAATTTAAAAGTCTTCAAACTTAACTCAAGTATTTTCTAAATACAATTAGAAAATAAATCAATTATATATATATAATTTTGACAACACCATTTTGTGTCAACTTAAATAAGTATATACACATTTATATACTTACTAGTAGAATATCGTAATTATCTAGCAAATCAAACCTTGGATTTTAAAACTATATTAATGTCAATATGAAAAGTATATACACTTTGTATACTCACTAGTAAAACTATATTAACAATTTTACAAACTTACGTTTGGTATTAATACAATTAAACTATTTTGAGTAAGCAATACTTAAAACAATGAACTAAAACATTGCCCTCCTTATCTAGGTCGCGTGTCGGTGCCGCTTCACAACAATCACTAATCCCACTTTTGGATTGCACTTTTGCTAAGGTGAGTTTTCATAGCCCCTCTTTTACTTGATAAACTGTTTTATACATTTTGGGGTGAGAAATATGCAAAACCTTTTATGGACCTAAACTATTACATGATTACTATTACGTGGTTTAGCCTAAGCCCTTATGTCCCTAAAGAATGCCCTTTTTCATGAACCGTCAATTCCCCATTGGGAAACGCGAATGTTATAAATAGATCTATTGAGGGTGACTCCTCCGTTCGGTTGGCCATGCTTAGGCCAAGGCGAAACGTATACCATGTCGGAACCGAGTGTTGAGGGACAAAACACTCGCTATGGGCACCTATATTGTATGACATCTTTTAGCATACAGAAACTGTCGTAGTATCGGTTGCATGAACTTAGAGCTAACGTAATAGACATTCATCCATATATCATTATATTTGTTGTAATGATTATATGACTTTGCTTATGGTCCAAAATTACTATTTTAATCTAAACCTATGAACTCACCAGCTTTTAGCTGACTTTTTAGCATATTTTCTCAGGTGCTTAGTTGTGACCATGGATGCAAGGCAAGAGGCGGATAAATGGTCGTAGTAATTTCTAAAGAAGTGTTTTTACACAAAAATGATGTTTTTACATTGGGACTACTAAAATTATGGGATGTGCCCATTTATCTAAACAATGTTGTAAGATAATGTTTTAAAATATTTTATGAAATTAAACGGAGTATGTATTTCATTCTTTATTACTTGTGTTATGATTCCCCATTCTGTAACGCCCCAAATGACACGTATGCTTCCGCTTAAACCGATTTGGGGTGTTACTGATTAACATCGAGCCAAGGTTATAGAGAACTAGGTACATATAAATCCTAAACTATAACTACTTTTTACAAAACACCATACTACGACCGTCGATTGCTTGCTTGCCTTACTTGCCATACTACTTAGAATTCATTTAAATAGGATTGCATGTTTTATTTCCTATTTACTTATGCACTATTTCATATTCATCATGAGTATATTTTTCCACATACTTACACATAGGCACTGCCTTGTCACGCACCATGCCTTCATGACCTTCCCTCACGATGTTGGGGAGGACATACTACTTGCTCACTCACCTACCATCCATCGCCTTGCACACTTGGCCACAGATCCGCACATTCGAGCCACTCTAGCAACTCGGCCGGTTATTGCACCTACTCCATCTGCATTCGACTCTTACCACCACTCCATCGCCTTTGTTGACACGCAGTAAAACCCAAAGATTATTGTGAGAGTACCCGGATACAGAGCGGTATTCATTCATGCCCGCACTAGCCTCTCGGATGACCCGCACGCCATACATGGGTCCTTCCACTACTTCGAGTCACCGACACCATCACCCACTCGGCCACCACCTCACCGAAACTCGGAGAGCTACCGATTCTACTCGGAGGAAGACCCAAGAAGATCCCAAGAGGATCTGAGGGGAACTACGAGCCTATGCCGATTGAGAGTGTTCCAAGATATGTTAGCACATCGCAGATATGGATACACTGGGTCCGGAGATTTTCCGAGTATTCGGGAGTTAGGACAGAGCTCCAGGATGGCTCAAAGATTGAGCGAGGACATGGACATTGATGCACCATTTGGGTTTGACAGAGTCGCTTTCTCTGCAGCCTGTGAGGAGGAGTGATGAGATTGCTTGGAGGGATATTAATTGTTTGGTCGGTTGCATCCACATATCGCGAGTCCGAACTACGATCCATCATCACCTTCATTCATACCATCCGCATCGGACATGGGCGCCTTGCTCATGCCACTAGACGACTTGAGACGATTGAGGTAGGCTGCACCGAGTGAGGCACAACATGTGCCGACCTATCTCCCGATGATGAGGAGCCGACTTCACCGAGAGAGTGCTTATTCGGTTGGATTCTCATGAGACCTTGCTAGGGGTTCATCTTGATCGATTGGAGAGAGTCGACCCAAGACGCTGCAGTGCTTGCGAGCAGCGTGTTGAGGGTCTGGACCGAGTCACTGAGGTGTTGTTTGAGAGTATGGAGCTAGAGAGGCATGAGAGGATTCGGTTGGGTTTCAGATTGAGACTCGAGTTGAGGATGTTAGAGAGTTGGATAGCAGGACACGGGCCTTGGGCAGAGGTCAAGCCCAGATGCACGGCCGACTTGAGGAGCTGGAGCACATCCAGTGGATGGCTAGAGATACTGCCAGAGAGGAGTGGCAGAGGACCACAAGTTTGGAGTCTATGCTGGCCTCTCAGATGAGACGCATCGCTAGTTTGGAGGATACACAGCGAGAGTTAGTTGCTACCATTGAGCGACTACGTACCGAGCGTGGACATCTTTAGATATGATTTCGTGATGTATCACACTAAACTGGATTTATAACAGTTAGTGTTAGCTATTACTCTTGTACTTCAGTTTGTATTTCCGTTGTATTTCGGTTGTATTCCATCTAGTGTCTCGTCATGTACTTTAGGAACCTTGTAACCGAAATTCTATCTATGTCAAGCTTATTTTCCTATCCGATTGTCCTTCCTTTCATAGATTGCTCATATGATCTATCTGCGATATTTACACAATTACTTGGCACCTACCTTGTTTAAAGGTTCTATATCTCATTACCTTTCTTACTGCAGAAATGCCGCCGAAACGAAGGTCAAACCGTACTAATCCTGGTAGAGCTTCCAATGCTCCTATTCCAACGAGAGTTACTCATGAACCAAGTCGCCAACGCTACTATTCCAAACAGTCGCACGCGATCGATCAAGCCACTACTCCTGTTTAGGGCTACTCCAATCCAACCTACCATGAATCAGCCATGATTGACCAACTAGTCAATGAGCGAGTGAACGCCGCTTTAGCCGCAACGAACCACTCGCCTACTAATGCCGGAACTTGAGACCCCCACCCACAAACAAGACTTGTACTTATTAGACTTTCGTAAGACCATGACCTGGAGGCTTTAGTGGAACCGAAGGAGTCATCGGTCGACTAGATGGATCGAGAAGCTTGAGACTATGTTCAATCGCAATTGTGAAGAAGAGTCTAAGGTTAAGTCGCATCATTCACTTTCACCGATGTCGCCTTGACCGGTGGAACAATTTTCGAAATCGCTAGTATCGATGTTGCCTATGCCATGCCATGGGAGAGCTTCAAGGAGATGGTACTTGAAAGCATCGTCCACGTAATGAGATCAAGAAGCTAGAGCATGAGTTTTGGAACCTCAAAGTTCAAGGCACCAATATGGTCGCTTATAATCGGCGTTTTCAAGAACTAGCCTTCTTGTGCTCGAAATGGTTCAAACCGAGACCGATTGTTGGAGAGGTACATCTGAGGATTGCCCCAATCTATCAAGGGCAATGTCACCACTTCTAAGGTCACGATCTTCACGAAACCATCGAAGTAGCCAACAAACTCATGGACCAAGTGATTGAGGATTCCATGGACAAAGTGGTTGACAATAAGAGGAAATGGGATGACCACTCTCGAATCTACAACAACAATGGGTACCGTGGCAACAACAGCAACAATCAAAACAAAAGGCAAAATGTTGCTAGAGCCTATGCAACTGGGATTGAAGAAAGGAAACCGTACGCGGGGACTGCACCACTGTGTAACCGATGCACACTGCATCACAAAGGACAAGGTCAGACAATCAAGTCATCAGAATCAGAAAATCGGACACTTGACCGTAAAATGCGGTCCAAGTCATTGGCGACGGTTCAAACAAAGACCAAATCAGGACCCAAAAGCTGCTATAACTTGCTTTGGTTGTGGTGAGAAAGGGCATTATAAGAATGAATGCCGAAAGACCAGGAACCAAGGCAATGGAGGAAATCAAGGAAACCGAGGAAATCCAGGAAGTCATGGAAATGGCAGGGCTCAGGGAAATGTTGGACAGCCAAGTAATCAGGAATGGCGAAGGAGTTCGTGGAAGAGTCTATGCTGTGACCAAAGTGGAAGCTCAGGAAGACCCGAATGTTGTGACGGGTATGTTCCTTATAAATAACCGTTATGCATCCATATTGTTTGATACGGGAGCCGATAGGAGTTTTATTTCTAATGCATTTAGTCCACTACTCGATATTGCCCCAACTGCATTAGGGAAATGCATACAATGTGGAACTAGCTAACTATAACGAAAGAAAGGGTAGATACCATCATAAGAGGTTGCACCTTAACTGCTTAAACCACCCATTCAATATCGACTTGATACCAGTAGCATTGGGTAGTTTCGATGTCATCGTCGAAATGGATTGGTTAGCAAAATATCATGCTGTCATCATTTGTGACGAGAAGCTCGTTCAAGTACCATATGGAAATGAAGTCCTAACAATAGAAGGAGACCGGAGTGACAGAAGAAACGCTTCAAGACTGCATGTCATTTCTTGTACCAAGGTGTTGAGGTGTATCGAGGAAGGATGTCACATCTTCCTAGCACAAGTCACCGGAAAGGACGAAAAAGAAAAAGAAGAAAAACATCCGGGAGACGTGCCAATAGTGAGAGCATTTCAAGACTTGCCAGACTCCCGCCCGACCGACAGTTGAATTTCGTATCGATTTAGTGCACGTGCCGCACTGGTGGCAAGAGCACCTTATCGATTAGCTCCAACGGAACTCGTGAGTTATCAAACCGCTTGTCGGAACTTGCGGAGAAAGGGTTCATTAGACCGAGCTCATCACCATGGTCCTATTCGTCAAGAAGAAGGACGGAACTTTCAGGATGTGCATCGACTATCGCGAGTTAAATAAACTAACCATTAAGAACCGTTACCCACTCCTGAGGATCGATGACTTATTCGATCAACTTCAAGGTTCAAGTGTTTATTCAAAAATCGACTTAAGGTCCGGATACCATCAACTAAGAGTTCCAAGTCATGCCTTTTGGGTTAACCAACGCACCAGCTGTGTTCATGGACCTCATGAACCGAGTGTGTAAACCCTACCTGGATAAATTTGTGATCGTATTCATTGACGATATCCTAATTTATTCCAAGAGTGTGAAAGAACACGAGGAGCATCTTAGATTGATCTTGGAATTGTTGAAGAAGGAAGAACGTATGCAAAATTCTCGAAGTGTGAGTTTTGGATATCGATCTGCAATTCTAGGTCATGTAATCGACAGTCGTGGTATCCATGTAGATCCCGCTAAGATCGAGTCAATAAAGGATTGGGCGACACCCACAACTCCTACTTGAAATACGCCAATTCTTAGGACTCACGGATACTACGAAGATTCATTGAAGGTTTCTCAAAGATTGCCAAATCTTTAACAAAGCTAACCTAGAAAACACCAAGTTCGATTGGGAGAAAAAAAGAAGAAGCTTTTCAACTCCTTAAAGAAAAGTTGTGTAGTACACCCATTCGGCCTTACCAAGGTAGTGAAGACTTTGTTGTTTATTGCGACGCTCACATAAGGGGCTAGGAGCGGTGTTAATGCAAAGAGAAGGTGATAGCATACGCCTCTCGCCAGTTGAAGACTCATGAGAAAAACTACACGACGCACGACCTGGAGTTAGGATCAGTTGTGTTCGCACTCAGAATTTGGAGACATTACTTATATGGCACAAAGTGTATCGTATACACCGACCACAAAAGTCTACAACACATTTTGGATAAAAAGAACTAAACATGAGACAACGCCGATGGTTGGAGTTACTCAGTGACTACGACTGCGAGATTCGTTACCATCCGGGTAAAGCGAATGTAGTTGCTGATGCTCTCAGTAGGAAAGAGCGACCAAAACCTCTTAGAGTCAGATCTTTGGGTATGACAGTTAGTTCACCTCTTCCATCCAAGATTCTTGAGGCTTAATTGGAAGCACTCAAGGAAGAAAATCGTCCGAATGAGAACCTTTACGAAATGCCAGAAAGCGAAAATGGATTCGTGAAAAGGTCGGATGGAATTTTGTGTTTCAAAGAGCGAAGTTGGATACCACTATACGGAGGAATTCGCGATATCATTATGCACGAAATCCACAAGTCTAAATACTCCATCCACCCAGGATCCGACAAAATGTATCTCGATCTGAAGAAATTGTACTGGTGGCCAAACATGAAAGCCGACATTGCAACATATGTCAGCCGATGTTAAACCTGTTCAAAAGTCAAAGCTGAACATCCGACACCCTCAGGTTTACTAGTACAACCCGAAATTCCCGAATGGAAATGGGAACGTATAACAATGGACTTTATCACTAAGCTACCTAAAACCTCTAAAGGCTACGACACTATTTGGGTAATAGTTGACCGTCTCACCAAGTCGCACATTTTCACCGATGAAAGAAAGTGACGAATGGACAAACTTGCACAACTATACCAAGGAAATCATCACGCATGGTGTACTAATCTCCATCATCTCGGACGAGATAGCCGTTTCACCTCAAATTTTGGAAATCGCTCAAGATGCTTTAGGATCTAACCTCGACATGAGCACCGCTACCACCCTCAAACCGATGGGCAAAGCGAAGAACCATTCAAACCCTAGAAGATATGCTAAGAGCATGTGTGATAGACTTTGGAAATAGTCGGGATAAGCACTTGCCATTAGCCGAAGTTTTCTTACAACAACAATATCACACAAGCATCAAAGCCGCACCATATGAAGCACTCTATGGTCAAGTGTAGATCACTCGTGTGTTGGGCGAAGTTGGAGAAAGTCAACTTCATCGTCCGGAGTTAATTCAAGAAACTACCGAGAAGATTGTACAAATCAAAACCGATCGCAAGCGCCTCGTGATCGTCAAAGAGCTACGCGGATAAAGGAGGAAACCACTGAGTTTCAAGTGGAGATAAAGTTATGCTCAAAGTTGCGCCATGGAAGGCGTAATCCGCTTCGAAAACGTGGAAAGTTAAATCCTCGTTACATTGGACCTTTCAAAATTCTCGCAAGAATCGGACCGGTAGCATACCGACTTGAATTACCATAAGAACTCAGCTCTGTGCACAACGTGTTTCACGATGCAACTTGAAGAAATGTCTTTCGATTTAAACTCTTGCTATTCCTTTGGAAGAAATCCAAGTTGACGAAAGATTGAATTTTGTCGAGGAACCCATTGAAATTATGGATAGAGATCAAACGGCTTAAGCAAAGCCGCATTCTATCGGCAAAATCCATTAGAACTCTCAAAGAGGTCCGTAATACACGTGGAACGTGAAGACCAATTCAGCGTAAATACCCAAACCTTTTCTCTACTTCAACAAATAATTCTAACTGAAAACCGAGGACGGTTTTCTCTTCTAAGGCGGGGAGGATGCGACACGCGGTAAATTTTCACTAAAATTTAACTGATAATTAGTAATTTATTATTACTAAGCATAAGTCATTAAGCATGCATAAGCTTTGCCTGATCATTTGAGTAGATAACTCGCATACAGTAGATAATTTCACCACTTTTTCATTCATATCATTTTATGAATATTTCATTTCATTTTGTCTTATGATTTAAATTGTAAGACGAGAATGTAGGATATTGGATTTCATAAACACTCTAAACCATGATCAAAGTAGGCGTATAAGTATGTTAGAGAGAGAAAGTTCTAGTGAGAGAAAGGAAGAGAGTTGGGAACTATAGTGAGAGAAAGAAAATATTATTATGAGCTCCAACTCTCTACCTTGGGAGGTAGAGAGTATTTATAGTCTTACATAGAATGCCACAAACGGGCCGTGGATCGGCATACAGGTGGGTAAAGACCCGTCTGGTCCTCCACGGTGTTACTAAACTAAATACTACTTAACATAAAAGAACTACGACTACGAGCTTTCTAACGATTACATATACTTGAGGTGACCGACTCTTTAATACCGGAATTTCTAATTCCTAATAATCTCCCCAAGGAGGTCACCTCAAACATATACTAAAATTACATTGAATACAAACAGATATTACATTAACAATTGTTCTTGCATTCTTGATGTAGTACTTTGCTCAAGCTCGTAGTCAATGATTCCACTCATTGCATGTTTGGTTAATCCAAGTGGAGGTCTTTAACGATCCACGTGATAATAATTTCAAGCCGCCTTTGAGATCATCACCAACAAAATCTCGAGACATCCATTTTGGTGTTGGTATTATGTGATGTTGTGACTTTCGGACCGACATGCTCACATTCGGATCATGATATCTTCTCATCGAGTAACGGAAGCTTTAGTTGATTCATGATATTGGCGCAGCAGTAGCGTAAGCATGGAGTGAAGATATCGAGTCATTGATGCACTTATCATGATTTCTTTTGAGATGAATGTGTAGTGTGAGCATGCGGCTATGGATTGACCGCTCCATTCTCGATCACCGCAAACGTCGGGTGTACATGCATAAAATGATTAGCAATAAAGCGCACGAAAGTGTCTTTGATCAATTTTGTTGAATTGAGGTACACGCCCATGGTTCCCGTTGATCAAGACAAGTATCGCTGTGATCGGTATAATTCAAGAATTTCCTTGACGGGGTTTCAGCGTTGCTCTAGCCGTTCTCAAACCGAACATCTCAAAGAAGACAACACGAGCGAGTGAACCAACGAGTAGAAATTTACCGATTGATGAAAAGAGATTTGAAAGACAATCGTGTATTGCTCAATAGAAATTCTTTTGCAATACAACGAAGGTTTTAATGAAAATCAATTATCAATCATAAAACACCTTTTGATTTGAAATATTGAACACGGTCAATGTGCTAAAGAAAAGAGTTTTTAAGCACAATGACCGGTTTTCAAAGGTATCCGTCAATCCATAACTCGAACCAGATTGATTCAAAAGATTGAATCGCCCCATTGTTTCATTCGCTTGTCACATGGTTGATCTATTTGATAGATCTCACATGCCACCCACCGTGAGCTTGTTTGATGTTGGCTCCAAAAGGCTTTCCATCTTCATTGTGAGTATGTTTGCATATCACTCGGATGTTCCGCAATACCACAAGGATAATGCGTAGGACTCAAGATAAAATCTCTTTCCACATTGTGTGAAATGAGAGTCTTCATTGAAAGTGTCCTAATGAGATTTATTGATGATCTCGTGGCTCTAGACTCAATATGTGCATATTTGGATCCGTGTCGAGACTAGGAGAGGGTCTCCTTCTTTAATATCAACAATCTCTAAGAGAAAGTCGATAGATAATGTCGGTTCCCGCGAGAATGAAACAAGTCCTTTAAGAGGAACTTGAGTGGTTTGGAAAGTTGAAGTGCAAAGCGTCACCGGGTCCATGACGCCTTGTCTTCAATACCGATGTTACCATCAAGAGCATATGAATTAAACCCGGTTTACGCCCTAAAGTTGAATATATGGAGGGCTATTTGTTTTCACCCTTTTCTCATTCAATTCTTTCTAATTCTTCAACCCTTCAAGCTTACCGAGACTTCATAGCTAGAACTTTGTTGGGTTTGTTCCAAGACTAGCTCTATCTCATCCGCATTCTTCCCATATCTCATTTTTCTCCTTTTATCATCATACCTAAGGACTTCTACACTAACTAGTGGATTGTCCTGGTAGATCCTCCGGCTCGCGGGATCATGGGAACCAATACCTAACCTTATCATCCTTATATCACTATATATAAAGTAAATTTGGTCGGTCTATTTGGTATTGTTCATCCGCCATTTGAACCAATTTAAAACCATTTGAAAATCAATCCGGATACTTGTGATATATTATCAAAACATTTTGTACTGAATTGTTTTTGATATTTTTAGAACAAGTGCTCCCCTCAACATGTGCACCAAATGTTTGAAATCGCTTTGCACACGGAGGCAAGAGGAAGAATTTACTTTGATTACCATTTTCTAAAGATATCAACATCACTTCCTAATAGAATCAAGTAGATAAAGCATTTTGGGGAAGGATGAGGTTTTCATGATTTTGCTCCTCCTCAATATGTGCTTCTAGGTTTGAAAAGAGTTTTGCACATACTAGAGGAACCCGCACATTGAGATAAGTGATCACGTTTCAAATCATAGGTTTAAGATAGATGCTCCCCTCAACATGTGCATGGAAAATTTGAAATCGCTTTGTCACATGTGGAAGGAGAGCATGTACAAGATGTACACCTTATAAAACCATTTACCTAATTATCGCTTTAAATCCAATTTAAATCACACATTCTCCCCGATCACAATTATCAAATCATTTGAGATTTGTGATCTCTTATAGATTTAAATTGATTTTGAAAGCTTTTGAGGAGAATTGTGACTTGATTATGAAAGCGTTTTAATCGATAAGGATCGGATTTTAAAACTTTAAACTCCATTGATAAAACATGCATGTATATCTTTTGAAAACAATTGAATGCCAAATAACTTTTAATTTAATTGAAATCATTCTCCCCATAATCAATGACATAGGTTGTTGATTGAGAGATTGATATTGTGACAAATAAGTCCGATGATTATCAAAATTAGAGACCGAGTTATTTTTCAAAGCGCTTAGTTTTCGTCTTTTGAGATAAATGTTTTAAGAATCGAGCATGGAATTAAAAAATGATAAAGAATAGCTCTGTTCTTTCTTTAAAAAGCGGGTTACTTGCTCGAAATGACAATAAACCATTGTTTCTTTTCTCCCAAAAATAATTTTTTTTTGATTTTTTTTTTTTTTTTTTTTTTTTCGAACAACATCTAAAGACCCGTGTCATTCTTTGAATGACAACACAAAGACCGTAGATATTGACGAACCGAGAAAAGCATAACAAATTGACAATATTTTTTTGGGATTTTTCATTTTTCAATTTTTATGATTTTTATGGATTTTATTTTTCTTTTGTGTTTTATAATTTTGTATTTTGTTTTTCGAATAGATATATACAAGAGATAGATGAAGATAGACCTTTACTCCTCGCCTTCCTCCCGAAGACGCTTGAGTGTTTCGGTTGAAGGCTTTTCAAGCCAAGACGTGGAAGAATAAACTCAAAACGTTCTCTTGGAAGAGCTTTGGTGAAGATGTTCGCTAACTAGATATTCGCACCTCACAAAATAGAGTTCCACCACACCTTTTCCACTTGTTCCCGATGAAGTGATGTCGAATGTCGATATGCTTTGCTCTTGAGTGTTGAACGTTGTTGCATGAGAGAGCAATAGCACTTTGTTGTCACAAGATAGGATTTTGTTGAATTCAAAGCCATAGTCGATAATCGAGATCTCATCCATAAGATTTGAGCACAACAAGATGACATGGCTATGTATTCAACCTCTCGTAGAGGAAATAGAAGTACTCATTTGCTTCTTTGAAGACCACTCACAAGCTTATCACCCAAAATTGAGCACCTCCAGACGTACTTCGACGTGTATCTTGACAACCTACATGATCAAGATCTCGCATAGGCCGTTAGAGACATACCGGTGTCCTTGGTACCAAAGTCCCATATTGATGGTTCCTTGGAGATACCGAAGACCCGCTTAACCGCTTCAAGGTGCTTTTGGTAGGCTTAGCTCGGTATCTAGCACACATGCACACAATGAACAAGATGTCGAGGTCTACTAGTCGTGAGGTACATCGTGATCCAATCATACTACGATATTTCGCTTGATCTACCATGATCCCCGAGTGGTCCTCATCCAGTTTGGTTCGTTCAATCATGGGAGTGTCAACGAGGTCACTAGAATTAAATCCAAATTTCTTTAAAATCTCATTTGCATATTTAGATTGATTTATGAAAATGCCTCCTGGACTTTATGAAATTTGTAATCCCAAGAAAATGACATTTGTCCCATCATTGACATTTGAAATTTTGAACCCATTTCATTAGAAAACGATCACATTCCATTGGGTCGATCGAGGCAAAAATAATATCATCAACATAAATTTGAACGTGAATTAAGTGTTTGCAGACTTTCGGTGAACAAAGTAGGATCAATCGCCTTTGTCAATCCAAGAGATAGAAGAAACTTTGACAACAGATCATACCATGCTCTAGGAGCTTGCTTCAAACCATATAGGCCTTTTTCAAGCGATAAACATGAGTAGGATGCTCAATTCACAAAACCCTCTGGTGGTGACGTAAACCACTTCTTTCAGATCTCCATTAAGAAATGCGGTTTTCACGTCCATCTGATAAACAACCATGTTCTTGTTGGAGTATGCTCGTGTCATAATAAATAATTATATGGCTAGTCATATGTGAGCCTATGGGGTCACACACATATACACTTAGACACCATTATTATAATGTATTTATCGTATTTACATTATAAATAACCTTTGTCACATAAGGGTGTAAAGAGGCGTATTTGGACTTTGAAGGACCTAATGTGTAACTTATGATTTGACATCAATTAGCATTAATGCTAATTGATGATAATTGATGTTGATTGGGAGGTTACAACTTGCACTTCAAAACTTCCTCCCTCCCCTTATGGTGGACGCCCAAAACACACACACACTGGGGTTTGTGTTTTTTGGTTTTCTCTCTTGCTCATTCTATTGTAGTCTCTTGCAAGGTGTTTGTGAAAAGGTTAGACTAGCATCAAAGTGGTGATTGCTTGACGTGTAGTGTGTTTCAATCATTGGGAAAGACCAACATCATTGGTCTTTTGGTTTCTTGATTCCATTCGTGGTGGTCGTTGGTGTCTCGTTACCGGAATCACGCTACAAAGGTATAAACCTTATCTATGTTTTATTTGATTGATCATATGGCAATATGGATCCGTTGTTGGTGATGATTCCGCTGCGTTTATTTGATATATATATGTTTATTATTTTCATCATCACCTATAGTGGTTTCAGAGCCATCATATGTGCCATATGATTATCGGGTATGCGAAAAAATGGTCAAAACGCGTGTTTTTAAGTGTTTTTTGTAACCACTTTCAAAACAGCCCCGAGGGCTCCATTTTTCATGGATTAAGAATGTTATTAGTAATATAAACATCTGTGATTTTTGGTCCTATGGCCATTGGTTTCGCATTTGTTAATTAAACAATGTGTTCGGTACGCTAAAAATGGCTTTAATCGCGTTGTTTTAATCGATTCTTGAAACGATTTGAAAACAGCCCCTAAGGCTTTATTTTCTGTGGTAAAATGATTTTAGAAGGTCTAATTTCAGTAGGTTTGAGAACCTAAATCCATTTTACTCGCGCACCAATCGGGTTTTAATTCTTGTTGATTATTTCTTCGATTCGTTGGCTAATTCTTTTATTTCATGCTATTTAAATTGTTCCCATGGCAAATACATGCATGTTTGCTCATGGGATTAGCCAACACCGTGTTATGTTCATAATTTTATGGTATTATTATGTGTATATGCAAAGCCGATGAAAACCTAGACCACTTGTGCTATGAATGATTGTGATTGTCGTTAATTTCTTGTTATTTGGGGTTTGCCATTGTTTCGCTTTTATGTATGAATTTTAATTTGGTTTTGCCATTGTTTGGGCATGTTACAATAGATAGATAGTAGATTAGTTGTATTTTACATTCTATATATTGTAACCGATGCTTGGAATGGAATGGCGAAGCATAAAAGACATAAAGACGC
The DNA here is from genome assembly GCA_022545495.1 of Chrysanthemum lavandulifolium. Lineage (NCBI taxonomy): Eukaryota > Viridiplantae > Streptophyta > Magnoliopsida > Asterales > Asteraceae > Chrysanthemum > Chrysanthemum lavandulifolium. Next base: position 106,657,515 of record CM040246.1, read on the forward strand.
AAAATGGCTGCTCGTACAAGCTGCAGTAAAACGGCGTTTCCCGATGATTGGTGGCGTATTTTTTAACCAAATTTTTTTTGCAGGTAGACAACTCATGGGCCCACAACTTTGTAGTTTGGTGCTAAGCTCGGGGATGACTCCTTCTAGGCCATTTGGGCCTCCGAATGCAGAAATTCGGGCTGGCAGATTCACTTTTCATGTGCATTATGGGCTTCTACTTGTCCTTGATTGGTCTTGGTGCAAGTGGGAGTCCTCCGTGTGGTTGTGGTTTATGTCCCTAGATGACTCTTGGTTCTCGTGATGGCTCACGAGACCAAGCATAGGTTCTTTCATCGGTTGAGGCTTTGCATATTGTGGTTGTGTGTTGGTTGTTTGCTTATTATGTATGTTGTGAATGTATATAACTTGCAAATAGTTTTCTAAAACTTAAACGCAACACAAACCATTTTCAAACTAAATCTTATGATTTAGTTTAACTAAGTTTAAATATGGATTTAACTTAAAATCATTGTTTTAATAATAACACTTAACTTGTTATGTATGTTATTCGATTTATGTATTGTCCTATCTCTATTATTATCCACATAGGTTCTATATTAGACTTGAAAATGGACAACTTGACACACATAAATTAAAACAATGATTAGACTTAAAGTTAAGAAGAGTTTTAACTTGTGATACGAAGAATGAATGCATGCTTTTTCAGACACCTTTTTGATTCACATCAAAATATTTTACCCGTCACAAATTTAAGTCATGCCGTCCAATCGCTTGAGAACACTTGCAATTACTTTTTGCCTATGCGTGGGACCTAGGTTGAATTGTAACCCAAGGTGATTATTGTCTATGCGTGGGACCTAGATTTATTTTCGCACGTTCTCAAATTGGATGACTTAATCGAGTTAAGCGGTGAGACCTTGACCCGAGGCAAGGATGGGACTAAACATGCCTACTTGACACTAGATGCTTGTTCACTAGTGCCATGAGTCCCATAAGGATCTAAGAGTTGCACATGTAATGCAATTGGTGATCGCCGCCACCAATTGAATCTACTATTGCTAGCGATCAACCGATGTGATAGTAGAAGCACAATGTGGATCTTAGCCTTTTTCGTAAATTAATTGTTTTAAACATGGGGTAATTAATTTGTAAAAGGATAATTATCGAAAATACTAAAATTGAACTTTGTAAATTCATATTAATGATATAATGCATCACATCCGTAAACAAAAGTTTGTTCTTTTCTTGTTATAAAGACAAACTAAGTACTTCTTTCCTTGTAAGAAAGAGACTTGTTCCTATTTGTTTTCTTTATGAGGAAATACAATAATAGGAATATTTGAATTGTCCTAATTCTAATCAAACTCAAAGCACACCTACTCTAGAAATCGTAATGTCTTGCAAAAGTCAAACGGTTAAGTATGGTTGCACATCTTATTCTTTCAAGTTTGTTTTATAACCCTAGTTTCGGTTCAAACATTGAAGTAAGATGAGATATTTGGATAACTAGAGAACACGTTTTCTATAGCTACCAAAATAATATGAGTTTTAATTTAGAAGATGGAAATATCAATAAACCGCAAAATGGTAAAGACAATTACTAGCATGATTACCTAGCAATTATCTTAACCCAATAAACCTAATAAGGTACTACACACCCTTGTGGTAAAATAGACCTTATGGAGGAATTGCATGCCTATTTTCAAGTTAAAATATCAATGATGGCTAGCCCGTCATCTATATGTTAGAACTTGATGCACTTCATTGAATATCTAAGTACATGTTTACTAGTCCAAGTGACTCACATTAGCAATAATGTGTAGATATTCAAAGAAAGAAGGAAAGTATCCAATTGACACTCAGTCTCCACTGGTGACATAACATTTATGATGTTGTATAATCCAATGGGAGCTATGTGACTTTAATACTGGTGACGAAACACATGTAATGTTGTCTAATCCAGTGGGAGCCGTAATCTTTATTACCTTGAAGGTTGCCCATATTATTTCTTGATTGTCTTGAAATAATACATTTCTTTCCACACGTGAAGCATCATAGTTTATATAAGAACCATTGCATGAATTTTATTAGATAACTTGTCGCGTTCCTGATGTTGCTTCCTGAAATGTTATCAATAAATTGTTATGCATGATTCATTATTAAAACAATAAAGTTCTACATATCTATATTTTCATTTTGTATATCTGTGACACTGTCATATTACGCATGATGTTGTGCCATGCACAAGTGGGAGAAATCTTCATTGTGTGCAAGATACAACATATAACAATATGACTAATAGTTTTTCTTGACCGCAAGGTAAGAAAACTAATATTCTACTAGGACTTCTACACATAAAATGTAAGTTGCCCTAATTAGAACAAATGTCAAGATAATATGAAAAGCTACTTCAACATATTCACCGAATTGTTCAAGAATATGATTATGTATTATTGTAAAGTCATAATCTTGAAGTATGAAATTAACTTGAAATTACTATTGAGGCCAAGAGTCGGCACTCTAAATTGCTTTACTTGAATATGTTTAGGTCTCTTGTAAAGACTTAAACATCAAGTCTCGTTAATTGTTGAAAGACTTATAACGTAAAGTAAGACGTTAACTTGTTATGTATTCTTGTTAAATACATGTACATGAAGTCATTAAATTGTTAATGACGTATGACGATAGTAAAATATTAAATGTTTATGTTTTCTAGTCAAAACATGCACATGAAGTCATTGACTTGGTCAACGACTTATAAATTAAGTATGCAATAGGTGAAAACACTATTGATGCCATCCGGTTTGACTTGGTTGGCGACACGTAAGCCAAAGAGTATAAGTTCATCTAATGAGTTGTGGGATAGTCTCACAACATCAATCCTCATGGAATACCACATTATTATGGTATGTCCATCATGGAAAATCAAACTCTATTGATATTGTTTGATCTTTGATGACTTAAACTCTCTTACCTCCAAAGAATTAAGGTTAGAAAATTGAATGTGCCATGGGTACACTCAATATGGTTCCAATCTGAAGGTATTTAAGACGCCATTGTGTTATGGAATGGGATGAATTCCATTATGTCTTGATTAAAGTTCTTAATTTGTTAAATACCTTAGAGTAAGTAATTAACAAACCGAGTCAAGAACTACTAATGTATTTTGGATGTCCCAATTGAAAACAATTTATTGTTTCTCAAGATGTCTTGTGTATCTAGAGATTAGTCTCTATGTACAAAGCAAGTGGGAGCACCTTTAGATCTTGAAGTTGTTCAAGAACTAATATACACAACCTTCTAGGTACACTTGTCGATGTCACACTAAGGTTAAACATGCATATGTTAAACCATAGTATGATATCTCTCATTCATAGATCCGAAGGAAACTTCTTGCACCGAATGATATAGTCTTATATCAATGCTAAGGGATATAAGTTAGAGGGTCATTGTGAACTCGCTAACTAAGAGTCGCATTATCGATTTTGAATCGATGAATGGCTCAAAGCTATGAATGATAAGATGCGGTCCGTGGAAGACAATCACTCATGAAGCTTGATTGATCTCTTACCAAATCAGTTAGACTGTGAGGTTAAAAATGAGTTTCTCAATGAGAAGACTCAAAAGGACAAACTTGTACACACATTTAATTCACGAGTAGTGAAATGGGTTACTCATACTCAAGAAATTGACTATGATTAAATCTACCTACCTGTAAATATTAAATGTATAAAGATGGTGAATTGTCATACTTATCTTCATGAAATGTGACAATAGGATTTCAAAACTCTTTTCTTATTGAATACATTTGCGAGACGATGTGTATTCAAAAGGGTTTGTGAATATATATAATCTTTATTATGTCTACAAGATACAAGAATCCAAGTGTGGATTAGATAATGCATCTCCGAGCTAAGATCTTTAGTTTACCATAAAATCATTAATTTGATTTTGATTAAAATAAGATCAAGACTAAGTACACTAAGAGCAAGTGGGAGCATTGTATTTATTTTCTTAAATCTCATATGTTGATAACGATTAGAAACATTATTCCATCTAAGCTAGAATTTTTTCCTTAGTTTGGAATGAAGTTTCTCTTGAGAGTTTTAGAACATAAAACATGCAACCTTGTTACATATGTTTGTTTGAATAAACATAAGCGGTTATTAAGTCTGACACAATATGAAACATTATTGAGAGGAGTCTCAATAATCAATCTTACCTGATGAGATTGAAAGCATGAATAGAAACCTTAAGTTTAACTAAAGGATTCATTATGTATATCATATTGTGCATTGGACTAATTATATCATTTGCATGAATGCAAGATGATTGATAACAACAAATATCTAAGTGAATGTCATTAGATAATTGTTAAACGAACATTCTAATGGACCTTCAAAGGACCAAATATATGTTCAACATTTACGGATATTTGAGGATCTCTATTCTGTTTGCATACATTGATGCTTATTTAACTGAAATGATGCTCAAACCTAGTCATGGTAGCATATCATCATGAATGATGACATTGTTGACTAGATGTTCTCGATCGAGAGCATTAATGCATTATACATTAAAAGAATAAGAATACTTTACGCTTGAGAAACCTGTTTAGATGAATGTCTAAATTAGGTGTTTTGCTAGCTTCAAACACCCTATGGAATGCATTGTTGCAATACTCAGTATTGTACTTGAATGCACACATACAAAAGCACAATCATCATACCTTTCATGGATTTTGAAACAAGTATTCTCAAGGTTTACTCGGATGACTACTTGTTGTCTTGAACAACATAATTTGATCATGGTGGGAACACGGTTTCCGATCTATATGTAGTCTTATGCATATCTCGCTTATAGTATTTGGATAATGGAATGCTAAGCGCTTTATATTTTATAATGAATTGATTTAATGGTTATTATCGTTTTCATTTATATCAACCGTATTCTATATTTGCATGTTTAAATCCATGAATGATTTTCTTCATTCAAAACTTGTCCATTGTCAGTTGACGGTACGGGAGTACCATCAAATTAAGACAATTGTGAGTGTGTTGGTGACCGTTTTGCCAAACTCACATGTTGTTCATGGTGATGAGCATTGGACTGACCCAACCTACGAGCATTCACTGCATGGATCGGCGTCAAATAGTGAATCTCGAAAATGGTTATGTCTATTATCCTTAGACTTGAGATGCAAGCAGGTCTTGCATGTGTGGAGTTTTATTCCTTGATATGGTTAAACGTCTCCGAACAAGGTAGTTATAAAGGCCACTATCGTGAATGATTTGAAGCACATGAATGACACGTGCAATCAAAATAGGATTTGTTCCTCCACATGGTGTGGAGTTAGATACTATTGGGCCCTCGATGATTTGAACAGATGGTTGGAATGCCCATACCCAAATGAGATTAAGATGAATCTTAATTCACTTGGTAATCTTGTTCAGTATCAAGATCGAGAACATAATAGTTGAACAATTAGAATGACTTTTGATCCATGTCTAATATTCAACATGGTATCTGAAACAAAGGGATATATGACATATAAACCATTTTATGAAATGTTTGAGAAACTGACCTCACATATCACTAGGGGCATTGGCGTGTTGCTAGACGCTAACCATTGCTTGTATAATTACTTGTCTATTATGACGTCGCAAGTGGGAGCTGTTGGAGTATGCTCGTGTCATAATAAATAATTATATGGCTAGTCATATGTGAGCCTATGGGGTCACACACATATACACTTAGACACCATTATTATAATGTATTTATCGTATTTACATTATAAATAACCTTTGTCACATAAGGGTGTAAAGAGGCGTATTTGGACTTTGAAGGACCTAATGTGTAACTTATGATTTGACATCAATTAGCATTAATGCTAATTGATGATAATTGATGTTGATTGGGAGGTTACAACTTGCACTTCAAAACTTCCTCCCTCCCTTATGGTGGACGCCAAAACACACACACACTGAGGGGTTTGTGTTTTTGGTTTTCTCTCCTTGCTCATTCTATTGTAGTCTCTTGCAAGGTGTTTGTGAAAAGGTTAGACTAGCATCAAAGTGGTGATTGCTTGACGTGTAGTGTGTTTCAATCATTGGGAAAGACCAACATCATTGGTCTTTTGGTTTCTTGATTCCATTCGTGGTGGTCGTTGGTGTCTCGTTACGGAATCACGCTACAAAGGTATAAACCTTATCTTTGTTTTATTTGATTGATCATATGGCAATATGGATCCGTTGTTGGTGATGATTCCGCTGCGTTTTATTTGATATATATATGTTTATTATTTTCATCATCACCTATAGTTCTTGCTAGCGGCATTAGCCAAGAAGATTACGATCGCCTCGATCGAGCAACTGGGCAAAGATTCCTCAAAGTCTATGCCTTCTTCTTGACGATAACCTTTAGCCACTAACCTAGCCTTATTTTTCAAAACATCACCATGCTCATCAAGCTTCTTTGAAGATCCACTTTAGAGCAATAATCATAGCACAATCTGGGTGGTACTAATTCCCATACATCTAATCGATCAAACTCATGAATTTCATCTTGCATGGCATTGAACCATTGTCTTCATTCATGGCGCTTTAACATCTTTAGGTTCGATCTTTGAGAGTACGGAGTTAAAGAAGCACCATAAGGCATCGATGTGTTGTTTACAGTGGATACGGACGAGAAGGATTTCCAATGATTTTGTCTAATGGATGATCATGTGTCCATTTTCTAAGGTGTTCATGTGGTTGTTGTTGAGGGACCGAAGTAGCGAGTCGATGTCTCCGAAGAAGATGGTTCGATGATGATTAAGGAGCAAATATGTTTTCAAATGGAGCATCTTCGAGGGTAACAAAGGGATTAACTCATCATTGATGCGAAACATTTCCATGATGTACATTTGATGATTGATGATTTGTTGATGAGACGAAGGATCGGCAGCAGCGCTTCTTGACTTAATGACATTGAAACCGAAGGGTTATCTTCATTGATGAGGATAGAGCGACCTCTGTAGGAATCGACACCTCATTAGCACTTGGATCATAGTGTTCATCAAACATTGGATCAAATAATTTCTTCAAATCATCTTCGATGGAGGTACATATGGAGTTCTTGAGAGAGATTGGAACAAGAGATGAACCAATGGGACTACATGATAAAGGTTGAAGTGCGGGTCCAAACTGGATTGTCCCGGAGCCATTTGACCGGTCGACTCATCGAACGTAACGTGAATTGTTTCCATGATATTTCGGGTTCTTTTGTTGTAGATTTGGTATCCTTTTTGTTTGGTGCATACCCTACAAAACTCCAATGTCCGCTTTAGCTCTAAGTTTGCCTAAGTCTTGACCTCATTAGTTGGATAACACAATGCACCAAACACACGAAGGAAGGATAGATTAGGTTTTCAATTGTGGACAAGTTCATATGGAGTTTTTCCATGAGAGGTGTGAATCGGGAACGATTTTGTGTGTAGCATGCCGTGGCAATGACTTGACCCGGAGAAACATTGGAACCTTTGAGTAAATCGGCATTGTTCTTGCGGCTTCCACAAGAGTTCGATTTAGTCTTTCAACTACACCGCTTACATTGAGGAGTTCGTGGAACACTTCTTTGATGGCTGATTCCAATGCTTTCATAAAATTCACTAAGTTGTTTGTTAACAAACTCGGTTCCATTATCTGTTCGGATAATTCTAACGGTTTTGTTAAGTCGAACTCTGCACTGTTTGATAAGTTTGATGATGATATCGGAGTTTCATCCTTTGTCCTTAAGAACTTGACCCAAGTAAATCTAGAGTAATCATCAACCACAACTAACACATATTTCTTCCCATTTATATTCTGCACTCTCATTGGTCCACATAAATCCATATGAATTGTATGAAGAACTTCCATGACCGAGTTAGTAGGTTTGGGTTTGTGGGCATACTTCTTGCTTTTTCCCAATTGACATGTTGAACAAAGATGATCCTTTTCATACTTTAGTCTAGGTAAACCTACAACTAAGTCCTTTCGGATAGATCATTGATGGTGCCAAATTCAAGTGATTGAGACGACGATGCCATAACCATGACTTTGTTTTGAAGCCTTTGACAACAAGCAAATTGGTGAAGACTTCATCATATCTTCGATAGAGATGGTGTATAGGTTTGAACCACGTGAACCTCTTAAAAGTTCCTTACCATCAAGTTCTCTAACGAAGCAAGTATGTTTTCAAGGCTACTTCTAGATCGAATCGCAAAATTGACCAACGAGAGAATAAGTTATGACCAAGACCTTCAACATAGTAAACCACGGAGATAACACTATCTCCAACAACATAATCTCCATAACCCATGATTGCACCAAAATGATCATTCCGAATCTAATCGTTCCGATGAATTTGCTCATGAAGTTCATGAGCCGTGACCGGTCTCCATTCATATGCTTGGAACGGCTGAGTCCGGTACCACGTAACGATTTGAACGATCTGCAGTTGAACACAAACAAGAATGGATAATCGGATAATTGGGATCCCCATGCAAGAATGGGTTCCATTTGGTTAGTAACAATGATTGGAACACCCGCATCGAAATAGAAGCATTCATATCGAAACAATGGAATCATTAGAAATAGATGTAGTACTAGTGTCCATATTAGACCTATTCAAAGTATGTTCACTTCTTAGGAATAGTTCTACCAATAGGCATCCATTTTCTAGGGGCATTGTCGATTAGGGCACAACACATTAATCTTATGGCAACGGTATCCATTGATAACCTATCTTACTAAATTTTCTTCCCGGGTTTCCTTTGTTTTCTAACTTTTTTCGCCTTTGCCTTTTAGCCTTCTTAGCTTGAATTTTAGCATTAACAATATTAATTGGACATTTAACATCATTAGGCAAAACATTAACACCACATTCATGATTAGTAACATAATTCAAGCAATCATCATTACATGTTTTGCAAATAGTATCGAATTCGAATTAATTACGAATCTTATGGCTAATACTAGAATCAACACGATTCGTTTTATTCAACTCGGACTTAAAGTTCCTAGGTGGTCTTCTACTTTCTTCCAATGAACATTCTTAGCTTGCAATGGTCCTATCATTCTTTGTGTTTGACCTTGCTTTAATGGCTTTGACCTGGGAACATTAGTTTTGGTGTTCACTTTTTAGATGTCTGTAGCTAATGCGAACATTAGTTGGTTTTTAACACTTGACTTTTTGAACACCTAGAGGGCACACTCGAGTTCACATTCTTAGCACTAACATATTTGAAATCCGAACTACTTGAAGGCACATTAGGTTCACATTCTTAACATTTGGCATTGAATGACTTGCATGCTTGGCACTAGGCATAGAACAAGGCATCACAGGATTTACTTTCTCACATAAGGATTTAGGGCATGTTGTAATAAACATTCTAGAAGTTCTTGAGATCGTTTGGCATATATGCAAGCAAACCTAATTTCTCTATCAAGAGGCTTATTTAACTTATCCTCTTCTACAATCTCACGGAGACATTCTAGACTATCCTTAAGGTGAGCGAAATAGTTTGAAACAGCAAGTTTGTTATTCCTAAGATGAGGAGGAATGTATTTACAAAAAGCATATTTATTACGTCTGACATGACTTTGATGCAACATTCTCATTAAAGGTCAGTGGCATCTTCCTTTTACGACTCTTTAGATTCTCAATTTCTTTTTGTAAAGAGGCTATTTTTCGTTGTTTTTGTCATGAGTGACTTTCATTGAATCATATAACTCATTAAAGTGTAGTTTAACCTTTTCATTTTCTTCTAGAAAACTTTCATTTTCCTTTTGTAAAGCATTAACTAAGTTTTGAAGATGAAAGTTTTGAGAAGATTGAGAATCTAAAGGAGGAGGCATTTGGGAGCCATTCACATTGTTCTTTTGACCCTTTAATTGAGAGATTTGGGCTTTCAACTTTCGATCGTGTTGCAATGAGCTTGAATCATTTCATCACGTTTGTTTATTTCAAAAGTGCATCAAACTCGGAGCATCCGAGGATGTCTTGATATTTGAGGTTTTGACATTTTCTTTAAGATGTTGATATTTTAGTTGTAAATTAAAATGTTCAACTTCTAATTTAGAAAAATGTTTAACCAAATTATCTTGATCATCCTGTTCAATTTTCTCATTTAGTTCGAATTTTTTTTTCAAGCTCAATGACACGATCATGGGAAACTTTCAAAGCAATAGATAATTCATGAAATCGAGAAGCGATAATAGAGTGCTTAGTAGCGATATAAAACACATCTTGAGCAATACAACTCAAAATCGGGTTCTCATTTAAGATGTGCAAGTTCTTCCTTTCAATCTCATTATATTTGAGTTCTCGCTCATAGTCATTGACCTCAACTATCATTGCATCAAATTCCTTTTCCATTTCTTTAATATCGAATTTATCCCTTTTGAAGACTCTCAAATTGACCTTTTAATTGTTTGAAGAAAGGCATGACCTCGATTAAATAGCATTCTTTTGTTTGTTCAAAACCCCTTTCCCCTTGCTTATCCCATGGGTGTGATCCTTTTCTTACAAGTTTTCTCAAAATCAACAAATAGTTGAAAAATAACATATTGATGATTAAGGTCTTGCTTTTAGTAGCAATAGTTCTAGGAACTAGATGCATTGGTGTGTTGGGAGGATACATGGTCGCTTTAGGCATTTTCCTAAGGGAGGTTCGTTACTACAAGATTCTCTGTTTTGCTTATCTAAATCCTTTTCCGAATACTTGTTCAGTGTTAACAATGTCTGAGGCTTAAACATGTTCAAGGATATCCAATTTTCCTTCTTGTAATCATGGGGTGTGATCTTTATTTTCATCTCTTTACATTTAGGATCACCTAATTTCTTGTTCATCTTTTCCCTAGTGACTTCATCTATTTCTTATCTTCCTCGATGCACTTAATGCAACTAGGTTTCGTCTAGGTTTAAGGATTTCATTGCCATCATAAAGAACCTTATGAGCATTTCTAGCCTTTTAATGACCTCTGGATTTGGTTCCTCAACAATGGGAATGCTATGCTTATCGCTAAGACTCTATGCTTAGTGATCATGTGAAGCGATCGAATGGTGTTCCCTTGTATGTACAACTTGTTTTCAAGTTTGTTTCTCAAAGTTTTAGATTAGAAAAATCTTTCAAGAGTTTTGATTCCTTTGCATTAAATTCTTGCTTAAGCATTTTAACATTTTCTTGAAGTTCTTGTTTTTGCTTAGCGCTTTTAGAAAGCTTTTCTTGCAAGGAATTTAACTCTTGTTTTAATACTTCTTCTCTAAAATTACTTTTTCTAATGATTATGCGCACTTGGTCATCCATTTCACGCTCACGGTGGTCAATTCAAATTTTGCACATTGTTCATAAATAGCAACTTGTTCTTTATAGGCCTTTAGTTCATAAATTACGAGAATCATCGAGGCATATGCGGTGAATTCATAAAAACATAGTCATTGTTGATTCTGGAAGATGCATCACTTGGTACAACTTCACTTTCACTTTGTTTCACATATTGATCATATTGGACAACATTGATATTACCCATATTTTCAATATTTGATTCAATAGTTTCATGATTGTACTTTGTCATGCATCTTTTGCACATCAACATCATCGTATAGTTTTAATACCTCGAGATGAGTTTGTCATTGGATGGGCCGACTTGTGGTGAAGAAGAGACCTTGGGAGATACCATTGGAGTAATGCTAGCCATAAAATTGTCTGTGCGATGGGTCCATCATCCACATCGAGTCGTATGCATCACAATCGGCGACTTGAAAGGCATTCGATGATTGTGACCTATATCCGAATTGGTCGCTCATCCACATCGAGATCATAGGTCTTGGCATTGCCCTCGGAAGAAACAACAACCTCTTCATCCAAAGCAAAGCACCATTATCCCGAGCTTGTACAAGCAACATCTTATCTCTGAAGTAATCGGCATTTTGAGGACGTTTTGGAGATGTGCGGTTCCTTGTAATGTGTCCCTCACCACCACAGTTGTAGCATTTGATCGGCTTAGCTTGACCTTGATTTCCATTCCTTCCTCGGTTACGATTACAACATAACCTCTACCAACTCCACCTCTTCCCCGATCATACTGCCTTTCTTGAACCGGTTGCACCACTATCCTCCCATCTCGGCGGTAGCTTGATTGTGTGGGTTAGATGCTGCTTTGAGGTTGTTGTTGGTTGTGGGAGAGAATTCATGTTTTGACTAATCGGAAGAGCTAGTTGATTAATGATGTTTCCATGTGCATCAAAGATCGACTTGTTTGAACATAGGATCGGGAATGAGTTTGTGATTACCATTACCCATGGGTATGACTTGTGAGGCTTTGGTTGTGATTCAATGTTTGAGTAGAAGCGGTTGAGTCATTAGAAGAGCTTGTCTCTCCCGGTTGGTTTTGAACGATTAAGAATCCTTTTTCAAACATAACATGTCTCTCATTCAAGGAGGAAGGCATAGAGTTGCTCATAGTTTGTATTCTTCATCCTTTAGTGAGCTTCACGAGTGACAAACTTGTGCCATTCGGGATTCATGTTGTTCACAAATTTAGAGTTCAAATGAATGTTAGGCATAGTCATTCGATGTTCCTCATATCATTAACAAGCTTGTGGAATCTCACATAGTACTCATAAACACTCTCATCGGTTTCATCTTGAAGTGTTCAAATTCATCATAGAGTTGTGATTCTCTGTCTTCCATGGTTAATTCGAACACGAGAGAAGCATCTTGACATTATCCCATACCGCCTTTGCTTCGGTGTTGTGATTGATCAACTTGTAGATATCTTTTGGAAGACCTTGAAGTACGATGTTAGAAGCCCCGATATCGACATCGAATCTCTTTTCTCCTTATCATCGAGCTCATCATATGTCTTTGGTCCATCAATTCCATAGATCATTGTTCCATCTTCAACAGTATCAATTAAGTCTCTAGTGGTCTCAACTGATATGGTCCTTCATCAATGGATTTGAGAATGTTGACTCCATTTTCTTTTCCAAGACAAGACAATCTGATTCGTTGAGCCCAAGAGTCGTAGTCGATTCTCAAGCATGGGTGGACAGTATCGAACCACCGCTTGAACATCCTCGACAACAATGGAGATGATAGTAGGAACGTTTGTAGACATGTTTCAAGCTCTACGGGATTTTACTATTCTTTGATTAAACCGGAAATTGATTCTTTCACGGGATTTTACTAAACCAAAAGAACAACCGTAAGAATGTATCACCAAAAGTAACAAGCCTAAATGAATAAGTACCTAACCACACAACTCGCTAAGCATTAACAACTCGCTAAGTAATCAACTCGCTTAATAGCCAAGTCGCATCGAGATCAACTCGCTAACACGTCCAACTCGCTAAATGAATCAAGTCGCTAAATAGCCAACTCGCTTTAGTATCAACTCGCAACACAATCAACTCGCTTGAACACTAAGTCGCTAAAGAAACTCGCTAAGCGTTACAACTCGCTAAATAGCTAAGTCGCTTTAGATCTCAAGTCGCTAAAGAAACAACTCGCTTAGAACCCAGTCGAGAATAAATATCAACTCGCTAAGACAAGTCGCTAAGTCGCATGTACCAACTACGCATCAAATAACAAAGCAACTCGCTTTGAAGAAACACAAGTCCGAGACTCAACTCGCTTAGTCCTTCTTTCACAAATAACCACTTTATCAATCCAAAACAACCAAACCACAATGATTTAAGCCTTTCAATCAAAAACATAACCACATATGATGATCCTAAACACAAAAGTACAAGCAAAATTCAAACTCTACCACAAGAATTTGTCCAAATGAATCAAACTCTCCTAAACCATTAATACACCAAAACCTTCTAAAATCCACTAAAACAAAGAGCATGAAGATGGTGATCAAACCATGGCTCTTGATACCAATTGTAGGATATTGGATTTCACAAACACTCTAACCCATGATCAAAGTAGGCGTATAAGTATGTTAGAGAAAGTTCTAGTGAGAGAAAGGAAGAGGTTGGGAACTATAGTGAGAGAAAAAAATATTATTATGAGCTCAACTCTACCTTGGGAGGTAGAGTATTTATAGTCTTACATAAGCGCCACACACGGGTGTGGATCGTGGCATACAGTGGGTAAAGACCCGTCCGTCCTCCACGGTGTTACTAAACTAAATACTACTTAACATAAAAGAACTACGACTACGAGCTTTCTAACGATTACATATACTTGAGGTGATCGACTCTTTAATACCGGAATTTCTAATTCCTAACGAGAAGTTATCTCGTTTTCCCGATGACCGACACCTGCAGCGTCTGATCGACACTATGATAAGGACTTGATAAAACAAATGACAAATGTCCGTGATATGGAATATTACAAAGATAAAAATATTTCGGACACGTAACAATAAAATACTACGTTATAAAAGTTATCAAACAACGATACTTGATCACAATTTAATATCGCGAGACACAAAGTATATAACACACTTACACTTAAATATGAACTTTTATAAGACTCAAATACAATTAAAATATAAGTGTAACACAAGTACATGTACACAAAATAAATCATAAGTATACATTACATATACACACTTTTACTTACATTACCTTCTTTGACTTATATTACATTTAAAAGAAAATGTTTTATAAGACTTTGAGATATATTATCTCTTTGTCTTTCTCTTCCACACGACAAACCAAAACAAAAAGCGAGAGAAACAAAAGATATCAAATCTCCTTCTTCTCCTCTAGACTGCAGCATCTCACCTAGGTCGAATCTCCCCAAAATGGTAAACCAACATACCTCTTTTTATTATTCTTCATCTTTCCTCACCAAAACCATGAAAGTTTTGCTTCTCAAATCTCTCCTTGATGCGCCTGCTACTACTGCAAATTAATCCAAGGAGAATCAAGACAAAATCACTCAAGAGAATCATATCTTCACTTGTGTCTACCTTGAGCTAAAGTCCAAAACATTCTAAGGGTTGGAAGTTAGCCAAATTAAACTTCAAACCAAGACACAAGGAGAGAAAGTTAGCAAGCTTCTTCCAAAATACTTCTTTATCTCTAGTAGAGATGCAACGCCCCAAACTCGTTTCAACATCAACTTTACCAAAACTAGGGTTTGTGAAAGTTAGGGTTTTCTAAAATTGATTTGGGGTTTTGCAATGGAGGTATTTTGGAGCTAATTCAAGTCTTGTTTGGTTCGAAACCACGAAGCCATTCTCGTCCCTCACCCATCATTTTTGAATTGAGGTTATAATCTTTCTTGATGTAATGTTTTTATGTTCTTTTTATGAGATTATGTTGGAAAAAATTTATCAATGGAATTGTTATATGTTGGTCATGTCGATTTTTATTTGTTCTTGGATTACAAGTCGAGTTATGAGTTTGGTTGTTTGAAATTTGAGTTTTCATTTGTTATGTTAATCTTGTTCTTGTCGAGTGGTATAAATCAAGAAGTTAGGAAAATTGAGTTTGTACAAAAGTTAACCAAAGAACTAGAATTTTTGGATACTATAAATCTTGATATGTGACCATGAAAGTTAAGTTGTCATTAGCAAATGGGTCGAGTTGGTTTTCTATCGAGAAGCATGAAACAAGAAAACCGGATAAGTTGAGTTTTATAAGTTTACTAGTAACACTTAGTATTAAACACGGAAAACTAGTAGTAGTTGTGACATCCTTGTCTAGTGCTCAAACTTGCGTATAAAACTTAGTATCTTGTACCAACTTGAATTCATAATCTTGGTTATAAAATGTCATCTTGGTCTAGTGTCGA